>CM059835.1:30389530-31589530 GCA_030444775.1 Atalantia buxifolia
ATATTCCGAATCCTCATTACTAATGGAATCGAAATGATCTCTGGATTGATCAGAAGATCTTTTCAATTGGCTAGAATCTGTTACTTGAACGAAACTAGATCTTGTGGAATCATATTGAATATTTGACGATACATTCCGTACCTTGGTAAAAAATCGATCCTTGTTTACCAACCACACATTGTCTAACCAAATCCAATTCTCTCTCGCTATGTTCCTCAAAAAATCCGATTCATGCATATTCTTCCCCCAACTAACGAAGAGATCTTGGCGGAATTGCCACATATTGATGCGAATCCCGCAATGAAATTTTGAAACCCACACTTAAATTGAAGTTTAAACTTCCCAAAAAAGTTCTAAACAGATTTAAAACAAACAAAACCTTGACCCAATGCTTAAGAAAACATGAACCAAAGGTATAGAGAATGATATTGACGCCACACTCAAGAAATAGATGAGAAGGTGAGTGATAAGTCTAAATTTGGAACACCACAAGAATGCTAATTCTTGATAAGTTCACTAGTTCTCAAAAGAACCAAAGAAAGAATAATCTTTCAAATTCAAAATAACATTAATTTCTAATTTTCTTACATAGTAAGGTTGCTGGGTTTAAATAGGCTAATAAGAAAACCCAAGATCCTAAAAATAAAAATGGAAACATTGGAACAACCCTCCAAGTATAGGTTTGTCAAAGGATGCTTCAAAAGTCTTCACCAACCCACCATAATTAATGCTAGCATTGACAAACTTAATACTTACCTTATTTAATGTTATCATTGACAAACTTAATGTTAGCCCACCATTATTGATGGTAGACTTACCTTACACATTGACAAACTTGAAACAAAACAAATAAATGAAGTTGAAAAACAAAGGAGTCGTTGAAAATCCCAAGTCTGAACAAGCTGTAATGAATTGGTCATAACTCCTTCTAGAGAACTCCAAATCTAGCTCTGTAAAATTCATTGGAAAGCTAACTTAATTATCTTTCCAACGGTATATAGCTTGCATATTACTTCTGGCTCCATCAATACCAGTTTTATTCCGAAGTTGCCCTTTCTGCATTTGATTCAAGTTGCGTATTTGGCTGCCCAATAGCTTGAATAAAGGCCACAATGTCTTGTCTTCTCTCCAAGCCCAATTCATGATGTCTTGCATCTTGAATTGTATTTTCAATCCATATTTTCTCAATTAATCCATTTAAAGCAGCTTGCATCTTTTTGGCTCTAGCTCTTGTAATTGGGCCTCCATGAATGTGCAAAGGATCAATTGAAGCTTTAATGGTATTCTCTTGATGGTTCTCATCACATATAAAATTGAGCACAATTTTGCAAAGAAATAGCCCACTTGTTTCTCAAGAAGAGATGGGAAAAACGCTCAATATCATTTGATTGAATAGTTGACCTAGCCCCACAAAAAGCAAACATGAGATAATAAATCCAGTCTTTCACTAAGATTTTGAATAGATGTCCCGAATTCAAGTTGATTATGTTTCGCCTCTTACTCGGAGAAAGACGATCAAACAATTCCCAATCATGGTCCTTGCGGATCGGATCATCCATATAATATACAAAAAGAAACTCCAGATATTTGAGATCTTTCTCTTTGAATGAGATCTCAATTCCAACGATGGTTTCATTAGATATCTTACAACTAGAATCCCTCTTTTTTCCGAGCCAGTTCCTCCACCACCGCGAACCCCAGTTACACTTTTTAGTTATTGGGAGAACCCAAGTACTCTCTTTCGGATCCAGGAAAAAACTCTCAGAGATCTTTTTTCCTTTTGGAAGATACAGGAGCGAAACAATCAACCTATTGATATTGGAAGACCCAAAAGATTCTTCCAATGTATCAGTTCTGGGTCCAATGGAATTCATAGGTATAGGAAGAAGCCCTGTCAAATAGAGATTTTTTCTTTCGACCATATTTCGATTGTTAATACGATATATAAGGATCGCTACTACAAACAGTACTACACACTTGATCGTGAAATATCGATTGCTTGTTGAACCCTGTGAATTGCGTGAAAGTAGGATACTCCAAATTCGTGGATCCAAGAGTTTTATAAAACGTTCTTGGTGGAAAAAAATGTGAATGAAAGATCCCACTGAATTGAATTGGGTCCATGAATCTAAGAAATAGTGAGAATTCTTGATCTCTCTCAATATCTCTCTCAATTCGAAAATCCAGGATTTGAATTGATGTCCTTTCATTGATTCCTCCTAAATTACATTGATTTATCCTAAAGATTTCATTTCAATTGAAATTTGGTTATTCACCATGTACGAGGATCCCCACTAAGCATCCATGGCTGAATGGTTAAAGCGCCCAACTCATAATTGGCGAATTCGTAGGTTCAATTCCTACTGGATGCACGCCAATGGGACCCTCCAATAAGTCTATTGGAATTGGCTCTGTATCAATGGAATCTCATCATCTATACATAACGAATTGGTGTGGTATATTCATATCATAACATATGAACAGTAAGAACTAGCATTCTTATTGAGACTCGAACTCATAGGGAAGAAAATAGATTTATGAGGGTAGAAGAATGGGACCTATTATGGCATATACAATGCATTACGGACGTATGATCATTACGATTTAACCGGGTTATTCTATTCCACCTCTTAGAAAGAAAAGAACTTAAATCCAAATACTTAATAGCATGGCGATACATTTATACAAAACTTCTACCCCGAGCACACGCAATGGAGCCGTAGACAGTCAAGTGAAATCCAATCCACGAAATAATTTGATCCGCAAAGATTTCTTTGAAGACGCTATGGTAGTGCTTCTGTGTGTAAGAAAATTGTCCACTAGCGTAAGCGATAAAGTGTTCTTTTCCGTTGATTTCTTCAAGAAGGATGGCATCAAAAAATTTGAGTTTCATCTCATTGGACATCATTTTCTCATCCGAATGGACAGTTCAGCCTTTCCCAATATCTTCAATTTCAAAGGTAATCTTTCCCAAAAGATGTTACTCAGGTTAAAAGATTGGTTTTCTAAATATGATTTCTCTGTCAAGCATATAAAAGGATCCCAAAACCTCATCCCTGATATGCTATCCTGACTCTCAAAATCTGAACAACCTCTAGCCCTTGTTTCCACAAAATATCAATTCCCAATTATTCTCATGGCTACTTCCCTTCCTTCTAAAGCGATCACCAAAAAGACATTTCCCCTTGGCAAAACCTTCACCTCAGTCTTTGCCCTCCAAGAATTTGCAAAAAAGGCTATGTTTCGATTCTTCATGAAAGCTTACCTTTTAGCAGATTCATTCCCTTTCTCAACCTTCCATCCAGAAAACATGTTTCTTACTGGTTTAACACTTGATCCAACCAATGACATTACCGAAGATGAGTTATGGTACATCTGGTGCCTAACTGTCTTATATGCTACTAAATTGGTTTTACCAGTTCATTCAACCTTGTCCTATCTCCTTATTCCAGAAAAATCTACCTCTCTTATCTGGACTCTTCTCGAGTGGTTCTCCCCAATTCCCTGGTGGAGAAAGAAATTACAGCAATTAACCGAATTATACAATCTTGATCGCATGCCTGCATCTAAAGCCAAATCTGTGTTCATTATTCATCGGCCATATTTCCAACATCCAGACACCAACCTTTTCTGGACTCAAGATCTGGTATATGAATATTTCACCACTCCTCATCCTGCCCTCATTGAAAATGAACTCCAGCCCAACCTCAACAATTACCTTTCCCAACTCAATCACCAAACTCCCCCGCATAAAGATATTTTCTATACATCTCTTGGCCCTCAACATGATATGATTATGATTCCCACTCCATCAGCCATATCCAAACCAAAATCCACCGGTATCATCATCAAGGAAGAAAAACCAGACTACATTGATTTCCTTGACCAAGACTCCCAAGACCCATGGGAAGACTTCCTTCCACTCAGCCAACACCTTCAACAATTTCCACAACCAACCATGTATGAACCAGGATCATCATCTCAACCTCAGCCTCAGAAAAAAGACAAAGCAACTCAAACATCACCACAACCATTACCCCCAAGCTACGGGAGAGATTGTCCTTATCCACCTTGCCGTGGTCCCCGTTGCAAGCATCCAAAGCTCTCCAAGACATTTTTCCCAAAAGATAATGATCGTGATCCAGATGAAACAGACAGCTCATCTGAAGACGACTACATGAATATCCGCTCTCCATAAAGTAGTTTGTCTTGTTATAATAATTATGTTTCGCTTTTGCTTTATGGTTTTGTCTTGTTGTAATCATTAAAGCTTATTTTTACTTTAAGCTTTTACTTTTGTAAAAGTCATGTCCAAGTCATGCTTTAAGTCTTTGTCGCTTGTAATAATTAAAGGAGTGTAATAAGTATGTGTAATAAGTATGTCTTTTACTTTTCAAAAAGCAAAAGATAGGGGTCTTGTCCTATCTTTACGCTTTGAAATCCTTATATAAAGGATTTCTCTCCTCATTGTAAGATATCGAATATCAATCAAAAACCTCTTGTGTTTTCTATAAGCTATGACTTTCTAACTCTTTTTTCTCTCTGCAAATGAAGAAATCGATTTTCGACGGAATGAAAAAGACATATATGGTAGAATCGTAACCATAGAATACGACCCTAATCGAAATGCATACATTTGTCTCATACACTATGGGGATGGTGAGAAGAGATATATTTTACATCCCAGAGGGGCTATAATTGGAGATACCATTGTTTCTGGTACAGAAGTTCCTATAAAAATGGGAAATGCCCTACCTTTGAGTGCGGTTTGAACTATTGATTTACGTAATTGGAAGTAACCAATTAGGTTTACGACGAAACCTAGAAATCGATCACTGATCCAATTTGAGTACCTCTACAGGATAGACCTCAACAGAAAACTGAAGAGTAACGGCAGCAAGTGATTGAGTTCAGTAGTTCCTCATATAAAATTATTGACTCTAGAGATATAGTAATATGGAGAAGACTAAATTGTTTCAAGCACCGACAGAACCAGAAGCGCCCCTTGTTTCAAAGAGAGGAGGACGGGTTATTCACATTTGATCCAGATGACGGAACGGGAAGACCTAGGATGTAGAAGATCATAACATGAGTGATTCGGCAGATTTGGATTCCTATATATCCACTCATGTGGTACTTCATAATATGATATATATAAGATCCATCTGTATAGATATCATCATCTACATCCAGAAAGCCGTATGCTTTGGAAGAAGCTTGTACGGTTTGGGAAGGGGTTTTGATTGATCAAAAAGATGAATCTACTTCAACCGATATGCCCTTAGGCACGGCCATACATAACATAGAAATCACACTTGGAAAGGGTGGACAATTAGCTAGAGCAGCGGGTGCTGTAGCGAAACTGATTGCAAAAGAGGGGAAATCGGCCACATTAAAATTATCTTCTGAAGAGGTCCGTTTGATATCCAAAAACTGCTCAGCAACAGTCGGACAAGTGGGGAATGTTGGGGCGAACCAGAAAAGTTTGGGTAGAGCCGGATCTAAATGTTGGCTAGGGAAGCGTCCTGTAGTAAGAGGAGTAGTTATGAACCCTGTAGACCACCCCCATGGGGGTGGTGAAGGAAGGGCTCTGATAGGTAGAAAAAGACCCGCAACGCCTTGGGGTTATCCTACACTTGGAAGACGAAGTAGAAAAAGGAATAAATATAGTGATAATTTGATTCTTCGCCGCCGTACTAAATAGGAGAGAAAATCGAATTTTTTTCTTCGTTTTTACAATTTACAAAAAAAAAAAAGAAAAAATAGGAGTTAATTAACTGTGACACGTTTACTAAAAAAAAATCCTTTTGTAGCGAATCATTTATTAAGAAAAATCGATAAGCTTAATACAAAAGCGAAAAAAGAAATAATAATAACTTGGTCCCGGGCATCTACCATTATACCCACAATGGTCGGCCATACTATTGCTATCCATAATGGAAGGGAGCATTTGCCTATTTGTATAACAGATCGTATGGTAGGACATAAATTGGGAGAATTTGCGCCCACTATAAATTTCCGTGGACATGCAAAAGATGATAATAGTGTTAGGATCAAGCGCTTGCCATTAGGCTAAAAGCTATAGCTGATAGCCAAGGTGCAACTTTTTTTCCTTATACCATGGAAGCGCAGAGCCCCACAACTAAGCGGTGGATGGACATGAGGGGCTGCACACATTTGTAATTGTGCCAGCGGGCCGGGCAGTTACGCCCTAGGTAACCTTACTGCCACCTCAATGGAATTACATAGAAGGATGTTACACCCACAAGCGCACAGAAGAATTGTTGGGGCCCCATAACCTCAACAAATAGATCCCGTCATTAATAAAGTGAATATAGATTCATTGGTGAAGAATTTTTGGGGCCCCATAACCTCAACAAATAGATCTCGTCGTTAATAAAGTGAATATAGATTCATTGGTGAGAGGTGAACCTTATGATAAGGATAATAAAGAAGAAGGTAGAAGTATCTACTTTAGGTCAACATATATGTATGTCTGCTCACAAAGCCCGAAGGGTAATTGATCAGATTCGTGGACGTTCTTACGAGGAAACCCTTATGCTACTCGAACTCATGCCTTATCGAGCATGTTATCCCATTTTAAATTTGGTTTATTCTGCAGCAGCAAATGGTATTCACAATCTAGGTTTCAACGAAGGAAGTTTATTCATTATTAAAGCCGAAGTAAACGAGGGCCCTACTGTGAAAAGATTAAAACCTCGAGCTCGAGGGCGGAGTTATCTGATCAAAAAACCCACTTGTCATATAACTATTGTTTTAAAAGATATATCTTTAGCTGAATTTGAATATTCTAGACTATCTCGATCTTGAGTGCTCAAAAAACACTAGATTAATAAATAAAAAGAACAAAACTATGACATGTCATGATACATATAGGAATGGGGGATTATGGGACAAAAAATAAATCCACTAGGTACTGAAACCATTAAAAGAACACCCAACAGCTTATTGGGTACTACACGAAGTATTTGAAATACGGGAAAGAAATACCATTCGGGTAAGATTTCCAAAGGAGTTGCAAATGGATCCGTGGGTTCTCCAATCATTGATGGTTCTAGAACCGCTAAGCCTACGTTACATGCAATAGTACCTAGAATTACTACTGGAAAAATATATAAAAGATCGTTGGGCCATGCGGGTTCTCCATAATAATTATGACCCATACCCTTAGCCAATTTAGCCCTTAATACAGGATCATTCAAGTCAGGTTTTTTTGTTATTGGGATAGGCGAATTCTTATAGATCCATCCCCCCAAAGAACCGGACATGATAATTTTTCATCATCCGGCTCGAGCAAGAATCAACCAAACTAAAAGGATACATATAAAAAAAAGAAATAGATAAAAAAAGAAATATAGATTTTAGAAAATCTATATTTTACGCATATCGGGATGATTCTATATGTAAAATTACCGGATTGCGTTTTACGAAGTTGCAACTATCAATTGCAAGGAATTCGGTTCTTATAGGTGCATGCTCCATACCCAAGTAGGCTTACAAAATTGATCATGATCAAGAGCTTTCTGGGTCGTCCAAAAAAAAAAAAAGATCGAGCTGAGATTTTTCTTTTTCGCGTACAAAGGATTTACTTGTTACTAATATAGTGTAGCCGCTGCTCTTCTTTAGACCCCTTGTTTCACTGCGATAGTATCATAAATCGGGATCGGTACAGAAGAAATGAATGCATTTCCATACTATTAAGTAAGTAATCTAGAATCTAGCTAAAACATAATCTAGATTATGCCACATCGCTTATGCTACTGGATCTTACGGAGCCTGCTCATGCGTGGCATGCTTGGGGCTGATCATAGAAAAGATTCTTTTCAATCGAACCAACCTATCCTCTCTATGGGGTGCCGGTTGGAACAAAGACACATTTGGTCGCGAATGCCAATGTAGCAGATTAAAGACATATTTCTGCACGGCCCAATCAATAGTTCAAGTCACACACTCCCATAATCCATTTTCTATTCGGAGAATTCCCGTCAACTATTCATTTCATTCATGTCAAATAAATAGTCCAATATTATGGAGTTGAGGGGAAATTTCCAACTACATGTCTTATTCTTTGTCAATAATCCATATTTGTAGCAATGAAATATTATTGTTCCTCACCCAAGCAATAAGATAAAGGGTTGATTACAAATCGCTATAATCTATATTTTGTATAATTTTATAAAGGGCCAGAAATACCTTGTTTACGTATCATTAGGAAATGCATTAACATAAATACGGCAGTAAGAAGAGGTAATACAAAAGTGTGTAAACTATAAAAACGAGTCAAAGTGGACTGTCCCACACTAGCACTTCCGCGTAATAACTCTACCAAAGGCGATCCTATTACCGGAATTGCTTCGGGCACGCCTGTTACAATTTTGACTGCCAATTTGGTCCCAAGGTAAAGAATAACCTGTTACACCAAAAGATGCGGTCAATACAGCCAGAACCACACCTGTAACCCAAGTCAATTCGCGAGGTTTTTTAAAACCCCCGGTGAGATATACACGAAATACGTGCAGGATTGTCATTAGGACCATCATATTTGCCAACCATCGATGAACCGATCGAATTAGATAGGTAAACCAAGAGAACTCCCCTCTGAGAACCGTATATGAGAATTTCATCTCGTACGGCTCAAACAAAACCACCCCAATACTGGTATGGAATAGAAAATTGGAAACTTCTTAATTTTTTGATTCAATCTTATCTAAAAATACGAAAGAATAAAAATCAGAAAGCTTTTCTTTGTGGTTATAATTAGAATGCCAAAAAATCAAGTCGACTCGCTTATCTTTATGTTGATCGTTACAGGCCTCTTGAATCTTCTATTTACCTATTTCATTTTCTTTGATTTGTTATTTTGAGTTGTATGTAATGCAGCTTTACTTTTGTTTTCTTTATTATTGATAGGAATTTTCTTGTTAAGACCCTATGAATCAATTGAAACCTCAGATTCATACTAGAACCACGATGATTCAATAAAACCTTCAAACTAAGTCCAAAGATTCCATGAGTAAGAATCCTTGGATCATCATTTATTCAAGTTTGTGCTTTGCGTAAAATAAAAGCAGAAATGGGGAATTTGAAAGAAGAAAAATCTTGCAATTGAAAATTTTTAAATTTTTTCTTTGGAAAAATTTTTTGAATACGGCCAAGGGGTCTGAATATTAAGTATGAATCATAGTTCGAATACTTCGTGATCTATTTCATATATTCCGTGCTCCAGATACTAGAATGAATATCCGACGGAGTAAAACCATCTCGATCAAGACGACAGACCTATGCTCTGTACTATCAATAGGATCAATTCGAACAAGTCGCACACTCATATTCCGGAAATACAGAAATAAAAAATTCGCGGTCGAACTACCAATCAACTAAAATCAAAATCCGATACCTAAATGCTTATTTAAAAGGTAGTATTTTGTGATTCTTGTAAATTTCATTCTAATTCAGTGAAATTCCGTCCAGTAAAACGGACGAATTATAAATCTCCAAAATAATAGATAGGAATACCGCAAATAAAGCCATTGCGACTCCCATCAAAGGAGTAGTTCCCCATCCAGGAGCTACTTTACCATATTCCGAATTCAAGGGTTTCAACAACCCCCCTGCAGAAGTTCTTTTTGGACGAGCTCTAGAACTACCCTCAACTGTTTGTGTAGCCATAAATCCTATTTTAGGCGGTTCTCGAAAAAAGATAGCGAAAAAAATGATCCCTAGAGTCGAGACTAAGAGGAATGTATAAACCAATGCTTCCATAAATTCGATCGTGGTTTCCAATTATAGCTTCCATACCTGTTTATTTGGGATCATCCCCCGGATTAAAGTAAAGAAAAAAAGAATCAAAAAGGGCGGCGATTTAAATCCATATTTCTCCAGTACCTTATTATACCTTATTTAATTATTTAAAATTAAAATAAAAAGCACAAATCTAAAATAGAAGCAGAAGCGAGAAACTAAAATAGCAGAGCAATGCTGCATCAGACTACTTGTCTTCTTGTAGTTGGATCTCCAAGTTTTTGGAATACTCCAAATTCCACTTGAGCGTCCAAATCCGGGTCAATAAAACACCATTGGATTTCAAAGTAGCACGATCTAATTCAAAAATTTCACCCAATTGAGCGCGTCTAGCATATTTTTTCACAGTAGCAGGATCACTATAACTCACGCCATTCAGCTCGCCACCATAGAACTCAACGGTTACACCTACTTGTTCGACACTATACTTCGATTCTGCCCTTCGAAAAGGAACGTCGGCTCTAACAATTCCATCTTCGTCTACAAAAACAACTGGAAATGTTTCATAAAAAGAAGGCATACGACGTACAAAAAGTTCACGCCCTTCTTTATCTCTAAATATAGGGTGTCCTAACCACCCGATAGCTATTCCATCCCCGTTATCCATTGAACTCGCTCTGAATAATTCCCCTTTCGCAGGATTATTTCTGATGTAATCATAAAATGCTAATTTTTCAGGAATTTTAGACCAAGCTTCTGATAAACTTTGATTTTCGGCTAGTCCAGCACTAACTCTTCGATATATTTCTTGCTGAAAGTATCCCTGATCCCATTGAAGGCAAACCCATGGGACTACCCCTTTATTAATAAAAAATAGACACTATGTAACTTTATTGCATTGAAAAAAACTATGCTATGTACCCCTTTTTTCAGGGGATTATCTCGAAAAAGGGATTAATATTTGTTCTATTCTTTTAGTAATAATGGAAGAGTTCGGTTCGTAGGAAAAAAGAGAAGCAGATCTATTCTATACTCGATAAGTACCAATACGCAATGGGGGTTGATTCCCTTTTCTATGAGCGAATGTATCCATATTTGGTCATCATTCAAAAGACTTATTCGTAAGAATTTTCCTTTATTTTATGAACTTCGTCAATCTATGTATAAACTAAGATAACGGCCACTAGTATTAAGACAAGAAGCCCATTATTACGCTTCCACATCAAAGTGAACTAGAGTACTTAATTCTTTTTTCTTTCATTTTATGCCTATTGGTGTTCCAAAAGTACCTTATCGAAGTCTCCTCTGTTTCGTCCAAAAAATTGATTGAATTATCAAAAATTTGTAGCGTGAAATGCAATGAAGTGCAATTAGATCTATTTCGTGAGGAAGCATCCAGATTAATATTAGCAATAAATCAATTTTATGGTCGTCTTGGCTGGACCAATAAAATGAGGTATCCAGGCTCCGTTTAGAAAAACCCAATTGGTAATATATCTATGATTATTACTTATATCATAAACGATTCCTTTATTCGAAAAGCGATCTCAAACTGTTAATCAACGGAATACTAAATATGATGAATATGTCAAATATTTGGCGGAAGACATGAAAGAAATGAATTAAAAAAGGGGGGAAGTCATAGCAAAAAAGAGATGCAGTATTGGGGTCATTTGTCCTATATGTGCAAATCAAAATCCTTACTCGGAGTAGAGCATAAACCTAAAAAAATGGAAGAAGCCCATTCAATTCAGGAACAAGAAAATGGCATTGTGATTTTTGGATCGGATCTCGATGAAAAAATACATCAATGAAAAGTTAGTTAAGTTTAGTGAATTGCTTTTTTATATTAGAATATTATAGGTCTAGGAAACCAGCTAAACTCATCGTTCTTGAAAACCGGAAGAAAAGCCCCTCGATAGAAGCGAGGAAAAAAGAAAGGAAAGGGGCTAGGAGCTACACATTGATTTGTTTTTCGCAAGTTTTGTTGAACCGTATGCATCAAAAGATGCCTGTACGGCTCCGAAGGGATACTGTTTTATCCTAATCAACCGACTTTATCGAGAAAGATTACTTTTTTTAGGTCAAATGGTTGAGAGCGATATCTCGAATCAACTTATTGGTATGCATCAAAAGATGCCTGTACGAGACCAAGGATTTGTATTTATTTATCAACTCTCTTGGCGGATGGGTAATACCCGGGATAGCAATTTATGATACTATGCAATTTGTGCGACCCGATGTACAGACAATATGCATGGGATTGGCCGCCTCCATGGGGTCTTTTCTCCTGGCCGCCGGAGCAAGTACCAAACGTCTAGCATTCCCTCACGCTTGGCGCCAATGAGTTTTTTATTTGAGAGAAAAAAGAAGACTATGCCTTCGCCATATGAATTCTTAATATTAAGTAATAATAGCATGGCACTTCCAATTCGATATTAAAATTGTTAGTATTTTTTTTTCAAAATATTTGATTATGTATCGAAGCAGTAGTATGAGATAAAGAAGGGGTATTCCAAGTTTATCTTACCTATCGGAGGCAAATCCTTACAATGGTTTATGTACAAAGATCGGGCAAGCCCTTATGGGTTGTATCCGAAGACATGGAAAGGGATACTTTTATGTCAGCAACAGAAGCCCAAGCTCATGGACTTGTTGATCTTGTAGCGGTTGGATAAAACATAGCATAAGGGTTTAATAGAATATTAAACAGAAGAAATTCATAATCATACGGTTAGGATCGATCTAAACCAGCCCATAATGGATAATTCAGCATGCCAACTATTAAACAACTTATTAGAAACCCAAGACAGCCAATCAGAAATGTTACCAAATCCCCCGCTCTGCGGGGATGCCCTCAGCGCCGAGGGACATGTACAAGGGTGTATGTGCGACTCGTTTCAATCATGGGCTGAAACAAAACAAAAGAAAGAAAACCTTTTTTAAGTATCAATGATCAGTACCTGTGAATCGGATAGAATAGAAGAAGAAGAACTCCATTCACTATCTAAAAAAAGATCGATCTATCATATCTTTCTATTGTGTATGAAATTTATGGTTTCCACTGGCGCAAATTCCACCACCTCAATTTGCAATTAATTTAAGGTGAGAAAGAATTCCCCATTGGTAACAAATAGTTATCCATTAAGCGGGGGAAATACTATAAAAAAGCAGAAAGATTATCTTTCTACTCTTGCAAGAACGGACTAACAAGGTCAGCTACCCCACCAATCTTCATAATTAAATACCGTTACTGTATAAGGTCTATCTCGTTATGAAAGACCTATTACTAGAAAATTCATGGGTAGAGCCGAAGAGTGGTAACTGTACAAGTTACCAATAGAATTGATTAAATGAGCCGAACAATTACTCAACAGAAAATAAGAGCTTTGGTTTCGGCTCATCGCGATAGAGATAGGAAAAAAAGGGATTTTCGTCGTTTGTGGATCGCCCGAATAAATGCAGTAATTCGCGGAAATAAGGTATCCTATAGTTATAGTAGATTAATATACAATCTGTATAAGGCGCCGTTGGTTCTTAATCGTAAAATACTTGCACAAATAGCTATATCAAATAGGAATTGTCTTTATATGATTTCCAATGAGATTCTAAAATAAGGAAATTGGAAGGAATCCATTATAATTTTTAAACGGAGTTCTCTGGAGACTGAACTCCAGTAAGAGGAAGGTAGAGTAGAAATAATATGATAAAGTCGTCAAAATGAGCGAACACGCTCAATAAAAAAAAGATTGATTTTATTCTTCTTTCCCAATTCTTTTTTTTCTTATGGCACGGCTGCTTCGCAGATTTTTTGACCAAAACATCCATCTGTGTTTGAGTTCGGATTGGAATTTTTATTTAATTGAAGAGTAAGCCTATTTTTTTCTGGTTCGAAGACCGGGAGGTCTAGCGGTCAACCCACTTCTTTCAAATTGTTTCTCATTATTAAGAAAAGGTAACGAAGATAAAATACGAGCTTGTTTTATAGCAATAGTAATTAATCGTTGTTCGTTTAAGGTCAATCTATTCACCCGTCTAGATAATATTTTTCCTTGTTCACTAAGAAATCGACTAATTAAAGTCATGTTTCTATAATCAATTCGATCCCCCGATTGGATCGGGGGCAAACGCCTACGAAAAGATCGCTTGGATTTAAGAAAGAGTCGCTTGGTTTTATCCATAATTTGTTTATTCCTTATCCCTAAAATCCCGTTTCGATGAAATCAAAAAATGATTTCTAGAATCAATTCTAGGATTTGGTTTGTCTAGATTTATTTATTTGTTTTTATTTAAATATATGAAATAATCTAGATATATATCTAGATTATTTTTCATGTCCCTTGGAAGGGTGACACAAAAGCACGCGGCTTGACTCTATCTATTTTTTTATCTCCCCATGAAGTGTATGCTTGTAACAATAGGGACAGAATTTTCTCAATTCCAATCGACTGGGTGTATTGTGTCGATTCTTTTGAGTAATATATCTGGAAATACCCCTTGATTCCTTATTAACACC
Source organism: Atalantia buxifolia (assembly GCA_030444775.1). Lineage (NCBI taxonomy): Eukaryota > Viridiplantae > Streptophyta > Magnoliopsida > Sapindales > Rutaceae > Atalantia > Atalantia buxifolia. The sequence continues at coordinate 30,403,809 of CM059835.1, forward strand.
GTTTCGAACACAACTAGTACATTCCAAAATAACCCTTACTCGGACCTCTTTACCCTTGGCCATGAACCTCCTTGGGGTTTTTGATTCACCCAACTTTTCTATTTTCCGACCCGCAACGAATAAGAAGCACGGGACAAAAAAATAGAAGTTGCTAACCACTCAAAAAAAACTTATGAAATAAAGATTTTCTTGCAATCAATATAGTAAATAAATAGGAAATAAAAATAATAAGTAATACAAGAATTTCTAACTATATTGCTAAATCGCAGTCCAGTATTTCATTTAAGGATCTTGTAGTGGAGGATACTGGCCATATTTCGATTTCCGTTTTCTTTTACCTGGCTATTTGCTTTTAACTGGATAATTAATAATTAATTTAATCGGAGCCTGAACCCAGGTTTCGCTGAGGTTGAAGCCACCTTTTTTCTTTCGCTTTCCTTCTTTCTAACTTTCTAATTGTAAAATAAAAAAACGAAAAGAGGGGAAAGAGAGATTAGTCACAAATATTTGATTCTAGCTCGAATCTTCTTCACCCCGTTCCAGTTCAATAACTAGAATGAAAAAAAAGGAAATGTCAATCCGTCAGGGAATAAAGATGTATATGTAGTTAAAGGCCCACTTGTATTTGTGCGCGGAATCCCTAATTCAAATTGAAATGCGCAATGATTCGGTATATAAGATTTGATTTCTTTTTTTTTTTCTTAAAACAGAAAATGGGTCACTTTACGCCTGCGAATTCCCAAGAAAACTAATAATTTATTATTATTATATGGTATATGATATGAGACCAAAAACAAGAAAAGGCAAGATCCATTTTGCATATCACTAGAGGGAATAAAAAATAAGGATGTGGAAAACAAGACAGGGATTCTTTACAATGATATTGTAGGCCAATTGAAAGGGATGTAGCGCAGCTTGGTAGCGCGTTTGTTTTGGGTACAAAATGTCACGGGTTCAAATCCTGTCATCCCTACCAATTACCGCTCAGAGCAGCAGTAACGCGAGATCCTTTTTTTTTAGATCGATTTCATTTTGACATACATAAATTTCGATTTTATGATATATGATAGTATACACATACAAGAATTGTTGGGTAAAAAAGGGAATCTCCTTATTTCCAGCCTTTTTCGTTGTGGTTGTGATAAGAAAGCGCTCTTAGTTCAGTTCGGTAGAACGTGGGTCTCCAAAACCCAATGTCGTAGGTTCAAATCCTACAGAGCGTGATTCCGCTCTTGTCGTCTTAGATCTAAAACCATACACACTGAACTGAAATAATTGAACAGCAATCTGAATTTGACCCTGACCTCCCCCTCGAATTAAATTAAAGAAGGGAAGGGTCAGTTAAAAAAAGAGATGTTAATTAATCAAAGGTCCAACTGATCACCACGTCTGTATTGTAAATAGGCGGTTACGAATAATCCAGCCAAAGTAATAGGAATTAGACCTAAGACGATTCCAAATAGAAAGACTTCAATCATTTGAATTTGATTTTTTTTTTGAAAGGTTAAAAAGAGAGGTAATATCTATCCCTAAATATTAATACGCCTTGCCTAGGAATCTCAATAACCAATAATTGGTAATTAACGTGGTACGGTAAGGAACTAGACAATATGTGGAATACCACAGAAGGGTTTCTTTTTATGAATTATTCATTCAATTAATTTTTAATTTTAAATAAGTCCTATCTTACTCAGACCAATAAATAGAGCCGAGGTTATAGTTAAAGCCGCTAGTAGAAAACCAAAATAACTAGTGGCAGGGATCGAAAAAGAAACCAATTCATCGTCTTTACAGCAGCTTTTAACCCATCCCACGATTCCGAATCAACATTTACTTTTATTTTTAACAACTCTTGAATCAACTAATATTAAAAAATACTAAAAACTATGCCATGTCACTTTGAGGCATCGCTTCTATTTTGTATTTTCATTTTTATTTTTTTATTTCGGTTCAATTCGATTCTAAAACTAAGTAAGAACTCCGATTATCTTTTCCTTTATAGATTTTCTGTTTTGTCTTTCCATATTATATATAGAAAGGATAAAGCCCACGCGTTGTAGGTAGGTCAAGAAAAAACCCTTGGGTCTAATACAACAACGCGGACATGACAAATCTAGATTATTAGAATTATTTTAGGCATTTTTCGGGTTCTGTTATTTTTATCGAATCCTATCTCCCGCCGTTACTTCTTTTTGGACAACTAACCAATTCCTTGGACAACTAACCAATTTCCATTTCATTTACTGATATCTTTTACGAAATCGATCGCCCTTTGACTGTACAAGAATATGTGGAGCTCGACATGTCTGGAAGCACAGGAGAACGTTCTTTTGCTGATATTATTATCAGTATTCGATACTGGGTCATTGATAGCATTACTATACCTTCCCTATTCATTGCGGGTTGGTTATTCGTCAGTACGTGGTTAGCTTATAATGTGTTTGGAAGCCCCTGGCCAAATGAGTATTTTACAGAGAGCCGGCAAGGAATTCCATTAATAACCGGCCGTTTTGATTCTTTGGAACAACTCAATGAATTTAGTAGATCTTTTTAGGAGGACCCAATGACCATAGATCGAACCTATCCAATTTTTACAGTGCGATGGTTGGCTGTTCACGGACTAGCTGTACCTACCGTTTCTTTTTTGGGGTCAATATCAGCAATGCAGTTCATCCAACGATAAACCTAATCGGAATTAGAGAGCTATGACACAATCAAACCCAAACGAACAAAATGTTGAATTGAACCGTACCAGTCTCTACTGGGGGTTATTACTCATTTTTGTACTTGCTGTTTTATTTTCCAATTACTTCTTCAATTAAGAGAAGAAAAGAGAATAGTATAAGAATCCAAAATAGTAGGAATTCTCTTATCCCATTCGGAAGAAGCGCATCTTATAATTATCTATGACTGTTTATGTCTCTAGCGTGACCACTTGCAAAAATGTGGAGGGAAGCGGGATAAATGGCCGATACTACTGGAAGGATTCCCCTTTGGATAATAGGAACTGTAACTGGTATTCCTGTGATCGGTTTAATAGGCATTTTCTTTTATGGTTCATATTCCGGATTAGGTTCGTCATTAACTTGCTTAATTGATTCAGAACCGCTGTTCCCCGAGAGTCTCTATCGATACTTTCAAAGTTACAAAAAAGTAAACAATCACTCAATTTATTTTTCCTGGATCACAGAATCATAATCCATCTATATATAGATTTCTGTCGAGCAAATATCATCCAAATCCCTTCCATACTAGTATAACTTTATTCTATTTATTTTAGTGTCTCATCAATTCAAATTGTTTTCTAAGTTCATGGAAGAAGTGCCATTTGTTCAATGACTTCTATTTCTTTTTTTGTTTTACCAATACTTAATAGAAATCCAAAATAAAATCCAAAAAGAGTTCTGATCCTGGTTCATGCATGGTTGGTTGTTTAAATTGTTGGAGATGTTGACTGAGTGGAAGAAATTCTTCCCATGGGTCTTGTGAGTCTTGGTAGAGGAAATTGGTGAAATCTGGTTTTTCTTCTTTGATTATGATGCCTGTGGATTTTGGTTTGGATATGGCAGATGGAGTTGGAATCATGATGAGGTCATGTTGTGGACCTAAAGAGGTGTGAGCAATGTCCTTGTGCGGAGCAGCTTGATGATTTAATTCACAAAGATAATTGTGGAGATTTTTCTGCATTCCGCTATCTTGTTCAAGGAGGGCTGGATGTGGTAAAGTCAACCAATCATATACCTGATTTTAAGTCCAGAATGAGCTGGTGTCTGGATGTTGGAAGTATGGCCTATGAATAATGAACACGGATGTGAACATTTTTGCTTCGGGTGGTGGCATACGTTCCAAATTATAAATTTCTGACAACTGTTGGAGCTTTTTTCTCCACCAAGGAATTGGAGAAAACCATTCAAGGAGTGTCCAGGTTAATGAAGTGGATTTGTCTAGATTAAGCAGGTATTCCAAAGTGAGAGTGATAGGGACAATCAGTTTAGTGGCATAGAGGACAGTTAGGCACCAGATGTACCATAACTCATCTTCTGAGATATCCCTGGAACGGTCTAAAGTCAAGCCTGTAAGGAACAGGTTTTCTGGATGGAAGGTTGAAAATGGAAATGAGTCTGATAAAAGATAGGCTTTCATGAAAAACCTAAAAACAGCTTTCTTAGCAAACTCTTGTATAGCAAAGACGGCGGTGAAGGTTTTTCCAAGAGGAAAATATTTTTTGGTTATGGCTTGTGATGGGAGTGAAGTAGCCATGAAGATGATAGGAAAATGATTTTGAGAGGTTATGAAAAACAAGGATGCAGTTTTGTATCTCTCTGAGGGTTCAATGCCTAATTGCCAAAAGAGTGATGATACAACCACAAATTCTTGTACAAATTTTTTTTTGTACAAACTGATGTGGCATTAATTCATTGGTTGAATGAAAATATAAAATAATAAAAATAAATCATGTGGGCCAATAAATATTTAATTCAACCAATTTTATCATGCCACATTAGTTTGTACAAAATAAATTTGTACAAGAGTTTGTGGCTATATCATTACTCTTGCCAAAAACCTGACTTAAGGTCAAATTTCGAAAAAATCTGGGCATTTTTGAGATAGGTGAAAATGCTCTGTCTTTTTGGTAATGGGAACTTATCATCTTGTAGGAACATGTTTAAGGGTTGATAGTCAATGACTAATCTCTTTTTACCCCTAACAAGTTCAGAACGTTTTTCAACATAAAACACCTGACTGGCCCATTGAGAATTTATGGGCTTAATAAGTCCTTGGGCTAATAATTGTGAGCATTCTTGTTGGGCTAAGGCTAAGTCAGATGGACTCATTCCTGGATAGGTAGCCTTTGTTGGGTTGATGTATTCATTCAGTTTGAAGGGTAACTAAATAAAGAAAGGTTGGATGGGTAAACTCAGAATGAGACTTTGGGCAGTATTTCAAAAGCTTGGTTGAAATTTCATGGTAGGACTGAGGAGACTCAGATAGGTTGTAGAGTTTGAGGACTCCAGTGAAAGATTTGAACATGAATTTGACTCTAATTCCTTCGGGAAGAATTTAAAGGTGTTTTATCTGGTGGATGATATCAAATCCTAACAAGATATCCTTATTAAGAAGATTTGTCCAGATTGATACGAGCCCCGTCAAGAACTGACTCGACCTTAACCAAATTAGTTCCCAAGATCGAATCTAAACCCAGGAATGGAATGGAACCTTGACCCAATGCTTATTGGAAGCACGAACCTTGATATGTGAAGACGCCACAATCAGCTATGGAAGGTCTGATTGATAAGTCAAGATATTGAACGCCACGGAAATCTGATAAGTTCAAAGAGTTCGTAAAGAACCAAAGAGAATTAACTCTCACAATTGCATAAAAAAAAACTTCTTCTCATTTATTAGATACGAGTACATTATATAGGGTTGGTTACAAGAATTTAAACCAAATCAGAATCTTAATCTAAGTAAATAGGAAAGAATTTAAGCCAAATCAGAATTCTATTTGGCTTTAAATGCCTTACATCAATTAAATGGAAACTAGGCAATTAAAATAGAACTAACTGATTTGTTTTCCTAATAACCTCCTTAAGAAATGGGAAAGTATCTGAAAAAGAAAAATAATATATTTTTCCGTCATAATGTACAAACCAACTCCCTATTTCATGGAAGTGAATATTTGGAAACTTCAAAAGCCTGAATCATGCATTTATCATGAGCGATTCCTTCAAAGGGCCTCCATGAATTTGCTTGAGCTCTCGTAATGAGTCCAACGGGAACTTGAATAGGATCTGAATATACCTCATCCCATGTGCTTGTGATAGTCTTATCCTTAAATCAGAAACATTAAAAGTAGCACTTACATTGTACTCACCAGGCAAATCCAGTTTGTATGCATTTTCATTGATCCGTTCCAAAACTTGGAATGGACAATCCCCTCGAGTTAATAGCTTAGATTTCCTTCGTTTCGGAAATCGTTCCTTGCGCATGTGTAACCACACTCAATCACCAGGTTCAAAGACTAGCTTATGTCGCCCTTTGTTGGCTTGTTTAGCATATTGCTCAGTTCTCCGCTAAATGTTGAACTTCGCCCTCTCGTGTATCTGTTTAACAATTTAAGCCTTTTTCTTGCCATCTAAGTTAACACGCTTAGAAACAGGTAATGGAGTTAAATCTAATGGGGTTAAAGGATTAAAACCATAAACAATTTCAAACGGTGAATACTTAGTAACAGAATGAACGGAACAATTATAAGCAAACTCAACATGAGGTAAACAATCTTCCCAAGTTTTAATGTTCTTTTTAATGATAGCTCGAAACATAGTAGATAAAGTTCTATTCACAACTCGTCGATAGAAACTAGCAAGCCCATGAAAGCTTCTCACATTACTTACACTTGTGGGACTCGGCCACTCTTGGATTGTACGTACCTTTTTCTCATCTACCTGTATACCCTGTGCACTTACAACAAATGCTAGAAACACAAGTTTGTCTGTGCAAAAGGTACACTTCTTCAGATTAGTAAACAACTTTTCTTTTCTAAGCACATCTAAAACAGATTTCAAATGTACTACATGATCATTTATGTTTTTGCTATAAATGAGGATATCATCAAAATAAACAACAATAAACTTGCCAATAAAACTCGCAAGACATGATTCATAAGTCTCATAAAAGTACTCGGGGCATTAGTTAGACCAAAAGGCATGACTAACCATTCATACAAACCATATTTTATTTTAAAGGTAGTTTTCCATTCATCTCCTTCTTTCATTCTAATATGATGATATCCACTTTTCAAATCGATTTTGGAAAATACACTAGACCGATGTAATTCATCAAGCATGTCATCTAGTTTAGGAATGGGATGATGCAAATCCCACAATGAAACTTTGAAACATATTCTTAATTTGAAGTTTCAACCCCAAGAAAGTTCTAAATAGATTTAAGACAAACAAAACCTTGACCCAAATGCTTAAGAAAACATGAACCAAAGGTATAGAGAATGATATTGACGCCACACTCAAGAAGTAGATGAGAAGGTGAGTGATAAGTCTAAATTTGGAACGCCACAAGAATGCTAATTCTTGATAAGTTCACTAGTTCTCAAAAGAACCAAAGAAAGAATAATCTTTCAAATTCAAATAACATTAATCTCTAATTCTTACATAGCAAGGTTGCTGGGTTTAAATAGGCTAATAAAAAAACCCAAGATTCTAAAAATAAAAATGGAAACATTGGAACAACCCTCCAAGTATAGGTTTGTCAAAGGATGCTTCAAAAGTCTTCACCAACCCACCATAATTAATGCTAGCATTGACAAACTTAATACTTACCTTATTTAATGTTATCATTGACAAACTTAATGTTAGCCCACCATTATTGATGGTAGACTTACCTAACACATTGACAAACTTGAAACAAAACAAATAAATGAAGTTGAAAAAACAAAGGAGTCGTTGAAAATCCCAAGTCTGAACAAGCTGTAATGAATTGGTCATAACTCCTTCTAGAGAACTCCAAATCTAGCTCTGTAAAATTCATTGGAAAGCTAACTTAATTATCTTTCCAACGGTATATAGCTTGCATATTACTTCTGGCTCAATCAATACCAGTTTTATTCCGAAGTTGCCCTTCCTGCATTTGATTCAAGTTGCATATTTGGCTGCCCAATAGCTTGAATAAAGGCCACAATGTCTTGTCTTCTCTCCAAGCCCAATTCATGATGTCTTGCATCTTGAATTGTATTTTCAATCCATATTTTCTCAATTAATCCATTTAAAGCAGCTTGCATCTTTTTGGCTCTAGCTCTTGTAATTGGGCCTCCATGAATGTGCAAAGGATCACTTGAAGCTTTAATGGTGTTCTCTTGATGGTTCTCATCATGGGATGTCGATACTTTACCATTATGTTGTTGATGGCTCGACAGTCAACACACATCCTTCACGTCTCATCCTTCTTAGGAACTAATAAAACGGGAACTGCACATGGACTCATGCTTTCTCTCACATACCCTTTTTCTATCAATTCATTAACTTGCCTTTGAAGTTCCTTGGTCTCCTCTGGATTGCTCCTATAGGCTGGTCTATTTGGAATGGTTGAACCGGGTACAAAATCAATTTGATGCTCAATCCCTCGGATTGGAGGCAAACCATGTGGTGTTTCCTCAGAAAAAACATCCTCATACTCCTGCAAAAGAAAAATAATAGAACTAGGCAAAGTAAGGTCAAATTCGTTAGTGTTCAAAAATGCCTCTTTGTACAAAAGTACAATCATCGGCTGATGTGAAAGCAATGCTTTTTTTATCTCACTTGCTCTCGCATAGAAATTATTTTGTTTTTCATTTAATTTTTGCTCAATGGCCGTATTTTTCTTTGGTTTTTCTCTCATATTTTCCTCGGCCTCTTTTTGAATTTCACTCGGTCTCCGTAAACCTGCTTTGGTGTCCATGGAACAAGAGTGATGTTGCGTTGATTAAATACAAATGAATATTTGTTGGTGAAGCCATCATGCTTCACACGTCTGTCGAATTGCCAAGGCCGCCCAAGTAACAAGTGTCCAGCCTATATTGGCACTACATCACAAAGCACCTTATCTTCATACTTGCCAATCCGAAAAATTATTAGTACCTGCTTGTTCACTTTCACCTCACCACTGTCATTTAACCATTGTAGTTCGTATGGCCGTGGGTGTTTAAGTGTTGAAAGCCCTAACTTCTCTACCATTATAGTACTAGCAACAGTAATACAACTTCCTCCATCAATAATCATACTACAAACTTTGTCTTGAACATAGCACCTAGTATGGAAAATGTTTTCCCGTTGCATTGCTTCGTCTTCCTTTACTTGAACACTCAAAGCTCTCCTCGCTACTAAAGTCAATTCCCCAAGGGCTACATACTCTTCATCTTCGACTTCCTCTAATGGTGGCATCTCATTCTCTTCCGTCTCATCTTCAGTTACAACCTCATCATTGTCCCGCAACACCATAACTCTTTTATTCACACATTCACTTGCAATATGCCCCCTGCCTTGACATTTAAAACACTTAATGTCACGATTCCTACTAGTAGGAGTCACAGTGTTACCTTGTGAATTGTGCTTGGAGTGCTCGGTTACTTGCTTAGGTGCAGTAGATGTTTGTGGCCTCTCATCTCGTTTCGCATAGCTCGGCTTCCAAGGAGTGGAACTTGAGCTTGGGGCTGCACGAGTGTTACCCCTCGTCTTGAGTTGCTGCTCAATCTTAATAGCCTTGTGGACCATCTCCTCAATCTCCACATAATGTTGCAACTCAACCTTATCTGCAATCTCCCGATTAAGACCACTTAAGAATCTTTCCATGGTTGCTTCTCTATTCTCTTCCACATTTGCTCTAATCATGGCAATCTCTATTTCTTTATAATAATCCTAAACACTTCGGCTACCTTGTTGAAGACGTTGTAATTTTGGTACAAATCTCGATAATAGTGGTTAGGTACAAAACGCCTTCTCATCAATGATTTCATTTCATCCCATGTCTCAATTAGACGTTCTCTATTTCGCCTTCTTCTTATAACAAGTGGATCCCACCAAGTAATGGCATAGTCAGAAAACTCAATCACAGCCAATTTAACCTTTTTTGCCTCTGAATAATTGTGGCAGTCAAATATGAACTCCATTTTCTTCTCCCATTCAAGGTATGCTTCTGGGTCGGATTTACCTTGAAAAGATGGAATCTTCACCTTTATGCCACTCAATCCATCATCTCTATTCCTAACTCTCCTGCCTTGTCCGTCTCTCCTATAGCTGAGTCCTCACCCTCATCATACTCATCCCTATAATAATCATCGATCTCTCCTCTAACTGGAGCTCTTTCTCTTCTACGTGCTTAGGAAAAGGGTTGTGGCTACCCTGCACGTGTGATCTCCACTTGATCCAAACGCTCGTGTATAAGCTCTAATTCAGCCCTCATCATCCTTCTCATCTCTCTCATCAATGCTTGAATTTGTAAATTCTGAGTAGTTGCAGATTGATCCTCTTCATTTGCGTTTCGTTCTAGGTTGTGAGACATAGCTATTATCTACAAAAGAAAGTTAAAAATAATGTGGAAGGACCTCACCTCACTCCCTTACGTGTTTCACTCAAGAAAAATGAATCACTCAATTCCACTCCTGTTTCACTCAAATTAATTGGCTTTTACCCTCTAATATGCTCACACTCTCTTGCTTTTTTCCACTCTTAGTAATCTTCACTCGGTTCTTATCAAACGAACCCCGTCAAGAACTAACGCGGCTCTAACTAAATTAGTTCCCAAGATCGAATCTAAACCCAGGAATGGAATGGAACCTTGACCCAATGCTTATTGGAAGCATGAACCTTGGTATGTGAAGGCGCCACAATCAGCTATGGAAGGTTTGATTGATAAGTCAAGATATTGAACGCCACGGAAATTCGATAAGTTCAAAGAGTTCATAAAGAACCAAAGAGAATTAACTCTCACAATTGCATCAAAAAAACTTCTTCTCGGTTATTAGATACGAGTACATTATATAGAGTTGGTTACAAGAATTTAAACCAAATCAGAATCCTAATCTAAGTAAATAGGAAAGAATTTAAACCAAATTAGAATCCTAATCTAACTAAATAGAAAAGAATTTAAACCAAATCAGAATCCTAATCTAAGTAAATAGGAAAGAATTTAAACCAAATCAAAATCCTATTTGGCTTTAAATGCCTTATATCAATTAAATGGAAACTAGCCAATTAAAATAGAACTAACTGATTTGTTTTCCTAACGGCCTCTTTAAGAAATGGGAAAGCATCTAAAAAAGGAAAATAATATATTTTTCCGCCATAATGTGCAAACCAACTCCCTATTTCATGGAAGTGAATATTTGGAAACTTCAAAAGCCTGAATCATGCATTTATCATGAGTGATTCCTTCAAAGGGCCTCCATGAATTTGATTGAGCCCAAGTTGCTTGAATCAATCCATTAAGCACTTCTTTGAATTTCTTTGCTCGACCTCTCGTAACGGGTCCGACGGGAACTTGAATAGGATCTGAATATACCTCATCCCATGTGCTTGTGATAGTCTTATCCTTAATCTCATCACATAAACCCGACAAAAGCATCTCATCCGGGTATGTCTCCAACTAATCTCTTACTTGCTAAGCAAGAATGGGTGGATCAGGTTCAGTGACAGTGTATTGACATTCTGTTGCTGAGAGAAGTGACTAGAAATTTTCATATGGATCCTGGGCATCTTGGAATAAGACATTGGTAAAATCAGGATGTTTTTCTATAATAAGGATTCCTTTAAGACTAGAACTTGAACTTGGAGTACAAGGTCGGGCTTTAGGAATTATTTCGAGGGTGTGAACTGGACCGATGGATGTGTGGTGAATGTCACTAACAGGAGGTTGGACATTGTTGATTTCCATAAGGTAGGCTTTTAGGACTGAAGTGACGGTTGGATCATGGTTGATTGGGAATGGATGTGGGTAAGTTCTCCATTCATAAGCCATATCCTGTGTCCAGTAATCTTTCGTTTTTGGATGTTGGAAGTAAGGCCTGTAAACAATGAAGACTGTGGTGAACATGAGGAAGTTTGTCTAACCCGTGAAAGATACACAGATTTTTTAGTTGTCTGCGCCACCAGGGGATTGGCGAGAACCATTCCAAGAGAGTCCATAAAAATTCTGAAGATAACTCAGGGGTTGTGATATGGTTAAGGACAGGTTTGATAGGGATGACGAGCTTAGTGGCATATAGTGTGGTAAGACATCACATATACCAAAGTTCATCTTCTGAGACGGTGAGGTTGGTGAGGGTAAGACCTGTAAGGAATAGGTGTTCCAAATAGAGTGATGGAAAACGATCAAGTGTTCTACTTTGAACATTGAAGAAATACCTGTAGAGGAATTTCTTTGCAAAGTCCTGGATTTGAAAAGCTGATTGGAAAGGGATATTCATGGGAAAGTTTCTCTGGTTAAGAGCTTTGAAAGGAAGTAATCGGTTCATGGCTATAACTGGGATGGTTCGGATGGAGGAAATGAGTGAGGGTTTATTTATAGACGGATGGGTAAGGAAATCAGGGATAAGGTTCTGTTTACCTTTGATGTACTGGACTGTGAAGTCATATTTGGCGAACCAGTTTTTGAGGTTGAGCAATTGCTTGTCAGGGAGTAATTTTTTCTTGAAGTCAAAGATTCTGGGAAAAGATGAGTTGTCCATGTTGATAATGAAGTGATGGCTGATGAGATGAAATTCAAATTTTTTAATTCCATATTTCACTTCCAAAATCTCTTTGTAGATCACATGGTAGTTCTTTTCAGATTCTTTGAATTGGCTGCTTGCATGAGCACAGTAGTGGTCTGATCTGTTAATTCTTTCAATAAGGATAGCACTCCAATAACTGTCACTGGCATCAATCTGGAGGATGCACTGGCCATCACTGGGAATTCTGAGTGGAGGTGATGATTGAGCTATCACCAGCTTCAATCTGATCTGGACCCCATGGTTGGCACTGTTTCTTTAGTATGCGTGAAAGCACAGTAGTGTGGACTGCTACTTTTGGGATAAAGTCACGGACATAATTAATAATGCCAAGAAACTGCTGAATTTGTTTTTTACTAAGATCTGTATCTGGGAACTTTAATAATTCAGCTGCAATATGTGGGGACCAGGGTGATAATGGCTGTCTTTAATGACCATGCCAAGGAAGTGAATTGATTCCTTTACGATGTTGCTTTTCTTTTCTAAAAGCATGATTCCATGTGTCTGGATAATGTGATAGAAATCCAAAAGGAGTTTCTGGTGACTATCATGATCAGATGAGAAAAGTAAAATGTCATCGATATAAATCAGGGCATGATGAAGGATGGGATTAAAGATTTTGGTCATGGCTTTTTGAAATAATGAAGGAGCAACTTTAAGACCAAAAGGCATGACAGTCCTCTGATAGTGGGCATCTGGAATGCAGAAAGCAATTTTATGACAGTCAACTGGTGAGATACCAAGTTGCTAGAAACCAGCTTTTAGATCAAATTTAGAGAAGATATGAGCCTTTTGGAGATGGACAAATAAAGATTGAATTTTTGGAAGGGGAAACTTATCATCTTTAAGAAATGAATTTAATGGCTGGTAATCAATAACTAACCTTTTCTTACCATGAGCTAATTCAGATCTTTTTTTCAACATAAAAGGCTTGACAAGCCCAATATGAATCAGTGGGTTCAATGAGACCTTGCTCAAGCAATTGGGAACATTCTTGCTTAGCAAGTGAGAGGTCAGTTGGAGACATACCTGGATGAGATGCTTTTGTGGGGTTTATGTCTTCATTGAGTTTGAAAGGAAGATGGATGAAGAACTGTTCATTTTTCCAAAGAGGTGAAGAATGATGGAACTGTGAATGATTTTCTGGACAGAACTGTAAAAGCTTCTGAGAAATTTCTGTGTATGGAGAAGGTGTTTCAGATAGTGTATACAGACGTAAAGTATCTGTATAGGGTAAGAACACTGTTTGTAGTGGATTCCAGAACTGGTAATGAATAGGTTTTTAACTAATTGAAGGATGTCAAAACCTATAAGCAAATCTTTGTCTGGAAGATGATAAGCTTTTTCTAAATAATGCAATTCGGAAAGAACCGAATACCAATGGGTTTTTTGGTAATCAAAGTGGTTTCAAAGATTTCACCATTGACTGCTCTGAATATCTTTGAGTGAGGTTCCCAACATTCTGAAGGAAGAATAGAAGCTACAATCTTTTTCCAAATAATGCAATTCGGAAAGAACTGAATACCAATGGGTTTTTTGGTAATCAAAGTGGTTTCAAAGATTTTACCATTGACTGAAGAAAGAATAGAAGGATGAATCATACTAGTGCCTGATCTAGTATCAACAAATCCTATAACAGAAATGGGTTTGTGAAACTTTGAGGGAAGGATGGACACTTTAAGGGAAGGTTTTCGTGTGACTAAAATTTAATTGACACTTTGAATTGCAAAAATGACAGAGATATCATCAGAGTCAGGAGACTCTGCGATAATGAATGTAGTTTGTTCATCTTTTTCTAACTGTTCTAAGAAGTTTAACTCAACATCTTCTTTTTCGAAAGCAAAGAGGAGTCCTAGAGATGTTGAACAAGTCTAACAGCTTTTGCAGACTTTTTAGGACAATTTCGAGCAAAGCGACCGTGTTTCTTGCAAATAATGGAGAGGTTTTTTGGATTTTTTGTGGAAGTGTTTCTGGAAATGTTTTTTCTTCTTGGTTGGACGATCACACTTCTTTTCATCTTTGCACTCAATCTTAAGATAGGGTTTTTTACAAGCTGAGGCAAATGGTTGTTTGTTTTCAATGAGGTCTTGGAAAAATTCTTTCTGTTCACAGAGCTTGTCTAAACTAGATATGAGAGAGATGTTGGCAATGTCGAGGGTAGAGGCTGTGATCTATCTCTGGAGTTCTGGTTGTAACTTAGAGGGAAGAAAGGCTATGATATTCAGCTTGTAGAATAGCAGACTCATTCTTTTGTAATGAGTTTCCAACAAATGTCATTTGAGAGAACAATATTTCATCTGGTGATATTCTTTTCTTGCTGCTTCCATTGATGCAGTTTTATCACCAATGAATTGCTCATAGATAGTAGAGAGAGCTGATCCAGTTGTAGCTTGCATAAACTAGAGTTGTCTGTATTCTCCCAAGCTTTCTAACCAGTCTCACACGGAACCCGTTGTACGGGTCATGAATTCTTTGAAGACTGCTTGTGATTTAGCATTTGGCTTTGTTGATTGAAGATCAACCCATGCATCAAATTCTTGGTATCTGGCAGGCATTTGTGACGAGGAATGTCATCATATGTAAACCAGGAAGCTGATGATGGCTTCATTGTACCATCAGAATTCTGTGGAGGCATAGGTGGAACAGGCTTATTTGTGGCTGAAGATTCAGGTGGATCTTCTTCAATATCAGAGGGTACTTCGAAGATTGGTTCTGTTTCTTCAATTTTGGTTGCCATAAGAATGCTGGAGATGTCAGCATATGCTGATTCTAAATCTGTAGAGGTAACATTTAGGTCTGTAGAAGATGAGGAGGATAAGGATGGGTTTGATTTAGATGAGTTTGACTCAGACAAATCTGGTTCGGGATTGGTTTCTGTTTCAGATTCTGAAGATGAGACTTGGGTTTGAAGATTATGGTAATAGTATTGATCATCTAGTTGTTTGTCTTTTTTCTGAGGTTCAGGAATTGCTGTTGGTGAATCTTCTGGAAGAACAGAAGAGGAAGAAAAGGCCTTTGGTTAAGGGTCTGAGATTTTCACTTTGGATTTTTGTCTCCTTGGTGAAATGGGTTCCTGTTGCGGAATAGGTTGAGGTTGAAGTTGAGAAAAACCAAAAAATTGGTTGTACACTGGTCAAGATCGGGATGGTGTGTAGAAAGATTGGTAGGTGTCAAATAGTGGAGGAGAAACAGGTATAGACTGTGTTTTGGTAAAGAGTGAAGGCCTGGCCTTATCAGCATCAATTCTAGCTAACTCGGCTTTGAGTTTTCTGATCTTTGCTTTTTTTCTACTGAACTCTGGACCCCATATATGATTGTTAATCATTCTTCTGAGATCTATATCTAACTCAGAGATTTTGTCTTACAGATTTATGTAAATCTGATCAAGACGGTTGCTGATGGAATCAACCTTTGTTTCAGTCTATAAAACTTGATTAGCAACATGATCAATCTTTTTCCCCAACTGGTGAAGTGTTTGGTTTTGGACACTGGCGTTTTTTCTCTGCCAGTTCAAAACAGCTTCATACTGTTTTGGTTCTTCAATTTGTCCAGAGGGTGTAACAAGAGATTGAACAAATGGTTTGGACACAACCTTGGTTTGTGGGTCGGTCTGTTTTTCAAGAGAAGGAAAGGATTCATCATAAGATTGGCTTGAAAACATTAAGCACGATCTTATTTTGGGAGGTTTTGGATCTGGTGGAGGCTGTGGTGGAAATTATTTGCAAGGAGTTTTAGGATGGGAAGGTTTTTTCGTTTTCTTTTTTCTTCTCCTCATAATTTCAATTTCATCATCAACATCCGTATCATCCAGACAAGGACAAACCAGATTACACATATGGGCTTCTGGAACATCCCATAAGAAATGACCGTTGAGTTTGTCAGGATAGATAGGATATCCATCTGACAAAAAACTATGGATTGGAAGTTTCTTTTCTTGACCAGTATGGACTGCAGTGATCATTGCAGTGTATGAAAGCCTTGGAGCTTCTGAAATTGGGGTAGTCTCAGGTTTTTAAAAAGACAGTTTGACTTGTCCATCATTTCTTCGTTCAAAAGTGACTTGTGTGGTTTGAACTAGTTCAGAATTTTGGTGGAAGTGCTCATAATTAGTTAGCAAATCTTGCTAACTAATTTGGATTTGTTTTGGAATTTGGATTATGGTTGGAATTGTGTTTGTATCAGCAAAGATCATCAGGGCATTAGATGTGGTTTGGGCTATAAGAAGGTCTAGTGCATGAAGGGTTGCAATTTTGGAAGTGGGTGTTTGTTCTACTCTTTCAAAGTTGTTGGAAGGTTGGGATCTTCTAGGGACATGTTGAAATTCAGATAGAAAGTCAACAAAACACTACCAGTATGAAGTGTGGTCAAGATGGTTCCAATAACAGCGTGTTGATACTGTCTGAACTGTATGTCCAGGAGAGCAATTCTGGCTGTAACAGGCAAGCCTTTTCTGCCATGAAGAGTGAGAATTAGTCTAACACCACCAAGATGAAGGTGTGTATATCCTTCTCGTTTCCAAGAGGTTACGAGATCTGAGGGCTAAAGTGACATATTGTTCACTTTGAGATGCTTGGAGGGCACACTGATCCAATCGAGATGATTGGATATACTGTTTTGGGTGAGGTCTTCTGGTGGAAATTAGGGTGCGGATACTTCTGGTAACTGAAGTATTTTGTTTGTAAAGGCTATAGGGACTCATGATTGGGAATTTAGGCTCACTAATCTAAGCTGACTCAGAGATATAGGAGTATTCAACTAGGTTTTTAGGAAGGGTCTTTCTTTCTGAAATAACAGAGAGGTTTTTTGAATTTTTTGTGGAAGTATTTCTGGAAATGTTTTTTCTTTTTGGTTGGACAATCAGGTGGATCTTCTTCAATATCAGAGGGTACTTCGAAGATTGGTTCTGTTTCTTCAGTTTTGGTTACATAAGAATGCTGGAGATGTCAGCATATGCTGATTCTGCAATCCATTAAACTGTTTTTTTATATAGGTAATGGAGCTGGTGGAGGTGGAGGATTATGAGGTGGTTTGGATTCATTGTGTTGGCACGGACAGTGGGTTTTCTTTTTTGGTTTTCTTCTCCTTTTTGAATCATAATCATCCTCTTCCCAATCATCCCAATAGGGACAATCTGGGTCACATTTTCCTGATCCTGGTGTATCCCATAAAAAATGGCTATTGATTTTGGCAGGGTATACAGGATATCCTTCTAAATTGAATATTGTAATTGGTAGATCTTCTTGGGCTATCTGAACAGCTATGATCATTGAAGAGTATGTGAATGATAGCCTTAGAGGTTCTTCAGGGGCACTTGGTGGAGGCCGAAAAGTCATTCTAACAGGTTTCCTTTCAAACATGCTTTCTGATGTTTGAATGGGAGCACTGTTGGTGTGGAGCTTTTCATAATTTGAAATCCATTTGAGTGGCATGAGTTTTATGAGCTCATGTTGAGGGATCTGTTTAGGAATTTGGATGATGGTGGAAATCTAGTCTAATTCTGCTAACACCATGAGGGCGTCAAAGTTGTTTTCAGGTGTGGGGAGGTCTAAAGCATGGTTTTGCACCTTGAATTTGTATTGGACTTTCAAGGTAGTTGACAAGTTTGTGTCTTCAAGTGAAAGGTTGAAATTTGGATAGAAAGTGAACACTTTCTGCATAAAGAGTACCAATAACAGCATCTTGATTCTGCTTGAACCTAGTGTTCAGCATGGCAATTCTGGCTGTGACTGGTAATCCTTTCATTCCATGTAAGGTCAGGATTAGTCTTACTCCTCCAAGATAGAGATGAGTATAATCTTCTCTTTTCCAGTTGGAAATCAACTCTAGGGGTATTTCCAGAGTGACATATTGTTCAGCTGTGGTAGCTTGAAGGGTGCACTAATCCAATCTAGAAGACTGGATATATTCTTTTGGATGTGGTCTTTTGGTAGAGATGAGGGTTCTAATGCTTCGGGTAAGAGAGTGTGGTCTCTTATAAAGCTGATAGGGACTAATAAGAGGGAAAGAAGACTCATTGATCTGGGTGGATACAGGTATATAGGAATATTCAACAAGATTTTCAATTTTGTTGGCAGTTTGTTTGGTGCAAGATTTAGGTAGTGATAAAGTAGAAGAAAATGAGATTGGTGTGATAATAGGAGTAGAAGCTTCATGGGATGAAGTTGATGCCATAATTTTGAAATTTCTCTCTGTCTTTAAAGTCTTTAGTTGGGAAAAAATCACAAGAAAACTTTTATCATACCATTTTGCAATATGAAGAGCATGATTTTGAAAACAATTTTATTTTCAAGGACAGTAAAACTGTCTTAAAAGACTCTATGAACATAAAGAGTTTTTCAAAGATTTGATGTAACACAAACAACCTTTCAAAAGTGCTTGCAAGAAACCCTATCTTTCCATCAAGTGTAAAGATGAGAAAGATTGCACTTGTCCTTCGAAGAAAAAATCCTATTTTCAAAAATTCCAACACCTATCCAAAAAACATAGAACCTCATCCACAACAAAAAAAAACCCTACAGATTCTTTAGGAAAAAGGATCCTGACCAAACCTCAAAATCCAAAGGTAGTCGGTGTTTTATTTGTAAAAAGAAAGGACATTTTGCGAGAAATTGTCCAAACCGACCCTCAAAGTCAGCTCGTCTCATCTATCATCTCTAAAATTTTTCAATGCTCTCAGATAGTGAAGATGTTGAATCTATGTTCTCAGAACAAGACGAATATAATGAGCAAATAGCTTTTAGCTACTGATCATTCTGAGCCTAAGGATGTTTTGATAATTCATGAAGTTCAACAGGTCTAATCCCATCTGTCAAAATAAGTCTCCTCCCAGGAAAATTTGATAAGCCAGTTCCTGTCATAGGATTCATTGACACTGGAGCAAAAAAAAGTATGCTTAACCCCTCAATTCTTCCATCCCATTTCTGGGAAAAGCATATAGAACATTTCAAGGCAGCTACTGGAAAATTATTCCATATAAGCTTAATCACTAAAAAACCCATTGGCATTCAGTTTTTCCAAGGATGTACTCTTTGGATAAAACTCATCGAATCTAATCTACCCGACAAAGATCTTCTGATCGAGTTTGATGTTCTCCATTTGGTTAAAAAGCTTCAAATCACAGCCTCTAGAATCAAGTATAAACAAATGTTTTAACCCTATACTGATATCCTTAGGTTATTCTCCATTTCAAATTCTCCTTTTTCTTATAATTCTCATAAGACCAAGCTTCTCCCTTTTTGTCCAGAAAATCATAGTCAGTTCTTCCCCTTTTATCCCTTATGGAAGAATGAGAATTTCTTCATAAAACTCCCATTTAAGCTTAATGAAGACATAAATCCAACAAAAGCCACTCATCCAAGTATGACACCTTCAGATCTCAAATTAGTCTAACAAGAATGTTCACAATTACTTCAACAAGGCCTCATTGTTGAGAAAAGATCTGAAATTGTTAGAGGAAAAAAGTGTCTTGTGATAGATTACCAACCTCTAAACTATTTTTTCAAAGATGATAAATTTCCTTTGCCAAAGATCCAATCCCTGTTTGTTCATATCAAAGATGCTAAGGTCTTCTCAAAATTTGACCTTAAAGTAGGTTTCTGGCAATTAGAAATCCACCCTGATGACCAACACAAAATAGCCTTTTGCATAGTGAAAGGTGATGCCTTTTGGTGCTTTTTTTCAAAAAGCCATGATTAAGATCTTTGTTTTCAAAACTCAGAGCCATATCGGAGTTTTACTTACCTTGAAAATTTTTGTTTTCAAAACTTTGTTCTTCATTTCACTAAAATGGTATGATTCAAATCTTTATTCCATTTTGATCAATAGACTTCAGGAGCAGAGAGAATTTCTAAATCATGGCATCATCTTCATCTTCAACTTCAACTCCTTCGAACCCTATTACTCTTTCTTCTACACTTTCTTTACCCAAATCTTGCACTTCTCACACTACCAATAAAATCGAAAATCTTGTAGAATACTCCTATATTCCTGAATCTGCTCAAATCAGTGCATCCTCCTACCCTCTTATCAGTCCTTACCAGTTGTACAAACGTCCCAGTTCTTTTACCCGAAGCATCCGAACTCTCATATCCACTAAAAGGCCTCACCCAAAAGAATACATCCAGTCTTCTAGACTTGATCAGTGTTCACTCCAAGCAACCACTGCTGAGCAATATGTAACTCTCGAAATCCCCTCAGAGTTAATCTCAAACTGGAAAAGAGAAGGTTATACTCATCTCCATCTCGGAGGAGTACGATTAATCCTCACCCTTCATGGGAGAAAAGGATTACCGGTCACTACCCGAATTGCTATGCTAGATACCCGGTTCAAGCAGTACCAAGATGCTGTTATAGGTACTGTCCTCACAACCCTCCATGCAGGAAGTGTTCTACTCACTTTCTATCCAAATTTTAACCTTTCTCTTCAAGATACCAACCTTCCAACAGCCTTGAAAGTCCAAGTCCAAATTCAAGGTGCAGAACAAATTTCTTCAGCCAAAATTGCTACTCTCCATCATCAATTGGTCTATAGGCTCCAAAATCATGCCTTAGATCTACCCACACCTGAACATCACTCTGACACCCTCATGGTGTTAGCAGAATCAGATCGATCCCAACCATTATCCGATCCCAAGACAAATTCCTCGACATGAGCTCATACCACTTATGCCTCTTGAATGGATCTCCAACTATGAAAGCGCTTCCATAATAATACAACTCCTATTCGACACATCGAAAGCATGTTTGAAAGACGACATGATGGAACAGTTTCAGTATGACTTTCAAACCACCTCCAAGTGCTCCACAAGAGCCTCCTCCTCTCTCTTTCACTTATTCCTCCATGATCACAAATGCTCGCATGCTCAAGAAGATCTGCCAATCACAGGTTCAATTTCGATGGTTATCCCAGTATATCCAAACAAACACAACGGACATTTCTTATGGGATGTCCCCGCTCAGGAATGTGCGACCTAAATTGTCCCTGTTGGGATGATTGGGAAGAGGATATGATTACGACACCAAAAGGAAAAGAAAACCCAAAAAGAAAACCTTACCTGTCCCATGTAAACACTGTGAACCCAAACCACCAAAAGACCCTCCACCTCCACCAAGTCCACTACCCATTTACAAAAAAGAACTCAAATGGATTGCAAGAAATTGCAAATCTGAAGTTCCCTCATTTTCTCACAACTCCACACCAATCGTACAACCATTGGCTTGTATGATGTTTTCCTCCACCTCTTCAGACTATTCTTCATCTTTTCCTCCTATTGACACCCATACTGATTCACAACGCAATGTTGTGTCTAAACCTTTCATTCCTTCAGCTATTACCTCAACCGGTCATCTTGAACCTCCTAAACCTTTTGAATCTGTTCAACTGGCAAACCCAAAATGCCAGAGCACAAAATGATACCTTGTTGAATATCCATTCCAAGGTTGAAAAAATCAGTTTACGAACTGACCAAATTGAGACGAAAGTTGACTCAATTACAGCTCAAATGGAGCAGATCCACCAGAATCTTAAATCCGCATTGTTCAATTGGATTCGAGCTCAACCATGCTTGCTCATCGATACAATGGCCCGGAGTTTGACCAAAAAGAAAGAGAGATCGACGCTTACAACCGAGCTTGCCTGCATTGAATCAAAAAACAAAGACCTACCTTGTTTACCACATCACCACCCATACCCACCATAAGTCCACCTTACCACCCATTTGCTTCTATGCTTTCTCCAATCGATCTTATGATCCATCCAAATTATTTGGCATGACTCATACTCTATTCGTAGACCACCCTATTCCACCAAAGACCAAAACCCAAATCAAAACCAAAACCCAAACCTCACCTCCTCCTCCAAATCCTCGAACCTACAAATCCTCCTTAACTATTCCAGAGCACCACTCTCCAACTCACACCCCAACATCACCACACCTCCACCACCAACACAGCTAAAGATAAAACCCCTATGCATCAATACAAAGGCTCAAGTAGCCGATCCATCTTCCGAACTCGATGAATCCACTTCGATTCAAACCTAGTCAAGCTTTGTAACCTTCTACCGACACAAAGATCTCTTCTTCACCATTTACATCCAAAGTGATTCTCAAAAGTCTTATGCCGATATTACCCGAATCCTCATGGTGACAATCCACCCGAACAAGGCCAAACCTCTAGACCACCCGAACCATATTTTGACATTCCTCGATATCGAGGATGAACCTCCACCAATCTTTGCCACAACTCAACCCCCTCATGGTCAAACCAAAGTGAAAAACCATCCAATGGTCCATGGTTTACATTTGATGATATTCCATCTCATAAATGGCGAGACAGACTTATCAAATGTCTCTGATTGATCTCCAAATGTTACGGTCGAGAGCAACTACTCATTCCGTCCTTAGGGAATTTGCTTTTCGTTTACGGTGCCCTAAGAGATTGGTTTGATTCATTAGGCCAATACAGTAACCGCAATTTGTTCAATTACTGTAAGTCTCAATCGCTTCTTTGCAGTCATTCATGATCGCTTTCTAGGCGATCCAAATGCATAGCTAAGCCGCACGCAGAGACTATCTCAATATGAAATGCTTCTCTCTCAATGCTAAAGATCTTGAATTCCATTACAAAAGAATGTCTCTCTTGTTCTACAAGCTTAATGGATTCAATGAACCTACATTGAAGCATGTCTTTCTGGCTTCCCTACCGATGAACTACAACCAGACATCCAAAGGCACTCAAAACTCACAATCTCGGTCTTGACACTATATCTCTTGGCAAAATCTTTCGATTGCTAAGACATGCCTTGATAAACTTTGTGAGCAAAAACAGTTTTTCAAAGAATCATAATGACAAAGAGCCATTCCGTAGTGCTTGCAAAAACCTTATCTCCGATCAAGTGCAAAAAGAAAAAGGATTGTGATTGCAGTTCCAAAAAGAAAAGGCATTTCCTAAATTCAAAGAATCCGAATATTCTTCAAAGCCTCGCAACTCCAGAAAGCCTTACAGATTCTTCAGAAAAAAATCAGGTTCATCCAGAGATCAGAAACGGAGAAAATCAAGCAGATGTTTTATCTGCAAGAAAAAAGGTCACTATGCCAAAGATTGTCCCAACAAACGAGAAAAATCTATTCGGCTAGTTGAACACCTTCAGGCCACCACTGATTATTCTCCTGAAAAAGAAGAGCTTGAATTCTATTTCTCTGAACAAGAAGAACCCACTGATGAAACCGTGTTCGACCGAAGACTCATCTAGTGATTCAGAAAATGATGAGCCTCAAAACATTTTCCATCAACAGTTGTTGTCTCTCGACACTTCTGTTCCTATTCCTTCCATTAAACTCCAAATCTTACCTTCAAAATTCCACAGGCCCATTCCAGCAATTGGTCTTTTAGATACTGGAGCCCAGAGAAGTATGTTAAATCCAGCCATTCTTCCCCCTGAAAGCTGGACCCACTACGAAGAACATTTCCGGGTTGCAAGTGGAAAATTCTTCACTACCAAATTGATTACCAAAAAACCCATTGGTATTCAACTTTTTCCTAATTGTGTCATTTGGACCAAAGTTATCGGATCCAATTTGCCTAATAAGGATATCTTGTTAGGTTTTGACATAATTCACCAGATCAAACACCTCCAGATCATTCCCAATGGCATCCGAGTCAAGTCCATGTTCAAACCTTTCACAGACATCTTGAAACTTTACAATTTGTCTGAAACACCCCCATCTTACCACGACATTTCAACCAAGCTTTTACAATATTGTCCAGAATCCCATTCTGAGTTCACCCATCCAAACCCACTTTGGAAAAATCAGTCTTTCTTCATTAAGTTGCCCTTTAAACTAAATGAAGATATTAATCCCACAAAAGCCACTCATCCAGGAATGAGTCCTTCTGACTTAGTCCTAGCCCAAACAGAGTGTTCTCAATTGTTAGCCCAAGGTCTTATAGAACCTACCCATTCTCAATGGGCTTGCCAAGCCTTTTATGTTGAGAAACATTCTGAGATTGTCCGAGGAAAGAAACGCTTAGTCATTGACTACCAGCCATTAAACATGTTTTTACAAGATGATAAATTCCCATTGCCCAAAAGACAAAGCATGTTTACTTTTCTCAAAAATGCCCAGATCTTTTCAAAATTTGATTTAAAATCAGGTTTTTGGCAATTAGGCATTGAACCTTCTGAACGGTACAAAACTGCTTTTTGTATCCCCAATGCTTATTTTCAATGGACAGTTTTACCCTTCGGTCTTAAAACAGCCCCTTCCATTTTCCAAAAATCCATGGTCAAAATCTTTGAACCCATCCTGCATCATGCATTGATTTACATTGACGATATTTTATTGTTTTCAGGAACACATGATGAACATCGCCAGCTGTTAAATCAATTCTTTGATATTATCCAAACTCATGCCATCATGTTGTCAGCAAAGAAAAGCACCATTGCAACGGATAATATTGAATTCCTTGGTATGATCATTAAAGACGGACACTACCAACCAGGAAAGCACATTGCCCAAGAATTGCTTCACTTTCCAGATCAGCAACTTTCCAAAAAGCAAGTCCAACAATTTCTTGGCATTGTCAACTACATCAGAGACTTTATCCCACATGTCGACCATTACACTCATCACCTTTCGGCTTTATTGAAAAAGAAGCCTCCAGAGTGGAATTCAGACCACACAAGTGCTGTCACTACTCTAAAGCAACTTGCGCAAGATCTGCCACCATTAAAGTTGATCACAGATGGCAAACGCATATTGCAGACAGATGCTAGTGATGAATCATGGGGTGCCATCCTTCTTGAAGAAATCAATGGAAAAGAACACTTTATCGCTCACGCTAGTGGACAATTTTCTGACACACAGAAGCATTACCATAGCGTTTTCAAAGAGATCTTAGCGGTAAAGAATGGTATCAAAAAATTTGAGTTTCATCTCATTGGACATCATTTCCTCATCAGAATGGACAGTTCAGCTTTTCCCAATATCCTCAATTTCAAAGGTAATACTGTTCTAAAAGATGTTACTCGGGTTAAAAGATTGGTTTTCCAAATATGATTTCTCATCCCAGATATAAAAGGATCTCAAAACCTCATCCCTGATATGCTATCCCGACTCTCAAAACCAGAACAGCCTCTAGCCCTTATTTCCACCAAATATCACTTCCCAATTATTCTCATGGCTACTTCACTCCCTTCTGAAGCTATCACCAAAAAGGCATTTCCCTGGCAAAACCTTCACCTCGCCTCTTTGCCCTCCAAGAATTTGCAAAAAGGCTATGTTTCGCTTCTTCATGAAAGCTTACCTTTTAGCAGATTCATTTCCTTTCTCAACCTTCCATCCAGAAAACATGTTTCTTACTGGTTTAACACTTGATCCACCTAATGAAATTACCGAAGATGAGTTATGGTACATCTGGTGCCTAACTGTCTTATATGCTACTAAGTTGGTTTTACCAGTTCATTCAACCTTGTCCCATCTCCTTAATCCAGAAAAATCCACCTCTCTTATCTGGACCCTTCTCGAGTGGTTCTCCCCCATTCACTGGTGGAGAAAGAAATTACAGCAATTAACTGAAGTATACAATCTTGATCGAATGCCTGCATCTGAAGCCAAAATGTTCACATCTGTGTTCATTATCCATCGCCCATATTTCCAACATCCAGACACCAACCTTTTCTGGACTCAAGATCAGGTATATGAATATTTCACCACTCCTCATCCTGCTCTCATTGAAAATGAATTCCAGCCCAACCTCAACAATTACCTTTCCCAACTCAATCACCAGACTCCACCTCATAAGGATATTTTTCACACATCCCTTGGCCCTCAACATGACATGATTATGATTCCCACTCCATCAGCCATATCCAAACCAAAGTCCACCGGTATCATCATCAAGGAAGAAAAACCAGACTACACTGACTTCCTTTACCAAGACTCTCAAGACCCATGGGAAGACTTCCTTCCACTCAGCCAACACCTTCAACAATTTCCACAACCGTCCATGTATGAACCAGGAACATCATCTCAACCTCAGCCTCAGAAAAAAGACAAAGCAACTCAGACATCACCTCAACAATTACCACCAGGCTACAGGAGAGATTGTCCTTATCCACCTTGCCGTGGTCCCCGTTGCAAGCATCCAAAGCTCTCCAAGACATTTTTCCCAAAAGATAATGATCGTGATCCAGATGATCAGATTGGTCATCTGCAGATGACTACATGAATCTCCGCTCTCCATAAAGTAGTTTGTCTTGTTGCAATAATTAAAGTAGTTTGTCTTGTTGTAATAATTATGTTTGCTTTATGATTTTGTCTTGTTGTAATCATTAAAGCTTGCTTTTACTTTAAGCTTTTACTTTTGTAAAAGTTATGTCCAAGTCATGCTTTAAGTCTTTGTCGCTTGTAATAATTAAAGGAGTGTAATCAATATGTGTAATAAGTATGTCTTTTACTTTTCAAAAAGCAAAAGATAAGGGTCCTGTCTTATCTTTACGCTTTGGAATCCTTATATAAAGGATTTCTCTCCTCCTTGTAACATAGATCGAATCATCAAAAAAACCTCTCGTGTTTTCTATAAGCTATGACTTTCTAAACTCTTTTCTCTCTCTCTGCAAATGAAGTTCTAAAGAAAAGAAAAGAATAAAGATTTTATCTGTTCATTTTGAAATCTCAAGGAAGTATGCTCTGCACTTGCCTTTCAGCAAGGATCCTGTGCATCAGAAAACTTGATAAATTTTATCTGGTTTGGTACCTGTTTTTTTAGACTAAAAGGAAAGTCTGTTTTGGGTTGTAGAACCTAAAAAATTGTTTTAAGGATTTTGATGCTCATACAAGTATATCGGTGAAACCAGACTTGCAGACTCTTGCCCAAAGTACAGTTTTAACTGTTGTAGACCTGGTGTAAACAACGCCACGTACTAATATGGTATCAGAGCACTAATATGGTGTAAACAAAAATTAAGATCTTTCTTCATCATGCACTAGTCTACATAGATGACGTGCTTCTGGATCACGATTGTCTTTTGTGAAAAATGTTTTGGATAGCCTTGGATGCTTACAATGGGGATAACGGCAAGGTAGAAAGGGCAATCCCTTCTGTAGCCTGGGGGGAGAGTCTTCGCTGCTGGTGACTTTGGCCTGGGGCTTGGTATCTAAGTTGCTGATACGAATCCCGTCAAGAACTGATGCGACCCTAACCAAATTAGTTCCCAAGATCGAATCTAAACCCAGGAATGGAATGGAACCTTGACCCAATGCTTATTGGAAGCATGAACCTTGGTCTGTGAAGACGTCACAATCAGCTATGGAAGGTCTGATTGATAAGTCAAGATATTGAACGCCACGGAAATCCGATAAGTTCAAAGAGTTCGTAAAGAACCAAAGAGAATTAACTCTCACAATTGCATAAAAAAAAACTTCTTCTCGTTTATTAGATACGAGTACATTATATAGGGTTGGTTACAGGAATTTAAACCAAATCAGAATCCTAGCATGGAAAATGTTTTCCCGTTGCACTGCTTCGTCTTCCTTTACTTGAACACTCAAAGCTCTCCTCGCTACTAAAGTCAATTCCCCAGGGGCTACATACTCTTCATCTTCGACTTCCTCTAATGGTGGCATCTTATTCTCTTCCGTCTCATCTTCAGTTACAACCTCACCATTGTCCCGCAACACCATAACTCTTTTATTCACAAATTCACTTGCAATATGCCCCCTGCCTTGACATTTAAAACACTTAATGTCACGATTCCTACTAGTTGAATATACCTCATCTCATGTGCTTGTGATAGTCTTATCCTTAATCTCATTAGAGAATATCATCAAAATAAACAACAAAAAACTTGTCAATAAAAGCTCACAAAACATGATTCATAAGTATCATAAAAGTGCTTAGAGCATTTAGTCAGACCAAAAGTCATGACTAACCATTTATACAAACCATATTTTGTTTTAAAGGCAATTTTCAATTCATCTACTTCTTTCATTCTAATCTAATGATATTCACTTTTCAGATCAATATCAGAAAATACATAAGACTTATGCAATTCATTAAGCACATCATCTAGCCTAAGAATTGGATGTTGATACTTTATTGTTATGTTATTGATGACTCGATAGTCAACACACATCCTCCACATTCCATCCTTTTTAGGAACTAACAAAATCGAAACTACATATATACTCATGCTTTCTCTCAAGTACCTTTTTTTTCATATTCATTAACCTGCCTTTGAAGTTCCTTTGTCTCCTCTAGGTTACTCTTTTTGGCTGGTTGATTTGGATTGGTTACACTAGGCACGAAATCAATCTGATGCTCAATCCCTCATATCGAAGGTAAACCATTTAGTGTTTCCTCAGGAAAGACACCTTCATATTTCTATAAGAGAGACGTAATAAAACTAGGCAAAAGTCTTTAGGCTCTGATACCACTCGGGACAACCACTACCACCCAAAGATTAAGCCACTCCTTGGCTACTAAATAGGATGAACTGTGGTTAGAACGTTGGAAGTCATAGCCTAGAACTTTTTGATGCACAAGATCAGGCGAGTGTAGAGCATACTCATTACAGGATCGAAATGAACTATTATGAGAGTCTGTTGTCTTCTCAAGAGAAATAGAGGAAATTTAGAATGTCATATTGTAAACACACGATCTATTTTTTTCAAAATCAAGCCTGTTGACAAACTAAAGTAAGCTCTCCTTATATAGCAGAAAACTTGGAAGAAGCATAAGACAGGACCTTTATCCAAAGAGAAAACATAATCATGAAAGAGATAGGAAAAGACCCCTATCTTTTATTACATAAAGCAAAAGGAAAAGCCTGCTTTAAAAAGTAAATGCTTTGCTTTTACTAAAGCAAAAGCAATTATTACAAACAAACAAAACACTTAAAGCGATAGCAATAACGAGGCTTGCAGACAGGATTATTAAAAGCTGTCAACTTCTGTGAAAGGTTCTTTCCACCAAGGTAAATTAGCATAATATTGACGAGTTGGTGAATCTATCGGTGGACGAGAACTGGTGGAAGGTGCCTTGGATGCTGGAACTGAACTAGTGGGAGGTGCATCGGATGCTTCTATAGGATAGAGGATAGAAGTGAATTCTTCCCACGGATCTTGTGAGTCTTCGAAAAGAATGTTGGTAAAGTCTGATCTTTTTTCTTTGATCAAAATTCCCATAGATGGAGAATTACTAGATGAGGGTGTTTTGACAGTAGAGATGACCATAAGTTCATGATGTGGACCAAGGGAGGTGTATTGAATGTTAGTTGGTATGGGTTGAATATGGTTTAGTTCAAGAAGGTAGTTCTTCAGGGTAGAGACAAAAGTTAGGTCATATGACAGGGGAAAACTATGAGGAACAGTTTTCTATTCATAGGCTTGATCTTGTGTCCAAAAAAGTTTGGTGACAGGGTGTTGAAAGTAGGGACGGTGGATGATAAAGATCAAGGTGAATTGTTCACCTTCTTGATCACGGAGGAGATTAAGGTGATGGTGGTTTATGATAAGGCTGAGTTGTTTTCTCCACCAGGAGAGAGGAGAGAACCATTCAAAGAGAGTCCATAACAAGGAATAAGCTTGGGTTGGATTGGTAAGGTGTCTGAATATTGCCTGTATGGGAAAGACAAGCTTAGTAGCATATAATACAGTGAGGCACCATAGATACCATAGTTCATCTTCTGTGATATCTCTGGAGGGGTCGATGGTAAGACCTGTGAGAAAAAGGTGATCAGGGTGAAAACTAGAAAAACCAGAGGATTGAGTATGATACATGTTCATGAAATAGCGAAAAACAAATTTCTTAGCAAAGTCTTGGATCTGATAAGGACGGGAAAATATAAGATTACAGGGAAAAGACTTTCTTGTCAGAGTTGAATTTGGTAGAGAGGAAGTCATGAAGATTACTGGTACTGTAACAAAGGAAGATATTAGGGTTAAGAGTAGCTGATGAAGGAGGTCTGGATAATAGATCAGGAATAAGATTCTAGTCTCCTTTTATATGCTCTGCTCTGAAAAATCATATTTGGAAAACCATGCTTTAAGACGGAGAAGGTGTTTGTTTGGTAATGTCTTATTTTTTAAATCAAGAATTTTCGGAAAAGATGAATTATCTAATTTGATAAGAAAATTATGACCAATAAGATGAAATTCAAATTTTTGAATTCCATATTTTACGGCTAAAATCTCCTTATACGTGATAATGTTTTTCCGATTCTTTGAATTGACCTCTGGCATGGGCACAATAAGATTCCTTTCCATCATATCTATTAAATTTTTCTTAAAAGCTTCTTATCTTACAAAATAGTGAGACCTTCCTTTAAATAAGGAAAACTCTCTCTAAGGGACAGGCCCTCCTTATGATTACAACCCGACAAAAGCAAGATGGGTGTCGGAATTTTTGAAAATGAGATTTTTTCTTTGAAGGGCAAGTGCAATCTTTCTCATCTTTACACTTGATGGAAAGATAGGGTTTCTTGCAAGCACTTTTGAAAGGTTGTTTGTGTTCCATTATGATGCGAATCCCACAATGAAATTTTGAAACCCACACTTAAATTGAAGTTTCAACTTCCCAAGAAAGTTCTAAACAGATTTAAAACAAACAAAACCTTGACCCAATGCTTAAGAAAACATGAACCAAAGGTATAGAGAATGATATTGACGCCACACTCAAGAAATAGATGAGAAGGTGAGTGATAAGTCTCAATTTGGAACACCACAAGAATGCTAATTCTTGATAAGTTCACTAGTTCTCAAAAGAACCAAAGAAAGAATAATCTTTCAAATTCAAAATAACATTAATTTCTAATTTCTTACATAGCAAGGTTGCTGGGTTTAAATAGGCTAATAAAAAAACCCAAGATTCTAAAAATAAAAATGGAAACATTGGAACAACCCTCCAAGTATAGGTTTGTCAAAGGATGCTTCAAAAGTCTTCACCAACCCACCATAATTAATGCTAGCATTGACAAACTTAATACTTACCTTATTTAATGTTATCATTGACAAACTTAATGTTAGCCCACCATTATTGATGGTAGACTTACCTAACACATTGACAAACTTGAAACAAAACAAATAAATGAAGTTGAAAAACAAAGGAGTCATTGAAAATCCCAAGTCTGAACAAGCTGTAATGAATTGGTCATAACTCCTTCTAGAGAACTCCAAATCTAGCTCTGTAAAATTCATTGAAAAGCTAACTTAATTATCTTTCCAACGGTATATAGCTTGCATATTACTTCTGGCTCAATCAATACCATTTTTATTCCGAAGTTGCCCTTCCTGCATTTGATTCAAGTTGCATATTTTGGCTGCCCAATAGCTTGAATAAAGGCCACAATGTCTTGTCTTCTCTCCAAGCCCAATTCATGATGTCTTGCATCTTGAATTGTATTTTCAATCCATATTTTCTCAATTAATCCATTTAAAGCAGCTTGCATCTTTTTGGCTCTAGCTCATGTAATTGGGCCTCCATGAATGTGCAAAGGATCACTTGAAGCTTTAATCCATTTTCTCAATTAATCCATTTAAAGCAGCTTGCATCTTTTTTGCTCTAGCTCTTGTAATTGGGCCTCCATGAATGTGCAAAGGATCACTTGAAGCTTTAATGGTATTCTCTTGATGGTTCTCATCATTCCCCCTCTCCTCAAAAGGATTCGTCCTCGAATCTTCACCTACATCAAAAAGAGAAAGATCAGAAACATTGAAAGTAGCACTCACATTATACTCACCAGGAAGATCCAATTTGTAGGCATTGTCGTTGATTCGTGCAACCACTTGAAATGGACCATCTCCCCTTAGAAGCAACTTGGAACGCCTTTGTGCTGGAAACCTCTCCTTTCTCATATGCACCCAAACCCAATCTCCAGGCTGAAAAACCACTTGCTTACATCCTTTGTTGGCTTGAGTAGCATATTGTTCAGTTCTCTTTTCTATGTGTTGTCGCGTTCTCTCATGCAATTGCTTGACAAATTCAGCTTTCTTTTTACCATCCATACTAGCACGCTCATCAATAGGTAAAGGCAATAAATCCAAAGGAGTTAATGGATTAAACCATATACAATCTCAAATGGTGAAAATTTAGTAGCTGAATGGACAGTTCTATTGTAAGCAAATTCAACATGTGGCAAACATTCTTCCCAAGTTTTCAAGTTCTTTTGAATAATGGCACGCAACAAAGTAGACAAAGTTCTATTTACAACCTCAGTTTGTCCATCAGTTTGTGGATGACAAGTAGTAGAAAACAAAAGTTTAGTACCCAACTTACCCCACAAAGTTTTCCAAAAGTGGCTCAAGAACTTAGCATCTCGATCTGAAACTATGGTCCTTGGTACTCCATGCAATCTGACTATTTCCTTGAAAAACAAATTAGCTATGTTTGTTGCATCATCCGTTTTGTGACATGGAATGAAATGTGCCATCTTTGAAAACCTATCAACAACAACAAAAACAGAATCCTTTCCCCTTTTTGACCTAGGTAGACCCAAAACAAAGTCCATAGAAATATCAACCCAAGGTTCGCTAGGTATGGGTAAAGGGGTATACAATCCATGGGTAAAACTTTAGACTTAGCATGTTTACAAGTGATACACTTCTCACATATTCTTTCAACATCACGTTTCATATGTGGCCAAAAAAAGTGTTCTTTTAAAACATCTAAAGTCTTTGCAATGCCAAAATGTCCCATTAAACCTCCCCCATGGGCTTCACGCACAAGCAATTCACGCAAAGAACTATTAGGCACACACAATTTATTCTCTCTAAATAAGAACCCATCATGCCTATAGAACTTTCCAAATGCAACTTTCTCACAAGCATTAAACACATTAGCAAAATCAGGATCATTAACATATAATTCTTTGATATGCTCAAATCCTAACAACTTTGCATTTAATGTAGAGATAAGTGCATACCTTCTAGATAATGCATCAGCCACAACATTCTCCTTACCTTGTTTGTATTTGATCACATAAGGAAATGGCTCAATAAATTCAACCCATTTGGCATGTCTCTTATGCAACTTACCTTGCCCTTTCAAATGCTTCAAGGACTCATGATCAGTGTGTATAACAAACTCTTTAGGTAGAAGATAATGTTGCCAAGTTTCCAATGCTCTCACCAATGCATACATCTCTTTGTCATAGGTAGGATAATTTAGGGCTGCTCCACTCAATTTCTCACTAAAATAAGCAATTGGACGCCCTTCTTGCACCAAAACAGCTCCAATACCTATACCTGAAGCATCACACTCAATTTCAAAAGTTTTAGCAAAATCAGGTAAAGCAAGTAATGGTGCAGAAACTAATTTCTCCTTAATTAGATTAAATGCCCTTTCTTGTTCACTACCCCACTTAAATCCCACATGTTTCTTCACAATTTCAGTTAATGGTGCAGCAAGGGTGCTAAAATCTTTCACAAATCTTCTATAAAAACTAGCCAAACCGTGAAAACTTCTTACCTCACTTACACTTTTAGGTGTAGGCCACTCCTTGATAGCCTTTACCTTCTCTTCATCAACCTTAATTCCTTTAGCACTCACAACATAACCAAGAAAAACAATCTGATTTGTACAAAATGAACACTTCTTCAAATTAGCATACAATTTTTCCTTCCTTAAAACAGTCAATACACTTTGCAAATGTTCAATGTGTTCTTCTATGCTTTTACTATAGATCAAAATATCATCAAAATAGACAACTACAAACTTACCAATAAAAGCACGCAAAACATGGTTCATTAACCTCATAAAAGTGCTAGGTGCATTAGATAACCCAAATGGCATCACTAACCACTCATATAAACCATATTTTGTTTTAAAGGCAGTTTTCCATTCATCTCCCTCTCTAATCCTAATTTGATGATATCCGCTTTTAAGATCAATTTTACTAAACACACAAGAACCATGCAATTCATCAAGCATGTCATCAAGTCTAGGAATAGGATGTCGATACTTTACAGTGATCTTATTGATTGCATGACAATCAACGCACATTCTCCACGTTCCATCCTTTTTGGGCACTAGTAGAACTGGTACCGCACAAGGACTCATGCTCTCCCTCACATATCCCTTTGCCAAAAGTTCTTCAACTTGCCTTTGAAGCTCCTTTGTCTCCTCGGGGTTGCTTCTATATGCGGGTCTATTAGGAATGGTAGCTCCAGGAACGAAGTCTATTTGATGCTCAATTCCCCTAATAGGTGGCAAACCATTAGGGACCTCATTTGGAAACACATCATCAAAGTCCTGCAAAAGAGTCACAATAGCACTAGGCAAACAAACGTTAAGCTCATTAGTATGTAACAAGCCTCTTTGCACAAAAGTACAATGATAGGCTGTTTTGAAAAGAAAGCCCTCTTAACCTCACTCTCTTTTGCAAACAAGTTCACTTGTTGCCTCTCTTTTCTCTCAACAATATTTTTTTCTATCTTTGCACTTGCTTTTCTCTCAATCTCTCTTTCTTTTGTACTCTCCTTTTCTTTTTTTGCATCACTCTCTTTTGTATTGACATTTGATCCTCATACACTTGTCTAGGTGTTAAAGGTACAAGAGTGATTTGCTTTTCATTCATTACAAAAGAATATCTATTTAAATAACCATCATGTGTCACCCCAAAAGAATGTGTCCAGCATGCATGGGTACTACATCACATACAACCTCATCCTTGTATCTCCCAATAGAAAATGAAACCAGCACTTGTTTATTTACTTTAACTTCCCCACAATCATTCAGCCATTGTAGCTTATATGGCCTAGGATGTTTCAAAGTTTTCAAATTCAGTTTTTCAACTAAACTAGTGCTAGCTACATTAGTACAACTTACACCATCAATTATCATACTACATACCTTATCTTTGATGTGGCATCTAGTATGAAAGATGTTATCACGTTGTACCTCCGCATCCTCTTTTACTTGCATGTTGAGAGCACGCCTAGCAACCATCAATTTACCATCAACAGGATACTCTACACCATCATTAGCATCCTCCAAAGGTGGCATAGGATCATCATCCGATTCACTCTCGGTTTCCACATCACCATTATCCCTCAAGATCATTGCTCTCTTGTTTGGGCATTGAGATGCAATATGACCTGTCCCCAAACATTTAAAACACTTAATATCTCTATTTCTAGAGTGTTGGGAATCAGATTTACCTTTGCTTTGATTGCCTCCCTCTTTATGATCTTTGAATGGCTCAATCTTAGGCTTTGAAACAACCTTTTCATCTTTGCTCCATTTTGACTTCCATGAGGAAGAAGAACCCAAACTAGTTCTAGTGGAACCTTTCTTTTTCAATTGTCGTTCCACTTTCATGGCCATGTGAACCACGTCTTCCAACTCAACATAGTGCTACAAGTCAACCACATTAGCAATATCTTGATTTAAACCATGTAAAAATCTTGCCATAGTGGCCTCTCGTTCTTCTTCAATGTTGGCTCGAATCATGATTACTTCCATCTCCTTGTGGTAATCTTCCACACTTCTAGAACCTTGTGTAAGACTTTGAAGCCTTTGGTGCAGCTCCCTATAATAATGACTAGGAACAAATCTCCTCCTCATGATGGCCTTCATCTCCTCCCAAGTGTTTATAGGCCTTTCACGATTTCGTCTCCTACTCAAAACAAGTTGATCCCACCAAATTATAGCATAATCAGTAAATTCAACGGCAGCTAGTTTTACCTTTTTCTCCTCAGAGTAGTTGTGGCAATCAAATACTAGCTCCACTTTTTTTCCACTCCAAATAAGCTTCCGGATCATTTTTACCTTGAAAAGAAGGAATTTTCAATTTGATACTCCCCAAATCACGATCTATACGTCTTGCCCTTCTATCATCTCTTCCACGCATGTCAACAGTGGCTTGGTCATCAAAATTATCTAGGTCATCACCATCTTCTTCTCCCATGGCAGCACGCCCTTGATTACCTCTTACATTAGGAGCTATTGGTTGTTGCCCCCTTTGTAGATTGGCTATGGCAGTGTCTTGCCTCTCCAATTTGTCACGGATCTCTCCAAACATCATATTCATGTGCTCAAATTGTTGTTGCATGGCTTTAAGCATGAATGATTAGTCTACAACTTCTTGATCTTTTGACATATTTGTGATCTGAAAAAAAAAAATGTTAACAAAAAGACCTCACAACACTCCCTCACGTGTTTCACTCAATTTGATGTCACTTAACTCTCGTGTTTAACACAAATTGGCTTTTACCCTCTAATGATCTCACAAACTTTTTTTTTTTTTTAACCACACTTAATTCTCTCTTTCAGTTCTTTATTGAACTAAATAAACAAAATCAAGAAAAACCCAGGTGGCACACCAAATATGACGAATCAACACACTAAACAAAGAAAAGGAATTAAGAGGACACAAAGAACAACAAGGAATTTGATGAAAAGAAAGCAAGAAAGCAAAGGAACACAATTGATATTGTGTGCAAACAATGTCAAGGAAAAGGAATAACTAAAATTCAATTTGATGAAAGTAGGAATACTTGATTCCTTTTGCAAGCTTCTTTTTTTTTGTACGTTTTTTTTTTCTCTCTTCTCTTTTTTTTTGATAATCAAAATATATAAGACATTCAAACCTGATTAGAAACTAGCTCTGATACCAAATGATGCGAATCCCACAATGAAATTTTGAAACCCACACTTAAATTGAAGTTTCAACTTCCCAAGAAAGTTCTAAACATATTTAAAACAAACAAAACCTTGACCCAATGCTTAAGAAAACATGAACCAAAGGTATAGAGAATGATATTGACGCCACACTCAAGAAATAGATGAGAAGGTGAGTGATAAGTCTAAATTTAGAACACCACAAGAATGCTAATTCTTGATAAATTCACTAGTTCTCAAAAGAACCAAAGAAAGAATAATCTTTCAAATTCAAAATAACATTAATTTCTAATTTCTTACATAGCAAGGTTGCTGGGTTTAAATAGGCTAATAAAAAAACCCAAGATTCTAAAAATAAAAATGGAAACATTGGAACAACCCTCCAAGTATAGGTTTGTCAAAGGATGCTTCAAAAGTCTTCACCAACACACCATAATTAATGCTAGCATTGACAAACTTAATACTTACCTTATTTAATGTTATCATTGACAAACTTAATGTTAGCCCACCATTATTGATGGTAGACGTACCTAACACATTGACAAACTTGAAACAAAACAAATAAATGAAGTTGAAAAACAAAGGAGTCGTTGAAAATCCCAAGTCTAAATAAGCTGTAATGAATTGGTCATAACTCCTTCTAGAGAACTCCAAATCTAGCTCTGTAAAATTCATTGGAAAGCTAACTTAATTATCTTTCCAAAGTTATATAGCTTGCATATTACTTCTAGCTCAATCAATACCAGTTTTATTCCGAAGTTGCCCTTCCTGCATTTGATTCAAGTTGCATATTTGGCTGCCCAATAGCTTGAATAAAGGCCACAATGTCTTGTCTTCTCTCCAAAGCCCAATTCATGATGTCTTGCATCTTGAATTGTATTTTCAATCCATATTTTCTCAATTAATCCATTTAAAGCAGCTTGCATCTTTTTGGCTCTAGCTCTTGTAATTGGGCCTCCATGAATGTGCAAAGGATCACTTGAAGCTTTAATGGTATTCTCTTGATGGTTCTCATCACATTAGATCTTTGAAAATATCTTTCTGTTCACAGAGTCTTTCAAGACAGTTGACAACCATTTGGTAAATTTTTCCAAGGGAGAGATTAGCTATGTCTAGCTGATGAATTGTGAACTACCTTTAAAGCTCTAGTTGAAGCTCTTTTGGAAGAGATGCTACGAAAACATGCTTTAACGAGTGATCATTAAAGCCATTGAGTTTGTAATGCATTGTAGACATCTTTTTATAATGGAAATCGAGATCTTTAATCTGGGGAGAACAACACTTCATAAGATGAAACTCTCTTCTTGTTTGTTCATTACCTACAGTAGCTTCTGCAAGGATTTGTTTATAGATTAATCCAAGGACTTGAGAAATTTTCACCTAAACCAGCTGGAGTTGTCTGTACTGACCAAGGCTTTCGAACTAGTCCTTTAAGGATCCAATAAAACATGAACTGAACTTTTTGAGAACTGATTGTGTAGTGGCTCCAGATCTGAGCATTTGAACATCAATCCAGGCTGAAAATTCCTAAAAACAAGCTTGCCATTTAACTCTTAGTCCTTCTGACTTAGTCCTAGCCCAAACAGAGTGTTCTCAATTGTTAGCCCAAGGTCTTATCGAACCTACCCATTCTCAATGGGCTTGCCAAGCCTTTTATGTTAAGAAACATTCTGAGATTGTCCGAGGAAAGAAACGCTTAGTCATTGACTACCAGCCATTAAACATGTT
Organism: Atalantia buxifolia; assembly: GCA_030444775.1. NCBI lineage: Eukaryota > Viridiplantae > Streptophyta > Magnoliopsida > Sapindales > Rutaceae > Atalantia > Atalantia buxifolia. The sequence continues at coordinate 30,442,411 of CM059835.1, forward strand.
TTTACAAGACGATAAATTCCCATTGCCCAAAAGACAAAGCATGTTCACTTTTCTCAAAAATGCCCAGATCTTTTCAAAATTTGATTTAAAATCAGGTTTTTGGCAATTAGGCATTGAACCTTCTGAACGGTACAAAACTGCTTTTTGCATTCCCAATGCTCATTTCCAATGGACAGTTTTACCCTTCGGTCTCAAAACAACCCCTTCCATTTTCCAAAAATCCATGGTCAAAATCTTTGAACCTATCTTGCATCATGCATTGATTTACATTGACGATATTTTACTGTTTTCAGGAACATATGATGAACATCGCCAGTTGTTAAATCACTTCTTTGACATTATCCAAACCCATGGTATCATGTTATCAGCAAAGAAAAGCACCATTGCAACGGATAATATTGAATTCCTTGGTATGATCATTAAAGACGGACACTACCAGCCAGGAAAGCACATTGCCCAAGAATTGCTTCACTTTCCAGATCAGCAACTTTCCAAAAAGCAAGTCCAACAATTTCTTGGCATTGTCAACTACATCAGAGACTTTATCCCACATGTCGACCGTTACACTCATCACCTTTCGGTTTTATTGAAAAAGAAGCCTCCAGAATGGAATTCAGACCACACAAGTGCTGTCACTACTCTAAAGCAACTTGCGCAAGATCTGCCACCACTAAAGTTGATCACAAATGGCAAACACATATTGCAGACAGATGCTAGTGATGAATCATGGGGTGCCATCCTTCTTGAAGAAATCAATGGAAAAGAACACTTTATCGCTCACGCTAGTGGACAATTTTCTGACACACAGAAACACTACCATAGCATCTTCAAAGAAATCTTAGCGGTAAAGAATGGCATCAAAAAATTTGAGTTTCATCTCATTGGACATCATTTTCTCATCCGAATGGACAGTTCAGCCTTTCCCAATATCTTCAATTTCAAAGGTATCTTGTTCCCGAAAAGATGTTACTCAGGTTAAAAGATTGGTTTTCTAAATATGATTTCTCTGTCAAGCATATAAAAGGATCCCAAAACCTCATCCCTGATATGCTATCCCGACTCTCAAAACCAGAACAGCCTCTAGCCCTTGTTTCTACCAAATATCACTTCCCAATTATTCTCATGGCTACTTCACTCCCTTCTGAAGCTATCACCAAAAAGACATTTCCTCTTGGCAAAACCTTCACCTCAGTCTTTGCCCTCCAAGAATTTGCAAAAAAGGCTATGTTTCGATTCTTCATGAAAGCTTACCTATTAGCAGATTCATTTCCTTTCTCAACATTCCATCCAGAAAACATGTTTCTTACTGGTTTAACACTTGATCCACCCAATGAAATTACCGAAGATGAGTTATGGTACATCTGGTGCCTAACTGTCTTATATGCTACTAAGTTGGTTTTACCAGTTCATCAACCTTGTCCCATCTCCTTAATCCAGAAAAATCCACCTCTCTTATCTGGACTCTTCTCGAGTGGTTCTCCCCCATTCCCTGGTGGAGAAAGAAATTACAGCAATTAACTGAATTATACAATCTTGATCGAATGCCTGCATCTGAAGCCAAAATGTTCACATCTGTGTTCATTATCCATCGCCCATATTTCCAACATCCAGACACCAACCTTTTCTGGACTCAAGATCAGGTATATGAATATCTCACCACTCCTCATCCTGCCCTCATTGAAAATGAATTCCAGCCCAACCTCAACAATTACCTTTCCCAACTCAATCACCAGACTCCACCTCATAAGGATATCTTCCACACATCCCTTGGCCCTCAACATGACATGATTATGATTCCCACTCCATCAGCCATATCCAAACCAAAGTCCACCGGTATCATCATCAAGGAAGAAAAACCAGACTACACTGACTTCCTTTACCAAGACTCTCAAGACCCATGGGAAGAATTTCTTCCACTCAGCCAACACCTTCAACAGTTCCCACAACCATCCATGCATGAACCAGGATCATCATCTCAACCTCCGCCTCAGAAAAAAGACAAAGCAACTCAGACATCACCACAACAATTACCACCAGGCTACAGGAGAGATTGTCCTTATCCACCTTGCCGTGGTCCCCGTTGCAAGCATCCAAAGCTCTCCAAGACATTTTTCCCAAAAGATAATGATCGAGATCCAGATGAAACAGATTGGTCATCTGAAGACGACTACATGAATCTCCGCTCTCCATAAAGTAGTTTGTCTTGTTGTGATAATTATGTTTTACTTTTGCTTTATAACTTTGTCTTGTTGTAATCATTAAAGCTTGCTTTTACTTTAAGCTTTTACTTTTGTAAAAGTTATGTCCAAGTCATGCTTTAAGTCTTTGTCGCTTGTAATAATTAAAGGTGTGTAATCAATATGTGTAATAAGTATGTCTTTTACTTTTCAAAAAAGATAGGGGTCCTGTCCTATCTTTATGCTTTGGAATCCTTATATAAAGGATTTCTCGCTTCATTGTAAGATAGGAGCTATCAAGCATTATCAATAAAAACTCTCGTGTTTTCTAAGCTATGACTTTCTAAACTCTTCTCTCTCTCTCTCTGCAAATGAAGTTCTAAAGAAAAGAAAAGAATAAAGATTTTATCTGTTCATTTTGAAATCTCAAGGAAGTATGCTCTGCACTTGCCTTTCAGCAAGGATCCTGTGCATCAGAAAACTTGATAAATTTTATCTGGTTTGGTACCCTGTTTTAGACTAAAAGGAAAGTCTGTTTTGGGTTGTAGAACCTACAAAATTGTTTTAAGGATTTTGATGCTCATACCAGTATATTGGCTGGAAACCAGGACTTGCGGGTTACTGGCCCAAAGTACAGTTCTAACTGTTGTAGACCTGGTGTAAACAATGCCACGTACTAATATTCATCAAAAGTAAACCATGGGCTACTTGATGGTTTAGGAGAAGAATTTTCATGATGAGAGGTTGTGGGGTTTCTGTCTGAATCTATTTCTTCAACATAGGAGTTTTGAGGAGGAGGAGATGAAGCAGAAGGTTCATTAGATCCTGTAGATGGTTGGACCATGAGCAATTTGGATATATCAGTAAACCCCTTTGTTTTCAAAACCTTGTTCTTCATTTCACCAAAATGGTATGATTGAAATCTTTTATTCAATTTTGATCAATAGACTTCAGGCGCAGAGAGAATTTCTCAATCATGGCATCATCTTCATCTTCAACTTCAACTCCTTCTCACCCTATTACTCTTTCTTCTACACTTTCTTTACCCAAATCTTGCACTTCTCACACTACCAATAAAATCGAAAATCTTGTCGAATACTCCTATATTCCTGAATCTGCCCAAATTAGTGAATCCTCCTACCCTCTTATCAGTCCTTACCAGTTGTACAAACGTCCCAGTTCTTTTACCCGAAGCATCCGAACTCTCATATCCACTAAAAGGCCTCACCCAAAAGAATACATCCAGTCTTCTAGCCTTGATCAGTGTTCACGGCAAGCAACCACTGCTGAGCAATATGTAACTCTCGAAATCCCTTCAGAGTTAATCTCAAATTGGAAAAGAAAAGGTTATACTCATCTCCATCTCGGAGGAGTAAGATTAATCCTCACCCTTCATGGGAGAAAAGGATTACCGGTCACAGCTCGAATTGCTATGCTAGATACCCGGTTCAAACAGTACCAAGATGCTGTTATAGGTACTGTCCTCACAACCCTTCATGCAGGAAGTGTTTTACTCACTTTCTATCCAAATTTCAACCTTTCTCTTCAAGATACCAACCTTCCAACAGCCTTGAAAGTCCAAGTCCAAATTCAAGGTGCAGAACAAATTTCTTGACCAAAATTGCTACCCTTCATCATCGGTTGGTCTATAGGCTTCAAAATCACGCCTTAGATCTACCCACACCGAACATCACTCGACACCCTCATGGTGTTAGCGAGAATCGAGATCAGATCCCAACCATTATCCAGATCCCAAGACAAATACCTCGACATGAGCTCATCCAGCTTATGCCTCTTGAATGGATCTCCAACTATGAGCAGTTCCATAATAATACAACTCCTATTCAGACATCAGAAAGCATGTTTGAAAGACGACAAGATGGAACAGTTCGTATGACTTTCAAACCACCTCCAAGTGCTCCACAAGAGCCTCCTCGGCTCTCTTTCACTTATTCCTCCATGATCACAGCTGTTCAGACAGCTCAAGAAGATCTGCCAATCACAGGGTTCAATTCTGATGGTTATCCTGTATATCCGGCCAAACAAAATGGACATTTCCTATGGGATGTTCCTGGCTCAGGAATGTGCGACCCAAATTGTCCCTGTTGGGATGATTGGGAAGAGGACGATGATTATGACACCAAAAGGAAAAGAAAACCCAAAAAGAAAACCTTACTCCCCCATGTAAACACCGCAACCCAAACCACCAAAAGACCCTCCACCTCCACCAAGTCCACTACCCATTTACAAAAAAGAACTCAAATGGATTGCAAGAAATTGCAAATCTGAAGTTCCCTCATTTTCTCATAACTCCACACCAATCGTACAACCATTGGCTTGTATGATGTTTTCCTCCACCTCTTCAGACTATTCTTCATCTTTTCCTCCTCTTGACACCCATACTGATTCGCAACGCAATGTTGTGTCTAAACCTTTCATTCCTTCAGCTATTACCTCAAGCGGTCATCTTGAACCTCCTAAACCTTTTGAATCAGTTCTCAACTGGCAAACCCAAAATGCCAGAGCACAAAATGATACCTTGTTGAATATCCATTCCAAGGTCGAAACAATCGATTCTAATTAATCAAGCAGTTGAGGACGAAAGTTGACTCATTACACTCAAATGGAGCAGATCCACCAGAATCTTAAATCCAGAATTGTTCAATTGGATTCAGAGCTCCGAACTATGCTTGCTCAACGATACAATGGCCCAGAGTTTGACCAAAAGGAAAGAGAGATCAGACGCTTACAAACTGAGCTTGCCCAGATTGAATCTGAAAAACAAAGACCTACCTTGTTTACCACATCACCACCCATACCCACCATAAGTCCACCTTACCACCCATTTGCTTCTATACTTTCTCCAATCAGATCTTATGATCCATCCAAATTATTTGGCATGACCCATACTCTATTCAGAGACCACCCTATTCCACCAGCACCTAAACCCAAATCAAAACCAAAACCCAAACCTCAGCCTCTTCCTCCAGTCAGAACCTACAAATCCTCATTAACTATTCCAGAGCACCACTCTCCAACTCACACACCAACATCACCACAGCCTCCACCACCAACACAGTCTAAAGATAAAACACCTATGCATCAATACAGTGCTCAGATAGCCAATCCATCTCCAGAAATTGATGACTCCACTTCTGATTCAAACCTAGCTGTTTCAGACACTTCTACTGACACAGCATCCTCTTCACCATCCACAATCAGTGATTCTGAAAAGTCTTATGCTGATATTACCAGAATCCTCATGGCTGACAATCCACCCGAACAAGGTCAACCCTCTCGACCACCTGAACCATATTTTGACATTCCCTCAGATATTGAGGATGACCCTCCAGCTGAACCTTCTGCCACAACTCAACCCCCTCGCGGTCACACCAGTGAAAAACCATCCAATGGTCCATGGTTTACATTTGATGATATTCCATCTCATAAATGGCGAGACAGACTTACTGAAATGTCTGCCTGGATTGATCTCCAAATGTTACGGTCAGGAGCAACTACTCATTCTGTTCTTAGAGAATTTGCTACTCGTTTTACGGGTGCCCTAAGAGATTGGTTTGATTCATTAGGCCAGTACAGGCAACTGCAATTTGTTCAAATACCAGAAGTCTCAAGTGCTCTTGCAGTTATTCATGATCAGTTTCTAGGCGATCCAGCTGCAGTTTTTGAAGCTGCACGCAGAGACTATCTCAATATGAAATGCTGCTCTCTCAATGCTAAAGATCTTGAATTCCATTACAAAAGAATGTCTCTCTTGTACTACAAGCAATGGATTCAATGAACCTACATTGAAGCATGTCTTTCTCGGCTTCCTACCCGGATGAACTACAACCCGACATCCAACGGCAGCTCAAAACTCACAATCTCAGTCTTGACACTATATCTCTTGGCAAAATCTTTCAGATTGCTAAGACATGCCTTGATAAACTTTGTGAGCAAAAACAGTTTTTCAAAGAACTCATTAACCGACAAAGAGCCATTCCGTAGTGCTTGCAAAAACCTTATCTCGGATCAAGTGCAAAAAGAAAAAGGATTGTGATTGCGGTTCCAAAAGAAAAGGCATTTTCGGAAATTCAAAGCAATTCGAGAATATTCTTCAAAGCCTCGCAAATCCGAAAAAGCCTTATAGATTCTTCAGAAAAAATCAAGTTCATTCGAGAGATCGAAACGGAGAAAACCAAGCGGATGTTTTATCTGCAAAAAAAGGTCACTATGCCAAAGATTGTCCCAACAAACGAGAAAAATCTATTCGGCTAGTTGAACACCTTGAGCTACCACCGATTATTCTCCGAAAAGAAGAGCTTGAATCCTATTTCTCTGAACAAGAAGAACCCACTGATGAAACAGTGTTCGCACTGGAAGACTCATCTAGTGATTCAGAAAATGATGAACCCCAAAGCATTTTCCATCAACAGTTGTTGTCTCTCGACACTTCTGTTCCCATTCCTTCCATTAAACTCCAAATCTTACCTTCAAAATTCCACAGGCCCATTCCAGCAATTGGTCTTCTAGATACTGGAGCCCAGAGAAGTATGTTAAATCCAGCCATTCTCCCCCCTGAAAGTTGGACCCACTACGAAGAACATTTCCGGGTTGCAAGTGGAAAATTCTTCACTACCAAATTGATTACCAAAAAACCCATTGGTATTCAACTTTTTCCTAATTGTGTCATTTGGACCAAAGTTATCGGATCCAATCTGCCTAATAAGGATATCTTGTTAGGTTTTGACATAATTCACCAGATCAAACACCTTCAGATCATTCCACTGGCATCCGAGTCAAATCCATGTTCAAACCTTTCACAAACATCTTGAAACTTTACAATTTGTCTGAAACACCCCCATCTTACCACGACATTTCCACCAAGCTTTTACAATATTGTCCAGAATCCCATTCTGAGTTCACCCATCCAAACCCACTTTGGAAAAATCAGTCTTTCTTCATTAAGTTGCCCTTTAAACTAAATGAAGATATTAATCCCACAAAAGCCACTCATCCAGGAATGAGTCCTTCTGACTTAGTCCTAGCCCAAACAGAGTGTTCCCAATTGTTAGCCCAAGGTCTTATCGAACCTACCCATTCTCAATGGGCTTGCCAAGCCTTTTATGTTGAAAAGCATTCTGAGATTGTCCGAGGAAAGAAACGCTTAGTCATTGACTACCAACCATTAAACATGTTTTTACAAGACGATAAATTCCCATTGCCCAAAAGACAAAGCATGTTTACTTTTCTCAAAAATGCCCAGATCTTTTCAAAATTTGATTTAAAATCAGGTTTTTGGCAATTAGGCATTGAACCTTCGAGCGAACAAAAAATCGCTTTTTGCATTCCCAATGCTCATTTCCAATGGACAGTTTTACCCTTCGGTCTCAAAACAGCCCCTTCCATTTTCCAAAAATCCATGGTCAAAATCTTTGAACCTATCTTGCATCATGCATTGATTTACATTGACGACATTTCTTGTTTTCAAGAACCCATGATGAACATCGCCAGTTGTTAAATCAATTCTTTGATATTATCCAAACTCATGGCATCATGCTGTCAGCAAAGAAAAGCACCATTGCAACAGATAATATTGAATTCCTTGGTATGATCATTAAAGACGGACACTACCAGCCAGGAAAGCACATTGCCCAAGAATTGCTTCACTTTCCAGATCAAAGAACTTTCCAAAAGCAAGTCCAACAATTTCTTGGCATTGTCAACTACATCAGAGACTTTATCCCACATGTCGACCATTACACTCATCACCTTTCGGCTTTATTGAAAAAGAAGCCTCCGGAGTGGAATTCAGACCACACAAGTGCTGTCACTACTCTAAAGCAACTTGCGCAAGATCTGCCACCACTAAAGTTGATCACAGATGGCAAACGCATATTGCAAACATATGCTAGTGATGAATCATGGGGAGCCATCCTTCTTGAAGAAATCAATGGAAAAGAACACTTTATCGCTCACGCTAGTGGACAATTTTTTGACACACAGAAGCACTACCATAGCGTCTTCAAAGAAATCTTAGCGGTAAAGAATGGCATCAAAAAATTTGAGTTTCATCTCATTGGACATCATTTTCTTATCCGAATGGACAGTTCCGCCTTTCCCAATATCCTCAATTTCAAAGGTAATACTGTTCCCGAAAAGATGTTACTCAGGTTAAAAGATTGATTTTCTAAATATGATTTCTCTGTCAAGCATATAAAAGGATCCCAAAACCTCATCCCTGATATGCTATCCCGACTCTCAAAACCAGAACTGCCTCTAGCCATTGTTTCCACCAAATATCACTTCCCCATTATTCTCATGGCTACTTCACTCCCTTCTGAAGCTATCACCAAAAAGACATTTCCTCTTGGCAAAACCTTCACCTCAGTCTTTGCCCTCCAAGAATTTGCAAAAAAGGCTATGTTTCGATTCTTCATGAAAGCTTACCTTTTAGCAGATTCATTTCCTTTCTCAACCTTCCATCCAGAAAACATGTTTCTTACTGGTTTAACACTTGATCCACCCAATGAAATTACCGAAGATGAGTTATGGTACATCTGGTGCCTAACTGTCTTATATGCTACTAAATTGGTTTTCCCAGTTCATTCAACCTTGTCCCATCTCCTTAATCCAGAAAAATCCACCTCTCTTATCTGGACCCTTCTCGAGTGGTTCTCCCCCATTCCCTGGTGGAGAAAGAAATTACAGCAATTAACTGAATTATATAATCTTGATCGCATGCCTGAATCTGAAGCCAAAATGTTCACATCTGTGTTCATTATCCATCGCCCATATTTCCAACATCCAGACACCAACCTTTTCTGGACTCAAGATCAGGTATATGAATATCTCACCACTCCTCATCCTGCCCTCATTGAAAATGAATTCCAGCCCAACCTCAACAATTACCTTTCCCAACTCAATCACCAGACTCCACCTCATAAGGATATCTTCCACACATCCCTTGGCCCTCAACATGACATGATTATGATTCCCACTCCATCAGCCATATCCAAGCCAAAGTCCACCGGTATCATCATCAAGGAAGAAAAACCAGACTACACTGACTTCCTTTACCAAGACTCTCAAGACCCATGGGAAGAATTCCTTCCACTCAGCCAACACCTTCAACAATTTCCACAACCGTCCATGTATGAACCAGGAACATCATCTCAACCTCAGCCTCAGAAAAAAGACAAAGCAACCCAAATACCAAGCCCCAGATCCAAGTCATCATCACCCAAGACTTTACCAAAAGGCTACAGGCCCCATTCACCTACTCATGGTCCCCAGAGGAAGTTTCCTAGGCGCTCCCAGCCATTTCCCCCACCAGAAGGTGACCCCAGATCGTCGATTGGTCATCTGAAGACGACTACATGAATCTCCGCTCTCCATAAAGTAGTTTGTCTTGTTGCAATAATTAAAGTAGTTTGTCTTGTTGTAATAATTATGTTTGCTTTATGATTTTGTCTTGTTGTAATCATTAAAGCTTGCTTTTACTTTAAGCTTTTACTTTTGTAAAAGTCATGTCCACGTCATGCTTTAAGTCTTTGTCGCTTGTAATAATTAAAGGAGTGTAATAAGTATGTCTTTTACTTTTCAAAAAGCAAAAGATAAGGGTCCTGTCTTATCTTTACGCTTGGAATCCTTATATAAAGGATTTCTCGCTTCATTGTAAGATCATCAGCTATCAAGCATTATCAATAAAAACTCTCGTGTTTTCTAAGCTATGACTTTCTAAACTCTTCTCTCTCTCTGCAAATGAAGTTCTAAAGAAAAGAAAAGAATAAAGATTTTATCTGTTCATTTTGAAATCTCAAGGAAGTATGCTCTGCACTTGCCTTTCAGCAAGGATCCTGTGCATCAGAAAACTTGATAAATTTTATCTGGTTTGGTACCCTGTTTTAGACTAAAAGGAAAGTCTGTTTTGGGTTGTAAAACCTACAAAATTGTTTTAAGGATTTTGATGCTCATACAAGTATATCGGCTGGAAACCAGGACTTGCGGGCTACTGGCCCAAAGTACAGTTCTAACTGTTGTAGACCTGGTGTAAACAACGCCACGTACTAATATGGTATCAGTCTGAAGAAGAAAAGGATTCTTCATAAGATGAGGTTTCTTCTGAGTCAGAAGAGATTGGTAAGGTTTGAGATGAGTATTGGTGTAATGGCGCTTTATCTTTCTGAGTGGTTGAGTTTTTGGAGTAGATTATAGAGAAAAATGGGGGTCAGGAGCTGCTGAGGGTTGTTTATAGACTGGAGGTGGAGGTGGCTCAAATCTTGATGGTTTGGAAGCTTTAGGTTGATGTTTAGCCAGTGCTCGTGGCACAGGTGTTAAGTACCTAAGATGAGACAAACCAAAGAATTTGGCATAGTCAACAGGTTGTTTAGATGTTGACGAGGCGTAGAAAGGTTGGTAAGTACTGAAAGTGGGTGTATGGGGGGGTAGAGGAGTAGATTTTGCAAATAAGGATGGCTGCTGCTTATCTGCATCAATTCTTGCTAGCTTGGCTTTAAGTTGCCTAATCTCTGCTTATTTCTAATTAAACTTAGGACTCCAGTATCTATTTTGAATCATGAACCGGAGGTCTGAGTCTAGCTAGGTAACTCGATTTTGTATATCAAGATACATTTGCTCAAGCTGATTGGTTATTTTGTCAACCTTTGTATCTATTTGCCTAACTTGCGAAGCAACTTTTTCAATTTTTTTCACTAAGAGATCTAAAGGCTTAATTTTGAGCTCTGGCATTTTGAGTTTGCCAGTTTAGAACAACTTCAAAAGGCTTGGGTTCCTCAAGTTGACCAGTTGGGGTTACTAGTGATTGGATGAAAGGTTTAGTTGTAACCTTTGATTAAGTGTCTGTTTCCTTTTCCAGAGGAGGGAATTGCTTAGTAAGAGTGGCTCGATGAAAACATCATACATGATTGTATGGGTGTTGTGGGTATAGGTTGAAAAGCCTGTTGGCCACATGATTTTTTCTTGTACTCCATTTTGATTACTTTTAAGGCCTTTTTTATAGATAGGCAAAGGGGGTGCACTATCTGTATCATGTGGTGGCAAATGAGGCTTTTGATGGCAAGGATTTGTCCTAAGACTCTTCTACGCAAGGACAACCTGGATCACACATGTGGGACCCTGGAGCATCCCTTAAGAAGTGGACATTGATTTTATCTAGGTATATCAGATAGCCATTAATGGCAAATCCGTAAACAGGAAGATCTTCTTGGGCTGTAAAAACAGCTATAATCACAGAGGAATTTCTTGGTGATTCATCTTTGAGTTGGGGTATCATCAGCCCTTTTTTCAAATTGGGCTTCTGATGTTTGGATAGGCTGAGAAATTTGGTGAAATTTTTCATAGTTTGAAAGCCATTCAAGCGGCATGAGCTTTGGAAGCTCTTGTTTTTGAATTTGTCTGAGTATCTGGACAATAAATGGGGTACTTTCTGGGGAATCTGCCAGTATCATCAGGGTATAAGAGGAGGTTTGAGGAGTAGGAAGATTAAGAGCATGATTCTAAAGGCGGTACACCAATTGGTGGTGTAGAGTTGCTATTTTTTAGGAGACTATTTGTTCTGCTCCTTGTAGATGAATCTGGACTTTTATAGTTGTTGGTAGGTTTGGGTCTTCAAGGGATAGGTTGAAATTTAGGTAGAAGGTTAAAAGAACACTTCCTGCATGAAGGGTTGTGAGCACTGTTCCGATAATAGCATGTTGGTATTCTTTAAAGAAGTGCTAATCTTTAAACCTTTTCTCCCATTGAGAGTAAGAATTAACCGGACTCCGCCAAGATGAAGATGAGTATATCCTTTTCTTTTCCACTGAGAGACAAGCTCAGTAGGAATTTCAAGAGTGACATACTGATCTAGTGAGGATGACTGTACATATTCTTTTGGGGCTGGCCTTCTGGTTGAAATGAGGGTTCTGATACTTCTGGTTATAAAGTTTGGTCTCTGATACAGTTTGTAAGGGCTTATGAGGGGCATGGTAGATTAAGAGATTTGAGCTGAGTCGGGATCATAGGAATATTCTACAAGATTCTCTATTTTAGAAGTTAGGTGCTTAGAACAAGATTTTGGAAGAGAAATGATTGAAGAAAGAGTAACAAGAGCAAGATTATCTGAACTATTTGATGAAGCCATTTGATTTCAAGATTTTCCCTTACCCACCTAATTAAAACGAACAGATCTCATATTTACCATTTCATTTTTTGAAAAGGCATTATGCTCTAATTACAGAGTATAATTGTACGTGGCTTGTTATACTAGTAGTGCAAACTGATGTAGTCCCCATTCGAGTTGACCATCAGAATATATATCACTGGTTTCTCGCCGGTATACAATAATAATCTAGCTCTTGGGAAAAAAGTTTTGTAACCTGGCTTTGAGAACATTCTTCCTGTAAAAGCTGAGAACATTCTTCCTTTGCTAAGAGTAGCCATGGTTGGATGTAACATCTTCATTTAGCTTAAAAGGAAGATTAATGAAAAAATCTTTATTTTCCAAAGTGGTGAAGGATGTGAAAATAGGCTATGGTTTTTAGGACAATAAGGAAGAATTTTGGATTTTAGAGGTTCATAGCATGATGGTGAACCAAACAGGGAATATAATTTCAGGACTGGGGTATAAGGTTGGAACATTTGTTTGAAACGGATACCTGTGGCTGTGACATGGAGTTGTTTAATGAGATGGAGCACACCAAAACCAATTAAGAGTTCTTTGTCTAGTAGATTGGAACCAACAATTTTGACCCAGAGGACATAATTCAGAAATAACTGTATACCTATTAGTCTTTTTGTAATCAGGCTAGTTTGGAACAATTGACCATTTGCAGCTTTGAAGTATTCTTTGTGTGGTTCCCAATATTGGCTAGGAAGCATGGATGGATTGATCTTTTCAAACTTTCCTGCTAAAATTTGAATTTTGATAGATGGAATTGGAGCAGTAGGCTGAAGTTGTTGAACTGTCTATATCACATAAATGTGTTCATTTTCTGAATTATCTGATCCTTCTGCAAGGACAAAAGCAGTTTGTTCATCATAATCTTCTTGTTCAGGGAAGAATGACTCAACATCTTCCGAGTCTGAAAGTAATGAAGACTTTTAGAGATGCTGAATGAGTCTGACTACTTTGGCAAGACGATTGGGATAATTTCTGGCGAAATGACCTTTTTTCTTGCAAATGAAGCACCAAATTCCTTTTGAATGAACAGATTTAGAATCTTTTTTCTTAAAAGAAACGATATGAACTGGCTTTTTTGAAGGAAGACTGTTTCTTTTTATGGGGAAAGGAAGTCTACCGAAAATGAGATTTCTTTTTTATAGGGCACTCACAGTCTTTTTGATCTTTGCATTTGATGGTGAGATAAGGTTTTTTTGAAGGGGTATTTATCTTTGATAAGATCTCTGAAAAATTCTTTCTGCTCATAAAGTTTATCAAGACAGCCAATAGCCATCTAATATATTTTCCCAAGAGAAAGATTTGCCACATCTAAATGGTGAAGATGAAGCTATCGTAGAAGCTCTGGTTGAAGCTCTGTAAGAAGTGATGCCACAAAAACATGCTTTAATGTAGGATCATTAAATCCATTGAGCTTGTAATACAGGAGGGACATTCTCTTCTAGTGATAGTCAAGATCTTTGTTTTCTAAAGAACAACACTTCATTTGATGAAACTCTCGGCGAGCATTTTCCTAGGCTGCAGCTGGTTCTCCAAGAAATTGTTCATAAATGACCGTAAGAGCATTTGAGACTTTTGCAACTTGCACAAATTGTTGCTGCCTATATTGGTCGAGGCTTTCAAACTAGTCTCTTAATGATCCGTTGAATCTTGAGCTAAATTCTTGGAGGACTGTTTGGGAATCAGATCTGATCATTTGGACATCAATCCATGCAGCAAATTCTCGGAATTGGGCTTTCCATTTGACTTTGGGAATGTCGTCAAATATAAACCATGGTCCATTGAAAGGTTTAGAAGCATCATTATGAGAAGAAGATGTTGTGGGAGCTACTGTTGTAGGAGCACTTTCTTCTTCTGTTTCTTCAACAATTGGAGGATCATAAGTTGATGGTTTGTTGGAACCCGTGAATGGTTCAACCATGAGAAAACCAGAGATATCAGCTATTTTGAATCAGAATCAGAAGACTGATCTGTAATTTCTTTTTGAGCTTCTGACAAAGAGGAATCAGAGACTGAAGAATCATTGGTTGGCTCTGTCATTTGATATGAAAATTGTTGTAAGGGTGCTTTATCTTTTGGGACAGATTGTGATTCTGGAATAGGTTGGGGTAGTTCTTGAAAAAATAGTGTGTCTTGTGTTGTTCTTGGGTGTGTAAGCGGTGTTGGTTGTTGAATGGTAATGGTAGGTTGATGGGATGAAGATGAGGGAATATATAGTTTACTGGGTTTAGTCTTTGGTTGAGAAAGATAAGGGTCCCACCTATTTTTGGAAAAGAGGAGTTGTCCATGTTGATGAGGAACTTGTGGCTGATCAAATGGATTCAAATTTTTTAATTCCATATTTCACCGCCAAGATTTCTTTGTAGATCACATGATAGTTCTTTTCTGGATGTTGGAAGTAAGGCCTGTGGACGATGAAGACTGCAGTGAACATGTTGGCTTCTTGTTCAAGAATTCTGTGTAATCCGTGAAAAGTACACAGATTCTTCAGTTGTTTGCGCCACCATGTTAGTGGTGAGAACCATTCTAGGAGTTTCCATAGAAGGGATGGTGCAAACTCAGGGGTAGTGATGTGATTGAGGACTGGTTTGACAGGGATGACAAACTTTGTAGCATAGAGAGTGGTGAAACACCACATATACCATAGTTCATCTTCTGAGATGGTCAGGTTGGAGAGGGTAAGACCCATGAGAAATAGGTGTTCCAGGCAGAAGGAAGGACAACGGTCAAGTTTAGTACTTTGGACAATGAAGAAATACCTATAGAGGAATTTCTTTGCAAAATCCTGGATTTAATAGGCTGACTGGAATGGGATATTCATGGGAAAGGATTTTTGAGTGAGAGCCTTGAAGGGAAGTGAGCGATAAATGGCTATGATTGGTATGCTTTGTATTGAGGAAATGAGCGAAGGTTTATTTATAGATGGTCGGGTAAGGAAATCAGGGATAAGGTTCTGTTTACCTTTTATGTGCTAGACCGTGAAGTCATACTTGGCGAACCAATTCTTTAAGTTGAGTAATTGCTTGTCAGGAAGCAATTTGTTCTTGAAGTCAAAGATTTTCGGAAAAGAGGAGTTGTCCATGTTGATGAGGAACTTATGGCTGATCAAATGGAACTTACTGCAATGATCACTACAGTACAAACTGGTCAATAAAAGAAACTCTCAATCCATGGTTGTTCCTCATAAAGGTATCCTATATATCCTGACAAACTCAATGGTCATTTCCTATGGGATGTTCCTGAAGCCCATATGTGCAATCCAGATTGTCCTTGTTTGGATGATATGGATGTTGATAATGAAATTGAAATTATGAGGAGAAGAAAAAAGAAAACAAAAAAAAACTTCTCATACTAAAACACCTTGTAAACAATTTCCTCCACAACCTCCACAAGAACCAAAACCTCCCACACAAGTTGTTCAACCTAAAATCAGATTACTAAACACAGGATATGGCTTACGAATGGAGAACTTACTCTCATCCATTCCCAAAAAGCCTACCTTATGGAAATCAACAATGATCAACCATCTGTCACTGACATTCACCACACATCCATAGGACCAGCTCACACCCTCAAAATAATTCCTAAAGTTCAGATTTGTACTCCAGGTTCAAGTTCGAGTCCTCAAGGAATCCTGTTACAAAGCATTATCCTAATTACACCAATGTCCTATTCCAAGACGCCCAAGATCCATATGAAGATTTTCAGTCACTTCTTCCATCACAATCTCAGTACACTGTCACTGAGCCTGATCTTCCAAGTCAACATAAGAGAAAAGCTACTACACCATCATGTGATCTTCCTGAAGCATCCTCCTCACAATACCCATCGTTCTCAACACAACCTGAAGACTTCCCACAACCAGTTCTTCCACCATCACCAAAAGGTCAGAACTACCCTTGGCCATGTGTTCCAGGATGTTCTCATCTAGATCATGATCCAGATGACACAGACTCCTCTGACGCAACTATTTCGCTTTAAGTTATTTGTCATGTGTAGTCGATATACACTTATCTATCAAATACCAAATTCGAAAATCATATTAGAAAATAGTTTTTCACGATACCGCCCGAAAACACGGTCATACAAGACTTTCAAAGAGGGTGAACGTTGTGAGAAAATAATTTCTTTTTTTAAAACTCAATTTTGGAGGATAAAATCAACGTATGTATCATTCTAAAGAATTTGGAATAATCCATTGGTTGTCGAGAAGGATAGAAGGGCTGGTATGTCCTGAAAGAGGGAGTATGTAAAGGTACTGATAGGGATCTTGTAAACAAGGAAGGTTGTTGTTTGTTAGCATCAATCCAAGCTAATTCAGTCTTAAGCTTTTGGATTTCTGCCTCTTTTTTATCAAACTCAGGACCCCAATATCTAATCTTGATCATGAGCCAGAGCTCAGAATTAAGTTGGGAGATTCTAGTCTGTAGATTGAGGTAAATTTGTTCTAGTTGAGCAGCAATGTTATCCACCTTCTGGTCAAGGTTCTGTAAGACCATGTTTTGGGCTCTGGCATTTTCAGTTTACCAATTGAGGACTGCCTCAAATGGTCTAAGATCTTCAGTTTGTCTAGCAAGGGTGACAGGAGATTGTACAAATGGTTTTGTAACAACCTTTGTCTAATTGTTTGTCTATTTCTCCAAAGGGGGAAAATTCATGCACGACCGGTGTAAGGGTAGAGAAGCCTTTGAATCAGGCTAATCTAGAGAATAAGGAGGGTCTGACTTGCATGTTGGTTTTTTGGTTATTTTCTTTTTGCGGCATCTATGCCTTTGAAGATAGTCATCATCATCATTTGTATCGTCATCCAGACAAGGGCAGTCTGGATTACACATGTGAGAGTCAGGAGCATCCCAGAGAAAATGTCTGTCGATCTTATCAGGGTAGATCGGATACCTAGAAGTAGAAAAGCTATGAATGGGTAGATCTTCTTACACTGTAGAAACAGCAGTAATCATGGAGGAATAAGAAAAAGATATTCTGGGAGGTTGTTCTGTTGGAGGCTGAAAAGTCATCCGGATAGTGTCGTCAGATCTTTTTTTAAAGAAAGCCTTTGAAGTCTGGATAGGTTGAGAGTTTTCGTGAAACTTTTCATAGTTGGAAAGCCATTCCATAGGCATAAGTTTGAGAAGTTCATCTTTCTGGATCTGTTTGGGATCATTAAGGTATCAGACGATGTTTGAGGAGTGGGTAAGTCCAAAGCATGGTTTTGTAGTCTATACACCAGTTGATGGTGTAAAGTTGCCATTTTGGAGGTCACAGTTTATTCAGCTCCTTGAAGCTGAATCTAAACTTTCAAGGTTGTTGGGAGGTTTGGATCTAATAAGGAAAGGTTGAAATTTGGGTAAAAAGTGAGGAGGAAACTTCCAGCATGGAGTGTAGTGAGGACTGTACCAATTACAGTATGTTGGTACTCTTTGAATCAGGTATCTAGTAAGGCTAGTCTGGTTGTAACAAGTAACCCTTTCCGACCATGAGGGTCAGGATTAGGTAGACTGCTCCAAGATGCAGGTGAGTGTAACCTTCTCTTTTCCACTGAGTGACCAGATCAGTAAGAATCTCAAGAGTAACATACTGTTCAGACTGAGTTGCTTGAAGAGAACACTGGTCTAGTCTTGAAGACTGAACGTACTCTTTTGGGGCTGGTTGTTTTGTAGAGATAAGGGTACGGATGCTACGGGTAAACAAATTTTCTCGTTTATATAACTGGTATGGGCTTATAAAAGAGAGTGAAGATTTATTAATTTAGGCACTATCTGGGACATAAGAGTATTCAACTAGATTTTCTATCTTGGAAGCTGCATGTTTAGTATAGGATTTTGGTAATGAAAGAGTAGAAGAAAGAAAAACAAGGATAAATCTTTAGAATTTAAAGAAGAAGCCATGATTTGAGAGACTTTCTCTAACTCTTAAGAAGGATATTAACGCATCACAATTACCACCTTTGACAGAAAAAGAATGGCTCTGATACCAGTCGGAGTACGTGGCATTGTTATACCTGAGTAATGACGACAAGGTTGTCCTTTGGACCAGTAGTCCGCATACTCTGGTTTCCAGCCGATATACACAAACAGGAAGAATCTCTAGAATCAGCCATGGAAAATCACTGGCCACTTACCACCTAGAAAAAGAATGGCTCTAATATCATCATCCTTCCTTGTTGCCATTTTGGTTTTGGCAAATTTCTAGGTGGTAAGTGGCCAGTGATTTTCCATGGCTGATTATAGAGATTCTTCTAGAGTATGTGGACTACGGGTCCAAAGGACGACCTTGTCGTCATTACTCAGGTATAACAACACCACGTACTCCGACTGGTATCAATTATTTTTAATTTGAAAGATCATTCTTTCTCACCTTCTCATTTATTTCTTGAGTGTGGCCTCAATATCATTCTCTATACCTTTGGTTCATGTTTTCTTAAGCATTGGGTCAAGTTTTTTTTTGTCTTTAATTTTCTTTAGAACTTTCTTGGGAAGCTGAAACTTCAAATTAAGAATGGGTTTCAAAGTTTCATTGTGGAATTGGCATCAATAATTTCATGTTATACTTTTAGGTTGTAATTTAAACTATAATTATAGTTGTTACAGTTTTAAATTTTAAGTATAATTGTAACATTGTAATTGTTTTAGTTAGACACATTGACGTTGTTAGAATGGCATTGCCTAGGATTATTATTAACTTTACTTGGTGATAGATGCCATAAAATAAGCCATGATCGAATTAATTTTTTTATATTTAATTGACTATATATATATATTGAAGAATTTGCTAAACATGTTATACGCTAATGACACAATAGAAATTAGAAAGGTTTTAGCATCCCTTTTGTTTTCATCTATAGATGCTCTTTCTTTAGTCAAATATGTAAGCTTTACTACTAGCCATTGAATTGGAATTCGAGTGATAGTTATGATTTGTTCAAATAAGGATATGAATTGGGTTTATTTATTTGTGTTTGTTTTTAATGTGCCTTTATTTGCAATGCGACTTAAAAAAAGTAGCTATTGTACACTATTTCTTCAATTCTTCTCTAGGGAATCGATGCTTCAACTTGTAGTACAAGAAGTTGAAGTCAGAACTTGTTGAAGTGCTTGTGAGGTACAGTGGAGTTGTGGAGGAAACTTATTTAATATTTACGTTTGTACTTTGTTGTGTTTTGGACTCTATGATTTACAAATTTTGGAAATTATTTAATTATGTTTAAAATTTGTGACTGTGTTTTAAAAACTGGTGTTTGGACATTATGCTTTGGATGAAGATTATTAAGTTTGGACTTTGTATTAATTTTAATTTTTGTTAAGTTTAGACTTCGTGTTAATTTCAATTTTATTCATTTGAATTTGATTTCATCGTAGTTTCTTTTTTTGTTGGTTGAAAATTGGTAAAAAAGGGCTACCATTAAGAAAAATAGCTCAAAAAGCAATCTAAAAAGCTCAAGAAAAGAGGTCAACAGTTCAAAATTGCATGAACTCTATTTGAGCCGAATTAACCTGACCTAATTAACCTGAATTGACCTAAACCCATTCCAAACCTATCTATTTTGAATCCAATCCAAATCAAACTCAACTAGATTTTTTGATCTGATCTGAACCAATTTGAATAATTCAAAATGAATTTTTGTTTAACCTGACCAATACGAAACCCGATTAGGTTGATTTGAACCGAGTCCAAATTGGATTTTGCCCAGCCCTTGTTGCCAAATCATCAGCGAACGTAAAAGTTAGCAAGCACTGATTCATTGTATTACATGTAACATAAGTGCATATTTCGGTCCAATAGTATGCTGACATGTCATTAGTCAACGTGAAGTCAAACAACCTTCACTTAATTAGCATGCATCCTACCACACAAGATTCAAACCTTTGTAAATCTTGTTTAATGCAATTAGAGTCTATTTTGACCTCAATTTACATTATTCATTAGGTTTTCAGTGCTTCTGAATTCATTTCTAATGTCAATGCCGCCATCTAGGACCATGAACATGAATAAAACTATGACTTTGCTCTTTATACCCTTAGCCCTAAAATGTTGTTTGCTTTGCTGTTCGCCTTCTCGTTAACCATGAAATGACCAAAATATCCTTGAAATACATAAAACACTTAAATTATAATAAAACACACAAAATCAAAGCTTAAGGCACTTAACTACATAAAAGTATAGATGTTTTGGAAACTTGGAGTGTAAAATGATGATTTTACCCTTCAGTACTCAACATCTACTAAACAAGCTCGTTATGTATCTAAGTTCAAAGGTAACCCAAATAATAAAAAAAAAAGAACTTATATTCTAGTACCTATAATCCAAGCTAAAGGAACTGTTGAAATTTGTCATGAAACAACATTCAGAATACATTAAAGGTAGCTCCAAGGTTCCAATTACAATAATAGATTTCCATCCAAGATGCTATTATTCAATGTTTAGAAAATAATTTTACGTAGATTATGACAAGTGTACAAGATCAAGCTGCATCTATCCGAAACCTTGAAGTTCAAATGGGTTAGATGGCATTATGGTAGGCTAGCATTAAGTTTGTCAATGATAGCATTAATTATGGTTGGTTGGTGAAGACTTTTTGAAGCATCCTTTGACAAACCTATACTTGGAGGGTTGTTCCAATGTTTTCATTTGTATTTTTAGGATCTTGGGTTTCTATTGGTGTATTTAAACTCAACAACCTTGCTATGTAAGGATTGGAGATTAATCTTATTTGAATTTGAAAGATTATTCTTTCTTTGGTTCTTTTGAGAACTAGTGAACTTATTGATGAGATTAAGGATAAGACTATCACAAGCACATGGGATGAGGTATATTCAGATCCTATTCAAGTTTCCGTCGGACCCGTTACGAGAGCTCGAGGAAAGAAATTCAAAGAAGCGCTTAATGGATTGATTCAAGCAACTTAGGCTCAATCAAATTCATGGAGGCCCTTTAAAGGAATCGCTCATGATAAATGCATGATTCAGGCTTTTGAAGTTTCCAAATATTCACTTCCACGAAATAGGGAGTTGGTTTGCACATTATGGCGGAAAAATATATTATTTTCCTTTTTTAGATACTTTACCATTTCTTAAGGAGGCTATTAGGAAAACAAATTAGTTAGTTCTATTTTAATTACCTAGTTTCCATTTAATTGATGTAAGGCATTTAAAGCCAAAATAGGATTCTGATTTGGTTTAAATTCTTTCCTATTTAGTTAGATTAGGATTCTAATTTGGTTTAAATTCTTTCCTATTTACTTAGACTAGGATTCTGATTTGGTTTAAATTCCTGTAACCAACCCTATATAATGTACTCGTATCTAATAAACGAGAAGAAGTTTTTTTGATGCAATTGTGAGAGTTAATTCTCTTTGGTTCTTTACAAACTCTTTGAACTTATCGGATTTCTGTGGTGTTCAATGTCTGGACTTATCAATCAGACCTTCCATAGTTGATTGTGGCGTCTTCACATACCAAGGTTCGTGCTTCCAATAAGCGTTGGGTCAAAGTTTCATTCCATTTCGGGGTTTAGATTCGATCTTGGGAACTAATTTGGTTAGGGTCGCGTCAGTTCTTGACGGGGCTCGTATCACTTATCAAGAATTAGCATTCTTGTGGTGTTCCAAATTTAGACTTATCACTCACCTTCTCATCTATTTCTTGAGTGTGGCGTCAATATCATTCTCTATACCTTTGGTTAATGTTTTCTTAAGCATTGGGTCAAGGTTTTGTTTGTTTTAAATCTGTTTAGAACTTTCTTGGGAAGTTGAAAGTTTCATTGTGGAATTCGCATTACTATTTATTTCGAGAGAATAAACTATGTGTATCTAACTGCTCTTTGAGAGATTTGTTAGTGAGAGAATCTCATGGAGGAGGGTTAATGGGGCATTTTGGAGTTGTAAAGACTCTAGTAGTTTTACAGGAACACTTTTATTGGCCACATATGAAACGAGATGTTGAAAGAATTTGTAGTAAATATATTACTTGTAGGCAAGCCAAGTCGAATGTACAACCTTATGGCTTATACACCCTTTTGCCAATACCTAGTGCACCTTGGACTAATGTTTCGATGGATTTTGTACTAGGTTTACCTAGATCTAGACGAGGGAAAGACTCATTTTTGTGGTTGTTGATAGATTTTCAAACATGGCCCATTTTGTTCCATGATGCTTCTAATGTTGCTAACCTATTCTTTAGGGAGATTATAAGGTTGCATGGTATGCCGAGGACAATTATTTCTGATTAGAATGCTAAGTTTTTAAGTTACTTTTGGAAAACCTTATGAGCTAAATTAGGAACTAAGTTGTTATTTTCAACTACTTGTCACCCTCAAACTGATGGTCAAACAGAAGTTGTGAATAGAACTTTATCTACTCTATTGTGAACTATCATTAAAAAGAACATCAAAACTTGGGAAGATTGTTTACCTCATGTTGAGTTTGCTCATAATAGTTTCATTCATTCTGCTACTAAGTATTCACTGTTTGAAATTAGTTATGGTTTTAATCCTTTAACCCCATTGGATTTAACGCCATTACCTATTTTTTAGCGTGTTAACTTAGATGGCAAGAAAAAGACTAAAATTGTTAAATAGATACACGAGAAGGTTGAGCGGAGAACTGAGCAATATGCTAAACAGGCTAACAAAGGGCGACATAAGCTAGTCTTTGAACCTGGCGATTGGGTGTGGTTACACATGCACAAGGAACGATGTCCGAAACGAAGAAAATCTAAGTTATTACCTTGAGGGCATGGCCCATTCTAAGTTTTGGAATGGATCAATGACAATGCATACAAACTGGATTTGCCTGGTGCGTACAATGTAAGTGCTACTTTTAATGGTTTTGATTTGAGTCCTTTTGATGTAGGTGATGATTTGAGGATAAATCATCTTCAAGAGGAGGGGAATGATGAAATTAAGGATAAAACTATCACAAGCACATGGGATGAGGCATATTCAGATCCTATTCAAGTTCCCATCAGACCCATTACAAGAGCTCGAGCAAAGAAATTCAAAGAAGTACTTAATGGATTGATTCAAGCAACTTGAGCTCAATCAAATTCGTGGAGGCCCTTTGAAGGAATCGCACATGATAAAAGCATGATTCAGGGTCTTGAAGTTTCCAAATAATCACTTCCATGAAATAAGGAGTTGATTTACACATTATGGTGGGAAAATATATTATTTTCCTTTTCAGATACTTTCTGTTTCTTGCGGAGGCTATTGAGGAAATAAATTAGTCATTAATCGCCTAATTTCCATTAAATTGATGTAAGATATTTAAAGCCAATTAGGATCCTGATTTGATTTAGATTCTTTCCTATTTAGTTAGATTAGGATTCTGATTTGGTTTAAATTCTTTCCTATTTACTTAGATTAGGATTCTGATTTGATTTAGATTATTTCCTATTAGGGAAGATTCAGATTCAGATTTGATTCTTAGTTTCGAATTTATTTCCAACCCTATATAATGTACTCGTATCCAATAAACATAAAGAAGTTTTTTTGATGCAATTGGTGAGAGAGTTATTTCTCTTTGGTTTTTTATGAACTCCTTGAACTTATCGGATGTCCATGGTGTTCAAACTCTTGACTTATCAATTAGACCATCCATAGCTGATTGTGGCATATTCACAGAACAAGGTTTGTGCTTTCAATAAGCATTAGGTCAAGGTTCCATTCCATTCCTGGTTTAGATTTGATCTTGGGAACTAAATTAATTAGAGTCGTCTCAGTTCTTGACGGAGTTCGTATCATTTACCTTGTAATATGCTCACACTCTCTTTCTTTTTCCACTCGTAATAATTCTCACTCAGTTCTCAACATTACACCAATATCAAGATACACCAAGGAGACTTGAATTTCAAAAGCAAGAATACAATGGGTACGTAGATCAGGTTTCGAAAGCACAAATTGTGAAAATTTTGGCAAAACTTTCACCTTTGGTGTAATGGAAAATAAACAAAATATTTTATGTGGAGGTCGATGACTTTTTTTTTTTAGGGAAAGGAATACATAAAATTTATGGATTTAAGGAGAATTAAACCACAATGATGCAAAATTAATAAAAAGAATCACTAAAAATACTATTAATGCGGCACTACTCATAATTTTTTTTGTTTTTTTTTTATTGAATACTAGAACAAGAATAAAAATCTCAAACAAGAATGAAAAACAATAAAGATAGATGAATCTGACCTTGGAACCTAAGCTCTAACACCAAAATGATATGAACACCGCCAAAAACTGACGCGACCCTAATCAATTGAGTCAATGAAAGCACAAACCTTGATATGTTAGAACACCATAATTAGTTATGGACGATAATTTCAAAGAGTTTATTTAAGAACCAAAGAGAATTAACTCTCTCACCAATTGCATCAAAATTGATATTCTCTATTTATTGGATGCAAGTATATTACATAGGGCTGGTTACAAGAATTTTTGGAAATAAATCCTAATCCAAAATCGGAATCCTAATCTAAAGCAAATAAGGAAAGAATACAAATCTAATCAGAATCCTAATCTAACCGAATAGGAAAGATTCCAAATCAAAATCAAAATCAAAATCCTAATCGGCTTAAATGCCTTACATCAATTAAGAAATAACTGATTTATTTCTTCATTAGCCTCCTCAAGAAATGGGAAAGTGTCCAAAAAAGAAAAATGATATATTTTCTCGCCATAATGTGCGAGTCAACTTCTTATTTCATGAAAGTAATTATTTCCAAACTTCAAGAGCCTGAATCATGCATTTATCATATGTGATCCCTTCAACGGGTCTCCACAGATTGAGCCCAAGGATCAACCTATTAAGCGATTATTTGAATTTCTTTGCTCAAGCTCTTGTGACCGGTCTGACGGGAACTTAAATAGAATCTGAATATACTTCATCCCACGTGCTTGTGACAGTTTTGTCTTTAATCTCATCAGATTTAGATGTAGGCACTAATTTGATGCCTTTTCTTGTTTTCAAGAAATTAGGTTTGGGAGAACCCAAGGCAATAATAGTTACCTTCCAATTGCCAAAGAGATCTATGAAATATCCAAGGGGCATAGTTGAGAATGTACTAGTAAAATTTGACAATTTTATATTCCATAAAGAATATTTTATCTTAGATACAACAGAAGATATCAAGTAATCTCTCATTCTAGGCTGACCATTCTCTAGCTATAAGAAGAGCTTTCATTGATGTTCAGAAAGCGAATTTGAATGTGTTCACACATATCAAGTATCCATTTGAATGTCGTCCAGTGGTTAGGATATCTGGCTTACAAGAGAACAGCGACAGTTTATCCTCAACAGAGAAGATCCTTGTGGAAGTCTTTTGGAAAATCTATCTCTAGATTTCCTAGGACAATACACAAAGGAAGAGGAAGTTGCAGAAAAGCAATTTCTCCAAAACAAATGCTGTGATGTCCGAAAGATGGAAGAATACTACTTAAGCCTTAACAAAGGGGCGCCACACCTTACAAAGGGGCACTAATATGGTATCAGAGCCATATCGGAGTTTTTACTTACCTTGAAAATTTTTGTTTTCAAAACTTTGTTCTTCATTTCACCAAAATGGTATGATTAAAATCTTTATTCCATTTTGATCAATAGACTTCAGGAGCAGAGAGAATTTCTAAATCATGGCATCATCTTCATCTTCAACTTCAACTCCTTCTAATCCTATTACTCTTTCTTCTACACTTTCTTTACCCAAATCTTGCACTTCTCACACTACCAATAAAATCGAAAATCTTGTAGAATACTCCTATATTCCTGAATCTGCCCAAATCAGTGAATCCTCCTACCCTCTTATCAGTCCTTACCAGTTGTACAAACGACCCAGTTCTTTTACCCGAAGCATCAGAACTCTCATATCCACTAAAAGGCCTCACCCGAAAGAATACATCCAGTCTTCTAGACTTGACCAGTGTTCACTCCAAGCAACCACTTTCTTTGAGCAATATGTAACTCGAAATCCCTTCGAGTTAATCTCAAACCCCAAACGAGAAGGCTATACTCATCTCCATCCGGGAGGAGTCGATTAATCCTTACCCTTCATGGGAGAAAGGATTACGGTCACGGCAGGATTGCTATGTTGGATACCCTCAAAGCGCACCAAGATCTTTGTTATAGGTACTTGTCCTCACAACCCTCCATGGAAGTGTTCTCTGACTTTCTATCCAAATTTCAACCTTTCTCTTCAAGATACCAACCTTCCAACAGACCTTGAAAGTTCAAGTCCAAATTCAAGGTGCGAACAAATTTCTTCACCAAAATTGCTACTCTCCATCATCGGTTGGTCTATAGGCTCCAAAATCATGCCTTAGATCTACCCACACCTTTGAACATCACTCGACACCCTCATGGTGTTAGCGGAATCGAATCGATCCCAACCATTATCCAGATCCCAAGACAAATACCTCGACATGAGCTCATCCAAACTTATGCCTCTTGAATGGATCTCAAACTATGAAAGCGAGTTCCATAATAATACAAATCTGATTCGGACATCGAAAAGCTTGTTTGAAAGACGACACGATGGAACCGTTCGTATGACTTTCAAACCACCTCCAGTGCTCCACAAGAGCCTCCTCGGCTCTCTTTCACTTATTCTCAATGATCACACTGCTCGGACAGCTCAAGAAGATCTGCCAATCACGGGGTTCAATTACGATGGTTACCTCAGTATATCCACCAAACACAACGGACATTTCTTATGGGATGTCCCCGGCTCGAGAATGTGCGACCCAAATTGTCCCACTGTTGGGATGATTGGGAAGAGGACGATGATTACGACACCAAAAGGAAAAGAAAACCCAAAAAGAAAACCTTACCTGTCTCATGTAAACACTGTGAACCCAAACCACCAAAAGACCCTCCACCTCCACCAAGTCCACTACCCATTTACAAAAAAGAACTCAAATGGATTGCAAGAAATTGCAAATCTGAAGTTCCCTCAGTTTCTCACAACTCCACACCAATCGTACAACCATTGGCTTGTATGATGTTTTCCTCCACCTCTTCAGACTATTCTTCATCTTTTCCTCCTCTTGACACCCATACTGATTCACAACGCAATGTTGTGTCTAAACCTTTCATTCCTTCAGCTATTACCTCAACCGGTCATCTTGAACCTCCAAAACCTTTCGAATCAGTCCTCAATTGGCAAACCCAAAATGCCAGAGCACAAAACGATACCTTGTTGAATATCCATTCCAAGGTTGAAAAAATCAGTTTACGAACTGAACAGATTGAGACGAAAGTTGACTCAATTACAGCTCAAATGGAGCAGATCCACCAGAATCTTAAATCCAGAATTGTTCAATTGGATTCAGAGCTCCGAACCATGCTTGCTCAACGATACAATGGCCCAGAGTTTGACCAAAAAGAAAGAGAGATCAGACGCTTACAAACTGAGCTTGCCCAGATTGAATCTGAAAAACAAAGACCTACCTTGTTTACCACATCACCACCTATACCCACCATAAGTCCACCTTACCACCCATTTGCTTCTATGCTTTCTCCAATCAGATCTTATGATCCATCCAAATTATTTGGCATGACCCATACTCTATTCAGAGACCACCCTATTCCACCAGCACCAAAACCTAAATCAAAACCAAAACCCAAACCTCAGCCTCCTCCTCCAGTCAGAACCTTCAAATCCTCCTTAAATATTCCAGAGCACCACTCTCCAACTCACACCCCAACATCACCACAAAATTGCCACCACCAACACAGTCTAAAGATAAAACCCCTATGCATCAATACAGTGCTCAAGTAGCCGATCCATCTTCCGAACCTGATGAATCCACTTCTGATTCAAACCTAGCTGTTTCAGAACCTTCTACTGACACAGCCTCTTCTTCACCATATACATCCAGTGATTCTGAAAAGTCTTATGCTGATATTACCCGAATCCTCATGGCTGACAATCCACCCGAACAAGGCCAAACCTCTAGACCACCCGAACCATATTTTGACATTCCCTCAGATATTGAGGATGAACCTCGGTGAACCTTCTGCCACAACTCAACCCCCTCGTGGTCATACCAGTGAAAAACCATCCAATGGTCCATGGTTTACATTTGATGATATTCCATCTCATAAATGACGAGAGACTTCTTTCATCAAATGTCCAATTGATCTCCAAATGTTACGGTCAGGAGCAACTACTCATTCCGTTCTTAGGGAATTTGCTACTCGTTTTACGGGTGCCCTAAGAGATTGGTTTGATTCATTAGGCCAATACTGAAAGCGCAATTTGTCCAATTACTTAAGTCTCAACTGCTCTTGCAGTCATTCGTGATCAGTTTCTAGGCGATCCAGCTGTAGTTTTTGAAGCTGCACACAGAGACTATCTTAATATGAAATCTTTCTCTCTCCATGCTAAAGATCTTGAATTCCATTACAAAAGAATGTCTCTCTTGTACTACAAGCTTAATGGATTCAATGAACCTACATTGAAGCATGTCTTTCAACCGGATGAACTACAACCGGACATCCAAAGGCAACTTTCAAAACTCACAATCTCGGTCTTGACACTATATCTCTTGGCAAAATCTTTCAGATTGCTAAGACATGCCTTGATAAACTTTGTGAGCAAAAATGCAGTTTTCAAAGAATCAAAAAGACAAAGAGCCATTCCGCTGCTTGCAAAAAGCCTTATCTCCGGATCAAGTGCAAAAAGAAAAAGGATTGTGATTGCGTTCCCAAAAGAAAAGGCATTTCCTAAATTCAGAATCCGAATATTCTTCAAAGCCTCGCAAATCCGAAAGCCTTACAGATTCTTCAAAAAAAAAATCAAGTTCATTCGAGAGATCGAAACGGAGAAAATCAAGCAGATGTTTTATCTGCAAGAAAAAAGGTCACTATGCCAAAGATTGTCCCAACAAACGAGAAAAATCTATTCGGCTAGTTGAACACCTTCAAGCCACCACTGATTATTCTCCTGAAAAAGAAGAGCTTGAATTCTATTTCTCTGAACAAGAAGAACCCACTGATGAAACCGTGTTCGCACTGGAAGACTCATCTAGTGATTCAGAAAATGATGAGCCTCAAAACATTTTCCATCAACAGTTGTTGTCCTTAGACACTTCTGTTCCCATTCCCTCCATCAAACTCCACATTTTGCCTTCAAAATTCCACAGGCCCATTCCAGCAATTGGTCTTTTAGATACTGGAGCCCAGAGAAGTATGTTAAATCCAGCCATTCTTCCCCCTGAAAGCTGGACCCATTACGAAGAACATTTCCGGGTTGCAAGTGGAAAATTCTTCACCACCAAATTGATTACCAAAAAACCCATTGGTATTCAACTTTTTCCTAATTGTGTCATTTGGACCAAAGTTATCGGATCCAATTTGCCTAATAAGGATATCTTGTTAGGTTTTGACATAATTCACCAGATCAAACACCTCCAGATCATTCCCAATGGCATCCGAGTCAAATCCATGTTCAAACCTTTCACAGACATCTTGAAACTTTACAATTTGTCTGAAACACCCCCATCTTACCACGACATTTCAACCAAGCTTTTACAATATTGTCCAGAATCCCATTCTGAGTTCACCCATCCAAACCCACTTTGGAAAAATCAGTCTTTCTTCATTAAGTTACCCTTCAAACTAAATGAAGATATTAATCCCACAAAAGCCACTCATCCAGGAATGAGTCCTTCTGACTTAGTCCTAGCCCAAACAGAGTGTTCACAATTGTTAGCCCAAGGTCTTATAGAACCTACCCATTCTCAATGGGCTTGCCAAGCCTTTTATGTTGAAAAGCATTCTGAGATTGTCCGAGGAAAGAAACGCTTAGTCATTGACTACCAACCATTAAACATGTTTTTACAAGATGATAAATTCCCATTGCCCAAAAGACAAAGCATGTTTACTTTTCTCAAAAATGTCCGGATCTTTTCAAAATTTGATTTAAAATCAGGTTTTTGGCAATTAGGCATTGAACCTTCTGAACGGTACAAAACTGCTTTTTGTATTCCCAATGCTCATTTCCAATGGACAGTTTTACCCTTCGGTCTCAAAACAGCCCCTTCCATTTTTCAAAAATCCATGGTCAAAATCTTTGAACCCATCTTGCATCATGCATTGATTTACATTGACGATATTTTACTGTTTTCAGGAACACATGATGAACATCGCCAGTTGTTAAATCAGTTCTTTGACATTATCCAAACTCATGGCATCATCATGTTAAAGAAAGAAAAGCACCCTTTGCAACGGATAATATTGAATTCCTTGGTATGATCATTAAAGACGGACACTACCAAACCAGAAAGCACATTGCCCAAGAATTGCTTCACTTTCCGGATCAAAGAACTTTCCAAAAAGCAAGTCCAACAATTTCTTGGCATTGTCAACTACATCAGAGACTTTATCCCACATGTCGACCATTACACTCATCACCTTTCGGCTTTATTGAAAAAGAAGCCTCCAGAGTGGAATTCAGACCACACAAGTGCTTGTCACTACTCTAAAGCAACTTGCGCAAGATCTGCCACCATTAAAGTTGATCACAGATGGCAAACGCATATTGCAGACAGATGCTAGTGATGAATCATGGGGTGCCATCCTTCTTGAAGAAATCAATGGAAAAGAACACTTTATCGCTCACGCTAGTGGACAATTTTCTGACACACAGAAGCACTACCATAGCGTTTTCAAAGAAATCTTAGCGGTAAAGAATGGCATCAAAAAGTTTGAGTTTCATCTCATTGGACATCATTTTCTTATCCGAATGGACAGTTCAGCCTTTCCCAATATCCTCAATTTCAAAGGTAATACTGTTCCCGAAAAGATGTTACTCAGGTTAAAAGATTGGTTTTCTAAATATGATTTCTCTGTCAAGCATATAAAAGGATCTCAAAACCTCATCCCTGATATGCTATCCCGACTCTCAAAACCAGAATGACCTCTCGCCTTGTTTCCACCAAATATCACTTCCCAATTATTCTCATGGCTACTTCACTCCTTCTCGAAGCTATCACCAAAAAGGCATTTCCCTTGGCAAAACCTTCACCTCGCCTCTTTGCCCTCCAAGAATTTGCAAAAAAGGCTATGTTTCGCTTCTTCATGAAAGCTTACCTTTTAGCAGATTCATTTCCTTTCTCAACCTTCCATCCAGAAAACATGTTTCTTACTGGTTTAACACTTGATCCACCCAATGAAATTACCGAAGATGAGTTATGGTACATCTGGTGCCTAACTGTCTTATATGCTACTAAGTTGGTTTTACCAGTTCATTCAACCTTGTCCCATCTCCTTAATCCAGACAAATCCACCTCTCTTATCTGGACCCTTCTCGAGTGGTTCTCCCCCATTCCCTGGTGGAGAAAGAAATTACAGCAATTAACTGAATTATACAATCTTGATCGAATGCCTGCATCTGAAGCCAAAATGTTCACATCTGTGTTCATTATCCATCGCCCATATTTCCAACATCCAGACACCAACCTTTTCTGGACTCAAGATCAGGTATATGAATATCTCACCACTCCTCATCCTGCCCTCATTGAAAATGAATTCCAGCCCAACCTCAACAATTACCTTTCCCAACTCAACCACCAAACTCCACCGCATAAGGATATTTTTCACACATCCCTTGGCCCTCAACATGACATGATTATGATTCCCACTCCATCAGCCATATCCAAACCAAAGTCTACCGGTATCATCATCAAGGAAGAAAAACCAGACTACACTGACTTCCTTTACCAAGACTCTCAAGACCCATGGGAAGACTTCCTTCCACTCAGCCAACACCTTCAACAATTTCCACAACCAACCATGTATGAACCAGGATCATCATCTCAACCTCACCTCGGAAAAGACAAAGCAACCCAAATACCAAGCCCCGGATCCAAGTCATCATCACCCAAGACTTTACCAACCGACTGTGCCCCATCCACCTACTCTGGTCCCCACAGAAGTTTCCTAGGCGCTCCAAGCCATTTCCCCACCCGAAAGGTGACCCCGATCGTCAGTTGGTCATCGAAGGACGACTACATGAATCTCCGCTCTCCATAAAGTAGTTTGTCTTGTTGCAATAATTAAAGTAGTTTGTCTTGTTGTAATAATTATGTTTGCTTTATGATTTTGTCTTGTTGTAATCATTAAAGTTTGCTTTTACTTTAAGCTTTTACTTTTGTAAAAGTCATGTCCACGTCATGCTTTAAGTCTTTGTCGCTTGTAATAATTAAAGGAGTGTAATAAGTGTGTCTTTTACTTTTCAAAAAGCAAAAGATAAGGGTCCTGTCTTATCTTTACGCTTTGGAATCCTTATATAAAGGATTTCTCTCCTCCTTGTAAGAGATATCGAATCATCAGCTATCAAGCAATAAAAACTCTCGTGTTTTCTAAGCTATGACTTTCTAAACTCTTCTCTCTCTCTCTGCAAATGAAGTTCTAAAGAAAAGAAAAGAATAAAGATTTTATCTGTTCATTTTGAAATCTCAAGGAAGTATGCTCTGCACTTGCCTTTCAGCAAGGATCCTGTGCATCAGAAAACTTGATAAATTTTATCTGGTTTGGTACCCTGTTTTAGACTAAAAGGAAAGTCTGTTTTGGGTTGTAGAACCTACAAAATTGTTTTAAGGATTTTGATGCTCATACAAGTATATCGGCTGGAAACCAGGACTTGCTAGACTCTTGGCCCAAAGTACGATTCTAAGCATGTAGACCTGGTGTAAACAACGCCACGTATTTAATTGGGCTTTTATAGATAGTTTCTTTATTATAATTAGAGATTAATGAATAAGTAGATAAGTGATAGATTTGACTTGATATGATATGTGCATCCTTGTCTTTCAAAGAAACATTGAAGAGAGATAATAGGATTAGAATTTGATTTAGTCTATCTTTTCAAGTCGTGATTGTCTCTCTAAGTTTTTTAAAAAAAGGGGGGTAAAAAGGAAAGATATGTCAATAATATTTGATACCTATTCACAAGTTTCAAATCCACTGTTCTTTTGGGTTTTTGCTGTTCAAAGTAATGAAAGGAAAACAAAACAATAGGTTGAAGAGGGATAAGAGCAAAAGGATTTGAGAAAGAATAAAAGAGATGGAGAGAGGAAGAGGAAAAAAAAGTTTAATAAAAAGAGGGGGTAATACATCATGTTAACTTTGGAGTATGAGAGTATCATCTTGGAGTCTCTTGGTGCTTACGTAAATATATATACAGTAATGGCTCATGTTTTACAAGTTTTATTGATTTTCTGCGTTATTGAGTTGTAAATTGAAGAGTTTTATGAAATACACTTAATTTAGGTAGAGAATCGCGCACCCTTAATAATATTTATGATAAATTTTTTTATATTTTATAAATATTAGAGATTCAAGCTTTCTATTGAACTATACATAATTACATATGTTTTAACATTCTAAATATTGAATTTATTATGAATTTTCGAATTTGGTACACCATTCTTACAAAATTATGCTTTTTTGCTTGGATGATTTTTCTACTACCAAAAGTTATTTAAAATTTATGAAACATTTATTATGCATTGATAAACATGTATACTTATTATAACCTTAATTTTAGAATTTATTATCAAGTAGATTAATTATAAAAAATTCAATAATGAAGGGCTACTGCAATTTATGAAATCATTTTCTAGAATTGATATGTTTGAAATATGATATGTTTTAAGCATGTTTTTGTATGAAAAATCAGGTGAAATTTTTATGAAAGATTCCTTTATATGTCTAGTATGTGTAGATATAATTTTGTGATTTTTGGGCTTGTATAATTTGTAATTGGCCTTATGCAATCTTGAAAATTGTTTTCCAGAATTGAAGTATCACATTATGAATTAGTCTTTACTATGTTTGAAATTATAAATAGTCATTAAATTTTTACTGGATATTATTATATGTCTCTAATGCTGTATAAAACTTGTTTCATAACTAAATTTCTGAATATTTTAGTCAAGTGACCTCAACTATGAAATTTTTTGGACAGGTTTTGATTTGAGAAATTATTTTTTTTATACCTTTCTTTCTGTGAAATAAATCTCATATATTTATCTTTAAATGTCTTTTATGCTTCCTGGCATAATTTAAAATGACATTACTTTTAGAGTTATATGTAGTTATGAAATTTCAAATTATTGTCATACTTTTTAATAAATTTATAGCTCTTTCAATTATGAGGTATTTTCATATGAAATCCCACATGTTTGAATAGAATCTTTGCAAGGTCTTAGAATTCTTGAAGTGATGTATCATTGGATTAGTTTCAGAATGTATAGAGTGATTGGAACTTTAATCATCTAGTTGGTTTGGTAATTTCGTATCTAAGAATTTTGAGATATTGAGGTCACTATTAAGTTAAGAATTAATAATGATATTGATATGAATGTTATTTTGGTGATTATAAGGCGAGGATGAGCTCATATTATTATTGAGGTATTGATTGCTTAGTACGGATCGAGGTAAGTGAATTCCTGCATAATGTTTATTAAATTTATAAAAGTAAATATGTATGAAAGGATAATTTTGTTCATATGGATTGGTGTTTTATGGTTTAGAAGTTATTTTACTATTATAGTTCATGATACCTTAATTTTGGTTCATATTATAATACGTTAATTTTGGTTACAAGGTTATTTAGAATATTTTCTTTAATTTGTTTTCATAATGACTTAAAAGCACTTGTCTTTCCATAAATTGTTTTCCTTTAAAATATTTGCAAAGATTTGCCAATTAAATGTCTCAGAAAAGCATTTTATTGATAGATTATTGAAGATTTTTACTAAAAGATTAAAAACTGTATTTAAGGTTTTAGTTCATTGTCTGTAGTTGCCCTTACTAATATGACCGAATAGCTAGCTGTATTGTGTGCACCTATTGATAGTTACTGTGAGATATAGTACCCTAATTGGATAATTGGTCGAGTTAATAGGACTAGGTGAAATATTTATGGGTAGGTCACCAAATATGACATGTGATATATTGACTCACTAGGTCTCCGGTAGGGGTGGCAATCTAAGTCAAGATTCATTTTATGTGATTCAATTCGATGGAAATTAACTAGGTTTCTCTTTGAAAAAATTGGTTCCTTTAATAAATGGGTGAATTTGATTTAATTCGCTAATTAAATGAATTGAGTCTAGATTTAAGGACATTGATTCGTTTAGGACTCATTTAATAAATGAGTCAAAAACAAATCGGATACAATGCATTGTTTATACTTAAAGATGTATGAAAAATTTTAAAGTTTTTCATAGGATGTAATTATAAATCATAATATAGTAATTATAAATCATAATAACTTTGCATTTTATAGGATGTTAAATTTATGGTCTTTGTATTTTATTTTGCTTAATTTTCATTTATTAATTATATTTTTTGTAAATGATTCACTTTTAATTTGATTCCTTCTAGGATAAACGAATTGTAAACGAATCCATATTTGATTTGTTTTATTAATTCTATTAAATGGATTAAGTAAATCATACTAAGGATTCGTTTAATAATCCAATTGAATCTAAATCTAGAGATTTCAATTCATTTAATAAACAAATAGAATCTGAATCAATAGAATTTCGACCCAATTCATTTACCGTTTGATTTTTAAGCATTGTTGACAAATGACTTGTGTGTCTAGCAACGTGTGGAATGAAGTCTCTGAGATAATTCACAATTCCAAGGAACTATTGAATTTGTTTACGAGATCGAATTTGGAAAGTATTTTTGCTCACGAATATGAACAAAAAGCATTCTAATCTTGGGTAATGGGAATTTGCCATCTTTGAGGAAACAGTTCAAAGGTTGATATAATGTTGTTTTAGGTTGGGATGAAGTGGAAGATCTTGATGGTTTGGTGGAGATTGGGTAGGTATGTTTTGGAACAGAGTATTCGTCATTCCAAAGAATTTTTTATAATCCACCGGACGAAAAGACCTAGCTCGAACCCACAGAACCAAAGGCAATCAATGCTTCATTTGCAAGAAAAAAGGCCACTTTGCAAAAAATTGTCCTAACCAACCAACCAAGGCGCACACCTCCAACAATCCTCTATGATTTCTGATAATGAGGATATTTATACCTTTCCTACCTGAGGTGGTAAATATGGAGTTTATAGTATCTTTCTAATCACACAGAGAAAACATCTTCACAAATATGGCATCTACTAATGTGAATCCCACAATGAAACTTTGAAACCCAATCTTAATTTGAAGTTTCAACTTCCCAAGAAAGTTCTAAAATAGATTTAAGATAAAAAAAAAAAACCTTGACCCAATGCTTAAGAAAACATGAACCAAAGGTATGGAGAATGATATTGACGCCACACTCAAGAAGTAGATGAGAAGGTGAGTGATAAGTCTAAATTTGGAATGCCACAAGAATGCTAATTCTTAATAAGTTTACTAGTTCTCAAAAGAACCAAAGAAAGAATAATCTTTCAAATTCAAATAACATTAATCTCTAATTGTCTTACATAGAAAAGTTACTGAGTTTAAATAGACCAATAGAAACTCAAGATCCTAAAAATACAAATGAAAACATTGGAACAACCCTCCAAGTATAGGTTTGTCAAAAGATGCTTCAAAAGTCTTCACCAACCCACCATAATTAATGCTATCATTGAAAAACTTATTGTTAGCCTACTACAATTAATGCTATCATTGACAAACTTAATATTAACCCACCATCATTGATCGTTGAAAATCTTAAGTCTGAACAAACTGTAATGAATTGGTCATAAATCCTTCTAGAGAACTCCAAATCTAGCTCTTGGAAAGCTAACTTAATTATCTTTCCAATGGTATATAGTTTACTCATTACTTCGGGCTCAATCAATACAAGTTTTATTCCGAAGTTGCCCTTGCTGCATTTAATCCAAGTTGTGTATTTGGCTGCCCAATAGCTTGAATAATGGCCACAATGCCTTGTCTTCTCTCCAAGCCCAATTCATCATGGCTTGCATCTTGAATTGTATTTTCAATCCATATTTTTTCAATTAATGCATTTAAAGCAGCTTGCATCTTTTTAGCTCTAGCTCTTGTAATTAAGCCTCCATGAATGTGTAAAGGATCACTTGAATTTTTAATGGTATTCTCTTGATGGTTCTCATAACGTTGCTCGACACACAAGCCATTTGTCAATAATGCTTCAAAAATCAGCCCCCCTTGGGGTCCCATCCAGACTAAAGCAGTCCAAGAACTCAAGCAACTCTGCCAACAACCAGTTCCATTAAAGATACCCACAGATGGCCAAAGAATTCTCCAGACAAACGCAAGTGATAATTAGTAGGGAGCAATCCTTTTGGAAAAGAGGAATTGTCTAATCTTACCAAAAAGTTGTGTCCGATCAGATGAAACTCAAACTTTTGAATTCCATATTTTACTGCAAGGACTTCTTTGTAAAATGCTTTTCTGATTCCTTGAATTGTCCACTAGCATGGGCACAGTAGGATTCCTTACCGTCATGCTTTTCTAAAATAATTGCTCCCCAATAGTCGTCACTGGCGTCAGTTCGAAGAATTCTTTAACCATCAGTGGGAATTCTCAAAGGGGGAGGATGCTGAGCAATCTGCTTGAGATGCTGGACCGCAGTAGTCTGGAGAGGGCCCCATGGCAGAGCAGACTTCTTTAGCATCCTTGATAGTTGGTTGGCATGAACAGCTACATGTGGGAAAAAGTCTCTGAGATAATTGATGATGCCAAAAAATTGCTGGATTTGTCTTTTTGACAGGTGTTCATCAGGGAAATAAGTGAGTTCCTGGGCTATGTGGGGACCAGGACTATAGTATCCCTCTTTTAGTGTCATGCCAAGAAAGTTAACAGAGCTTTGGCCTAGGATACTCTTTTTATCCAACAACATTATACCATACTTATCTATTATCTCAAGAAAATGAGAAAGTAGTTTGTCGTGACTTTCATGATCTTTTGAAAACAAAAGCACGTCATTTATGTAGACTAGTGCATGATGAATAATAGGTTCAAAGATCTTAATCCTGGCTTTTTGAAAAAGAGAGGGGGCCACTTTAAGACTAAAAGGCATTACCTTCCACTGATAGTGGGCATTGGGTATGCAGAAGGTTGTTTTGTCTCGGTCATCATGGTAGATGGCAACCTACCTTGAGGTCAAATTTTGAGAAGACCTTAGCATCTTTGATATGAACAAATAGGGATTGGATTTTTGGCAAAGGAAATTTATCATCTTTGAGAAAACAATTTAGAGGTTGGTAATTTATTACAAGACATTTTTTACCTCTAACAATCTCAAACCTTTTTTCAACATAAAAGGCTTAACAAGCCTAATCAGAATTCATAGGTTCAATGAGACCTTGTTGGAGTAATTGTGAACATTCTTGTTGGGCTAATTGAAGATCTGAAGGTGTCATACCTGGATGGGTGGCTTTTGTTGGATTTATGTCTTCATTGAGCTTAAATGGAAGCTTTATAAAGAAAATTTTATTTTTCCATAAGGGAGAAGAATGAAAGAACTGGCTACGAGCTTCTGGACAAAAAGGGAGAAGTTTGGCCTTATGAGAATCATAGGAAGAACGAGAATCTGAGATAGAGAATAGCCTAAGGATATCAGTATAAGGTTGAAATATTTATTTATACTTGATTCCAGAGGCTGTGATTTGAAGCTTTTTGACCACATAGAGAACATCAAACCCGATTAAAAGATCTTTATCGGGAAGATTAGATCCAACGAGTTTTATCCAAAGAGTACATCCTTGGAAAAACTGAATGCCAATGGGTTTTTTAGTGATTAAGCTTGTAGAGAATAGATTACCATCAGCTGCTTTGAAATGTTCTGTATGCTTTTCCCATAAATGGGATGGAAAAATTGAGGGGTTAAGCATACTTTTCTGTGCTCCGGTATCAATAAATCCTATGACTAGAATAGGTTTATCGAACTTTCCTGGAAGGAGACTCATTTTGATAGAGGGAATTGGGGCCATTGGCAGGGACAAAAGCGTGTTTGCTCATCATATTCATCTTGTTTTGAGAACATAGATTCAACATCTTTACTATCTGAGAGCATTGAAGAGTTTTGAAGATGATGGATGAGTTCGGGTCGGTTTGGACAATTTCTGGCAAAATGTCCTTTCATTTTAGAAATAAAACACC
This sequence comes from Atalantia buxifolia, assembly GCA_030444775.1. Lineage (NCBI taxonomy): Eukaryota > Viridiplantae > Streptophyta > Magnoliopsida > Sapindales > Rutaceae > Atalantia > Atalantia buxifolia. The sequence continues at coordinate 30,481,843 of CM059835.1, forward strand.
AACTGCCTTTGGATTTTCAGGTTTGATAAGGATCATTTTTTCTGAAGAATCTGTATGGTTTTTTGGACGAGTGTCGGAATTTTTAAAAATGCGATTTTTTCTTTGAAGGACAAGTGCAATCTTTCTCATCTTTACACTTGATGGAAAGATAAGGTTAAAGGTTGTTTGTGTTCTATCAAATCTTTGAAAAACTCCTTTTGTTCACAGAGACTTTTAAGACAATTGACAGCCATTTGGTAGATTTTTCCAAGGGAAAGATTAGCTATGTCTAGCTAATGAATTGTGAACTGTCTTTGGAGCTCCGCTCTTTTGGAAGAGATGCTACGAAAACATGCTTTAACGAGTGATCATTAAAGCCATTGAGTTTGTAGTACATTGTAGACATCCTTTTGTAGTGAAAATCCAGATCTTTAATCTGGAGAGAACAGCAATTATGAGATGGAACTCTCTTCTTATTTGCTCATTAGCAGCAGTGGCTTCTCCAAGGAATTGTTCATAGATTAATCCAAGGACTTGAGAAATTTCTGCTTGAACCAACTGGAGTTGTCTGTATTGACCAAGGCTTTCAAACTAGTCCTTTAGAGATCTAGTGAAACGTGAACTGAACTCTTTAAGAACTGATTGTGTAGTAGCTCTAGATTTGAGCATTTGAACATCAATCCAGGCTGAGAACTCCTGAAATCGAGCTGGCCATTTAACTCTTGGAATATCATCAAAAGTAAACCAGGGGCTACTCGATGGTTTAGGAGAGGAATTTTCATGATGAGATGTTGTGGGGTTTGTATATGAATCTGCTTCTTCAACAATAGGAGTTTCAGACAGAGGAGATGAAGCAGAAGGTTCATTTGATCCTATAAATGGTTGAACCATGAGCAATTTGGATATATCTGCAAGTTCCTTTTCAGAATCTGAGGAAGAAAATGATTCTTCATAGCATGAAGTTTCTTCTGTTTGGGTCAATGAGGTTTCTTCTGAGTTAGAGGAAATTGGTAAGGCTTGAGATGAGTACTGATGTAATGGTGCCTTTCCTATCTGAGTGGGCTAAGGCTCTAGAGAGAAATGAGGATCAGGAACTGTTGAGGGTTGTTTATGAACTGGAGGTGGAGGCGGCTCAGATCTTGATGGTTTGGAAGCTTTGGGTTGATGTTTAGCTGGTACTGGTGGCATAGGTGTTGAGTACTTAAGATGAGACAAACCAAAGAATTTGGCATAATCAACAGGTTGTTTGGATCAGGCTGAGGTGTAGAAAGGTTTGCAAATAAGGATGGTTGTTGCTTATCTGCATCAATTCTTGCTAGCTCAGCTTTCAGTTGTCTTATCTCTACCTCTTTTTTATTGAACTCAGGACCCCAGTATCTATTTTGAATCATAAACCGGAGGTCTAAATCAAATTATGTAACTTGATTTTGCATATCAAGATACATCTGCTCAAGCTGATTGGTTATTTTGTCAACTTTTGTATCTGTTTGCCTGACCTATGAGGCAACTTTTTCAATCTTTTCATCAAGAGATCTAAAGGCCGAATTCTGAGCTCTGGCATTTTGAGTTTGCTAGTTTAGTACAGCTTCAAAAGGTTTGGGTTCCTCAAGCTGACCAGATGGAGTTACTAGTGACTGAATAACCTTTGCTTGAGTGTTTTTCTATTTTTCCAAATGAGGGAATTGTTCTTGGTAAGAGGAGCTTGATGAAAAGGTATAGGTTGAGAAATCTGTTGGCTACATGATTTTTTTCTTATACTCCATTTTGATTGCCTTTAAGGCCTTTTCGTAAATAGGCAAAGGAACTGCACTATCTACATCACCCGGTGGTAAATGAGACTTTTGATGGCAAAAATTTGTCTTAAGACTCTTCTTTTTTTCTTCGTCTTGGATGTCTGATGAAATCATCATCATCTTCCTCATCTTTCAGGCAAGGACAGCCTGGATCACACATATAGGACCTTGAAGTGGCCATTGATTTTGTCTGGGTATATCAAATGGCCATTTGTGGCAAATCCGTGGATCGGAAGATCTTCTTGGGCTATAGAAACAGCCGTGATCATGGAGGAGTAAGAAAAATATTTCCTGGGTGATTCATCTTTGGGTGGTGTTTGTTCAATTGGTGGCTTAAAAACCATTCTCACCATACCATCAGTCATTTTTCAAATTAGGCTTCTGAAGTTTGGACAAGTTGAGAATTTTGGTGAAATTTTTCATAATTGAAAAGCCATTCAAGGGGCATGAGCTTTAGTATTTCTTTCTTTTGAATTTTTCTGGGTATCTAGACAATAAATGGGGTGTTTTTTGGAGAATCTGCCAGAATCATCAGTGTCCGAAGAGGTTTGAGGAGTAGGAAGGTCAAGTGGTGTAGGGTTGCCATTTTTTAAGAGACTGTTTATTCTGCTCCTTGGAGCTGGATCTGGACTTTTATGGTTGGGTCTTCAAGGGATAGATTGAAGTTCGGGTAGAAGATTAAAAGGACACTTCCTGCATGAAGGGTTGTAAGGACTGTCCCAATGATAGCATGTTGGTATTCTTTAAACCTTGAATCAAGCAGTGCTAGTCTTGTAGTAACAGGCAAGCCTTTTCTGCCATGGAGAGTAAGAATTAAACGGACTCCACCAAGATAGAGGTGAGTATAACCTTCTCTTTTCCACTGAGAGACAAGCTCAGTAGGAATTTCTAGAGTGACCTGAAGGACGCACTGATCTAGTCGGGATGACTGAACATATTCTTTTGGTGTCGGCCTTTTGGTTGAAATCAGGGTTCGAATACTTCTGGTTAGAGAGTTTGGTCTCTGGTATAGCTTGTAAAGGCTTATGAGGGGCATGGTAGATTCACAGATTTGGGCTGAATCAGGAACATAGGAATATTCGACAAGATTTTCTATTTTTGATGTTAAGTGTTTAGAACAAGATTTAGGAAGAGAGGGTTGAAGAGAAAGTACCATGAGCAAGGTTACTTGAACTACATCAAAGTAATGATCTTTCTGTAGCCCAAATATTGGTTATGCACTAATGGGTTGTTTAAGTCACTTATGGGCTTTATAGGGTTATTGACTATCTATTAGCCGATTCTAATAGGCATGCCCTTCTGGACAAAGGTCCTCTAAATGGTCTTTGAACACATCTACGTCTTGTAAACCACAACCTAAATTGGATGTCATAATGTAGTGGCTTGAGTCTACTATAGTGTCAATTTTTAGATAATAACAAAAACTTACATAGTCTGGTCCACCACCTTAACATAAGTCGGTGCCCTTGACCATTCAAATATTGCCATTTGGATAGGTTAGTGGATTTTAGTATGGGACCCACCTGCTTTGACATTGTAGAATAGTTATTTAAAAATAATAAATTATGCCCCATTATGAGATCCACTCGATCTATCCGACGGCAAGCTTCTAGTAATTATGCTAAGGTGGTGCACTCGACTCATATAAGTAGCTAACCTTAATTACAAACTCTCATTATATGAGGGGTTCTAAAATATTATGTCTCTAGTGTAATTAGTTGTTGCAACTCACAAATAATTCAAATTATGGCTCAATACTTGATTTTTTTTTTTTTTTGGGAAACTAATTGAATAACCTTTAACAAATCTGGCTCTACCACCAATAAAGACAAATTATTGACACCAGTCAGTCATTTGGATAGGTTGGTGGATTATATCTTAGACCCACCCACTTTGACATTGTAGAATAGTTATTTAAAACAATAAATTGGCAAGTCTCAATGTGGGATCCACTTTATCTATCTGAATTATAAGCTTCTACTGATCATGCTAAGGTGCGCACCCAACCCATTTAACTAACTACAACTTAATTACATACTCTTAGTATATGAGAAATTCTAAAAAATTATGTCTTTGGTGTAATTAGTTGTTGCACCTCCAAAATAATCCAAAATATAGCTCAATACGTGAATGATTCTTTTTTTATTAAATAATTGAATAACCTCTAACAAATCCGACTCTACTAGCAATATAAAAACTATATTCTCATGAGTGAGTCGTAAGCTTGAATCCCTGATTTAAAATGTTTAATTATGTTAAGAAATATGTGACATTTTTCAATAAGGCTCTATATTATGAAAATACTAGGAAATATGTCTCTTAAGATACTTTCTTATTTAGAAGGATTCTTATTTATTCTCATTTTAGGAATACTTAATTTCATTTTAGGACTTAACTTATTCGAAGAGGAATACAATTTGCATAAGGAAATAAATACTTCTCTTGCAAAAAAATATCCTCTATGTATAAGAAGTTAGGTTAACTTGTTTGTAAACAGTAAGTTTATTAAGAGATTAGGTGTTATCAGGATTTTGAGTGTTGAAAAAATATTATTTTAATTATAATAATTTTTCACATAATGAATTTTTTCTTTGTCTATTTGGCAGTCGGTGGTTTTTCCGATTTAAGAATTTTCATGTAAATTCTTGTGCTGTATGATTAATTTTATTCTTCTTCTTTGTTTTCTATTTGCTATTTGTTTGAATTTCTTTTGCTTGAAGGATCATAGTTTGGATTACCCATAATTAATTGTTGACCCATACTGTTCTAAATAATTAATCTTTGACCCATAATATTAAGAGTGAAGCTGTCTTTTGGAAGCACGATCGACGACCGAAAATTATAAACGAGCCTTAATTCGTTAGAACTTGGATATAGAACATGTGTACTTGGAGTTTCAAATACATTTTGTAATTATACATTTTCGATTCCCCCAATTATGTAAAATTGATGTTTTATGCTTCTAACACGTAATTCGATCCATATACATCGATAGAAGAAGTTGCATGGACACAAGACGATAAAAAGCCAAAACACAAAACTAATACCACAGGCTATAGCACCAAATAATAACTGCGTTTTATTCCATGCGCAAGTTATGGGTAACACCCGAACCATCACTTCGAAGAAAATGTCAAAACAAAAATCCACATAGCATGCTGTGAATTGCCTCCACAGAAACCACCAACCAAACCAATATATGACAAAATACGTAACTACAGTAAATTAAAGAGAATCTAACAATGGGAACCGACAAATTTTATAAATAAATTTCTTTTCTTCTTCTGAAACTTATTGTAAGAAATAATCAGCAACGCCAATATATCTTTTTGGTCCTTAATTATGTTATTCACCCACCAGCATCAATATTTTTGCCTGTATTCTTTGAATATCATAATAATAACACTTAATTTCAGTTAGTGAATTCCAAATGAGAAACTTGGTCACCAGTAAAAGTAGTAGAAGTACTGTTGGAAGAACACCACGGATCATCTGTGATGAACTGCATCCATGAATCATCTTTGTCTTCCTCATCAATGCAAGATGATGAATTTATTGGAACATCTGGTGACATTGTTTCACATTCAATGCTGATTCCATGACTTTGCTGCGAGTTCTCCATTAAGGATGATAATAAACCACTACACTGCCCGTGCTGATCTTCCAGTTCAGAGCAGATTCCATTTTTCTTGAATACTCGACACAGTGCATAAGAATCCTGCCAAAAACAGCCAAATATAATTAGTAAAATATATGCCAGAAATTGAATACTGAATAAAATACGTAACAAATCAATAACATTTTTCCATGCACTAGTGGAACCTTAACATTGGATTGTGAGAAACATACAAAGTGATCTTTGTGTGTATTGCAGTTAGCCATATATGTGCTTTTGCACGTATGTCACCCGAGTTTGAGTAATAATAAAGGTAAGAATTGGTGATTAGTGTGTTATGTTCTTCGTCCTTAAAGAAACTTCAGAGGGAAAAAAAAGGTTCAAATTTAGCTTGTAAAGGGTAAAGGTCTTAAACCAAATCCTTGTTGATAGCAATGCCTGGAGTCAAGATATGAAAGTGGAGAGTCAATGTTTTAGGTTGATCCTAGTGGGTAGTGGCAAGTAGATATAATGTTTCCAAATAATAGACGTCCAAAGGAGGTATCCTAATGCAACTTAAGTATCAGAAGTCAACCTATAGTTTTTCCTGTTGAATAAGAAAAAGTTACTTGGCTTTGTAAATAAGATAAGTCACTTCACCTAATATATTAGCCTTTTGAATTTGATATCTAAAAAGTAGAAATTTTAGGACAAGTCCCCCCACAATTGCTATCACAACTAGACTCTATTAACTATAATATAGCATTGGAACAACTCAAGATTGTCGACCGGGGTCCAATAGTGTGCGGTGGGGAGAGTTACTTGGATTTATAAGTAGAATGAATCACTCTACCTAATAGATTAGTTTTTTAGATTAGATATCAAGAAATTTTAAGTTAGGCCCCTCAACATTACCGTTATCATCGAAAAAAAAAAATACTGTAAATTAGTAGCAACTTTTTTATTCTACTAAATACATAACTTGTACACACAACAAAAAATTGTTACCAATTTAAAAAAAAAAAGTGATTATTTTACTTGCAAATGGTGCAATATAATATAGTCACGCACAATTAGCTCATGTTGATATTAGATAATAAATATGGAACGGGAAACAAATTAAAATAGGAAAATGAAGGCTAGGTTAACCAATGAGATATTCAGATCAGAGCATGCCTCTAGATTTTGATATTCGTTGGCTTATTTTGGTGTTTGGAATAAAGTAAAAAAGCAGCCGACAACATTCTTCACCATGAAAGTGACGGAGAAGCTGCTTTTTGGGTTTGCTATGGCATATAAACAGCCTAAATGATTTGCATAAGACATTTTTGACAGAATCTACAATCATAGATCAGAGAGTTTTAAAAAAGATAAAGTATGTTGAATCAAATTTAATACAAGACGTGGCTTATGAGGGGATACTGTTTTTGTCTCACTATAGAAAAACAAAATTGAAGTTTAGCCAACATTTCCAACTTAAGAGATCAAAGATTAGACTCTAGAGCAAGCAACGAATATGTCAGCGATTTTTGTATCTGATTTTTATTGCAAAAACAAAACAATTAAAAACAATTAAAAGACATGAAATGTGAGGGAACAGTGACGCTGGCTTCTTACTTTCCACGCACGTCATGCACTTCTCACGTTTGGAGAATTCATCATTACTGTATATCATTGATGCTGCCTAATCCTAAAATTTAGGAAAACAATTTTCCAATCATCCATTTTACTAATCATTTTTTTACAAATAGCGAAGGCCTAGATATGAATGACCCTTAATTAATTCTTCCCACTACTCTATAAGAACATTTTACATTGTAAGAGTTTAAATTTATCTACGATGGTCATGAAATAATGAACTCCAATAATCAAGTTAATTTTTTTTCCTTATTTTCTTTAAGTTTAACTCAAATGGTAAGTCAAATAAATTTACTTGAAAAATACTCGACCAAACCCTTAGGTGAACAGAGAAAACTTTAACATACTTTATGTACTTTTTGCCATAAAGAAATTCTGTCTTTTCTCAATGGTCACGGGATACATTCAACTGAATTTTATGCCTTGAGAGATAAAATTATTAAGACTTATTAGTTCACCTGCAACTCAACCGAGGTCACATAATTGTCAAATTAATAAAACAAACTAAAAGAAATAAATTATTACAGACAAAAGTTTGCAAATTTAGAATTTAAAAAGACAGAATTTGTTTCGTAAAATGGAAGAAGATATTCAAAAACAAGTAATTGCCTGAGAGTCGACAACCGTTTCTATCCAAAAAAGTTAATTGTAGCTAAAATTATGTGTAAACAATTTTTATTTTCATAGTAAAACCAAAGTTAATCTTTCAACCATAGGATGGCAAGAAGAAAGCCAACGAGTTGGAAAGTAAAATGTTCTGTAAGCTAGCCAGGACTGATTAAAAAGAATTATACATACAATGATGATGATAATCATATAAGTTAATTAATCAGTAATTAAATATGTGTGTATATATATAAACATTGAGTAATGATAAATTTTATAATGTACCAACTACCTGAATTCCAGCAGAGATATCGTCACATTCTTTGTCATCAAGGCGATATTCATGCATGACCCAATCAGTTCTAATTCCCTGAGGAGCTCGCCCCCTGTAATAAACTAGCGTTTTCTTCATTCCAATGGCTCGACTCTGGTACGTAACTCTCCGGTCTTTGCCGGTCGATTTCCAGTATCCGGCTCTCGTTGCTCTATTTGTTCTGAACCCATTCGGATATTTCCGATCTCGCGGTCCGAAGAAGTACCACTCTGGATCTCTACTTGGTAAAAATGATTTTTCTACAATAATGCAAATGAAATTACCACAAGATAATATTATAGTACGTTGTAATGAGAAATTAATACAAGAGACATACATCAAACAGAAATTAATTAGTAAAGACCTGCTAATTCCCAGGGCTCACATTTGTAAAGATCAACTTCAGGGATAATGTCAAGTTCGATCTCTTGGCCGTTTATTTTTCTCTTCAGATAATAATTCACAAGCTCTTCATCCGTTGGATGAAATCTAAAACCAGGAGGTAATCCTACAGGTGCCATTTTAATTTGTTGTGATTTTACGGCCTTATGATTGAGCTCTTGCTCTGTGTGCAATGTGTAGTAGTTGTACTCTTTTCTTTTTATCTCCACAACTATCATGACTTGTAATTCATAAATAAAGGATTCAAAGTCCCCTTCTCTTTGGTTCATTTTCACTTTGTCTTTTAAAGATTCTTAGACAAACGTTTCTTGCAAGCCCTTTCTTCTTTCTCATAAAAATAATGCTTCGAGTTCTTTATCCATTAACGCTTCCACATCTTTCCAACTCTAATAACCGCCTATTTATATATTCATGAACATTGGTTCATATGTATGTGGTGGTCCATGCACGCCATTAGGTTTATGCATGCTGCTATTTAAGTCCATATGTATATACATATATGGAATATGAAACAAAGTGAAACAGGTTTATGCACGCCGTTAGGTTGATGTTTATGTTTTTTCTTTATTATATTATGTGTGCAGACACTCACACAAACATATATTATATATATATTTATGTTTATATATATATCCCGGAGTAATTTAAGAGTCTCGGTCTGCCCCTGATCCCATGTTATTTCAATAGAGGTAGGTTTCAAAATTAAGGATATAATGGCACTCTTTTATGTATAGTTCAATCGGTCGTACTTTCTGTTTCTTTAAATCCCCAACCTATTATGAAATAATTGCTCGGGGAACAATCAATCTTCGATCTGTTTACATTTTTTTTTCATAATCTGTACTTTTATCTCTTTCCTCTTCATTTTACAGTCTTTCAAGATTTTGTCCTCAATCAAGTGGAAAAAGAAGGTTTATCATTTGACATCTCTCAATTACTTTTGCTCTTTTGCTAGCTATGGCCTGCGTGGTAAAAGAAAGCACTTCTATATTATCTAATTTGTTACAGTTAATTTCTTTCACTTTGTTTTCTTTATATCCTGAGCTATTAATATTATAAGCAGCTTCGACAATAAGGTCAACACAAAAGTGAAGGAACGAGATAACATATATATTTATAGGCCATATGATGAGCATCTAAACAAGTGGCAGATTTATGAGACTCATTGAGTATTGTTAGAAGTGTGGACACTAATCGAACAGTGCCATGTGGCACGTGTACAAATTAAACTTAATTTCTTCTTGCACTTCACTCTCACATATACAAAATCATCTTTTTCTATCAAGTTTTGTGTTTTGATTCTTGATGAGGTCGGAAAGGTTATTCGCATTAGATCGCCGCAAAGTGATTCATTATGCTCATGTTTGAGCCATTTTTAATTGCAAAAAAAAAAAACAGAAGGAAAAAAAAATGCAATAATGCATGTGGATTTTAAGATTTTTTATTTGACATTGCAATCAAAACTCTACTAATATTTATAAATATCCTGAGACAATTTAGATAAAGTTTATTATGGCACAATTTATAAATATTGGAGGAAAACTTACTCCACTCATAGTGGAGGAAATGACTACTCCTACCTAATTTTGGAATTAAGAAGGGAGAAGAGTCCTAGCTATCATATGCTAGGACTCAAAATCAAGCCCTAAAAGTTCTTTTAAGGTATGGGTTACTTGAAATTAAAAATTGTCAATGGGCCGAACGGCACGTGGCATATGGCACTGGCACGGTACGTGTCCGTACAACATGGCACGACATGAGCATGTTTCAGTGGGGCACGTGGTACGGGACGGCACGCACATGGGATGGGTCGGGCTTAAAATTTTAGGCACGCGGGCCTTAAAAGCACGGCATGATCAGAGATGAGCTAAGTACAGCATGATGAAAAAGCCCGCAACAAGTACGTTTTATTTTTTAATGAAAGTAAACTTAAAATTTTATGATTTTACAAATTTGAAATTGAATTTTTAAATTCATTTAATTCTTTGTTTCAAAAAAATACTATAATTGATATGATGATTTCAATGAATAAAATTATAAATATCACAATTTTATAAATATGCATTAATATTATTGTGAACTATGATCTATAACTTTATGTAGGTTCAAGTAAACAATTAAGTTACCCCTTAAGAAAAATTTATTATTATTATTGTTAAGTATTAAAAAAATTATAATACTATAAGGTCAAATTTAGTAATTAATATTACATTCTCTCACTATTATTAATTTATTATTGTTGAATATGGACTTGAGTTTTAAATTTCCAATTCTATTAAATTTGAATAAAGGAATAGACATAAAAAAAGTATATAAACCTGAAAAAAAATATGCCAACAGTTTCGCATGCACTCCTAAAAAAATTTAAAAAAAATTTAAAAAAAGAAAAAAGTTTATTGGGCTTTTTTTTTTCTTAGACACGGCACAAGTGAGTGCATGCAAGTGTGCCGAGCCAGGCCTAAGCAAAAAAAATTAGGCACGGCACGAAACACATAGTAGGCATGGCGCGACACGGGCACAAGCACGTATGAGCCCATTGGTCATCTCTACCTATAATATCATATATTGTTGGCGAGAGAGTTCTTAGACTAGTTTATAAGTCATAAGGTCATAAGTAGACTATGGACACAATTGATTGCAAAACCAATAACAAAAAAACCATAACAAAAAAACCCATTGGTCATCTCTACCTATAATATCATATATTGCTGGCGAGAGAGTTCTTAGACTAGTTTATAAGTCATAAGGTCATAAGTAGACTATGGACACAATTGATTGCAAAACCAATAACAAAAAAACCATAACAAATTGTGTGTCCAAACCGAACAATATCAATTTGTTTTTGTGGATATGGGTTATTAATGGGCAAAGAGCTCATTAGATCAGATTTCATGATTTTTTAAAGAGAGAAATATTAGAGGGTTTAATTAGGAGTTGAGCTTCCAACTCCCTTTTAAAATTCTTATGAAACCCTTTTAATAGAGTTTTAATTAAAATTTACTATCATTCAGAATAAGTTAACTAGATTCTAAATATACTTTCTCAAGAAAAAAATCTTATTATTAGGTAATATATTTCTTCATTGATTTTGATTTTGTAAAAAAAAAATTAATTATATCATATATTAAGATATAAAGATAATTAGGGATCATTATTTGTAAAGACGTTTTAATTTAATTTAATTATAAAAAAGGAGTTCTGTCAGGATGTATCTTCTTTTTCCAGGATATAAGAGGCTGTAAAAAGCAATACTCGTTATTTGGAATAATAAATGTCTGTATTTGCAATGCCATGCAGGAGGGTTTTATTAGGAAAATAAAAGAGTGCTAATAGCGCTATTCTAAAACCAGGAAGCCACAAAAGCGCAACTTCTTTAGAGCCCATGAGAACCCAAAAAAATTGGAGAACGAGATATCCAAGAAGGACAAGAGTTGGCTATTGACGCCCCTTCCAAACTCTTACCAATCCCCAATTTATATATTTGAAATTTCACCCCTCATACTTGAAAACAAACTAATTGAACCCCACGTTTCTTCCCTGTAAGACACAACAAAACAAAAAAATCACTGGTTTTACTAAAAGTTACAATGTTTGATTCTTTTATTAAAAAGAACGCCTAAAAGTTTGTTCTCAATTATTTAAGTAAAAGTCTCTACAAGAATGGGAAAAAAAGATAATTATCCACCAACCATCAGTTTTTTTTTATATTTTTTAAAAATAAACATTTTTTTGTGTAGAATTTCACCTGAAATTTACATTTGTTGCACTTATCCATAGGGATGGGCGTTTGGATTAAGTTGATCCGAATCGAAATGAAGTTTGGAACCCATTTAGGTTGAAAATTCAAACCTGATCAGGTTGTATTTTACTTCGGGTTAACCAAGAAAATAAAAAAAAAAATTAACAACATTTTCCTAGCCTCAACACATCACAACTCCCAAATATACACTTATCAACCGCCACTCGACACCTCCACTTCTTCTTTTTTATCTTTCTTCTTCATTTTCTTCTTTTCTTTGGTCACTGCCAAATATCTTCTTCTTTTTTTTCTCTTTTTCTTCTTCTTCATTTCTCCTTCACTTTTTCTTCTTCTTCTTTCCTTCTGCTACTGCCAAACATCTTCTTCTTCTTCTTTTCTTCCTTCACTAACAAATATTTCTTCTTCTCTTTCTGATCTCCCATTAATTAATTGTTTAGTAATTTCTTTAATTTTTAATTAATTTTTTAATTTTCTTTTGTTAATTGTTGTTATTTTTTGTTAATTATTAAATATATAATTCTTTATGTTAATTGATTAGTTAATTTATGAATAAGATTATGAGAAATTTATTTCATATTTAGTTAATTATTTTTTTTAGAGATAAAATTAGGCTTTTTAATATGAATGAACTAGAATTTATAACCCGAACCGAAATCCAATTTGCCCACCCCTACCTGTTCACTTCCCTCTTCACTCAATTAAGAGAGTTAATAGAATATTGGTCCAATGACATTATTGCCTCCCAAGCGTATAATATTGTCTTGCCCTAAACAAGGTAGAGTTACCGAAATAACCTAAGTTGTGAGCACAATAACGCCACCAACCTCCTGTTAACATTTATGTATCCATAATATTGATTTTGATGATAACAAACAAAATTAAGAATGGTTAAGTTTTTAAAAGCTCAAATTATTTTTTATACATTTTAAATAAATCATTGTTTTCACATTATAAAGGTTTTATATTTAATGGAAAAATTATTTTATGAAATAGGTTTTTTTTCAAGTTTATGGTCTAATTAAAAGAGTTTTGAGAAGTTGAAATCAACAAGTATTGCTTGGAATTCTGGAGAAGGACTTATGTGAAAAGTTTCATATAGTTTTGGGCCACAATATAATTTTATAAAATTTTAGGGTAAAACTATAATTATAAAAAATAGTTCATTGTAGCAGTTACTGTAGCAAACGGCTAACCAACATCTTGATAATGGCTAGCCGATGATATCGAATAGAATTAGAGTTTAGTTTTTGGAAACTAACGGCGATCCGACATCTTAAAAATGGTGATTCGACAATTTAAAATCCTGTGCAACGGTAACTTGGACCAGTCAAAATGGTGATCCGACTTCGAGTTAATAGCAGTCTAATGTCGAGCAGAAAGTTAATAATAACTATTTTTTAGCTCTAACTATAAATAAGCTCAATCAAATTCAAACAACAATTCCAACGATTTTCATTGAGCAAAATATTGAGCATACAACTTTCATTGAGCTTTAAATCCTTGTATTCATCTCATTCATTCACACATTGAACTTTCATTTGTGATCAAACACATTGTGTGAGAGAAATTCATTTGTATTCTTTTTTGTAAAATCAAGTTAAGAGATTGTAAGTGTTAAGATACACTTGGGTTAAGAGATTGGGGATAATCTCTTGTTGTGAATGTCCATTGACACCTTGGAAGTCAATTGTAAGCATTTTAAGCTAGGGGTGGGCAAAATAACTGATATGACCCGATCTGATTCGAAAAAAATCGGGTTCGGATCGGATCAGATTGACTATAATATCTGATCGGATCAAATGTTGCCAACCCGATCAGATCGGGTGAAATCCGAACCGATTCGACAACTCGAACGGGTTGGGTTAAAGAAGAAAGTGAACAACCCACACTAATACAGCACACATACATCCAGCAACAAGCAGTCAAGCACCAGTGACACCACAGAGCACAGACCACACACTTCACAACCTCACACACCACACACGTATACAGCACACATCATAGAGATAGAAGCATAAAACCAGTAAAGATAGAGGCACAAAACCAGTAGACCACACACTCAGCGCACCCAGCTGCACCTAGCAGCCTCACTCCCCTCCCTTATGCCTCACGGCCTCCCCCTCAAGCCTCAACGAGAGACCACACAGCGCACACCAGCCTCTGCTCCCCTCCTTCATGCCTCATGAGTCATTGCCCCACCCTCAAGTAAACACTCAACACAAGTTACACAAGTAGAAACACACACACATAGAGCCGCAGCCAACATATGCTCGCCACAATCATCGCCGACGCCAACCGCCAGCCAATCTAATGCTCAGCGAGGACCGCGACTAGATCTACTGCTTCACAAATTTTAGCGGTACGAATATTGGTCAATATCATAAGTCATTTTTTGGAGACACTCGCAACGAAACTCTGGACCACTTTTGCCCTTTTTTCCATTTCTAACTCATTTTTTTACTGCTCAGGTCCATGACAATTTTATCCATATGACATCAGCAAGGATGATTAGTGTAAATAGAAAGTCAAGGATGATTCAAAATTTCCTTTGTGAGTACTTCGAGATGATATATTTGTACACTCAAAATGATGCTATAGTGAATGATAACTTATCGCTCAAAATACAACCTTAACTTCATTGAATAAAAACAAGAGTTATAAAAATTGTAATGGCTAGTTAAATATGAAATCAATTCTAGAATTTATTATGTGTAACTGTTATTTAAATTTAGAATTTATTGTAACATTATAACAATAAATTAAATTCAGATTTTAATTTGAAACTAAATCTAAAATTTAATATATGGTTAATGAGGCTACAGTTTTACTTTTAATTTAATTTAAGAATTAAATCAAATGTTTAATAGGGTTATGCTTTTAATTATATATTAAAAGTAGTGGTTACAAGTGCGTTTAATAAAAAATTAAATCAAAATTTATAACAGTCAAATTTATGGACAAAAATGCCCCTCTACTAAATTCTATAAATTGACTTTCTTTTTCATTTTAAGGAAGTGATAAGAATAAACAAGAGACATATAGAATGTCCAAAAAGAAATGACAGATAGAAGAGTAGGATTGCATAATCTTTAATTCCTATTCTTCCCTAAATGGATAGAGTTCAGCACAATGGAAGTTTGCTTCGGCATAACTTGATTGTGCGCCAGAGTTATTAATCATCATTGTATCTTAGGAAATAGACGTCATTTAAATCTTAAAACACTTGACTCTAAGAGTTGAATTTATTTTAAGGAAACTATAGTATCAGATAGTTCGCAATTTGCATTATGTTCTTTTGTCTTATTTTTTATTATTATTTCATTGCAGTAAATGTTATTTTAGTTGTAATATTTGTTATTTTGTAAAGTCCCAATTTATGTTTCTAAATTCATAATTTGTTTCTCTTATATTGTATATCTGTATTTTTCCTACAGTAACAATATTTAAAAATAATATAACTTTCTTAAAATACCGCTATTAATGACAAAAATAACCTTACTTTAAACTACTATTCTCCATCAGACAGTGAAGCTTCCTCTTCCAACCCCATATTGACAGGTTTTATTCTTGTTGCTCATAATATTTTTTCCTCTTTTCTCTCATCTTTTGAATGTTCCTACTATCTTACTATTTTTTTTTTGGTCCCTCATCTTTAGATTCTTTTTAGCAAGGTCAGGACTACTTTGCCAATGGGATAACATACCCAATTGGCTAACTTTTTAACAAGGTCATTTTCAAGAGTGTGTTTACGTACTGATTAGAGAATCAGAATCGTTCACAGCTTTTAATTTATAAAATAAAGGTGAGAATCATAATTAAAATCAGGCGCAACCAACAAATTTGGGAATCATTCCCCTTGATTTCATTCCCAAGGGAAGTTGAGAATCAAAGTCCAATTCCCAAAACTATCTATTTTCCGTAATTGAATTTTTATAATCCCTAAATTGCCCTACGTCAAGTTCCATTATTTTTACATTTTTGTCCCTACAAAAATTATGAAAATACCTAAAATTTTTATATTATTTACAAACAAGTCCTTTATTATCAGTAATAGAATAATAGTAGTAGTAATAATAATAACACAACAATTAACAAAGGATATTTTAGTAACTTATGATAATCCATTTCAATTCTAAGATAGAGAAAATATATCAATAAGAATGTAGTTCATTCAAATTCTGATTCGTTCAGTTTAAGTAAACAACTTATTTTTATTCTAATTTCTCAGTCTCATTTTAGCTCATTCGAATCCCAACCTATTCAGATTTCCATTTAATAAACACACTGTAAATATCATCTCACAGTTGGTAGAGAAACATGCAGTCAATTAGGAGTAACCTGGCAAGCAGGTTATAGGCTGATCACCTATAGGCAAAAAATTGTTTGCTTAATAAATTCAACCAACCATTATATGTAAAATAAAAGCTACAAACTACTTTTGTAACCTGCAAGTAATTGTTTCACTAATATTAATATATAATTTCTTTAAATAATATCTTAAGCTTTTGTAAATGATCAGGTACTCTACTACTATAGGTAAACATTTTTTCTTTCGTCTCTATCAATATGTACGTGACATTTTTTTATTTCTTAAAATTTTTTTAAAGCTAGCAGAATCAACAAAGTGCAATCAAATTTCTTTTTAACCTTTTACCCTTTATATAATTGAACTCAAGTGACCGGCCAAATAAAATAACTTGAGAGCTACTTAATTAACAAAATAAACCACTCAACCAGATTATGTTAATTATGATCTAATTTGTCCAATATTATTCATCATAAATCGTGCAAAATTCATAAAAATTCACTAATTGATGATTGCTTACAAATAAGAGGAACAAATTTCCCATTGATTTTTCTTTTGTGTGATGTAAACTATAATAACTTATTTTTTATGCACTAGCATCTAGTGATGAATTGCATTTGTTTAAGCTTTCAAGCTTAGCAACTTTGGCTTTGTTTGAGATTGAGCTGCTATAACTTATTGCTGTAGCAAAAAAACTATAACTATAAAATAAAAGTTAATATTATTTAGTAAATATAATTTTCAAATAATAATTTTGATAAAATTAGTAAAGATATAATAGATTTTTCATCAAATAAGTGCAAAATCAAATCAACTTAGCTTTTAAGTTATAGTAGCTAGTTTTTACTAAGCACTTTAGTGCTATAACTTTTAAGTTATAGCTGCCCAATCTCAATCCCAAACAAGTTTTTTGTATTAGTATTAACTGTTAAAGTTCATACTTAATCATAAAATGAAAAGTAGAATCACATATAAGTAATATTAATGCAATACATGATACAATATTTATAATTAATACTAATCCAATTAGTATCAGGCTATTAGCTTAAATACTTATTTAATAATATTATTTCATTATTTTCATAATATAACTTTAAAATCTCATCTATTAAAGTAATTTTATAATTTTTAATAAAATCTTTCATTGACAACTAAATAACTAAATTTTTTCCAACAAAAGTTTTATTTGTAAAAGTTCTATTAACAAAAGTTTTACTTAAATAAGCTTTATTTGAAAAAAGTGTAATTTTTAGGGATCTCCCTTGAGGTTTGGCGTATTAACACTTAGATAGAAAGTATGATCGTAATTATAGAGACCACCCCTGCAGTTTATACTCAGTTTCTTATATAGTCAGTATATGAGGGTAAACTAGTAAAAACACATTTAAAATTAAAATAGGCAAAAAGTTGCTTTGAAGCTATACCTACCGAAACACTCAAAACCATTTTCTCTTTCATCAATCGAAGCACACACATACTCATCCAGCTATAAATGCTTTGAAGATGGAAAAAAAATCAAATTTTAATCACCAAACTCTGCAGCTTTAGCTTAGATTTGTTAATAAGAAAAACGTGGTGGTGGCCTAAGGGTGACATCATGTGAAAATCAATGGCGTTCGATGTCAATTGTCACCTTTATCAAGCAAGTTATTAATAGCCCATGATAGAGCAAATTTGCTGATCAGCGAAAAGTCCAGTGCCACTCCGATCTTACTGTCCCCTGCCATTTTTCAGAATAGTGAAAAGAGGCAAAAAGTTTCTTTCTCTCTTGTGTGAGAGCGTTAAGAGATGAAGCCAAGATTTCTCGGACGTAAATAGGGTCGTTCGTTCGGTGCCAAACGTGCTTGCATTTTACTAAACTAAAGAAGGTTAGTCTTTGAAAAAATTGTGGACTTTAATTGTTTTTAATATGTATTATATTTTAAATAAAATTAGAATTTTATTTTATTTTAATCATAGATTGTGATGAGATTAAGGATAAAACTATCACAAGCACATGAGATGAGACATATTCAGAACCTACTCAAGTTTCCGTTGGACCAGTTAACAGAGCTCGAGCAAAGAAATTCAAAGAAGCGCTTAATGGATTGATTCAAGCAACTTGGGCTCAATCAAATTCATGGAGGCCTGTTGAATTTATCACACATGATAAATGCATGATTCAGGCTCTTGAAGTTTCCAAATAATTACTTCTATGAAATAAGGAGTTGGTTTGCACATTATGGCGGGAAAATATATTATTTTCCTTTTTCAAATACTTTCCCATTTCTTGAAGAGGCTATTAGGGAAACAAATCAGTTATTTCTATTTTAATCTCCTAGGTTCCATTTAATTGATGTAAGGCATTTAAGCCAATCAGGATCCTGATTTGATTTAGATTCTTTCCTATTTACTTAGATTAGGATTCTAATTTGGTTTAAATTCTTACAACTAACCCTATATAATGTACTCGTATCTAATAAACAAGAAGAAGTTTTTTGATGCAATTGGTGAGAGAGTTAATTCTTTTTTATTCTTTACGAACTCTTTGAACTTATCGGATTTCCGTGGTGTTCAAACTCTTGACTTATCAATCAGACCATCCATAGCTGATTGTGGCGTCTTCACATACCAAGGTTCATGTTTTCAATAAACATTGGGTCAATGTTCCATTCCATTCTTGGTTTAGATTCGATCTTTGGAACTAAATTGATTAGGTTCGCATCAATTCTTGACGGGATTTGTATCAGATTGGACAATTTTTTAAAAAAAAATGAAAATGGCCTTGTGAAGTGTTGGAGAAACTACTGGCATTGTGTTGTTCACTCAAAAATTATATCAATTTGTTGATGTGTTGAAGAAGATGCATGTTGTTTGTTACTTTCAGATTTTTACTACTTAATTTGTCAAGTTATGAGCTAATCAAAACACATGATGTTAGAAACTAGTGATTTTTATGTGGGTTCTTTGTCAAATAAAAATGGGTTAGCACTGTTATGAAGAATATGGATGATGTTTAGAAGATTTGACTTATTAACATGTGCTTGAACTAAATATACCTATGCAGGTAAGAAATTAGTGAAGTTGTATGTATTAATAATATTGGAAAATATGGGTTTCTTTATGATGTTTTGAAAAGTTTAAAAGGATATTTGCTTGTGCTCCTTAATATGGAGAGTTTTTCGTCACTTGATAAGAAAAACATTAGTGATAAATACAATGAAAAAATTTTGGTTGATGTTTGTGTAAAAGATGCAAGTTATTTGTTTCATTGAAGCTGTCAATGTGTTTTTATTTGCGATTTTACCATTAAAATGTGCAATGTTGATTAGAGGCTACATGTGCTCTTTTTATAAAGAAAGAAGTAATAGCATTCCTGAGTGGGGTAATGAGATGTTGAGATGGAGATATATAATTTTTTGCTTTAAATTGAAGTGAATATGAATCCTAAGTCTTTTAATAACTTACTTAATTTTGCTTTTAAGATGTAAAATAACATCATTTTCATTTTTCAGTGACTATGATAATGCTTCAAATGGAAGTTGATGTGAAGCTAGTAAGAGGGAATTATATAAGCCTAACTGAAAGAAGGTTGAGGTTACCTAACTCTTCTTGTTTCTGGATTTTTTTTTCTTTGATGTACTTCCCATTTCATCTTCAGCACATTCAGTAATTGGCAGGAATAATTGGAAAGAAAAAAGGCAAGATTTGCTGAAAAATTGGAAAATAAGATAGTTGTACTTCACAAAGAAGTATAAGAAAAAAGAGCAACGGTCGAAGTTAGTGGTGGAGAATAAATTCTTATTTCGAAGAAGATGGTTGAAAAATATCATGTAACTAGGAGCATTTTAAAGATCACTGGAGCTAAACAATTGTCAAGAATGAGTTGTTGTATATTAGAAATACCAAAATTGATTTTCAACTGTTGTATTATGTTAAATTTTTTAAATTTTATTTTACAGTATAGTCTAGGTAGCCAAGTTTCTTAGCGGTAGTTTTTTTCCCCCAATTGATGAATAATTGATGTCGACTTTTTATTTCCTAGGGTGCTAAAGTGTAATGATTAGCTTAATAATTAATATTTGGCACCAAAGGCATTTTAGTCTTTTTCAAGAGGCAAGGGTAGTTTCGACCTATCAGTGGTCAACTAATGGTCAAGGAAAATGAGTACAAACAGTAGGGGAGGTCTCTGTAATTACAGTCATACTTTCTATTCAAGTGTCAGTACGCCAAACCTTAAGAGAGGTCCTTAAAAATTACCCATTTGAAAAATCTATACCAAATAGAGCCTTAGTGCATGTTTGTTATCGCTTATCTGATAATCATATATATACTTAGTTAATCTCATAAGTACTTTTCAAAATGTTTTTTTATTGTTTAGTTGTTTTTTGAGTTGGGGTTTTTATGATTAATAAGTTATTTTACCTCTATTAAAAGCTCTCATAATGCACACAAATGAGGAGTCATATGAGATTTTCATCTCATGTACGGTTTTGAAACGGAGAATTCTTTGAATCAAAAGATGACCACAATTGATATTTTTAGGCTTTTGAGAGTAGAGGTTAAAAAAAAATTTATAGTGTTAAAACGTCTAAAATATCTTTCACTCATTTGATGGTTTTATTTCATTTCTTTCATAACATAAGTTTAGAAAAAATTATCTGTTAAACTAATTTTTATTATTTTTAATAAAAACTCTTATTGACAATCAA
Organism: Atalantia buxifolia; assembly: GCA_030444775.1. Taxonomy (NCBI): domain Eukaryota; kingdom Viridiplantae; phylum Streptophyta; class Magnoliopsida; order Sapindales; family Rutaceae; genus Atalantia; species Atalantia buxifolia. The sequence continues at coordinate 30,502,926 of CM059835.1, forward strand.
ATAACTAAAAATCATTTTGGTAAAAGCTCTACTTATAGAAACTCCAATAACAAAAGTTCCATTTAAAAGGATATAACAATTACTAATATTAATACATTTAGAATACCATATACTTGTAGATATTTAAGTGTATGTCTACACTTTCATCAAAAGTTAAGTAGTTGATGATTTCTTTCTCAATGTTACATTACAAGTGTGTTGGCATATTGAAGCCCAACCTACTTCCAACCAAGTTTTAAAATAGTAAATTTCATTGTGCCTCCCTACTGGAGTGACTATCTTCAAAATACCCCCCAAGGATACAAAAACATCACTCTACACCCCAATTGCCATGATCTTCCCATTAAAGTTATGAGTTTAAAGGGTAAAATCGTATTTGAACAAATATCGTAATGAGCGTTAGCCTAGAGAATGATGACATGTCAAATCAAGGCAGTCTTTCAACCACTCCCTAGAATTTTATAATTTTATATAGGGTAATATTTTTATAATAAGTTATTTTCAAAATTTTTAATGAGAAAATATATACGTGGTTAAATGTAAAAACAGTAGAGGATCCTTTTCTCTTGACGCGAACCATCATCTTGTTTACAGTTTAGAGAGAGAAACTTTGAAACAGAGCATCAAAATATTGGCCATAAACAATTCATTTTTTGTTCGAAAGACAACAAAAAATGTGACTATTGGAGAGTGGTTGCTGGTAACAATAATCTTACGATGGCAGAGGTAAGGAATTTATTTTTTTCATTCAGTTATTTCCATAAAATGGGTTTAGTAGCATTTTTTTTAAAATGCAGGACAATATTAACTATAACAATGACCTGTATATATGAAAAATTTATACTATTATTGTTATTATTTGAAGAAAAATAGGTTTAAACTGTAGTTCTTAGTTAATTGGGACATTTTGCTTTCATTGTACCATTAACAAAATTTATAGTATTTCCTTTACAAATAAGTTGCTGCTGGAGATTAAAAAAAGTGGTTGTTTAACAAACATAACTAAGAAATTGAGTTATTGATATATTCCCTGTATGTTTTGGTTTTGGTGATGAATATTTTGGTTTTGCTTTTAATTTTAGATATCATGCCTACATTGGTGTTGTTATTGATATTTGTAATGCTTTTGTCATAGAAGAGGCACTTGAGGGTGAAAGGCATTGTCAGCTTTCTCAGTGAAAGTTTTGAGGTTGGCTTCATTGATCCTGACTTTCTAAGTAGAGTTGTTTTGATAAATGCTGCAATGAAAAAAATGATTGGGAGAAACAATTATAGAGATGAGAGATTCATTATTGAAGTTACACTGCCATGGAATGGGAAGAAGGGTACAATAGATAATGATCATGAGTTGTATCAGATATGGCAGTTGTGCAATGAGAAGAAGTTTATAGAGATTATGTTTGACATGACCATCATATCACTTAATGTGACGAATGTAATTAAAAGGAGGTTGTTTGAGGATAATATAGAAAATGTTACTACTAGGCCTGATGCTGAACCTCAGAGTGTGTAATTTTTGTTTCAGAGGCAACCAACCGACAATGTTGAAGCACAACAACAGGTACATGCAATTGCTACTAGAAAAAGAGGTGGTAAAAGAAAGTCAATACCAAGAAAAAGTTCAAGAAAAAGTTCAGAGACCAAATTTTGTGGGCTTTCCATTTCAGAACCAGAGTCTACACCTGAGGCCACCACTATAGTAGAAGATAATCTTTAAACACAAACCACAACTAATACTAAACTTGATATTACAACAGAAGTTGATAATCCTAAAACACAAACCACAACTGAACCCACTATTGCAGCAGAACTTTAACTTCCAACACAAACCACAACTGAACCCACTATTGCAGCAGAACTTTAACTTCCAACACAAACCACAACTGAACCCACCACTGCAGCAGAACCTGAGCTTGCAACACAAATCACAACTGAAACCACCACTGTAACAGAACCTGAGCTTTCAACACAAAACACAACTCAAACCACCAATTTCAAGTCCACACCACATTCAGGTCTTACTCATGAGTCCCCACCTGAAGTTGAACATGATATTCAAACTAAACAAAAGGTAATAGAGAAATTGAAAGCACCTATCAGCAACAATATACAACTCAATGTGTTTGGTCCCTTTGTCACTCCTACAAAAAAGGCTGCAGATAAAACATTGTTAGGTTTTGATCAAGTCACACCAGAACTACCACTACTGTTTGATCAAACCCCATTCTGAATACCAGCAACAACGATACCACCTCAATTTGAGAAAACCACATTATCAATGCCTACATTTAACCATCCTTCAAATGATAGTGGTCTAGAAAAGGGTGCTGATGAGGGTAAGGTTGACTCCGTACACCTTTTACAACATAGTGATCACTTATCTAATTTTTATGTTGTTGATGAAAGCTTGGATAACTTTGCAGTGGAAGCTAATGAGGAAGATGCAATGGTTGCACATTCTCAATCAGAGGTAGCAATTAATCAAGCAGAAGATATAGTACCTACTGATGATTTACCATCAGAGATGTGCGAACTGAACCTTGCAAAAGAAAGAGGAAAAATGTTAGCAAGTCACCTATTGCTATTACTCATTCACATAGGCAAACTAACAAGAGAAAGGCTGCTACTGTCCAAATTGGACTTTCTCAAAGGATTGCAAATAGAGGATGCCTCATTTTACTACAAAAAGAAGAGAATGACCAACTTTTTAAATTCTAAGCAAGTCATGAACAGGCCCAAGGCAAGCAAAAAGAGTAAATCAAGCAGCTTGAATGATAGTGCTGGCCCAACAAGACATGCAGACAAAGATGATGAGATGCTACCAGCTGAGGAAATAGATGCAGACGAAGATGATGAGATGCTACCAGCTGAGGAAATGGACTTCCACATCTAGTCTAAATCGGAAGATGGCATGTATGGAGCTGCAAGAGCATATAAGAGTTAACCTGAAGATGAAGTTCAAAATGAAGAAGATGAAAACTTACTTGATGGATATAAAAGTGACAATGGTGACTGTAGGCCACTTTCAGACTTAGAGGATGAGCATCTATTTAGCAGGATGTCTCATGCATTTGGTGGGCAAATGATCAGGGAGGGTACAAAACCAATAGAATTTAGAGAAGGAATAGTGTTTAAAAATTTCAAAGAATTTGCATGGGCTTTGAAGGATTATTGTATTTAATAGAATTTCAGGGGTAGGAGGATTACATTCGAGAGAAAAAGGATTTTGTGTGGCTGCTATGCACACAAGTGCCCATTTAGAGTATATGCTGCACTTCAGAATTGGGGCAAGTGCTTTCAGATTTAAACTTTGCACAACATACACACTTGGAAAGGCCTCGATAACAATTCTAAGATAACTGATGCTTGGATAATAAGAAAGTACCGCAATAAAGTGCTTGCTGATCCAAGGATAGAAGTTGACACATTTGTGAATGATTTAAAAAAATACATGGGGTGACTGTTGCTCCACAAAAGGTTTATAGGGCAAAGAGAAGAATTTTAAAATTAGCTGCTGGTGGTGACCAAGTTAAGAGCTTCAAGTCATTGTAGGATTATGCAAATGTCATCAAACAGCAAATGTCAGGGCCATTTGCCTTGTTGAAGGTGACAAAGCATGACACACCTACTGATAAGTACAGGTTTCAAAGGTTTATGTTAACTTCCTAGACCTTAGAGATGGGTTAAAAAAGGGTTTTAAGCCATTCATAGGGCTTGGTGGTTGTCACTTGAAGGGTCATTTAAAGGTGTGATGTTATTAGCAGCAAGTTTGGATGCAAATTATTTCCCATTGCAATTTGTGTTTGTGAATCTAAGAATACTAAAAGCCGGACTCAATTTTTAGGTTACTTGCAAGAGTATTTTGCTGATAATAGGTAGTTGACATTCATGACTAACAGGCAAAAAGGAGTACTTTATTCACTTCATTTGGGGTTTACTGGAGCAAAAAATAGGTTTTGTGCAAGACATGTGTTTGCCAACCTCAAGACAAAATTCTCGCAAATTGAGTTGAGGGATGAGTTTTGAGGGCAGTTAGAGCATTAAGTAAAGATATTTTTGTAAAGGCAACGAATGGTATACGAAAAATTGATGAAGATGCATTTCAATGGCTGAGAAAGTTAAATCCCAAGCATTAGTCAATGCATGCCTTTGATAAGTTTGTAAAGTGTGTCACATAACAAACAACATGACAGAGAGTAGAATGCATGGCTTGGTAAAATGAGGAAAGCAGTAGTTATAGCTTTGTGGAGCACACTAAAAAACGCATGATAAAAGCAATAATTGAAAGAAGACAAACTTGCTTGGAGTGGCCAAGTGATGTTCCTGATTTTATTAATAAGAAGATGATCAGCATGCTGAAGGTTGGTAAGAATTATCACGTCATATCAGCAACTGATGCATTATATGAAGTTGAAACAGGCCAAGAGTATTATATTGTCAACCTTGGTGAGCATGCATTTGTAGTTATGGGCTGCGACAAATTAGTGGCTTACCTTATAAGCATACAATGCTTAATATAGCTCATATTAGGGCTACTTATGAGAAGAATGTTGCCTTTGTTTTCTAAATGATGCATATTTGAGATGCTATGTTGACATTACTCATCCATTGCAGGACAAATCTAAATGGCCACATTTTGAAGCTAATGAAATATTACCTCCAATTGTTCAAAGACCACCTGGTAGACCTAAGACATGTAAAAGAAGGGAGGCTAATAAACCACCAGCACATAGAAGAAGGTTTGTGATATGTTGTTCATACTGTCGAGGTATTGGTCACAATATAAAGAGCTGCCCTGTTGATCCAGCAATTGTACATAAGAAGACCAGGCGTATATTGGTCAATTTAAAATTGCTTACAATTTAATTTTTCATTTTTCAAATTTTTTTAGTTACTGTTACGTTATCTTCAAATTGCCCCCGCTTAGAGTGACTACATATAGAGGGGTAAATTGATGTTTTTACATTTTTTGGGATATAAATTGAAGTTTTGTCGTTATATGTTGGGAGTAATATGAATTTATCATAAGGATTAGGTGTACTAACATTATAATTACAAAATTTACTTTAACTGTGCTGAATAGAAACATTGCAAGAACTTGGCAGTAGCTTCTAGCTCAGGAGCATCATTTGGAGGAGTGAACGCTGCTGGAAACTCAACACCTAGTGGATCAGCAATTGAGCCATCACCTAATACTTTTACGTCTACCCCAAAACAATCAACAAGGAGTTCAGCAACTAAGGAAGCAGCAGCAACAAAGGAAGCAACAGGAATAAACAGAGGAAAAGAGAGACGAAAGAATACATCAATAGCAACAAACACAGCTTTTGATCAATTTTCAGTGCCACCAACAAGAGGCATTAAAATTAGAGAGGGAGACAAATCTGGTGGGACCACTACACAATTGCCCCAGTTCAAACAAAGAGAGATTTGAAGGGCAAAGTAGTTGCTCAAATTGGATGTAAGTTTTTTCTTTTTCTTTAAAAATTAATTTTTTTATTTACATATAAGATATTGTTTTTTCTTTATCTTAAAAAATTAAACTTTTTTTTGGCCAAAATGGTAACTACTAATTAAGGCTTTATGTTGCAAAGAAATACTGTTATAGTGAATTGATGAGATTATGGATAAGACTATCATAAGCACATGGGATGAGGTATATTCAGATACTATTCAAGTTTCTGTCGGACCCGTTACGAGAGCTCGAGCAAAGAAATTCAAAAAAGGCGCTTAATGGATTGATTCAAGCAACTTGGGCTTAATCAAATTCATGGAGGCCCTTTGAAGGAATCGCACATGATAAATGCATGATTCAGGCTTTTGAAGTTTCCAAATATTCACTTCCATGAAATAGGAGTTGGTTTGCATATTATGGCGGGAAAATATATTATTTTCCTTTTTCAAATACTTTTCCATTTCTTAAGGAGGCTATTAGGAAAACAAATCAGTTAGCTCTATTTTAATTGCCTAGTTTCCATTTAATTGATGTAAGGCATTTAAAGCCAAATAGGATTCTGATTTGTTTTAAATTCTTTCCTATTTAGTTAGATTAGGATTCTGATTTAGTTTAAATTCTTTCCTATTTACTTAGATTAGGATTCTGATTTGGTTTAAATTCTTGTAACCAACCCTATATAATGTACTCGTATCTAATAAACGAGGGAGAAGCTTTTTTGATGCAATTGTAAGAGTTAATTCTCTTTGGTTCTTTACGAACTCTTTGAACTTATCGGATTTCTGTAGCGTTCAATATTCTGACTTATCAATCAGACCTTCCATAGCTGATTATGGCGTCTTCACATACCAAGGTTCGTGCTTCCAATAAGCATTGGGTCAAGGTTCTATTCCATTCCTGGGTTTAGATTCGATCTTGGGAACTAATTTGGTTAGGGTCGCGTCAGTTCTTGACGAGGTTCGTATCATTTGGTATCAGAGCCTAGGTTCCAAGGTCAGATCCATCATATCTTTGTTGCTTTTCATTCTTGTTTGAATTTTTCATCCTTGTTCTAGTATAAAAAAAAAACGTGAACAGTACTGCGTGAACAGTATTTTTTGAGGGTTTCCTAATTAAATCAATTTTGTTTCCTTGTGGTTAATTCTCCTTAAATCCACAAGTTTTACTTATTCCTAAAAAAAACCCTTTATTAAAATCTTTCATTTTTTTTCTCTCCATTATTTGTGTCTTGAAAGTCAAAAAAATAAGTTTTACCTAATAGGTAAATTTTTGTCCAAAATCAAAACTCAACTTTCGTACACATTGCCTTCTTATTCTTGAAATTAAATTCTCTTTAATGTCATCTTTGTGAATTACTGCTGAAATCTTGATATTCATTTGATTAGTTTGATAAGAACCGAGTGAGGATTACTAAGAGTGGAAAAAGACAAGAGAGTGTGAGCATATTAGAGGGTAAAAGCCAATTAATTTGAGTGAAACACGAGTGGAATTGAGTGATTCAGTTTTCTTGAGTGAAACACTTAAGGGAGTGAGGTGAGGTCCTTCCACATTATTTTTAACTTTCTTTTGTAGATAATAGCTATGTCTCACAACCTAGAACGAAACACGAATGAAGAGGATCAATCTCCAACTACTTAGAATTTACAAATTCAAGCATTGATGGGAGAGATGAGAAGGATGATGAGGGCTGAATTAGAGTTTATACACGAGCGTTTTGATCAAGTGGAGAACACACGTGCAGGGCAGCCATAACCCATTCGCCAAGCACGTAAAAGAGAAAGAGCTCCAGTTAGAGGAGAGATTGATGATTATTATAGGGATGAGTATGATGAGGGTGAGGACTCAGCGGGTAGCTATAGGAGAGACGGACAAGGCAGGAGAGCTAGGAATAAAGATAATGGATTGAGTGGCATAAAGGTGAAGATTCCATCTTTTCAAGATAAATCCGACCCAGAAGCATACCTTGAATGGGAGAAGAAAATGGAGTTCATATTTGACTGCCACAATTATTCAGAGGCAAAAAAGGTTAAATTGGCTGTGATTGAGTTTTCTAACTATGCCATTACTTGGTGGGATTAACTTGTTATAAGCAGAAGACAAAATAGAGAACGTCCAATTGAGACATGGGATGAAATGAAATCCTTGATGAGAAGACGTTTTGTACCTAACCACTATTATCGAGATTTGTACCAAAATTTACAACGTCTTCAACAAGGTAGCCGAAGTGTTGAGGATTATTATAAAAAAATAGAGATTGCCATGATTAGAGCAAATGTGAAAGAGAATAGAGAAGCAACCATGGCAAGATTCTTAAGTGGTCTTAATCGGGAGATTGCAGATAAGGTTGAGTTGCAACATTATGTGGAGATTGAGGAGATGGTCCACAAGGCTATTAAGATTGAGCAGCAACTCAAGACGAGGGGTAACACTCGTGCAGCCCCAAGCTCGAGTTCCACTCCTTGGAAGCCGAGCTATACGAAACGAGATGAGAGGCCACAAACATCTACTGCACCTAAGCAAGTAACCGAGCACTCCAAGCACAATTCACAAGGTAACACTGTGACTCTTACTAGTAGGAATCGTGACATTAAGTGTTTTAAATGTCAAGGCAAGAGGCATATTGCAAGTGAATGTGTGGATAAAAGAGTTATGGTGTTGCGGAACAATGGTGAGATTGTAACTAAAGATGAGACGGAAGCGAATGAGATGCCACCATTAGAGGAAGTCGAAGATGAAGAGTATGTAGCTCCTAGGGAATTAACTTTAGTAGCGAGGATAGCTTTGAGTGTTCAAGTAAAGAAAGACGAAGTAGTGCAACGGGAAAACATTTTCCATACTAGGTGCTATGTTCAAGACAAAGTATGTAGTATGATTATTGATGGAGGAAGTTGTACTAATGTTGCTAGTACTATAATGGTAGAGAAGTTAGGGCTTTCGACACTTAAACACCCACGACCATACAAACTACAATGGTTAAATAACAGTGGTGAGGTGAAAGTGAACAAGCAGGTACTAGTGATTTTTTGGATTGGGAAGTATGAAGATAAGGTGCTTTGTGATGTAGTGCCAATGCAGGCTGGACACTTGTTACTTGGGCGGCCTTGGCAATTCGACAAACGTGTGAAGCATGATGGCTTCATTAACAAATATTCATTTATATTTCATCAACGCAACATCACTCTTGTTCTATTGACACCAAAGCAGGTTTACGGAGACCAAGTGAGCCTACAGAGAGAGAGTGAGGAAAAGAAAAAGAGAGTGAAATTCAAAAAGAGGCCGAGGAAAATATGAGAGAAAAAACAAAGAAAAATATGGCCATTGAGCGAAAATCAGGTGGAAAACAAAATAATTTCTATGCGAGAGCAAGTGAGATAAATAAAGCATTGTTTTCACATCAGCCGATGATTGTACTTTTGTACAAAAAGGCATTTTTGAACACTAACGAATTTAACCTTACTTTACCTAGTTCTATTACTTTTCTTTTGCAGGAGTATGAGGATGTTTTTCCTGAGAAAACACCATATGGTTTACCTCCAATCCGATGGATTGAGCATCAGATTGATTTTGTATCTAGTTCAACCATTCCAAATAGACTAGCCTATAAGAGCAATCCAGAGGAGACCAAGGAACTTCAAAGGCAAGTTAATGAATTGATGGAAAAAGAGTACGTGAGAGAAAGCACGAGTCCATGTGCAGTTCCCGTTTTATTAGTTCCTAAGAAGGATGGGACGTGGAGGATGTGTGTTGACTGTCGAGCAATCAACAACATAACGGTAAAGTATCGACATCCCATTCCTAGACTAGATGACATGCTTGATGAATTACATGGGTCTAGTGTATTTTTCAAAATCGATTTGAAAAGTGGATATCATCATATTAGAATGAAAGAAGGAGATGAATGGAAAACTGCCTTTAAAATAAAATATGGTTTGTATGAATGGTTAGTCATGCCTTTTGGTCTAACTAATGCCCCGAGTACTTTTATGAGACTTATGGATTATGTCTTGCGAGCTTTTATTGGCAAGTTTGTTGTTGTTTATTTTGATGATATCCTCATTTATAGCAAAAACATAAATGATCATGTAGTACATTTGAAATCTGTTTTAGATGTGCTTAGAAAAGAAAAATTGTTTGCTAATCTGAAGAAGTGTACTTTTTGTACAGACAAACTTGTGTTTCTAGGATTTGTTGTGAGTGCACAGGGTATACAGGTTGATGAGGAAAAGGTACATGCAATCCAAGAGTGGCCGAGTCCCACAAATGTAAGTAATGTGAGAAGTTTTCATGGGCTTGTTAGTTTCTATCGACGATTTGTGAAAGACTTTAGCACATTAGCTGCACTGTTTGAAATTATTTATGGTTTTAATCCTTTAACCCCATTAGATTTAACTCTATCACCTGTTTCTGAGCGTGTTAACTTATATGGCAAGAAAAAGGCCGAAATTCTTAAACAGATTCACGAGATGGTGAAGTTCAACATTGAGCGAAGAACTGAGCAATATGCTAAACAAGCCAACAAAAGGTGACATAAGCTAATCTTTGAACCTGGCGATTGGGGTGTGGTTACACATGCGCAAGGAACGATTTCCGGAACGAAAGAAATCTAAGCTATTACCTCGAGGGGATGGTCCATTCCAAGTTTTGGAACGGATCAATGACAATGCATACAAACTGGATTTGCCTGGTGAGTATAATGTAAGTGCTACTTTTAATGTTTCTGATTTAAGTCTTTTTGATGTATGTGATGATTTGAGGACAAATCCTCTTCAAGAGGAGGGGAATGATGAGATTAAGGATAAGACTATTACAAGCACATGGGATGAGGTATATTCAGATCCTATTCAAGTTCCCGTTGGACCCGTTATGAAAGCTCGAGCAAAAAAATTCAAAGAAGCGCTTAATGGATTGATTCAAGCAACTTGGGCTCAATCAAATTCATAGAGGCCCTTTGAAGGAATCGCACATGATAAATGCATGATTCAGGCTTTTGAAGTTTCCGAATATTCACTTCCATGAAATAGGAGTTGGTTTGCACATTATGGCGGGAAAATATATTATTTTCCTTTTTCAGATACTTCTCCATTTCTTAAGGAGGCTTTTAGAAAAACAAATCAGTTAGTTCTATTTTAATTGCCTAGTTTCCATTTAATTAATGTAAGGCATTTAAAGCCAAATAGGATTCTGATTTGGTTTAAATTCTTTCCTATTTAGTTAGATTAGGATTCTGATTTGGTTTAAATTCTTTCCTATTTACTTAGATTAGGATTTTGATTTGGTTTAAATTCTTTCCTATTTACTTAGATTAGGATTCTGATTTAGTTAAAATTCTTGTAACCAACCCTATATAATGTACTTGTATCTAATAAACGAGGGAGAAGCTTTTTTTATGCAATTGTAAGAGTTAATTCTCTTTGGTTCTTTACGAACTCTTTGAACTTATCGGATTTCTGTAGCGTTCAATATCCTGACTTATCAATCAGACCTTCCATAGCTGATTGTGGCGTCTTCACATACCAAGGTTCGTGCTTCCAATAAGCATTGGGTCAAGGTTCTATTCCATTCCTGGGTTTAGATTTGATCTTGGGAACTAATTTGGTTAGGGTCGCGTCAGTTCTTAACGGGGTTCGTATCATGAATGGCATGATGGTAGCAGTATGGACATTTACAGAAAAAGGTACTGCTGATTTGATATTTTGATACTTTTAAACACACTGCTATGACAGTGCAGTATATGTATGTAATTAAAACCTAATTGTAAACTTTAAAAACTTAGATGCCCATGTTTTTTTGGAATTGTTAATTTTATAATTTTATCTAATTAGTTAGGCTAAATTACTATTTCTTGGGGTTATTGCAGTTAATATTTGGTCTGGTCTGTAATCCCTTGTCATAGAAGCTGAAAATGCAAAATGTAATATGCTACTAGTGATGGTGAATATTAACTGCAATGACATAAGTGTAATATTTTGTTGAATTGAAAATACATATCACTGAATGTAATATATGAGCTTCTTTGGTACATGGAAGTTTTTCATTCAGCTATTTAATTTAATTTAATTTCTACTACTTTCTACCCTCATACTTCAGTTACAAGCAACACTAAGCATATACATCATGCAAAGTACCAGCATAAACAAGATAATATGTAGCCGCCTAATGATTGAATATGATTTTGCAGTAAGTTTATTAATTTCTATCTCCGGCATCTTCTTGCCTTTAATTCTCATATCATCATCACTTTTCAAAACTGTCATGCAACTTTCCCAATCCTCTTATAAGTACTCTATACTCATACATACTTGGTTTCCACCAACTGAAGAAATTATAGCCTTTATTATCACATTTGTAGTACAACTTCTTAGGATTTGCAGCAGACTCTAAGATGTATATAGATGCATGTTTACCACAATCTCTACTTGTTTTGTTTATGAACTTGAGAACCTTCCCATTGATCTCCAACTTCTTATTTTCATTTTCTTCTTCATCTTCTATATCAAACCAACTTCCTCTTGAAGATGACATACCTACTATTATTTTTTATTTTTTGTTATGTCATTTTTTAGATTTTGCTAAGTATGAACCTTGTTCAAATCTATAAAATAATGGTCAGATTGATTTTTGAATTCAAATTGTTATAATCATGGAGAGAGAATGATGATTTTGATTTTTGAATTCGAATTGTTATAATAATGGAGAGAGAAGGATTTTTTTTTTCAAAATGAGTGGTTGAAATCACAGTGCAAATCTCAGTAAATAAGTGTTATTTAATTGCATGCCTTGTAATTTTCTTGAATCCAAAGCCTAAATAAGGAATCAATTTAAAACTTTCTAACCAAACAAGTAAATATACATTTTTAATATTTATAAGGTTAACACTACCACATTTTTTGACAGAGATGTCACATCAAAACCTCACACAATAATACTATTAGATAGAATATTCTTTTTCTCACTAGGATAATCTCGTAATTTAATTATTCAATGTCAGTCAATCGTTTAAAGTTATAGCAATTGTTGGGTAGAATGATGTTATTGTATCTTTGAGGACTATTTTAAAGATAGTCACTCTAGTAGGGGGCATAATGAAATTTACCCGTATAAATATTACCTTTTTTTATTTGAAGAAATATAAGGAGAGGAGAGGAAAAAAAGGAGGAGAAGGGAAACAAATAATGAGAGAAAGATGAATTTCATGTTTAACCAAATAATGAAAATGAGATTAACCATCTTTTTCACTTATTTGCTCTTCCTCTCTTTCTTTTCCATTTTTTTTTTCTCTCTTACCATTTTTTCTAACCACACATGGGCAAAATACAAGAGGGAATTTGGAACCTTGACCTCAATAATGAGGCAAAAAGATAACAACTACTAAGATAGAAAGTAATGATCTTATCATAAATTAATTACTATAAATTTAAGACACCTAATATTGTTACTCATTTTCACGATCAAACTTAGTTAATCAAAATAAGTGTTAAAAAAAAAAAGACAGTTTATTTTTTATAATACTTGCTATATTTAAATTTTTTACATGTAATAGAACTGCAGTGTGAAGTGTGGACCACCCATTATTTTGATCATTGGCAATGATATTTAAAGAAGGATATTTAATAGAAAATGTGTCGAAATATTGATAAATCAATATCGGGTCCAACTATTGTGCCCTTGTAACACCATTCCCCCAGTTTTGGCTTTTGTGAGATGATCATTCGCAAATTGCAGTTTGCTCCTTACTTTCTCATTCATTTACATTTTTTACTTCAATATAATAAAAAATTACAGTTAGCTCATTACTCAAACCCCTAAAATTACTCTTCAAAATTCAAAACCATTTTCATCTAAAATTTTATATTCCTAAACTATTCTTATATAAAGAATATTCTATGAATTCAAATAATCTTTTCCTTTAACTTTTAGTATTCACTCATCTTAACTTGAAATGACTAAGATACCCACTAATATTATTTTAATTTTTAATCATTACTCTTTTCTTTTCTCTTTTTCTCTTCCACTCTCTTCTCATCTCCCCCACTTTCCTTCATTTTCTCACTTCTCAAACATCCATTATAAAGTAGATTTTTTTTAGATTTTATTAGTTTAGAGAATTATATTTTGTACATGATAAAATAACTTTACTTTTTAGTATTCATTTGCATATAATCATTATAAGTTAAAAATCTAATTTTCGGATCGGATCGAGTTGGCAATATTGCATCCGATCGGATATAGCCTTCAATTCAATTTGATCTGAATCTAATTTTTTTCGAATCGAATCGAATCGGGTTAGATCGAAGCGGATATTTTGCCAACCCTACCTCAATTTATTCACGTCATTGAAAAAACACAATATTCTGATATATCACTTTTCTTATTTGTGCTCCATTAAACAATCCGTGCATTTTTCAATTGTGACACGACGATTGAGCGAGTGGTTAAAAGGAGGAAAATAAATGGACTAGTGCTCGGACCTCTAGAGAAAGTGAAAGACAACTACGGCTATAGCTTAAGAACGGTCAGCTGACTAGATGAGTGGTCTCCACTCGCGACAATGCACAGTAGTAGTACACACTACACAACAACTTGGCAAGGAAGCAGAATAAAGAAACTTCTAAAAAGCGTCGAGCAATATGTATATATATTTGAAAAGGCATCGACCAAATAATAAAGTTATACAATCGATAATTGGTTTGATTGGATACTGTTTAGCAATTGTAATCCATTTGACCTCAATTAATTATTTTAAAAGACAAACCACGAAAGTAGTCGTAAACGACACTCGCTTGACGCTTCAACACGTGCCGCACAAAACAAGCGAGTAAATAAAAAACGCGCTTAAGAAACCTGTTTATTTTTATTTTTCTGTCAATGGAAATTAAATGCTAACCCCAGGGTGGCCTCATGTCCAATCATGTGAACCGCTTCAAAATTCCACCAAGCTTGTGTGACACGTCAGCTGACGCCACGTAATCACCACTAAAAATCTGGTGGATCGCCACGTCAGACTCCAGGTAATGATCGCAGAACGAGGGAGAGAAAGGTTTTGGGCGAGGACGGAGTTGTCATTTTCGAGCACCTACCGCCTTTTTATAAGTGTTGTGGATGGCGTTGTTGGGGTTTTCACGGAGCGAGGGGGAGACAGAAGACAGTTCAGTAACCTAAAGAGAGCCTCTTCCTTTTCCCTTATTATTTTATTTCTATTTTCTCTTTCTTCTCTCTAAATATTTTACTTTCTTATTATCTTCGAAGGAAAGTTTAAGAGAGAGAGAGAGGAGACAGTGTGTGTTTGTTTGTGAGCTCGTGTTGGTGTTGGTGTTGGTGTTGTTGTACGAGTGGCCTTTTTATTAATATTTAAAAATCATTTCAGACAGCGGTTTTCCGATAGCGGTTTCGAGGTAATAATGGTGGTTTTGGGGTTTATTCATCCTTATCACGACGTATTACTTGTTTGATGAATGTGATTCTCTTTATTGATGTTTGTTTATCTCCCGTTATGGATCTGGCCTGCTAGGGTTTTAGTTCATGTTGTTCTTAGCGATTGTGGACTGTTTCGTCCGGATCTACTTTGTTTGGTACTTATTTGCTGAATGACTTGTATTAGTATTATTGCCTTCGTTTTTACTCTCCTGTTGCTACTTTTTGTGTGTTTTGTACTTTTGCTGGAGATCGTTAGATCTTCTGCGTTTGTGTTTATTCTGAATTTTGATTCTATATTTTCAATTTGTCGGTCAGTCTTTTGATTCTGAGGCAAGTGCTTTAATTTTTTTTTTCAGTTATTAATATATGACTGGGTATTTTTGAAACTCTTGACTTCAAATTTTTCTTATATATTTTATTGAGAATTCATTATTCAGTGTTGTTGTGGTGAAGAAATGCTCATGTTTGTAATTTTTGTTTTAAAGCGGATAAATTAGCTAATGTTGTTTTAATATATTTTTCCTCTCATGTTACTTTTTGCCTAAGTGAGCGCACTTGTGATTTACACTATTAATGTTTCAGTCCTATTTACTGCAGTAGTTGGTACTGCATCTCTTTTTCTCTTCTTTTACACTGTTGATGGCTAAGATACATTGCTTTTGTGACTATGAATGTTCATAGTTTTTGGTAGATGACTTAATTGGCTCAGCCTTTTTACATGCAATGAAACGTCAGGGTGCAGTTTCTGTCTTTGTTGCCTAATTTTTTCATGTTCTTGATTTTTCTTTTTCATTATTTTATTTGGTAATCTTTTGTGTTGGATTTTATGACTTCCTTGTGGTATTCTATCATAGTTGATTATATTTTTGTTTCATCCAGGTATCATTATGGTGAGGAAGAAAAGAACTGAACAACCGTCTACTGGGGGTGAGAGCTCTGAATCCCAGGAAACTAGTGCAGGTGGTGGTCGTGGCTCTCAGCGCCCATCTGAAAGGAGTGCTCCGCCTTCTCAGGGAGGAAGTGGAGGCGGAACAGGATACCAAGGTAGTGGAAGAGGCTGGGGTCCTCCGTCGCAGCAAGGAGGTCGTGGAGGTTATGGTGGTGGTCGTAGTCGTGGTGGACTGCAACAGCAACACTATGGTGGAGCCTCTGAATATCAAGGCAGGGGAAGGGGAGGGCCACCCCAGCCTGGAGGTCGCGGTGGGTATGGTGGTGGTCGTGGTGGTGTTGGTATGGGTAGTGGTGGCCGCGGAGGACATTCTGGTGGCCCAACCAGATCTTCACAAGTTCCCGAGCTGCACCAAGCAACCCCAACTCCTTTTTCATCTGGGGTGATGACTCAGCCTACCCCATCTGAGGTGGGTTCATCATCCCATCCACCTGAACTGTCAGAAGTTTCTCAGCAGTTTCAGCAGTTGTCTTTACCAGAAGAAGGTCCTTCGAGCCAAGTTATTCAACCTGCGCCACCCTCGAGTAAATCTGTGAGGTTCCCACTTAGGCCTGGCAGGGGTAGTACTGGGACGAGGTGTATTGTCAAGGCTAACCACTTCTTTGCCGAGTTACCTGATAAAGACTTACACCAGTATGATGTGAGTTCTCTATTTTTGTTTCTATCTTTCCATCTACTTTATATCTAGTACACTAAGTTAATAATTGAAGTGTTAATGCAATATTAGGTTACCATAACACCTGAGGTCACTTCTCGTGGTGTCAACCGGGCTGTGATGGAGCAGCTGGTGAAACTGTACAGAGAATCCCATCTTGGAAAGCGTCTTCCTGCTTATGATGGAAGGAAGAGTCTGTATACTGCTGGGCCTCTTCCCTTTTTATCAAAGGAGTTCAGAATCACTCTCCTTGATGATGATGATGGACAAGGTGGCCAAAGGTTTGTGTTCTGTCAGATTTTTCTATTAACACTGAATTTTCCTTGCTTCCATTCACGCATTATTGCAGTTATCTACTTTTTGATGCAGGAGGGAGAGAGAATTCAAAGTTGTGATAAAGTTGGCTGCTCGTGCTGACCTACATCATTTAGGACTCTTTTTGCAGGGGAGGCAAGCTGATGCCCCTCAGGAAGCCCTGCAGGTTCTCGACATTGTTCTGCGTGAATTACCTACAACTCGGTAGTGATATGTTTTTTTGGCCTCTTGTAGTAGCATGTGCGATCACGTGCACTTTTTTTTTTAATTTTTTTAAAAATGATATTGAGAGATTGTTGGTTGATAGGTACTGTCCTGTGGGTCGTTCATTCTATTCTCCTGATCTGGGGAGAAGGCAACCACTGGGGGAGGGATTGGAAAGTTGGCGTGGTTTCTACCAAAGTATTCGTCCAACTCAGATGGGCCTATCCCTAAATATTGGTATAAAACTTTTGGTTCATCTATTTTGGTGTGGATACCTGTTTGGCATATTTGTAATATGTTTTCCTCCATTTCCTGCTATTATTTTTTATCACAGTTGCAGAAGCGGGGACTTTTCTGACCATACATCTTCCATTGTTCTAATTATCAATTATTTTATAGTTTTTGGCTTGCATCTCTTTAAGTTTCTAGTTCATGCTGCTTATACTCCATCTTTTTTCCTCACTGTGTAAAATATGTACTATGCAGATATGTCCTCTACTGCCTTTATTGAGCCATTGCCAGTGATTGATTTCGTACAGCAGTTGCTGAACCGAGATGTTTCCTCAAGACCATTATCTGATGCTGATCGTGTTAAGGTTAGACTTTCCTTGCTTTCTATCTTAGAAATTGTTTTCTATCCCCTACAATTTGTGGGCAATCAAACTTGTTTTCTTTTGCTTTTGGAATTCAGTATTTTTTTTTTTGGGGGTTTATGGAAGTTTATTTGTTCCAAAATCAACTTAATTCATTTGCAGTTTTGGTATACTAATAGTTCTTTGATCAATCAGGATCGCTGTACTATCTATAATTTATTTGTTATGAAATGTGAGCTGGTTGCTTTATTTATGTCAACAGATCAAGAAGGCTCTCAGAGGAGTTAAGGTTGAAGTTACGCATCGAGGAAATATGCGTAGGAAGTATCGTATATCTGGCTTGACATCGCAAACAACAGGAGAGCTCACGTGAGTAATATAATCTCTTTGCAATTTGTTGAGTGTGTTTTTAAATTGTTGGTTGTCTTGGTCATATGAAAACACAGTTTGAAACTTTCTTTTCTAACATGATTTGTTTGTTGTAGTTTTCCGGTTGATGAAAGTGGTACCCTGAAATCTGTTGTTGAGTACTTCTATGAAACCTATGGTTTTGTTATTCAACATACTCAGTGGCCCTGCCTGCAAGTGGGAAATCAGCAGAGACCAAATTATTTGCCTATGGAGGTAAACTTGTAACTGTATCCTCGACTTCTATGAAGCATGTATCTGCATGCTAATTGATTGCTTTCTGGAAAATGTAGGTTTGCAAGATTGTTGAGGGTCAGAGGTACTCCAAGAGATTAAATGAGAGGCAGATTACTGCTTTACTGAAGGTGACCTGTCAGCGTCCTCATGAAAGGGAGCGCGATATCATGCAGGTCAGCTACAGTAGTAAATTGCTGGTGTTTGCCTTTAGCATGTATTTATTGACTTTGTTAATAACCTGATGACATCTACCTACTTGATCTCACGGAAGCATTGTATAATGGGTTTTTGTAGACTGTTTACCATAATGCTTATCACGAGGATCCTTATGCTAGGGAATTTGGAATTAAAATTAGTGAGAAGCTTGCATCTGTTGAAGCTCGCATCCTGCCTGCCCCTTGGGTATATTGTCTTTTACATAATTTAATTTTTGTTGTATGCCTTATAAATTTTAGCTTTGAAATTGTGGTTGTTACTGCTTGACTCTTATCTTCTGTTTATGTAGCTTAAATATCATGATACCGGTAAAGAAAAGGATTGTCTGCCTCAGGTTGGGCAGTGGAACATGATGAACAAGGTATCTATGCTGCTATGAAATCATTATTCCTTCCCAGTTTCCTTACACTGGATTAAATTATCTGGGAAATGTTTGTTGTGCATTATTTGAGACTTCAACAAATATACAAACCACAATCCTGATCTCAGTAAAATCTAATGTTGATTGGATTACCTAATGTACTTATATTTGTTAGATGAATTCTGCACACATGCATGATAGTTTATGTACAAAGTGTGCAGGTATTAATCACTTTGTAGTCATTTAAAACCTTTTCTGGACAAATTATAATCATTTTGGTTGAAGAAAATGGTTTTAAGATGGAAATTGTATGAAATATTGTATCTGCATGCACTTTTTTCCAGCACATATTTTTTCCTGATTAATCTATGTTTCTTTGCAGAAAATGGTTAATGGAGGAACAGTGAACCACTGGATATGCATAAACTTTTCTCGGCATGTCCAAGACAGCATAGCTCGTGGGTTTTGTTTTGAGCTTGCTCAAATGTGTTACATTTCTGGCATGGTGTGGAACTTGCTGCCATATGTTCTTTTTGGTTTTTGACTAATTTATTTTGAAAGGGTAAAAGATTGAAAAAAATTATGTAATTTCAGAGATGTCTTGACCTTAGATCTGGATGTATGCAGGCGTTTAATCCTGAACCTGTAATTCCTCCGATTAGTGCTCGTCCTGAGCACGTGGATAAGGTCTTGAAAACTCGGTACCATGATGCAATGACCAAATTGGGTCAGGGGAAGGAGCTTGACCTGCTTATTGTCATTCTCCCTGATAATAATGGCTCTCTTTATGGTATGCCACTAAAATTATTTTCACTTTTCCCTTTGCTGCATTGGTTCTTTTCTATTAATCCAGATTTGTTTCCACGAATCTTGTATCAATTTCATTTTTCCTTCACTCTTTTTGGCTTATTTTAGCGCTACCATTCTTTAATCTAAAACTTAATTTTGTTGCAGGTGATCTTAAGCGGATTTGCGAGACAGACCTTGGGCTTGTTTCCCAGTGCTGTTTGACTAAGCATGTTTTCAGAATGAACAAGCAATACATGGCCAATGTGGCTTTGAAGATAAATGTGAAGGTTGGAGGGAGGAACACTGTGCTTGTTGATGCAATATCAAGGCGTATACCTCTAGTCAGTGACAGACCCACTATCATTTTTGGTGCTGATGTCACCCATCCTCACCCTGGAGAGGATTCAAGCCCGTCTATTGCCGCTGTATCTCTTCAAATCCATCTCTACATAGTTTCTGAATGCTTTTTTTTCTTTCCTTGCATTTCCTGAATTAGGTTAATATTTCAATCGTTGTTAATTGAGAGCCTTTTTTGAATGTAAAACAAAGGTCGTGGCTTCTCAAGATTGGCCAGAGGTCACAAAGTATGCTGGATTGGTTTGTGCTCAAGCTCATAGGCAGGAGCTCATTCAAGACTTGTTCAAGACATGGCAGGATCCTGTAAGAGGAGCAGTGTCTGGTGGGATGATCAAGTATGATTGATCTATCTTTTGTTACTTATTTCCTCTTGTGTGCACACACTTAAACTTCATTGTCATCTACATCGTCACCTTGGCTTTTATACCTATTGATGTGGAGCAGCATTTGGAAACCGATGTTTGCGGTGCTAACTGTTCTTAAACTTTGTGGGTAGTAGTATAACACTTCCTTTCTTTTTTCCCTTTGGGGGATGCAGGGAACTCCTTATATCTTTCCGTAGAGCTACTGGACAAAAGCCTCAGCGTATAATCTTTTACAGGCACTGTCATAATCTCTGATATTGTCCAGCATGTGAATGCTCATTCTTGCTATTACTTATTTAATGTTTTAATCTGCAGGGACGGTGTTAGTGAAGGACAGTTCTATCAAGTATTATTGTATGAACTTGATGCTATCCGTAAGGTAAAGCTTTTTTGCCGGTCAATTTTCTAATATGTTTCTTCCAAGTTTGCTCAAGATTGTATTGAAATTGGTTTAAATTCTGAAGTTCATACATCCCACTTATTAATTCTCTCCTCTGATTTAACTTAATTCCAGGCATGTGCCTCCTTGGAACCAAACTATCAGCCTCCAGTGACTTTTGTTGTGGTTCAGAAGCGTCACCACACTAGGTTGTTTGCCAATAACCATCATGATCGCAATGCAGTTGACAGGAGTGGAAATATATTGCCTGGTAACTGATTTGGCTTGACAGGTTCATGATTTCGTGGTTATAGTACGATTGCTGAGATTTCAGATGGGGCCTGAAACTCTTTGTAATAAATTCTGCAGGTACTGTTGTGGATTCAAAAATTTGTCACCCAACTGAGTTTGACTTTTACCTCTGTAGCCATGCTGGAATACAGGTTAGTTATTTTTTAAGGTTCTGTTTTTGAGGTAGTGAGATTGCATTTCTAATATTCCCAATATGACAACAGGGCACAAGCCGTCCTGCCCATTACCATGTTCTATGGGACGAGAACAAGTTTACAGCTGATGGACTACAGTCCCTCACAAACAACCTCTGCTACACGTAAGTTGATTGATGCCTCAATATGTTAAAGGTCCCTCATTGAATTGTAAGAATCTGCTGGTTGTCATGGTGTCCTAGGTTTTTAGGTTGAAAATTTATCACCTTGTTGATTTTTAGCCTAAGGTTGTGACATTGAGTTGCTGCTATGCTGTATTATTGCAGATACGCTAGGTGCACTCGTTCTGTTTCCATTGGTAAGCTCTCTCTCTTGCCCTCATCCTCGTAATCGAGTGCATGGACACAAATGCAGATGCACGATCTTTGCTTATTTTTCCCCAATTATTTTTTATGCAATGTTGTGTGAGGTTTCTGTTGTATGTTGCAGTTCCCCCAGCGTACTATGCCCACCTTGCAGCATTCCGAGCTCGTTTCTATATGGAGCCAGAGACATCAGACAGTGGTTCAATGACCAGTGGAACTATTGGACGTGGAGGCATGGGTGGAGGGGTCGGTGCAAGGAGCACACGTGGACCTGGAGTTGGTGCTGCTGTCAGACCCCTTCCTGCCCTGAAGGAGAATGTCAAGCGGGTTATGTTTTACTGTTAGGGTTACCTTTCCATGAGATAAGAATTTGACATTTGCCCTGCGCTAAGGATGTCAGGATTTAGATCTATTTTGAGAACTCCATAGATGGTTTGCCTTACAGTGTATTGCATGCGATACTTGTCTGTAATGGATGCCAGTGATATTTTAATTGTGCAATTGTGACTTGAATCTGTGCCGTGCTGCTTGGACTGGACCTTACTAAACAGGTGGGAATCAAAAGATGAATGTAAGGCTTGGATCCATGGGGCTGATCATGGTTAACTTTTGTTGTAAAATTAAAACAATGGTGTTTGTTGGGATTCCCGTATTCCATCAAACATCTGATTATTGATATGAACGTTCTCTTGGTGCTTTTACACCATTGCATTACACTGTCAATTATATTGCATTAAGGTATGTTGTACTAAGTTATAATTTAATGAAATAATATTATTTTGTATTAATGTTAAAATTAAATTAATATTATTAAAATTCATAAAATTTTTAGGAATTTATTATCAATGTTTGAAATTAAGTAGTAAATAATTATTATATTTATATTAGTTTTTATAATATAAAAATGATTTAATAATAATGTATTATTAAATAATAACATATAATATTCTGTCATATTATTAATAATATTATATTATAATTTATTTTTATATATTAGTTTCTATATAATATAGTGTATTGTAAAAATATATAATTATGTAATATAAAGTAAATTATATTATATTATTAAATAACATAATATTAAATTTTGAATATTAATGTGGACAATAATTGTTTAATATTAAATAATTAAATAAAATTAAAATATTTATGTATTTGAAGTAAACTAATGTATTTAGGTTTGTTTATTAAATATTTAGGTTATTATTATTTTCTATGTTAATTTAAATGTAAATATGAATCAATATTTAATGAATTTAAATTTATCATAATGTATTAAATAATAAAAGTTAAACAATTATATTTAAAATATAAATGGTATCTTAAACCTTATTCCGCAAGGGTTTATGTGCAAAATGAAATAACAAAATGAAATAAAAAATTATAACCAAATATGAGTTAGCATAAAAATATTATTCCAACGCAATATAATATAATATAATGTAAATTGTCAAATGCACGCTCAGGGCATGTCTGGCAGTCTTCTATTACAATATCATATTTGATGTTTAGGCATCGTATTTTTTTTTTTTTTGTGTTATGTTATAATGCTGTCAAGCCCGCATAAACTAACACATTTTCAAGAATCATTACTTAGTTTAGATATTGTTAGGAAATTGAGTTTCCTCCCAAAATCACTCAAAATAATTTGTCAAATAATAAATTAACAAAAAAATTAAATGGAGAATACACCAATCACACAACATAAGATTTACGTGGAAAACTCCAAATCCGGAGAAAAAACCACGGCTGTTGTCACAAGACAACCAGAGAAAAATATTCATTATGTGGAAAATTATTTCAACCACACTCTCATAAATAATTTTCTATCACCCAAACCCCAAATACATGATCCCGAGAAATATTCCTTAACAAAGCAAACTCGTATTACTCCTAATATTGAGGAGCCAAATGCTCCTTCAATACATCTACATGCTTAAGAATATTTCTCTCCCATTAGAAGCTCTCATGCTTCTCTTGCATTCTCTTGCTTCTCAAATTTGGGATGATAAAAATGAGGAGAACTCCTCTATTTATAGCCAAAATTTGGCTTCTTTTTCTTCTTTGCATGAGCGGCACCTACCCATTTTTCCTTGTTCCATGGCCAGCCACCCACCGTCTTTGAATTCAAATATGGTGGCTCAACCACCCACCACTTTGACACTTTTTTTTTAATCATATTTTCAACAATCTCCACCATGATTAAAAAAAAAATTCATAGCTACTACTACAAAGCACTGTCTTCATCAACCGTTATAATTCTCAGCATAGAAAATTATCATACTCCACCATAAACAGTATACCACTTAGAATCAACCGTTCTAAGATTTTTCTCGGCACATGTCAAACACATCCACTGAAAATTATGGTGCAATTCTCATGCTTGGTTTCCTTGATAATTCTTCAGCCATGACATAACTTTTCCACCACACACCTTGTATTTATACCAAGCCAATGCCCATGTGCAAACTTGTGAACCCCGCTGATAATAACATGTTCTCTTTCATGGCAACTTCGAGATCTACATGGTAACTTCGAGATCTACATGCCAAAAAAACTAACCTAGTCTCCTATCAAAAGGAAACTTACAATCTGCGAGAATATTAGTATCTCCTTCACTGATTCTAGAGCAATTTGCAGAGCTCGCTCCACCTTCTTAACAATTTCCTTGAGATGCTAAATTGCCCACACCTTCAAATCCTTGTGCATACCAGATTGGATATACATTTGACTTGAATTCTCCACAAGCCAACAAAAAATCATTCTCCCATTAATTTTTCAACAACATCAAACTCCACCCAAGTTTTAAAAACACCAGCTGCTGACATATATGCTTTAAAGATCAGCCTTTGCTCTTCACCACGAACTATTTGAATTGGCTCCCACTACTTCACGTGAACAGTACCGTATACATAAACAATACTATATACGTGAACAGTATCGTATACCCCAAGTACGAACCGTTGGCTCTGATACCACTGTTAGGAAATTGAGCTTCCTTCCAAGATCACTCAAAGTAATTTGTCAAGCAACAAATTAACAGAAAAATTAAATGGAGAATACATCAATCATACAACACAAGATTTACGTGAAAAATTCCAAATCCGGAGAAAAAACCACTGCTATTGTCACAAGACAACCAAAGAAAAATATTCACTATGTGAGAAATTATTACAACCACACTCTCAGAAATAATTTTCTCTCACCCAAGCCCCAAATACATGATCTCAAAAAATATTCCTTAACAAAGTAAACCCGTAATACCCCCAATATTGAGGAGCCAAATGCTCCTTCAATACATCTACATGTTTAAGAATATTTCTCTCCCATTGGAAGCTCTCAATGCTTCTCTTACATTCTCTTGCTTCTCAAATTTTGGATGATAAAAATGAGGATGAGAACTCCTCTATTTATAGCCAAAATTTGGCTTCCTTTTCTTCCTCTTTTTCTTCTTTGCATAGGTGGCACCTACCCATTTTTCCTTGTTCAATGGCCAGCCACCCACCGTCTTTGAATTCAAAGATGGTGGCTCAACCACCCACCACTTTGACACTTTTTTTTTAATCATATTTTCAACAGTTATTATTATTATTATTTGTATATTTTATCAAGTCATGATATTTTTTATGATTCTTGTCACATAAAATTTGATATATGTTGAGAATAGAGTTGAAAGGCTTTTATGTTTTGAAATGAGACAATTTTTTTTCCCCCAAATGATTTGATGCTAATCTTAAATCTACAATCTACAGGTAGAAGAAAATTTTGTTTTATATTATGTAAAGGAAATAAAATGTCTTTAGGACAAAAATTTTGGAGAGCAGCAATGTATGTAAGTTATAGTTAGCCTTTTTCTCCTATTTCTTGTACATACCAGAGAAATTGTTAAATGGTGTTTCCGTATAAGCGAAAAGTGTTCATTCAGTTTTTACCTTCTTGTTCATTGTTGAAGGATTTCAATTTATATGTTCATTCAGTTTTTACCTTCCTGTTCTTTTTTGAAGGATTTCATCTGATTGTTTCTGTTTCATTGCGAGTTGTTTAAATTTGTTCATACAATTCTCACACGTGTCACGTTTCCAGGTGAGGTTACCCTAAACGTTGTGGGCACAATGTCATTTTGCATCAAAACGTCGTTTAAGTTGGTGACCATAATAAATTAATAATGGAGGAAAATGAAAGTGGAGCAACTAGTGAGGTGGAGATGAATGAATCTCATTACTTAATGAAAAAAATTGTAACTTTTCTGCTTAAAATTGGAGTGGTGTTTATGGAACAAGAATAAAAGATAAGAAGGGCATTCACAGTGTTTATTGAATGTGTTCTTTCTTATAAGAGTTTGCGTATATGAGGACGGTCACGGCCGAAGTAGATTCGTTCAGCTTTGGTATAGTGGTGGTCGTGTTCTTAACAAAACGGAGGCCAACAGGAGTAGATGCAGAGAACGGATTGTTTTGCCTATCAGCTTGCGTCAACATGTTGAGAAAGCTCGCAAATGGAATCAATGGGATTTGTCAAATCACAGACCCTAAACTGGCATCGAGTATTTATGAACAGCAGGAGCAGCAGCAAGTATTAGCAGGCTACTTAAACTAGTCATGGTTTGTACTTCGGCAAATCCTGAGGATCTTCCAATATGAATGAGGTGCTGTCTACACTTCAAAAGCTAAGAGAGACGAGAAATGGAAGTCTTGATGAATATTTTCCTTTCGATGAAGGGGAATAAAACATTAAAACGCCTTTAAAAGAACAGTTCTATTGAAGTTCATATTCTAGTTTTTATGCAATATTTGTTTAAACATAACGCCATTAGAAAAGCTCAGGCGTCATTCACATCGGGAACTTTGCAGCTTAATTTTGGCTGATCACCATTGATAGAGAGGAAATTGCTCGTTTAGTTTATTTATTTATTTATTTGTGTATTCATTAAATTATATTATTTTGTTATTATCTTATGGTGTGTACGAATTTTTAATTCTATCATTCTAAAATGATTTTCGAACTAATCTCGTATGTTTTAATTATTTATTTATGTTGTGATCTTATTTAGAGGTTATTTAATTTAATGATTAAAATCGATCTTTATTTCACAGATTATATATTTAGCAAATGTTGCCAAAAATTTAAGACCATAAGCTTAAATTTTTATGAAGAATTATGATTTTTTAAAAAATTTATACTAAAAAAATAATGTTAAATTTCTAAAACTTAAGACTTCTATATTTATTATTTTTCTAAATACTAATAAATTCTATTTTCTAAATATATGATTTAAATTAATCACCAAAGAAATTAATATAGTACAGTGCAGCACCAAATATAATATAATTAAAAATTAATATAATACAATGTAACACTATACATTGTACAGTATTATTATAAAACAATGCTAATGCAAAATAGTATAATAGCATATAATTGTATTAAAATAATACAATATTTTAATTTCATCTTTGCTTTGACTGGGAATTGAATTAATAAAAATAAAGAGATGAAAGAAAGAAACCGAACGAAGAATTCAAAAAAAGGTTCCAAAAAAAGGAATGGAAGAACAAAATTCGTATGGATTTATAAAAATCATGTGTCATGCCAGTGGATCGAAACTAAAAAAAGATATCTAAAAAGTTTTGATGGTTCAATAATAATATTATTATTACGCCAATTGGGAGTTCTTAGATACTTCGGCTTGGCGAATCCTAGTGACAAAATAATTAAGTCATAATCTATTAGATGATTGTATCATTAATGATTTCTTTAGTTTTTCTTTACTTTCGTGCGAGGGACTTATCATGAATCCATTGATTTTTGTCGCTTCTGTTATTGCTGCTGGGTTGGCTGTTGGGCTTACTTCTATTGGACCTGGAGTTGGTCAAGGTACTGCTGCGGGCCAAGCAGTAGAAGGGATCACGAGATAACCCGAGACGCAGGGAAAAATACGAGGTACTTTATTGCTTAGTCTGACTTTTATGAAAGCTTTAACAATTTATGGGCTAGTTGGAGCATTAGCACTTGTATTTGCGAATCCTTTTGTTTAATCCTAGGAATAGGAAGGGCAATTTACTTATTTTTTTCTCTTATTTATAATATATGTGTTTTTGGCTTTTTCGAATTCTATCAAGATTTAACTACTCCAATTGAAAGGACCGATTTGAAGATGGGGAATTAGGATAGGCATACAAGTTCGTCCTTTTCTTTCCCTTTCTTAGTCTAAAAGAAACCCTCTTTTTAAGTGATGCTGCAACAAACGAGGGGTTTTACAATTGATAAGAGTCCCGTCCCCTAATGCTAATAAGTATCCCTCTTATCAGGAATCCCCAATTGCCAATTCAAAAAAAGGATTTTGAAATCGAAATTTTGACCCTATTTCGAAATAGGTAAATTGCTAAAAAAATAAATAAATTAAATAAATATATATTACGTAGAAAAAAAATAATATAATATAGTATGCCAATAGCATTCTCAATATCTTACATCCATCAAGAGTTTTAAGAATGTGATTTTCGGTGACACAAGATTGAGTATGTGCCAATAGCACCCTTAGTATTTTACATACATACATTAAAATTTTTAAGAATGTGATTTTCAGTGAGACAAGATTGAGTATTTGTCACAAGAGTCTTAATTCAATCATATGATCTCGTTTATCCTCTCTAGTTACCATATGGGAAATGTTGGATGGAATCTAAGTAGCCTTAATTTACTATATAAACCATTGAGACTAAGGATGGTAAAAAGTCCTTGTGAGTATGGAGCTCGTAGGAGCTCGATATGTTAGGGGCAAGTATTGGATCTAATTATATTTCTATATTTACAAAAATGATTGGGTACAATTGTTGTGCAAATTTTGTTGAACTCGCAAGCGCACGAATCTATTGTAGAATAGATTAACGGTGTTGAGTGTCGATCCCACGAGGAGGTGGATTTTAATTGTGTGTAGAATTAATTATGTAAATGGGTGGTTGGATTTGTGTGGAAGTGATTTAAATTATGCTGGAATTTAAATTGGATTGGCAGAAATAATTAAATTGGAAACTATTGAGATAAAGCACTTGGGTATCTGGATCCGTATCAACATGCACCATGGGCTAAATAATCCTTATTAATACCAATTAAATCATGAGGGGGGAATCCACACCTCATGAACCACGCTCTAATCAATATGGTGTTAAGGGCTTATCGTGCCAAATAATAATAATCTTATACTAGGGTGCCGGTAAAACCAGGGCGGTAACTAGACAAGATTATTATTATTTGTCGACGAAAAGTCAAAACCTCCACAGAAATTAGAGGGGAGGAGAAAATAAATTTACCAAATAAAGCCCATGACACATGTTGAGACTTCACCTTCAACCCAAGCTTGAAAGAAAATTAGCTACTCATTATTGAACTAGGGGTAAAATGGGAATTTTATTAAAATACGTAGAAAATACAAGATGGAGAAGGAATTACATAAAAATAAGCTCAAAAATGGATTCAGGGGTATCAAATTAGGGGGGGGAGGCCCCCTTTTTATAGATACATTGAGTGAATCATGGCCATCGGATTAAAAATAGTTTGGATGCACAGGATGCACAGGATGCGCCACGTCATCATCGTGAACGAGAATGCGGTTTGACCACGGGTTTGACCACGCGGTTTGAACAAGAAACACGGTTTGCACACGGTTTTAAACGATAGAACGCTGGCTGATGCGAGCGATGTAAAGTGAGCGATCTTGTACATGTGAATAGTGTCGTACGTGTGAACAGTACCATTTTTCCTTTTATGCTCCTCTTAAGGTTTTCGACTGTCCTGAGTTCAAAAGTGACGTCCGTTTTGCTATCCGAAATCTCGTTCATTGTGAAATGACCATGATACCCCTACAATACACAAAATACTTAATTAAAACAAAATATATATAATTAAATAACAAGGGACTTAAATAAATAAAATTAGAGATGTTAGTGAGATTTGAAGTGTAAAATGACGATTTTCTTCTTTATAAATATACACTTTCTAACACTCAACACACCCCCCAACCAGCTTATTGCTAGTCCCTAGCAAATAAAGCGAAAATAAAATTCAAACCCAAATTTTTTTTTTTTAAACAAATTTGTTTATTCAATCAGACTAATGAAAACAATCAAATAAAAGTATAAGCATTATCTCCAGTCTAAAGAAACATCACACCCACATCAACCATCCACATGAATCAACCAAGTAGATTTTGTCACAGCTACTTTAAAAAATGACATGTCAAACCCCAAAATCTCACCGGTAATAGTGACACTCTCACAAGGAAATTAAACCCAATAAAAATTGTCACTTCAATGAATGATAAATTGAGTGAAGATAATAAAGAAATAATATCACACACTCTCACCAAGATGAAAAGAATATGCCCACAACTTAGAAATAACATGATCTCAAGTCAAACAAAATGCTAGTCAACCCAATTTATTTACTTATTTTTTCTTCTTTTTTTTTTATTATGCATCACAACATCTTTGAGCCCATATAACTAGCTTCTACTTCAGACTATAGTTCCCTAAAATCAAGAAGGACTTTTATTAGGATGTAACGTAGGCTAGGGACATGGCTAACAAAGAAAGGAAAATAGAGAAAATAAAATATATGTTTGAGAAAAATAATATATATTTTTTTTGAAACTAAAAAGTGCATTTCACTTATTTATTATTGTATTATATCTCTCTTTTTTTTTAGAGAATTTTTTTCTTTTTTTTATTTTTATTTTTATTATTTTTTT
This sequence comes from Atalantia buxifolia, assembly GCA_030444775.1. Classification (NCBI taxonomy): domain Eukaryota; kingdom Viridiplantae; phylum Streptophyta; class Magnoliopsida; order Sapindales; family Rutaceae; genus Atalantia; species Atalantia buxifolia. The sequence continues at coordinate 30,533,180 of CM059835.1, forward strand.
TTGCTTTCTCTTTTTTTTTCTTTTTTTTTCGGTATTGCACAACTTTACTAAACAAAACAATTATTTATATTTTTCTCAAACATGAATAGGTGATGGAACTTGTAAGATATCGGGTAATACTCCAAATTGGAGTGGGTGAAGACGATAAGTTGACAGAGAAATTTTTTTTTTTTTAATAAAAGGCTCAAAAGGGCTAACTATGGATATTTGACATAAGGGATGACTAGAAAGGCTCAAACGGGTCAAAGACGGCCTTTCCATAATCTTTTAGGGCTCTAGATACTCCTCCATATCTACTAGTTAAATGAACCTTTAGATGTAACAACGCATTTTTTTTTTTACTTTTTTTTTTTAAAGGGTTGACTCCAAGGAAATCTAAAGATCATGTATAAAATAATAATACTGCTAAGCTGTATGAAGAATGGGCAAAAAGGGTTACTCTCCAAGAAAAATAATAGGCTCAAAAGCTCACTTGGTATTCAAAATGACATGTCAATTCTTTCAAGCAACTCATATTTATCTCCGACATCAACATGTAGAGTAGCAAACATAGTGTAACATCACTCAAGACCAAAGATAATACAAATACTAAAATTTGAAAGTCATCATGTCATCCAAAAATAAAAACAAAATCACACTATTTTTTTTTTTTAAACAACATTCTACCCCCCAACCTATTCTAAACATGAAAAGAAAATATGCATGCAGAAATGTGAAAATGATGCAGAAAAACTAATTGAAAATGTTACACTTAAAATGATAGAAAAATGATTTTTTTTTTTAACTAAGAAGATGCGTTTCTAGAGGCACTACACTCTATATTCAGCCATCTTCGACTCAAAATTTGAAAATGCATATTTATAAAGGAGAAGTCAAAAAGTTAAAAAGATCACATGAAAAATAAGAATTTTTTTTTTCATTATTTTTTTTTCTTTTTTTTTTAACTAAGAAGATGCGTTTCTAGAGTAACTACACTCCATATTCAGCCATCTTCAACACAAACAGTTAGCAACAGTTAGTTTCTACAACAAAAAATTAGTAAAAACTTAACCAACATTCCACAATTGTCAACTATCCCCTCCCCCCAATCAGAACGAAACATTGTCTTCAATGTTTTAAAGGAAAGAAGTAGAGTTTAGAAGACATCACCTGGGTGGTGCAACACAGAATAAAATATTTACAGGTGGAGATTTAAATCTAATTTGTACTTCTTACTGCTGCTATTGTTACCATCGTTATTTGTACACTCCAACACCAAGGTCTTGGGATCCGCTCAGTCGATAAGCTTGTAACAGATCAAGTAGCTCATTAGCAGTGTGAGCACAAATAAACAGTTTTTTCACCGTAGAGGGAATGAAGTAGTTTTTTATTGCATGGTTAAGAAATGCGATAAAGCCATCATAAAAATTATTTACATTTAACAAACCGATGGGTTTCTGATGAATGTGCAGATTTGCCCAAGATGCTAAAGTGATAAGTGCCTCTAGAGTTGCAAGATCTCCTGGTAAGAAAATAAAAGCATCAGCATGATTAAGCATTTCGGTTATTCTTTCTTGCATACCTGAGACAACTAACTCTTCTCCAGTCGGTGAGTTAGACAAGCAGCCTAAAGGTTTTAGGGTTTGTGGTATGATGCCTAACACTTGACTTCCTCTGACAAAAGCAGCTTCTGAGACCAATTTTGATAACCCTCGGTCACCTCCGCCGTACACCAAGTGTAATTTTCTCTCTGCTATGTTTCGACCAAGATCAATGGCTGCCTCAAAGAACTCTTTATATTTGCCATAGTTAAATCCAGAAAACACACAAATGTTCTTGAATTGTTTATTGGGAGTAGTTGCCATTAGGATAATTCTCAAAAATAATTTGTGAGTGCAAATGAAAAGAATCATATTTAAGGATCTTGGCGGTAGTGGGTCACAACTGTGAATGAGGTATCATGTCTATGTCAATTAATCGTGTAATGCACATGGCTTGAGAGTCAAAAAGGAAACAGTAAAAAGGAAAAGCAAGTAATGACAAATATAAAATTATTAAAGACAATAATGCAAATGGTAAAACAACAGTGAAATAAAACAACAGTAAAGTAAAAGGATATTTACAGGTAGTTGCGACTGTGGCTCACATCTTCCTCTGGTTTTACGTCCGTAAACGGCTTCAACGCCTCTATGGGTCGAGGATAGGCTTCCCATCCAGTTTTCTTATAAACCGGCAAATGGGTCGTTTATAGTCGATTCCCGAGATCAGATCGCGTGCATGCTCTTTCTGGAATGATGGCCATAACTGGAGAATCGCTCCTTGCACATATCCACTGGAATGCGTTTCAAGAGACAAAAGGATATCATCCAATGACTCCTTATTCAAGCCATCCCTAATGAACTGAATCTTATCTTCTCTGTTATCAGACACCATTCCTAAAGAACATCGTTTTTTATTGCATATCATTCTGGCACACTTATGATAAGCAACCGAAATTTTTCGAGCTCTTCGCTTTCTTGCATAATTTCCTTTACCACAACCAGGCATGTATGCAATAAATTTAGGAGGCAACTCACCTGCCAAGCGTACTTTAGCCTCGATTAACCAGTGAATATCAGCAGGTATGTTATTCCTCATGAGCAATCGCATGCGTTCGGATCGAGCTTTATAGATTGTGAGGAGGGCATTCTGAGGAAGTGAAGGGAATCAACTATGAAGCTTTGCTAAGATCTCGTTTTTATCCATACCTTCGCCTCAGAAGATCAGTAATTATGGGAAACTGAAGTAACCGACTTGATTGTCACGGAGTACCGTTATCCGCCACTTGACCGGGGTGACAAACTAAAACACACAAACAGAGTAACAAACAAAAACACACAAAGAAAATCACAATCGTCCTCTTATGGAATTTACCTCAAGCTCCAACTGGATGTTGTAGACACTTATCTCAATGTCTCTGAGTTGGCTTTCTAAATCCTCAACGTGGGATATTAACTCCGGTGGTTGTAGCTTCCAAATACGATGTGTCTTACAAAATCGTATCTAGCCTCTGAGATGAGATTGGACACGTTGAAGTCGTCTAAGGATGTTCAAGAGGAACTGTCTCATGATTAAAAGTGATAAAAGAAAGCTCAATGGTTAAACAAACACACTTATGCACAAACAATTTCAATTAGCAAAAGAATAGTAAAAAGAAAGAAAAAAAAATCAAATCACGAAAAAAAAAAAAGAAAAATCTTAATTCAAATGTGGTGGGTCACTCAAATTTATTTCGGTGTCCTCTCCATGTGGTTGGTACTCTAGATATGGCTTTAATCTTTGACCATTAACTTTAAACGTGACACCATTTTTTGGGTCATTAATTTCAATTGCCCCATGTGGAAAAACAGTATGAACAATGAAGGGGCCAGACCATCGAGAGCGTAGCTTACCTGGGAATAGGTGCAAACGAGAATTGAATAAAAGTACTTTCTCGACACGAGTGAAAGATTTTCTCATAATCTGCTTATCATGAAAGACTTTCATTCGCTGCTTGTAAACCTTGGCATTTTCGTATGCATCATTACGAATTTCTTCAAGTTCTGCCAGCTGTAATCGTCTTTCTGAGCCACTTTTGCCGCATGTCAAAATTGAATTTCTTGATGGCCCAAAGACGCACGATACTCGAGTTCCACAGGTAGGTGGCAAGCTTTTCCATACACTAGCCTGTAGGGTGACATCCCAATTGGGGTCTTGAAAGCCGTTCTATATGCCCATAATGCATCATCGAGTCTTAATGACCAATCTTTTCTGTCTGGCCTCACGGTCTTTTCTAAGATGTGCTTTATTTCTCGATTGGAGATCTCAACTTGGCCACTGGTTTGCGGATGATACGGGGTCGCCACTTTATGAGTGATGGAGTACTTTGTCAAAAGTGCTTTGAATGATTTGTTGCAAAAATGGGTACCACCATCACTGATTATCGTTCGAGGGAATCCAAAGCATGAAACAATGTTGCTTTTCAAAAACCCTATCACCACTTTATGATCATTGGTTCTGCATGGAATTGCCTCTACCCATTTTGATACATAGTCAACAGCAACCAATATGTAATGATGGCCAAAAGAAGCGGGAAAGGGTCCCATGAAGTCGATACCCCATACATCAAAAATCTCAACCACTAAAATTGGATTTAGTGGCATCATGTTCCTTCGTGTAATGCTCCCGATTCGTTGACACCTATCACATGAAGAACAAAAGGTGTAAGCATCTCGAAATATAGTTGGCCAATAGAAACCACATTGTAGAACTTTAGTCCCTGTTTTCTTAGCTACCAAATGGCCTCCACAAGCTTGTTCATGGCGTAACGAAAGGATGTTATGAACTTCATTCTCTCGGGACACATCGTCGAATAATTTGATCTCACAATACTTGAACAGATACGGGTCATCCTTAAAAAATTCTTTATTTCCGCAAAGAATTTAGCCTTGTCCTCGCTTGGTCCAATGCTCGAAGTTTACCTCAGTAACAAGATAATTAACGATATCAGCATACCAAGGTAATACTTCCACACTCATTAATTGCTCATCCGGAAATGACTCATTCAATATTAAAGGTTCTGTTATTGTGTCAAAATGGAGACGAGATAGATGGTCAGCCACAACATTTTCAGAACCTTTCTTATCTTTGAATTCCAAGTCAAACTCCTGCAAAAGTAACACCAAATAATTAGTCTAGCTTTTGCATCTTTCTTTGTGAGGAGAAATTTAAGAGCAGTATGATCTGTGAATACAATTATTTTACAACCAATGAGATAAGATCGAAATTTTTCTAATGCAAACACTACTGCTAGCATTTCTTTTTCAGTAGTTGAATAGTTCAACTGTGCATCGTTTAATGTCATACTAGCATAGTAAATAACATGAGGAATTCGATCAACTCTTTGTTCTAATACTGCTCCTACTGCATAATCAGATGCATCACACATAAGATCAAATGGTAAGCTCCAGTTTGGTGGCTGAATGATGGGTGATGTTGTCAACAAATGCTTTAGTTTTTCAAACGCCACAAGACATGAATCATTAAAGACAAAAGGTACATCCTTAGCAAGTAGATTGCATAAGGGTCTAGAAACTTTGCTAAAATCTTTAATAAAACGTCTATAAAAACCAGCATGCCCAAGGAAAGATCTTACTTCTCTGACTGATTTAGGCGGAGGAAGATTAGAAATGAGATCCACCTTGGCTTTGTCAACCTCAATACCTTTGCATGAAATGATGTGACCGAGAACTATACCTTGTTTTACCATGAAATGGCATTTCTCCCAATTTAAGATCAAATTCTTCTCGATACATCTCTACAAAACTTTCGTCAAATGATGTAAACATTGATCAAATGAATCTCCAAAAATAGAAAAATCATCCATAAAGACCTCAAGAAACCGTTCAACCATATCAGAAAAAATGCTTAACATACAACGTTGAAATGTAGCAGGTGCATTACATAATCCAAATGGCATTCTCCTATATGCAAAAGTGCCAAAAGGGCAAGTGAAAGTGGTTTTCTCTTGATCTTTTGGTGCTATGGGAATCTGATTGTATCCTGAATAGCCATCTAGAAAGCAATAAAATTCGTGGCCTGCTAATCTATCAAGCATTTGATCAATAAATGGTAAAGGAAAATGGCCTTTACGTGTGACAGAATTTAACTTTCTATAATCAATGCATACACGCCATCCTGTAGTCACTCTAGTGGGTATCAATTCATTATCAGCATTGGTAACTACTGTGACTCCTGATTTTTTGGGGACAACTTGCACATGACTGACCCATGAACTATCAGAAATTGGGTAAATGATACCTGCATCTAATAGCTTAAGGACTTCTGTTCTAACAACTTCTTTCATGTTAGGATTTAACCGACGTTGCATTTCCCTAGTAGATTTAGCATTTTCATCAAGGTGAATGTAATGCATGCAGTCTGCTGGGTTTATACCTTTTATGTCTGCTATGGTCCATCCTAATGCTTCTTTGTGCTCTTTTAAAACATCCAACAACTTACCTTTTTGCTCGTCATTTAGGGATGATGAGATGATTACCGGTAGAGTGCTTTCTTCTCCCAAGAACGTATATTCCAAAGTGTTGGGTAATGGTTTGAGCTCGAGTTTCGGTGGTGACTCTGATGATGGGATGATTTTCTTTTCTGATGGTGCTAGCTGTTCAACTCTTAACTTCCATTTATTAGTGTCCATGGATGGTGCTGAGTCAAGTAGGGCGTTGACCTCATTGACTGATCTGTCAATATCAAAATCCAAACCAAAGTGAGTTAAACATGTTTGTAAAGGGTCATCACTAAGGTTTGAAAGAAAAGTATCATCAACTAATGCTTCAATTAAATCCACATCAACAATTCCATCATCTGCATTGTGAGGTTGTTTGGCAATGTTGAAGATGTTGAGCTCCATGGTCATATTGCCAAAAGACAACTGCATATTTCCAGTCCTGTATTGAATGTGAGCATCCGCAGTTGCCAAGAAAGGTCGGCCTAGGATAATGGGGATGTGCTTCCTTGAATCCTGTATTGGTTGAGTGTCAATTACAATGAAATCAACAGGAAAATAAAACTTGTCTACCTGGATAAGCATGTCCTCCACAATACCATGAGGTATTTTCGTGGACCGATCTGCAAGCTGTAACACCACTGGAGTTGGGTGTAATTCTCCCAATCCAAGTTTCACAAATACTGAGTAAGGCAAAAGATTAACACTAGCTCCTAAATCCAACAAAGCATTCTCAATTGTGTGGTTTCCTATACTACATGAAATAGTGGGGGAGCCTGGATCTTTACATTTTAGAGGAATTTTGTGTTGGAGTATAGAACTAACATTTTCTGTTAAAAATGCCTTTTTTCTGAACATGAATGTTTCTCTTTTTAGTGCAAAGGTCTTTAAGAAACTTGGCATAAGATGGAACTTGTTTTATTGCATCAAGTAAAGGGATGTTAACACTTACCTGTTTGAAGACTTCAAGAATCTCACCTGTGGATTTTCCCTTCTTTCCTTTAGCTAACCTCTGAGGAAATGGAGCTTTAGGAACGTATTCCCGTGGGTTGGCTTCTTCTTTCTCCTCCGGTGGTGAGTCCTCAGCATTTACAGGTACAATCTGAGTTGATTTTGTCACTGGCATCTCCACTTTGTTGTCGACTTCTTTCCCTTTTCGCAAGGTCATGATGGCTTTGACCTCTCCATGCTGTTGCGTTGAACTGGTACTTGCTTCATGCACTCCTTTAGGATTAGGCACTGGTTGACTAGGAAACTTGCCTTTTTCAACAGTCATTGCCAGAGTTTGCACTGAAGAGGCAAGTTGTCCCACCATCTTCTCGAGGCTTGAAACTGATTGGGCTTGTGAGTTGAAGCCTGCTCTCATCTCATTCCGTAGTCCATCAATGGTGCGGTTCTGTTGCTCGATTGTAGATTGAGTAACATTCTTGAAATTTTGGAATGAATCCTCCCATGGTTTGGGTTGAGAGTAATTCTGGTTCTGATTGTATGGTCTAAATGGTGGTTGAGAGGCTTGAGGAACTTGAGGAATTGGTTGCATTGGTGGAGCTAGAGTCAGCCGTCCATTCTGTTGGAATCCTTGAGACCATGAAAAATTGGGGTGGTCTCTCCATCCAGGATTATATGTGTTGGAGTATGGGTTGTAATTTGATGGCTTCCTCATGACACCGATGGCATTGGCTTGATCTGAATATGAGTCATGGTCATGTGGCTCTGTTGATTTGGCAGTCGTCAACGATGCTATTTGTCGAGAAAGGCCTTCAACCATCTCTTTGACTTCTTTGATTCCCGAACCAGACTCGCCAATGTGAACCTCATTCACTCCTTTAATTCTTCTAGTATTCCTGAGAGATCAACTCCGCTGTTGGGAATTATCTGCTTGTCGCTGGAAGAAATCCCAAATCTCTGATGCACTTTTTGACATTAGCTCTCCTCCACTTGTCGCCATTAGCCATTCTTGCACATTTGGCAATAATCCTTCCAAGAAGTATTGGCATTGGTGTCATTTCTCGTACCCATGATGTGGACACTTCAAAAGTAGCCCATTGAATCGCTCCCACGCTTCGAAAAACTGCTCGTCTTCTTTCTGGGTGAATTCTGAAATTTCCCTACGAATAACATTGGTTTTATGCACTGGGAAATATTTATTTAAAAATTTTGTTACCATTTGTTCCCATGTTGTAATGTTATTAGCAGGCAATGTATTGAACCATGAACGAGCTCTATCCTTTAAAGAAAATGGGAATAGTCTAAGTTTAACATCATCTTCTGAAAAATTCTCATATTTAAAAGTTTGACAAATTGTATGAAAATCATTCAGATGATTATACGGGTCCTCATTTTCTAGGGCATAGAATGTTGGGAGACAATTTAGCACACTAGGTTTTAATTCAAAACTTCTAGCAGCTACATTTGGGTATCTAATGCATGATGTGCTCAAATTAGCTAAGGACCAAGTAGTCCTTAAATGGCCTCTCCTGTGGTTCTGGTTGTTGCAAATCCATTTCAGTTTTATCTTTACGTGCAATGTGTTTGTGTGTGCGAAATGTTCTTTCTAATTCAAGGTCTATAGGTTCAAGATTAGGTGATAATGACCTACGACCATGCATGCAAATAAAGAAAATAAATTGAGAACAAAACAAATAAAAATAAAGAAAAAGGAGAAATTACAATACTAACCTTATTACATTTATTCTAAACCTTTCTATGAAAGCACATAAAAAAAATACGTGAAATAAAATAAATAAAATAAAAATAAATTAACAAGATAAATGAAAAATTACAAAGAAAAATAACTTAAAAATTAAATTGCAGGAAAAAATAGAAGAGAAAAAGAAATTCTTACCTAAAAATGTAAATTCACTTCTTTTTTTTTAATTAATTAAGAAAAAAATTACAAGGAAACAACTAAAATAATAATAATAATACTAATAGTAATAATAATAATAAAATTATTTACAAAAAATTAATTCTACAAATCAAAATACTTACCTCCCCGGCAACGGCGCCAAAAACTTGTTGTGCAAATTTTGTTGAACTCGCAGTTTACACTAATCTATTGTAGAATAGATTAACGGTGTTGAGTGTCGATCCCACGAGGAGGTGGATTTTAATTGTGTGTAGAATTAATTATGTAAATGGGTGGTTGGATTTGTGTGGAAGTGATTTAAATTATCTTTGGAATTTAAATTGGATTGGCGAAATAATTAAATTGGAAACTATTGAGATAAAGACTTGGTATCCGATCCGTATCAACATGCACCATGGGCTAAATAATCCTTATTAATACCAATTAAATCATGAGGGGGAATCCACACCTCATGAACCACGCCTAATCAATATGGTGTTAAGGGCTTATCGTGCCAAATAATAATAATCTTATACTAGGGTCTTGCCAGAAACTGGCATGTAAATAGACAAGATTATTATTATTTGTCGACGAAAAGTCAAAACCTCCACAGAAATTAGAGGGGAGGAGAAAATAAATTTACCAAATAAAGCTCATGACACATGTTGAGACTTCACCTTCAACCCAAGCTTGAAAGAAAATTAGCTACTCATTATTGAACTAGGGGTAAAATAGAAATTTTATTAAAATACATAGAAAATACAAGATGGAGAAGGAATTACATAAAAATAAGCTCAAAAATGGATTCAGGGGTATCAAATTAGGGGGGGGAGGCCCCCTTTTTATAGATACATTGAGTGAATCATGGCCATCGGATTAAAAATAGTTTGGATGCACGAGATTGCGCCCACGTCATCGGTGAACAAGAACACGGTTTGACCACGGGTTTGACCACGCGTTTGAACAAGAATACGGTTTGCACACGGTTTTGAACAAGAACGCTGATGCGAGCGATTAAATAAGTGAACAATCTTGTATGTGAATAGTGTCGTATGCGTGTGAAGTCTTTTTTTCCTTTTATCTTTCTCTTAAGGTTTTCGACTGTCCTGAGTTCAAAAGTGACGTCCGTTTTGCTATCCGAAATCTCGTTCATTGTGAAATGACCATGATACCCCTAAAATACACAAAATACTTAATTAAAACAAAACATATATAATTAAATAACAAGGGACTTAAATAAATAAAATTAGAGATGTTAGTGAGATTTGAAGTGTAAAATGACGATTTTCTCCTTTATAAATATACACTTTCTAACACTCAACAACAATATAATTTTTTGCAGTTTGGGTGCGGGTATAAAATACTGATACTCATATCCATTCACTATTGATGATTTATTTTTTAAAAAGTCTTAAAAGTTAAAATTAACAGCTAAATTAAATAAATATTAAAGTAAAAAATTAAAACCCTAAAGCATAAACATTAGCACTTGGCAGCTTAGTAATAAAAAGAGACTATTTAATATTTATGGCAAACGTTTACTTCGACATTTTAATAAAATCAAAGAAACAACAAACAAGCAATCTATGTCCAAAATGTATGTATTTACTTACAATGATACAAGATTTTTTTTTTATGTTATTTTTTTATTTCCAAAGAAACAACAACCAAACAATATACGTCCATAATGTATGTATTTACTTACAGTGATATATGAATTTTTTGTGTTATTTTTTTTTCCTTATCAGTTGGTTTCATTAAATTCACGTGCGTTAAAGTAATGGTCCATCTCATAGGATAATAATCAAAATTCTCACGTGAGCCGTCAGGAAAAATAAACGAATGATAATAATAATAAGAAGTCAAGTCACATCCGAAATGTTCCTTAAATTCTTTCCCTCCGTTTTCAAAAAATATTTAGTTAAAAAGGACAAACTCCCAATCAGAAAATTCCTTTCTTGCTTTCAATCTATCTTTCCCCATATTTGGCACCAAAGAATGTTCTTTCTCCTCTAATCTCATTTTTTTAGCCATTGGACTCAACTTTTGTCCCATCTGTTTCTCTATATAAACACATTAAACAACAATAACAAGCACATAAAAACAAACAGCTAGCGTTTTCAGTTCAAAATCTCTCTCTTTTTGCAATTATCATTTTTTATCATTATTATTATTATTATTACTATTATTCTGGCAACAATGTCTTTGTCTCCATCACTGAAGCGATCAGATACAATTGCTGATACCATGCCTGATGCCTTGAGGCAAAGCCGGTACTATATGAAAAAATGTTTTTCAAGGTACGTACGTACTTTCCAAATTGTTAGATCACATGCATGTTATTTCATCGACTCAGTTTAACTTTATAATTATTTTTTTCTTGGAAAAAAAGTTTCGTTGCAAAGGGAAAGAGATTGATGAAACGCCATAATTTGATTGATGAAGTTGAAAAATCAATAGAAGATAAAATTGAGAGAGGCAAGTTGTTAGAGGGATTACTCGGTTATATCCTTAGCTCCACTCAGGTATTTACACGTAATTTTATCTGATTAGGATTCAGTTCTGAACTTATTTTTTACTAACGAAAGAATCAATAATCAAAATTTATTTTATGTTTTTATTTTTTATTTTTCTTACTTAACAACTATTGATTCAATATTCAATAAAAACTCATCTCAACACTAAAGTCTTATCCAATTTTATCTCTTCCTATAGTATTTTATTTAAATCATGCATGTAACATTTTCTCCAAAAATTTGCAGGAGGCAGCAGTTGTTCCACCTAATGTTGCGTTAGCTGTGAGACCGAATCCAGGTTCCTGGGAGTATGTCAAGGTGAATTCTGAAGATCTAACAGTTGACGGCATCAATGTTTTGGAATACTTGAAGTTCAAAGAGGCAATTTTCGACCAAGACTGGTACGTATATAAATACAATTGTAAACATATTATGTAACAAATAAATATCAGTCCCCATTTTTTTTCTTTTTTTTGGCTTGAAAAATGCAGGGCAAAAGACGAAAATGCATTGGAGTTAGATTTTGAAGCAATGGATTTCTCTAGTCCTCGCTTGACTCTTTCATCTTCAATTGGAAATGGAGTCAATTACATCTCAAAGTTCATGTCCACAAGGCTTAGTGCCAACTCTGAGAAAGCAAAGCAATTCCTGGACTATCTACTAGCTCTTAATCACAGAGGAGAGGTAACAGCACTAATAAGTTTTCAATAAAATATAAAAATGAAGAAACCAAAGGCTAAGTCAATATGCAGAAACTGATGGGATCTTGTATTTTCTGACATGCAGCAACTGATGATCAATGATACTCTGGATACAGTTGATAAGCTTCAGGCAGCCCTTATTGTAGCTGAAGTTTCCATCTCCGATTTACCAAAAGACATGCCGTATCAGGAATTTCAGCAGAGGTCTCATTTTTCTTTCAACGTTATACTTCTGCGAGTGGGAAACCGTTTGCTGACTGCTTTCTCATTGTTATCCGTTTTCAGGTTCAAAGAATGGGGCTTTGAGAAAGGATGGGGGAATACTGCAGAAAGAGTTAGAGAGACAATGAGGCTGTGCTCAGAGGTGCTCCAGGTGCCAGATGCTGCGAAATTGCAAGTGCTTTTTAGCAGGCTTCCCAACATGTTCAATGTCGTAATCTTCTCTCCCCACGGCTACTTTGGGCAGGCAGATGTTCTCGGATTGCCAGATACAGGAGGACAGGTACATAACTGCATATTTCAAAACACATTATCGTAGTCGTTCATGAAAATTTTATGTGGAACGATATCCTGGACTGATATCTTTCTATATGCTGAAATAATGTAAACAGGTGGTTTACATTCTTGATCAAGTAAGAGCTTTAGAGGAAGAATTGCTCCTCAGGATCAAGCAGCAAGGACTTAGTGTGAAGCCTCAGATTCTAGTGGTCAGCTACCAAAACTCTACAACAATCATTCAATCCGAAGATGATATACCAAAAAATAAGCATTACACCAAAAACTAATGCATTTTCACTTACTCTTTAGTTTTACATATGTGCAGGTAACACGTCTAATTCCAAACTCAAAAGGAACAAAGTGCAACCAGGAATTGGAGCCTATTTATGATACCAAGCACTCTCACATTCTCAGGATCCCATTTAAGACAGAGCAAGCAATTCTCCCACAATGGGTTTCCCGTTTCGATATCTACCCTTACCTTGGCAGATTTGCACAGGCATGTTCCTCACTCGCCTCAAACATTCATCTTCTTCAGCTTATTTTTCCCCTCAATACTTCATACTTATTTCGAAATCTCTGTTTTATCGAATCAGGATGCCACGGCTAAGATCCTTGACCTCATGGAAGGCAAACCAGACCTTATAATTGGGAACTACAGTGATGGAAACTTGGTGGCATCTCTAATGGCTTCAAAACTTGGAATAACTCAGGTCAAAACCGTTATCTCTGACAGTTTCAACAACATTCTGAAAATCACTCACTTTCAATTGTATGACATATGTTCATCTTTTACTTCCACAAAATCCAGGCAACTATTGCACATGCTTTAGAAAAATCAAAATATGAAGATTCAGACGCCAAATGGAAGGAATTAGATCCAAAGTACCATTTTTCATGTCAATTCACAGCTGACTTAATTGCAATGAATCAAACTGATTTTATCATAACCAGCACATACCAAGAAATTGCTGGAAGGTTAGTCTGCTACATAACTTCATATACCCCAGAACGGCTCAGTAATTGTTTGAAATATTAACTGGTTTTTTCTTTTCTCAGTAAGGATAGGCCAGGACAGTATGAAAGCCATACTGCCTTCACAATGCCAGGACTTTGTCGGGTTGTTTCAGGCATCAATGTCTTTGATCCAAAGTTCAACATAGCTGCCCCTGGGGCTGATCAATCTGTCTACTTTCCCTACACCGAGAAACAAAGACGGCTAACCTCATTTCATCCTGACATTGAGGAACTACTCTACAGCAAAGAGGATAACAGTGAGCACATGTAAGTCTCCCAGTTTGTTTCATCTCATGCATAAAACTAATAATACCAGAAAAGAAGCTCAAAATGATTACTGTTGAAACTAACAATGTCTGGGACAGTGGATATCTGGCAGACAGGAAGAAACCAATAATCTTCTCAATGGCAAGACTTGATACTGTGAAAAACATTACAGGACTGACCGAATGGTATGGAAAAAACAAGAGGTTGAGAAATATGGTGAATCTTGTTGTGGTGGCTGGATTCTTCGATCCATCAAAATCGCATGACAGAGAAGAAATTGCAGAGATCAAGAAGATGCATACTTTGATTGAGAAATACCAACTTCAGGGCCAGTTTAGGTGGATTGCAGCTCAAACTGATAGATATCGAAACGGAGAGCTTTATCGCTGTATTGCAGATACAAAGGGAGCTTTCGTGCAGCCTGCACTATATGAGGCTTTTGGTCTGACAGTCATAGAGGCAATGAATTGCGGCTTACCCACTTTTGCAACCAATCAAGGAGGTCCAGCAGAAATCATTATTGATGGGGTCTCAGGCTTCCACATTGACCCAAACAATGGTGATGAATCAAGCAACAAGATTGCTGATTTCTTTGAAAAATGCAAGATGGATGCTGGATACTGGAACCAGATGTCAGCAGCAGGTCGCCAACGTATATATGAATGGTAAAAACATGGCACTCCACCAGGATGTTTAAATTACATACCCTTGGATTTTCTGTATAATTTAATATGTACTATGTTGTATTGTAGCTATACATGGAAGATTTATGCAAACAAAGTGCTGAACATGGGATCCATTTATGGACTTTGGAGGCAGATAAACAAAGAACCAAAGCTAGCTAAGCAAAGATACATCCAAATGTTCTACAGTCTCCTGTTCAGGAAACTAGTAAGTTAGCTCAGCCAATTACTTCAAAATTTTCCGAGCATTAGATAGTCATTATTTTAACACTCACAATGTTTCAGGCAAGTAATGTACCCATCAAAGTTCCTGAACCTCTACAATCAGCACAAACTGCACCAGTTGAATCCCAGCAACCTGCAGCAGCAACAGGGATAGCTAAACCCCAGCCACCAGCATCAGCAGTGATAGATAAACCTAACCAACAAGAAGAGACTGCTCAGCAAAAGAAAAGGCATGTCCGGAAAACTATGACTGTTATATGAAATTTTAATTTTAGGAGACTAATTCACATGGCAAATTTTGAGCTAGACTGGACAATTTTCAGGAAAATTAAGAAGAAAAAGTAACTAAATTGTAGCACTGACTTAGTCGTCTTTGAGTCTGACTCACCTTTGCATTTGTCTTTGGTTGATTTCTGAGTCCAAACTGGCTTTACTGTAAAATCACACGGGTTTTGGTTCACAGGGAAGAAGGTTCAGAGCTGAAGCCGCCTAGCTCTCAGCAAATAAGGAATCCTATACGTGACCTTTGGACGCAGTGGGGCATCACCATTGGCTTTCTCTTCATCATCTATTACCTTCTCAAGAGATTGTATTGCATGTTTATGTAAATGTATCATCAAGACAGTGACACATATGGTGTCATTTGTAAGCAATTTGTTCACAATAATAAGAAAATCCCAGCCTTCTATCTGAAAGAGGTTCATGCTGCTTGCAATGCAGTCTGAAATTCAAAATCATTGCGGGTTCTGTGAAATTTCCCCAATAAATTATCATTTTGATTAATTTAACAATTACACAACCTGGTAATAATTCAGTCGCTAAGATGGACAAATTTACACAATGTATGGGAGCTTAGAGCATTGAAATGAACCAAACAGAAAATAAAATAAAGGACACTAAATCCCGTAATCTCACACATATTTAAAGAATGAAAAATTGAAAACAAAACCTCATTTTATTGTCTTTCACTTGTTCCTTCCGGAGTTAGCTCTTTGTCTTGCATTTGAAAAGAGAAAGGGAAAAAAAAAGAAAAAGAAAGAATAAACCTACAAGAAAGTACAAGTTGCCTCAGGCAAAGCAACAGCTCCCATTCCAGGTTTCCAAGGTTTAAATTTCACTGCCTTAAAATGATAGAATTGGCATCAGTAAAGCATTAAATCACCTTCCACCTCTCAAATTCTGCAGAGCTTAACATGAAGGAACTGGCATTACGATGTCCACCACCTCCGAATTCCTACAAGGGAATTGCATAATACATTTCAGTAGTTTCACCATAATTACACCTATGACCACATTAACCAGCAATAAAATGTATATGAAAAGCAATACAGTAAAAAGGATGAACAACCTGTGCAATAGCCGTTGTATCTTCACTATCTACACTCCTGAGGCTTATTTTCACCAACTGATCATTTTGGAGTTCTGGGACTCCATAAACAACAGCTCCTATGCCTCTGAGAGAACAATAATTTAATGGCTTTTGCGAAGGGAAAAGAACAACATCAGGAAAGCTACTATGTTGAATAAGTCAAGAAGATAACTGAATGAGAAAAATAACATGAATAATTGAACAGTAATTAACATTAATGTAATTTTGCTCACAACTCTGATTTGCCGGTTATTTACTTTTATTTTTATTTTTTAAAGTTGGAACTCTGTACATCTTTTCTGCATTAAAAATGCATGTCTCATTACAATATGAGTAAATAAAGTGCCACCAAAACAAACTTGTGAGTATAATTTTGATTTGTGCAAAACATATTCCACCCCTACTAAAAGTCTAAAGCATCTCGTCACGAACAATTAAATAAACCAATGCCAATTTAAACAAATCATCATGACACTTTGCAAGGAACCATAGGGGAAGAGAAAGGCATGAAGCATTTCATAATTGTATGAATCAAAAGAAAAGAATAAGAATCTAGTATATGCATCATTTACGTGCCAAAACCTCAAGTTTAAATCATGACTTTTTGTTGCTAACTGGTGTCCCAGTTCACTCCGCAACTCTGCAACAGCATCTGCATCGACAGCCTACGAGTAGAAGAATGAAATTAGAAATCTCTTCAGGGTTGCTATATAAGATAGACACATCAAAAAGTGTGTAATGCAATAATTGTGATAACAAAATTTTCATTATAATTAATCCGGCTTTTTCTTTAATAGGATACTAATCATTTTAGGTACCTCACCACTAAGTATACTTCAATGTGTATATTCCTTTAGAGGGTATGAGGGTAAAATGAAACCATGTTTCAATGAGCACGGGCTGCACTAATGGTCTAAGGATGTTCTTGGTCTAAATTGACAAGAAAATAGAAAGGTTTAATAGAGATCTTTAAATGTGGTCCAAATTTTCTTTTGAAGGAAGCTTTAAATAAATGGTCGGAACTATTTTATTTTAAATTCATAAGCTTATAATTATTACTTTAAGCCCTAGAGGTTAAAAGTCATGAAAGTGACATACGCATGACCCCCTAACACTTGATGTTAAAAAGCATTTCAAGCTCTCTTAATTGATTTTATGATGAAAACCTATCAAGAAATGCAATACATAAAGTAAATGAAGTCTAGAGCCAAAGCAAATACATGATCAATGCCTTGAAACTTTCTACCTCTATTTCACGATCTTCTCTTACACTTTAGAAAGCTAGATTTCTCTTATTTTCACACAAATAATATTTTATCACAAAAACCATACACTGAACCTAATCCTTTCCACCTTCTATTGTCCAATCCAATCATCATGAAACTCAAATAACCACAAATCGTAGGTCTTGCTTCCCTAGTTAAACCTAATTAAAAACCTTCCCATTAAAAAGCCTTTACTAGTAGCTCGAACACCGGTTCAGTTGCCTATAAGGTACCCAATTTCACATGACTCTTAACTAGTTGCATTTTAAGCAGTTTTATTATACCAAAGAAGAAAACCTCACATCCCTTGTTTGCACTTGTTTACCAAATAGAGCCTAAACTTATAACATTTGGATACCTTAAGTCCATTGCATCCCAAGTCCAATACTAGTTAGCACTATCTATTCTGCAGAAAGTTAAGAAAATAAAATAATAAAGGGAAAATAACAAAAAAGGAATGCAAGCATGATACCAAGCAATGTCCGAATGCTCCACCTCCAAGTACAATTTCATATGAATGAGCGAGAGTCTCTTCAATTAATCTTTGCTTGTGTGATAGGCTCACTATGCCTTGACTGATTACAGACTCCAGGTCCAAGGAGAGTAACTGTCCAAATTTATCATATTTTAACTCATTTAAAGTAAATGCAAATAAACCATCCACAAAAGCATTGGTAAGGTATGTAGTACCTGCTCAAACAAGCAGGGGTTTAATTGAAAACTAAACTCAATGTTTAAATCTTTTAAACCACTACTAAAAGCTTTGCTGTTTTCAAGTCTCCATTTCCAAAGATCTCCATCTTCAATATAATCAAAAAGCAAACTTAACCGCTCGAATTCTCTATGTAATTGTAATCCATTATCCAAAAATTTATTCTTGAAATAATCATAAGCAATTGTAGCTCCACTTCTCTCCATATCAATTGTCTTACTCACATTTTCACCTTCGATTGGAGCCTCAAGGGCAGTTTTGTGATGGTCCAGTATCACCACCTTTGAAACTTTGGAAGACACTTGCTGAACAAAACCAGAGGGACCCACATAATCAAGAAGGTAAAGATCATCAATTTCATGCAAAGGAAGATTGTTTGGGCTAATAGGATTGTAAACAGTGTTGGGAAAGAAGAGAGCGGGAACTGAAGAGGATGAGAAGTAAAGGTGAGCGGCAAGAGCCGCGAATGCGCCGTCCGGGCAAGGGTAGTGGTACAGCACTGCTGGTTTTTTTTTCATCATGATCATGATCTACTTGATGCAGGGATTTGTCCTGTGTCATACCCCAAAAAATAGGGTATTTATCCAAAAATACTCTCGTACTCTAAAATTCCTCATATATGCCTCTTCTCCTCATATATGCCACTTCTAATATACAGTTACAAAATTACCCTAATTAAAAATTTAAATTATCTAAACTACTCACAACCAGTCACGTAATACAACTCTCAATTCTTTCTCATGACCAGCGTCTCCTTCAGCCCTTCCTTCTGAATTTGCTTCAGGGGTTGAACATTTAACTCAATATACTAATGCTGTGTTTACTAAACTGAAATCGGAATGGGTTGGAATCGGAATGGACAGGAATCGAAATGAACTGGAATGGAAATAGGGAAGGGGAATCAAATTAAGTTGTTTACTTGAATTGTAGAAATCGAAATCGGAATGAGCTCGATTGCCATTAACGTGTTTACTTTGTCTTAAATAGGAATCGGAATGAGTTAGATTGTAACAAATTACTAAAAAGTACTTAATGGATTATTGTTATAATTATTATTATTAACTAATATATTAATTAATTGTAAAATTTTATTAATTAATTATTATAATTATATTAACAATTATTATAAAAATATATTAACTAATAGTATTAATATTAATTAATTAATTATAATAAAATATTAATTATTGTGATTATTCATTCAAAAATTATAATAATTAATAATTATTGTTAAAAATATATTAATATATTAATTAGTAGTAATAATTATATTAATTAATTAATTTATAAAAATATATTAATTAATTATAATAATTATTATATTAATATATTAATTAATTAATTAATTACAATAATAATATATTAATTATTGTGATTATTTACTCGAGAACTATAATTATTGATATATTATTGTTAATAAAATTATATTATTTAATAATTATTATTATATTAATTAATAATAATAATATATTAATTAATTAATTACAATAATAATATATTAATTAATTAATTAAAACAATAATATATTAATTATTGTGATTATTTACTCGACAACTATAATTAATAATATATTATTATATTATTTAATAATTATTATAATATTAATTAATTATAATATATGAATTAATTATAATAATTATTATAATAGTATATTAATTATTGTGATTATTTATTAAAAATTATAATTATTAATAATTATTGTTAATAACATATTAATTAGTAGTAATAAATATATTAATTATAATATATGAATTAATTATAATAATTATATTAATAATTATTATAACAGTATATTAATTAATTAATTATAACAACAATAACAATAAATTAATTATTGTGATTGTTTATTCAAAAACTATAATTATTAATAATTATTGTTAATAATATGTTAATATATTAATTAATATTAATAATTATATTAATTAATTAATAATTATATATCAATTAATTATAATAATTATTAATATAATTATTATAACAGTTAATTAATTAATTAAAATAACAATAACAATAACAATAAATTAATTATTGTGATTATTTATTAAAAAATTATAATTATTAATAATTATATGTTAATATATTAATTAAAAGTAATAATTATATTAATTAATTAATAATAATATATGAGTTAATTATAGTAATAATATTAATAATTACTGTAATAGCATATTAATTAATAAACTATAATAATAATATATTAATTATTGTGATTATTTATTCAAGAACTATAATTATTAATAATTATAGTTCATAATATATTAATATATTAATTAATCATAATAATTAGTTAATTAATTATAATATATATGAATTAATTATAACTTAAGACAAAATGGGCATTTTTAGTTTTGAGGGAGGGCAAAATGGGAATTCCCGGGAATGGGAGATTGATTCTCACCTCCCCCATGGGAATCAATCTCCCATTCCTCATTCCCAAATAGTTGTGGGCCCCACCATTTCGATTCCGATTCTCGCTTTATTTTTGCAAAGTAAACGCGTCAATCATTCCGATTCCGGATTCCGATTTCCCAATCCGGTAAGTAAACACACCATAAGCTTGTTGCTCCTGCTACAACAATATAGTTCCTTCTCTAGAGAAGTTGTCAGCTCCTATAACAAAATTAAATCTTGTTGATCTCCGTAAAAAAACCATATCACTGCTTGACGAATACTTCAGTGTTCGAATTCTTGATGAAGCACTGCAATGCGTTGAAGAACTGAGAGCCTCAACCATCTGCTCCTCCAATTTTGATGCAGATTGGCGACGGTGGTGTTGCTGCTGGCATTACAGATTCTGTTGTTTTTTTAGACCATTCCACTAGAGCTTGAAACTATCATTTGTTCCAGCTCATAAATTTGCTGCCTTGAATTGAAATTAGACGAATGAAAGGTGATTTATCACTCAAAACTTAACTGTTATACCTTGTTGAATATGATTCTATCAGAATATATGCTTTGTTAATTTGTGTGATTTGTTAGTAACCTTATAATCTATCTTGAATGACTTGGAATTGTGAGAGTTAATTCTCTTTGATGCAATTGTGAGAGTTAATTCTCTTTGGTTCTTTACGAACTCTTTGAACTTATCGGATTTCCGTGGCGTTCAATATCTTGACTTATCATCAGACCTTCCATACCTGATTGTGGCGTCTTCACATACCAAGGTTCGTGCTTCCAATAAGCATTGGGTCAAGGTTCCATTCCATTCCTGGGTTTAGATTCGATCTTGGGAACTAATTTGGTTAGGGTCGCATCAATTCTTGACGGGGTTCGTATCATTTGGTATCAGAGCTTAGGCTCCAAGATCAGATCCATCTATCTTTGTTGCTTTTCATTCTTGTTTGAATTTTTCATCCTTGTTCTAGTATCAAAAACCAAAAAAAAAAAAAACGTAAACAGTATCGCGCGAACAATTTTGTATCATTGTGGTTAATTCTCCTTAAATCCACAAGTTTTACTTATTCCTAAAAAAAAAAAAACCCATTTCTTAAAATCTTTCATTTTTTTTCTCTCCATTATTTGTGTCTTGAAAGTCAAAAAAATAAATTTTACCTAATAGATGAAATTTTTGTCCAAAATTAAAACTCAACTTTCTTAGACATTGCCTTCTTATTCTTGAAATTAAATTCTCTTTAATGTTATCTTTGTGAATTACTGTTGAAATTCTGATATTAGTTTGATTAGTTTGATAATAACCGAGTGAGGATTACTAAGAGTGGAAAAAGGCAAGAGAGTGTGAGCATATTAGAGGGTAAAAGCCAATTAATTTAAGTGAAACACGAGTGGAATTGAGTGATTCATTTTTCTTGAGTGAAACACGTAAGGGAGTGAGGTGAGGTCCTTCCACATTATTTTTAACTTTCTTTTGTAGATAATAGTTATGTCTCACAACCTAGAATGAAACACAAATGAAGAGGATCAATCCGTAACTGCTCAGAATTTACAAATTCAAGCATTGATGGGAGAGATGAGAAGGATGATGAGGGCTGAATTAGAGCTTATACACGAGCGTTTGGATCAAATGGAGAACACACGTGCAGGGTAGCCACAACCCGTTCCCCAAGCACGTAGAAGAGAAAGAGCTCCAGTTAGAGAAGAGATCGATGATTATTATAGGGATGAGTATGATGAGGGTGAGGACTCAGCAGGTAGCTATAGGAGAGACGGACAAGGCAGGAGAGTTAGGAATAGAGATGATGCATTGAGTGGCATAAAGATGAAGATTCCATCTTTTCAAGGTAAATCCGACCCAGAAGCATACCTTGAATGGGAGAAGAAAATGGAGTTCATATTTGACTGCCACAATTATTCAGAGGCAAAAAAGGTTAAATTGGTTGTGATTGAGTTTTCTGACTACGCCATTACTTGGTGGGATCCACTTGTTATAAGAAGAAGGCGAAATAGAGAACGTCCAATTGAGACATGGGATGAAATGAAATCATTGATGAGAAGACGTTTTGTACCTAACCACTATTATCGAGATTTGTACCAAAATTACAACGTCTTCAACAAGGTAGCCGAAGTGTTGAGGATTATTATAAAGAAATAGAGATTGCCATGATTAGAGCAAATGTGGAAGAGAATAGAGAAGCAACCATGGCAAGATTCTTAAGTGGTCTTAATCGGGAGATTGCAGATAAGGTTGAGTTGCAGCATTATATGGAGATTGAGGAGATGGTCCACAAGGCTATCAAGATTGAGCAACAACTCAAGAGGAGGGGTAACACTCGTACAGCCCCAAGCTCGAGTTCCACTCCTTGGAAGCCAAGCTATGAGAAACGAGATGAGAGGCCACAAGCATCTACTGCACCTAAGCAAGTAACCGAGCACTTCAAGCACAATTCACAAGGTAACATCGTGACTCTTATTAGTAGGAATCGTGACATTAAGTGTTTCAAATGTCAAGGCAGGGGGCATATTGCAAGTGAATGTGTGAATACAAGAGTTATGGTGTTGCGGGACAATGGTGAGGTTATAACTTAAGATGAGACAGAAGAGAATGAGATGCCACCATTAGAGGAAGTCGAAGATGAAGAGTATGTAGCCCCTGGGGAATTGACTTTAGTAGCGAGCAGAGGTTTGAGTTTTCAAGTAAAGGAAGACGAAGCAGTGCAACGGGAAAACATTTTCCATACTAGGTGCTATATTCAAGACAAAGTATGTAGTATGATTATTGATGGAGGAAATTGTACTAATGTTGCTAATACTATAATGGTAAAGAAGTTAGGGCTTTCGACACTTAAACACCCACGGCCATACAAATTACAATGGTTAAATGGTAGTGGTGAGGTAAAAATGAACAAGTAGGTACTAGTGATTTTTCGGATTGACAAGTATGAAGATAAGGTGCTTTGTGATGTAGTGCCAATGCAGGCTAGACACTTGTTACTTGGGCGGCCTTGGCAATTCGACAGACGTGTGAAGCATGATGGCTTCACCAACAAATATTCATTTGTATTTAATCAACGCAACATCACTCTTGTTCCATTGACACCAAAGCAGGTTTACGGAGACTAAGTGAGCCTATAGAAAGAGAGTGAGGAAAAGAAAAAGAGAGAAAAAGAGAGTGAAATTCAAAAAGAGGCCGAGGAAAATATGAGAGAAAAACCAAAGAAAAATACGGCCATTGAGCGAAAATCAGATGGAAAACAAAATAATTTCTATACGAGAGTAAGTGAGATAAAAAAAGCATTGTTTTCACATCAGCCGATGATTGTACTTTGTACAAAGAGGCATTTTTGAACACTAACGAATTTGACCTACTTTGCCTAGTTCTATTACTTTTCTTTTGCAGGAGTATGAGGATGTTTTTCCTGAGGAAACACCACATGGTTTACCTCCACTCCGAGGGATTGAGCATCAGATTGATTTTGTACCCGGTTCAATCATTCCAAATAGACCAGCCTATAGGAGCAATCAAGAGGAGACCAAGGACTTCAAATGCAAGTTAATGAATTGATGGAAACACGGTAAGTGAGAGAAAGCATGAGTCCATGTGCAGTTCTCATTTTATTAGTTCCCAAGAAGGATGGGACGTGGAGGATGTGTGTTGACTGTCGAGCCATCAACAACATAACGGTAAAGTATCGACATCCAATTCCTAGACTAGATGACATGCTTGATGAATTACATTGGTCTAGTGTATTTTCTAAAATCGATTTGAAAAGTGGATATCATCAGATTAGAATGAAAGAAGGAGATGAATGGAAAACTGCCTTTAAAACAAAATATGGTTTGTATGAATGGTTAGTCATGCCTTTTGGTCTAACTAATGCCCCGAGCACTTTTATGAGACTTATGAATCATGTCTTGCGAGCTTTTATTGGCAAGTTTATTGTTGTTTATTTTGATGATATCCTCATTTATAGCAAAAACATAAATGATCATGTAGTACATTTGAAATTTGTTTTAGATGTGCTTAGAAAAGAAAAGTTGTTTGCTAATCTGAAGAAGTGTACTTTTTGCACCGACAAACTTGTGTTTCTAGGATTTGTTGTGAGTGCACAGGGTATACAAGTAGATGAGGAAAAGGTACGTGCAATCCAAGAGTGGCCGAGTCCCACAAGTGTAAGTAATGTGAGAAGCTTTCATGGGCTTGCTAGTTTCTATCGACGATTTGTGAAAGACTTTAGCACATTAGCCGCACCGCTTACTGAAGTAATAAAAAAAGATGTTGGATTCAAATGGGGAGAAGCGCAAGAGAAGGCATTTTAAATAATCAAGCAAAAGCTAACCAATGCTCCTTTATTGTCTTTGCCTAACTTTAATAAAACATTTGAAATTGAATGCGATGCTTCAGGTATTGGTATTGGTGCAGTCCTAATGCAGGAAGGATGACCAATTGCTTACTTTAGTGAAAAGTTGAGTAGGACAGCCTTAAACTGCCTTACTTACTATAAGGAGTTGTATGCATTGGTTCGAGCATTAGAAACGTGGCAGCACTACCTATGGCCTAAGGAGTTCGTGATTCACACCAATCATGAGTCTTTGAAACACCTTAAAGGCCAAGACAAGCTGAATAAGAGACATGCTCGATGGGTAGAATTCATTGAGACATTTCAATATGTCATTCGTTACAAGCAAGGTAAGGAAAACATTGTTGCAGATGCGCTTTCCCGCAGGTATGTCTTAATCTCAACACTTAATGCTAAATTACTTGGGTTTGAACATATTAAGGAATAGTGTTGAATATCAAGCTTGTGAAAAGCTAGCAGTCGGTAAATATTATAGGCATGATGGCTATTTATTTCGGGAGAATAAACTGTGTGTGTCTAACTGTTCTTTGAGAGATTTGCTAGTGAGAGAATCCCATGGAGGAGGGTTAATGGGGTATTTTGGAGTTGTAAAGACTCTAGCAGTATTACTGGAACACTTTTATTGGCCACATATGAAGCGAGATGTTGAAAGACTTTGTGGTAAATGCGTTAATTGTAGGCAAGCCAAATCGAAAGTGCAACCCTATGGCTTATACACCCCTTTGCCAATACCTAGTGTACCTTGGACTGATGTTTCGATAGATTTTGTGCTAGGTTTACCTAGTTCTAGACAAGGGAAAGACTTAATTTTTGTGGTTGTGGATAGATTTTCAAAGATGGCACATTTTATTCCATGCCACAAAATAGATGATGCTTCTAATGTTACTAACATATTCTTTAGGGAGATTATAAGGTTACATGGTATGCCCTGGACAATTGTTTCTGATAGGGATGCTAAGTTTTTAAGTTACTTTTGGAAAACCTTATGGGCTAAGTTAGGAACTAAGTTGTTGTTTTCAACTACTTGTCACCCTCAAACTGATAGTCAAACAGAAGTTGTGAATAGAACTTTATCTACTCTGTTGCGAGCTATCATTAAAAAGAACATTAAAACATGGGAATATTGTTTACCTCATGTTGAGTTTGCTTATAATCGTTCCGTTCATTCTGCTACTGTTTGAAATTGTTTATGGTTTTAATCCTTTAACCCCATTAGATTTAACTCCATTACCTGTTTCTGAGCGTGTTAACTTAGATGGCAAGAAAAAGGCTGAAATTGTTAAACAGATATACGAGAGGGCGAAGTTCAACATTGAGCGGAGAACTGAGCAATATGCTAAACAAGCCAACAAAGGGCGACATAAGCTAGTCTTTGAACCTGGCGATTGGGTGTGGTTACACATGCGCAAGGAACGATTTCCGGAACGAAGGAAATCTAAGCTATTACCTCGAGGGGATGGTTCATTCCAAGTTTTGGAACAGATCAATGACAATGCATACAAACTGGATTTGCCTGGTGAGTACAATGTAAGTGCTACTTTTAATGTTTCTAATTTAAGTCCTCTTGATGTAGGTGACGATTTGAGGATAAATCCTCTTCAAGAGGAGGGGAATGATGAGATTAAGGATAAGACTATCACAAGCACATGGGATGAGGTATATTCAGATCCTATTCAAGTTCCCGTCAGGCCAGTTACGAGAGCTCGAGCAAAGAAGCGCTTAATGGATTGATTCAAGAAACTTGGGCTCAATCAAATTCATGGAGGCCCTTTGAAGGAATCGCTCATAATAAATGCATGATTCAGGCTTTTGAAGTTTCCAAATATTCACTTCTATGAAATAGGGAGCTGGTTTGCACATTATGGCGGAAAAATATATTATTTTCCTTTTTCAGATACTTTCCCATTTTTTCAGATACTTTCCCATTTTTTCAGAAAAATATATTAAAACAAATCAATTAGTTCTATTTTAATTGCCTAGTTTCCATTTAATTGATGTAAGACATTTAAAGCCAAATAAGATTCTGATTTGGTTTAAATTCTTTCCTATTTAGTTAGATTAGGATTCTAATTTGGTTTAAATTCTTTCCTATTTACTTAGATTAGGATTCTGATTCGATTTAAATTCCTGTAACTAACCCTATATAATGTACTCGTATCTAATAAACGAGAAGAAGTTTTTTTGATGCAATTGTGAGAGTTAATTCTCTTTCGTTCTTTGAGCTTCTCGGATTTCCGTGGCGTTCAATATCTTGACTTATCAATCAGACCTTCCATAGCTGATTGTGGCGTCTTCACATACAAAGGTTCGTGCTTCCAATAAACATTGGGTCAGGGTTCCATTCCATTCCTGGGTTTAGATTCGATCTTGGGAATTAATTTGGTTAGGGTCGCGTCAGTTCTTGACGGGGTTCGTATCATTTGGTATCAGAGCTTAGGCTTAGGAGCGGAAGGCTGCGCGGGACTGGAGGTGGCACAAAAGTGGATGGAATATCAGCATCCATCTCACGCTCATTTGTATCGAAATCAGCGGGAGGCTGGGGAGTAGAGTGGCGACGAGAAGGTGGAGGATGAGCTCCAAGCCTAAAATCAGGAAGCTGATCGGGAGGATAAACATCATTAAGCATCCGATGATCCTCTGGAGCAATTAAGGTATACCATTTTTTTGAGTTTTTGGTCTTGACCCATTGGCCATTATTTCGAGAAAAACCAATACTGGTCATGGCTTCTGGACCAATTCGTTTGGACTCCGTATACACTGCATCCCGAAGAGGCACTTGAAAATGCCGCAGTAGCTTAGAGATAATACTACCATAGGAAAGTAAGTGGTGGTTAATCGCAGGAGTACTCAACATGTGTTGCACAATAATGTACCAGAGATTAATAGGTCGCCCTTTAATAAGACTATCTAACAACCCAACATCCAACCATGTGACCTCATTCGAATGACCCTTTCTAGGTGTAATGATACGCTGTAGAATAGTATAAAGGATGCGAACTTAGAGAGGTAACAATTGAGACCGAAAAGGTAATTTATAGATGGCATTACTGACGTCTCTATGACGACAAATATTTTGGACACTGGAATGATGAGAAAAGCTACTAAAGGACAAAGCTTTCCGCGAAGCGTAAACCCTGTGCCCATCATTTGAAATTCTTAAAAGGTTGTTTAAAAATGCAACATCAAATTCGATGGGCACACTGCCAACTTGAGTAACCATGCTATCTACCTGAGTTTCAGAGATTTCCATGTTTGAATAGAAAACTCAAACTAGATTAGGATAAACCTTGTAGTCAAAATCTATCGCGGACTCCCAAGGACGAAGCAGAGTCCTAACACTTCTATCACACTCAATTAATTCTTTGAAATCTTTGATATCAACATAGAAGGAATCCAATACCTTTCGGCCCATAAAGCGGTCCTCGAAGCGCTTGCACAATGATGCTGTGGGAAGATGAAGTCTTTCAAATTTAGAAGTCTCCCGTCGTTGAATGGGGTTGCTAGAGGGAGGCTGTTTCCTCCTCCGAGTGGTATGCGATGAGCTTGCCATGATGATGACCAGAGACAGTGATGAATGTTGAGGAAAGGGAATTTGGAAGAAAAGAAATCGATTATTAGGTTAATAGTGAGTAGAGGATGTGATTTAGATGCTCAATTTGGGTAAAGAAGGGCAAAATTTTGGTCAAAATGGAGGAAATCTGTTTGGCTGCCCTTAGGGTTTGAATTTGGGATTTTTGGATTTCGGTCTTGATTTGAAGATTTGAATCGATGAAAGTGATCTAAAGATGAAAAGAAATGATTTTAACGGTGTGATTTGGCAAGAAAATAAAAAAAAATGAAGGATTGGAGAGGGAGAAAGCTTCAGCTGCACAACAATGGCTGAAATGGTGAGAGGGCAAATGAAGAGGAAGAAGAAAACCTTGGAACAATTTTATGTCATGAGAAAACGGCGAACCGTTTTCTATAATCGGTGAAGGAGTAACTTTCAGAGAACACTTTACTGAGTAACGGTGAAGGCTTAATTGTTAACGGTGAAAGGGTAAATTCTAGTAAGCTTTCTGTTTAATTTAAACGGTTTACCGTTTGATGAAAACGGTAAGGGAGTAAGGCTTAAAGCATTTGAGCCTAGTTTCTGGAATTAAACGGTGCACCGTTTATTTTTATGTTTTAAACGGTTAACCGTTTATTTCATCTATAATTTCTCACATTTGATTTGATTTTTGGCCAGCAAATAATACATTCTAAGATCATTTAATTGACCCAAAAACGTTTTATAAGCCATTTTAATGCATGATTCATATACTCACATGTATTCAAACAAGCAATTCATATAAACATTCAAGAATTAACAAAGCAAACACATCACTTGTATATCATGCTTAAGCATTTCATAACTTTTAAAACATCAAATCATCAATCAATCAAACAATTCAGTAGACTTAATGACATGAACAAAAATATTAATGCGAAAATTTCATCATCCCATTTCATGCCGAATTTTTGAAAATTGTTCTTCCCTCATAAGCGGTTCCTCAGAATGGTTTTTGAAAATTGTTCTTCATTTCCTCAGAATGGTATGATTAAAATCTTTTATTCAATTTTGATCAATAGACTTCAGCAGCAGAGAGAATTTCTAAATCATGGCATCATCATCTTCAACTTCAACTCCTTCTAATCCTATTACTCTTTCTTCTACACTTTCTTTACCCAAATCTTGCACTTCTCACACTACCAATAAAATCGAAAATCTTGTCGAATACTCCTATATTCCTGAATCTGCCCAAATTAGTGAATCCTCCTACTATCTTATCAGTCCTTACCAGTTGTACAAACGACCCAGTTCTTTTACCCGAAGCATCAGAACTCTTATCTCCACTAGACGGCCTCACCCGAAAGAATACATCCAGTCTTCTCGACTTGACCAGTGTTCACTCCAAGCAACTACTGCTGAGCAATATGTCACCCTAGAAATCCCTTCAGAGTTAATCTCCAATTGGAAAAGAGAAGGTTATACTCATCTCCATCTGGGAGGAGTCAGATTAATCCTTACCCTTCATGGGAGAAAAGGATTACCGGTCACAGCTCGAATTGCTATGTTGGATACCCGGTTCAAACAGTACCAAGATGCTGTTATAGGTACTGTCCTCACAACCCTTCATGCAGGAAGTGTTCTACTCACTTTCTATCCAAATTTCAACCTTTCTCTTCAAGATACCAACCTTTCAACAGCCTTGAAAGTCCAAGTCCAAATTCAAGGTGCAGAACAAATTTCTTCAGCCAAAATTGCTACTCTCCATCATCAATTGGTCTATAGGCTTCAAAATCATGCCTTAGATCTACCCACACCTGAACATCACTCTGACACCCTCATGGTGTTAGCGAGAATCGATCGATTCCAACCATTATCCGAGATCCCAAGACAAATTCCTCGACATGAGCTCATCTGACTTATGCCTCTTGAATGGATCTTAAACTATGAGCAGTTCCATAATAATACAGCTCCTATTCAGACATCAGAAAGCATGTTTGAAAGACGACAAGATGGAACAGTTCGTATGACTTTCAAACCACCTCCAAGTGCTCTACAAGAGCCTCCTCGGCTCTCTTTCACTTATTCCTCAATGATCACAATGCTTCGATACTCAAGAAGATCTGCCAATCACAGGGTTCAATTCTGATGGTTATCCTGTATATCCAGCCAAACACAACGGACATTTCTTATGGGATGTCCCTGGCTCAGGAATGTGCGACCTAAATTGTCCCTGTTGGGATGATTGGGAAGAGGATGATGATTACGACACCAAAAGGAAAAGAAAACCCAAAAAGAAAACCTTACCTGTCCCATGTAAACACTGTGAACCCAAACCACCAAAAGACCCTCCACCTCCACCAGGTCCACTACCCATTTACAAAAAAGAACTCAAATGGATTGCAAGAAATTGCAAATCTGAAGTTCCCTCATTTTCTCACAACTCCACACCAATCGTACAACCATTGGCTTGTATGATGTTTTCCTCCACCTCTTCAGACTATTCTTCATCTTTTCCTCCTCTTGACACCCATACTGATTCACAACGCAATGTTGTGTCTAAACCTTTCATTCCTTCAGCTATTACCTCAATCGGTCATCTTGAACCTCCTAAACCTTTTGAATCAGTTCTCAACTATCAAACCCAAAATGCCAGAGCACAAAATGATACCTTGTTGCATATCCATTCCAAGGTTGAAAAAATCAGTTCTGGCCGAATGATTGAGATGAAAGTTGACTCAATTACAGCTTAAATGGAGCAGATCCACCAGAATCTTAAATCCAGAATTGTTCAATTGGATTCAGAGCTCCGAACCATGCTTGCTCAACGATACAATGGCCCAGAGTTTGACCAAAAAGAAAGAGAGATCAGACGCTTACAAACTGAGCTTGCCCAGATTGAATCTGAAAAACAAAGACCTACCTTGTTTACCACATCACCACCCATACCCACCATAAGTCCACCTTACCACCCATTTGCTTCTATGCTTTCTCCAATAAGATCTTATGATCCATCCAAATTATTTGGCATAACCCATACTCTATTTAGAGACCACCCTATTTCACCAGCACCTAAACCCAAATCAAAACCAAAACCCAAACCTCAGCCTCCTCCTCCAGTCAGAACCTACAAATCCTCATTAACTATCCCAGAGCACCACTCTCCAACTCACACACCAACATCACCACAGCCTCCACCACCAACACAATCTAAAGATAAAACACCTATGCATCAATACAGTGCTCAGATAGCCAATCCATCTCCAGAAATTGATGAATCCACTTCTGATTCAAACCTAGCTGTTTCAGAAACCTATACTGATACATCATCCTCTTCACTATCCACAACCAGTGATTCTGAAAAGTCTTATGCTGATATTACCAGAATCCTCATGGCTGACAATCCACCTGAACAAGGTCAACCCTCTCGACCACCTGAACCATATTTTGACATTCCCTCAGATATTGAGGATGAACCTCCAGCTGAATCTTCTGCCACAACTCAACCCCCTCGCGGTCAAACCAGTGAAAAACCATCCAATGGTCCATGGTTTACATTTGATGATATTCCATCTCATAAATGGCGAGACAGACTTACTGAAATGTCTGCCTAGATTGATCTCCAAATGTTACGGTCAGGAGCAACTACTCATTCTGTTCTTAGGGAATTTGCTACTCGTTTTAGGGAATTTGCTACTGCAATTTGTTCAATTACTAGAAGTCTCAAGTGCTCTTGCAGTTATTCATGATCAGTTTCTAGGCGATCCACAAGCTAAGCTACACGCAGAGACTATCTCAATATGAAATGCTGCTCTCTCAATGCTAAAGATCTTGAATTCAATTACAAAAGAATGTCTCTCTTGTTCTACAAGCTTAATGGATTCAATGAACCTACATTGAAGCATGTCTTTCTGGCTTCCCTACCAGATGAACTACAACCAGACATCCAAAGGCAGCTCAAAACTCACAATCTTAGTCTTGACACTATATCTCTTGGCAAAATCTTTCAGATTGCTAAGACATGCCTTGATAAACCATATTAGAACACCAGGTCTACAACAATTAGAACTGTACTTTGGGCCAGTAGCCCGCAAGTCCTGGTTTCCAGCCGATATACTTTTATGAGCATCAAAATACTTAAAACAATTTTGTAGGTTTTACAACCCAAAACAGAATTTCCTTTTAGTCTAAAACAGGGTACCAAACCAGATAAAATTTATCAAGTTTTTTGATGCACAGAATCCTTGCTGAAAGGCAAGTGCAGAGCATACTTCCTTGAGATTTCAAAATGAACAGATAAAATCTTTATTCTTTTCTTTTCTTTAGAACTTCATTTGCAGAGAGAGAGAGAAGAGTTTAGAAAGTCATAGCTTAGAAAACACGAGAGTTTTTTATGGATAATGCTTGATAGCTTATCTTTTACGATGAAGCGAGAAATCCTTTATATAAGGATTCCAAAGCATAAAGATAGGACAGGACCCCTATCTTTTTTGAAAAGTAAAAGTAAAAGACATACTTATTACACATACTGATTACACACCTTTAATTATTACAAGCGACAAAGACTTAAAGCATGACTTGGACATAACTTTTACAAAAGTAAAAGCTTAAAGTAAAAGCAAGCTTTAATGATTACAACAAGACAAAGTTATAAAGCAAAAGCAAAACATAATTATCACAACAAGACAAATGACTTTATGAAGAGCGGAGATTCATGTAGTCGTCTTCAGATGACCAATCTGTTTCATCTGGATCACGATCATTATCTTTTGGGAAAAATGTCTTGGAGAGCTTTGGATGCTTACAACGGGGACCACGGCAAGGTGGATAAGGACAATCTCTCCTGTAGCCTGGTGGTAATTGTTGTGGTGATGTCTGAGTTGCTTTGTCTTTTTTCTGAGGCGGAGGTTGAGATGATGATCCTGGTTCATGCATGGATGGTTGTGGGAACTGTTGAAGGTGTTAGCTGAGTGGAAGGAATTCTTCCCATGGGTCTTGAGAGTCTTGGTAAAGGAAGTCAGTGTAGTCTGGTTTTTCTTCCTTGATGATGATACCGGTGGACTTTGGTTTGGAGATGGCTGATGGAGTGGGAACCATAATCATGTCATGTTGAGGGCCAAGAGATGTATGAAAAATATCCTTATGCGGTGGAGTTTGGTGATTGAGTTGGGAAAGGTAATTGTTGAGGTTGGGCTGGAGTTCATTTTCAATGAGAGCTGGATGAGGAGTGGTGAAATATTCATATACCTGATCTTGAGTCCAGAAAAGGTTGGTGTCTGGATGTTGGAAATATGGCCGATGAAGAATGAACACAGATGTGAACATTTTGGCTTCAGATGCAGGCATTCGATCAAGATTGTATAATTCAGTTAATTGCTGTAATTTCTTTCTCCACCAGGGAATGGGGGAGAACCACTCGAGAAGGGTCCAGATAAGAGAGGTGGATTTTTCTGGATTAAGGAGATGGGACAAGGTTGAATGAACTGGTAAAACCAACTTAGTAGCATATAAGACAGTTAGGCACCAGATGTACCATAACTCATCTTCGGTAATTTCATTGGGTGGATCAAGTGTTAAACCAGTAAGAAACATGTTTTCTGGATGGAAGGTTGAGAAAGGAAATGAATCTGCTAAAAGGTAAGCTTTCATGAAGAATCGAAACATAGACTTTTTTGCAAATTCTTGGAGGGCAAAGACTGAGGTGAAGGTTTTGCCAAGGGGAAATGTCTTTTTGGTGATAGCTTCAGAAGGGAGTGAAGTAGCCATGGGACAGGTGGTTTCTTCTTTTTAGGCTTTTTGTTTCTTTTTGTGTCGTAATCATCGTCCTCTTCCCAATCATCCCAACAGGGACAATTTGGGTCGCACATTCCTGAGCCAGGGACATCCCATAAGAAATGGCCATTTTGTTTGCTGGATAAACAGGGTAACCATCAGAATTGAACCCTGTGATTGGTAGATCTTCTTGAGCTGTTTGAACAGCTGTGATCATTGAAGAATAAGTGAAAGAGAGCCGAGGAGGCTCTTGTGGAGCACTTGGAGGTGGTTTGAAAGTCATACGAACTGTTCCATCTTGTCGTCTTTCAAACATGCTTT
Source organism: Atalantia buxifolia (assembly GCA_030444775.1). Taxonomy (NCBI): domain Eukaryota; kingdom Viridiplantae; phylum Streptophyta; class Magnoliopsida; order Sapindales; family Rutaceae; genus Atalantia; species Atalantia buxifolia. Next base: position 30,567,674 of record CM059835.1, read on the forward strand.
CAGATGTCTGAATAGGAGCTGTATTATTATGGAACTACTCATAGTTTGAGATCCATTCAAGAGGCATAAGCTGTATGAGCTCATGTCGAGGAATTTGTCTTGGGATCTGGATAATGGTTGGGATCTGATCTGATTCTGCTAACACCATGAGAGTGTCAGAGTGATGTTCAGGTGTTGGTAGATATAAGGCATGATTTTGAAGCCTATAGACCAATTGATGATGGAGAGTAGCAATTTTGGCTGAAGAAAATTGTTCTGCACCTTGAATTTGAACTTGAACCTTCAAGGCTGTTGGAAGGTTGGTATCTTGAAGAGAAAGGTTGAAATTTGGATAGAAAGTGAGTAGAACACTTCCTGCATGAAGGGTTGTGAGGAAAGTACCTATAACAGCATCTTGGTATTGTTTGAACCGGGTATCCAATATAGCAATTCGAGCTGTGACCGGTAATTCTTTTCTCCCATGAAGGGTGAGGATTAATCTGACTCCTCCCAGGTGGAGATGAGTATAACCTTCTCTTTTCCAATTTGAGATTAACTCTGAAGGGATTTTTAGAGTTACATATTGCTCAGCAGTGGTTGCTTGGAGTGAACACTGGTCAAGTCTAGAATACTGGATGTATTCTTTTGGGTGAGGCCGTCTAGTGGAGATAAGGGTTCTAATGCTTTGGGTAATAGAAATGGGTCGTTTGTATAACTGGTAAGGACTGATAAGAGGGTAGGAGGATTTACTGATTTGGGCAGATTCAGGAATATAGGAGTATTCGACAAGATTTTCGATTTTATTGGTAGTGTGAGAAGTGCAAGATTTGGGTAAATAAAGTGTAGAAGAAAGAGTAATAAGGTTCGAAGGAGTTGCAGGTGAAGATGAAGATGATGCCATGATTTAGAAATTCTCTCTGCTCCTGAAGTCTATTGATCAAAATTGAATAAAAGATGTTTATCATACCATTTTGGTGAAATGAAGAACAAGGTTTTGAAAACAAAGTTATTTTCAAGGTGAGTAAAACTCCGATATGGCTCTGATACCATAATAGTACGTGGCATTGTTTACACCAGGTCTACAACAGTTAGAACTGTACTTTGGGCCAGTAGCCCACAAGTCCTGGTTTCCAGCCGATATACTTCTATGAGCATCAAAATACTTAAAACAATTTTGTTGGTTTTACAACCCAAAACAGACTTTCCTTTCCCATAATAGTACGTGACGTTGTTTACAATAGGTCTACAACAGTTAGAACTGTACTTTGGGCCAGTAGCCCGCAAGTCCTGGTTTCCAGCCGATATACTTCTATGAGCATCAAAATACTTAAAACAATTTTGTTGGTTTTACAACCCAAAACAGACTTTCCTTTTAGTCTAAAACAGGGTACCAAACTAGATAAAAGTTATCAAGTTTTCTGATGCACAGGATCTTTGCTGAAAGGCAAGTGCAGAGCATACTCCCTTGAGATTTCAAAATGAACAGATAAATCTTTATTCTTTTCTTTTCTTTAGAACTTCATTTGCAGAGATAGAGAAGAGTTTAGAAAGTCATAGCTTATAGAAAACACGAGAGTTTTTATTGATGATGTTCTATCTCTTACAAGGAGGAGAGAAATCCTTTATATAAGGATTTCAAAGCGTAAAGATAGGACATGACCCCTATCTTTTTCTTTTTGAAAAGTAAAAACATACTTATGACACTCTTTAATTATGACAAGCGACAAAGACTTAAAGCATGACTTGGACATGACTTTTACAAAAGTAAAGCTTAAAGTAAAAGCAAGCTTTAATGTTTACAACAAGACAAAGTGATAAAGCAAAAGCAAGACATAACAAGACAAACTACTTTATGGAGAGCGGAGATTCATGTAATCGTCTTCAGATGACCAATCTGACCAGTCTGGGTCACCTTCTGGTAGGGGAAATGGCTTGGAGCGCCTGGGATACTTTCTGTGGGGACCAGGAGTAGGTGGATGGGGTCTGTAGCCTGTTGGTAGGGTCTTGGGTGATGATGACTTGGATCTGGGGCTTGGTATTTAGGTTGTTTTTTCAATTTTTAAAGGTTGGGATGATGATCCTGGTTCATGCATGGATGGTTGTGGAAACTGTTGAAGGTGTTGGCTGAGTGGAAGGAAGTCTTCCCATGGGTCTTGAGAGTCTTGGTAAAGGAAATCAGTGTAGCCTGGTTTTTCTTCCTTGATGATGATGCCGGTAGACTTTGGTTTGGATATGGCTGATGGAGTGGGAATCATAATCATGTCATGTTGAGGGCCAAGAGATGTATGGAAAATATCCTTATGCGGTGGAGTTTGGTGATTTAGTTGGGAAAGGTAATTGTTGAGGTTGGGCTAGAGTTCATTTTCAATGAGGGCAGGATGAGAAGTGGTGAAATATTCATATACCTGATCTTGGGTCCAGAAAAGGTTGGTGTCTGGATGTTGGAAATATGGCCGATGAATAATAAACACAGATGTGAACATTTTAGCTTCAGATGCAGGCATACGATCAAGATTGTATAATTCTGTTAATTGCTGTAATTTCTTTCTCCACCAGGGAATTGGTGAGAACCACTCGAGAAGGGTCCAGATAAGAGAGGTGGATTTTTCTGGATTAAGGAGATGGGACAAGGTTGAATGAACTGGTAAAACCAATTTAGTAGCATATAAGACAGTTAGGCACCAAATGTACCATAACTCATCTTTAGTAATTTCACTGGGTGGATCAAGTGTTAAACCAGTAAGAAACATGTTTTCTGGATGAAAGGTTGAGAAAGGAAATGAATCTGCTAAAAGGTAAGCTTTCATGAAGAATCGAAACATAGCCTTTTTTGCAAATTCTTGGAGGGCAAAAACTGAAGTGAAGGTTTTGCCAAGGGGAAATGTCTTTTTGGTGATCGCTTCAGAAGGAAGGGAAGTAGCCATGAGAATAATCGGGAATTGATATTTTGTGGAAACAAGGGCTAGAGGTTGTTCAGATTTTGAGAGTCGGGATAGCATATCAGGGATGAGGTTTTGGGATCCTTTTATATGCTTGACAGAGAAATCATATTTAGAAAACCAATCTTTTAACCTGAGTAACATCTTTTCGGGAACAGTATTACCTTTGAAATTGAAGATATTAGGAAAGGCTGAACTGTCCATTCGGATGAGAAAATGATGTCCAATGAAATGAAACTCAAATTTTTTGATGCCATTTTTTACCGCTAAGATTTCTTTGAAGACGCTATGGTAGTGCTTTTGTGTGTCAGAAAATTGTCCACTAGCGTGAGCGATAAAATGTTCTTTTCCATTGATTTCTTCAAGAAGGATGGCACCCCATGATTCATCACTAGCATCTGTCTGCAATATGCGTTTGCCATCTGTGATCAACTTTAATGGTGGCAGATCTTGCGCAAGTTGCTTTAGAGTAGTGACAGCACTTGTGTGGGCAGAATTCCACTCTGGAGGCTTCTTTTTCAATAAAGCCGAAAGGTGGTGAGTGTAGTGGTTGACATGTGGGATAAAATCTCTGATGTAGTTGATAATGCCAAGAAATTGTTGGACTTGCTTTTTGGAAAGTTGCTGATCTGGAAAGTGAAGCAATTCTTGGGCAATGTGCTTTCCTGGTTGGTAGTGTTCGTCTGTAATGATCATACCAAGGAATTCAATATTATCCGTTGCAATGGTGCTTTTCTTTGCTGACAGCATGATGCCATGAGTTTGGATAATATCAAAGAACTGATTTAACAACTGGCGATGTTCATCGTGTGTGCCTGAAAACAGTAAAATATCGTCAATGTAAATCAATGCATGATGCAGGATAGGTTCAAAGATTTTGACCATGGATTTTTGAAAAATAGAAGGGGCTGTTTTGAGACCGAAGGGTAAAACTGTCCATTGGAAATGAGCATTGGGGATACAAAAAGTAGTTTTGTACCGTTCAGAAGGTTCAATGCCTAATTGCCAAAAACCTGATTTTAAATCAAATTTTGAAAAGATCTGGGCATTTTTGAGAAAAGTAAACATGCTTTGTCTTTTGGGTAATGGAAAATTATCGTCTTGTAAAAACATGTTTAATGGCTGGTAGTCAATGACTAAACGTTTCTTTCCTCGGACAATCTCAGAATGCTTTTCAACATAAAAGGCTTGGCAAGCCCATTGAGAATGGGTAGGTTCTATAAGACCTTGGGCTAACAATTGAGAACACTCTGTTTGGGCTAGTTCTGACTCATTCCTGGATGAGTGGCTTTTGTGGGATTGATATCTTCATTTAGTTTGAAGGGTAACTTAATGAAGAAAGACTGATTTTTCCAAAGTGGGTTTGGATGAGTGAATTCTGAATGGGATTCTGGACAATATGGTAAAAGCTTGGTTGAAATGTCATGATAAGATGGGGGTGTTTCAGACAAATTGTAAAGTTTCAAGATGTCTGTGAAAGGTTTGAACATGGATTTGACTCGGATGCCATTGGGAATGATCTGGAGGTGTTTGATCTGGTGAATTATGTCAAAACCTAACAAGATATCTTTATTAGGCAGATTGGATCCGATTACTTTGGTCCAAATGACACAATTTGGGAAAATTTGAATACCAATGGGTTTTTTGGTAATCAATTTGGTAGTGAAGAATTTTCCACTCGCAACCCTGAAATGTTCTTCATAATGGGTCCAGCTCTCAGGAGGAAGAATGGCTGGATTTAACATACTTCTCTGGGCTCCAGTATCTTACAGACTAATTGCTGGAATGGGCCTGTGGAATTTTGATGGCAAAATTTGGAGTTTAATGGAAGGAATGGGGACAGAAGTGTCTAGAGACAACAACTGTTGATGGAAAATGTTTTGAGGCTCATCATTTTCTGAATCACTAGATGAGTCTTCCAGTGCGAACACTGTTTCATCAGTGGGTTCTTCTTGTTCAGAGAAATAGAATTCAAGCTCTTCTTTTTCAGGAGAATAATCAGTGGTGGCTTGAAGGTGTTCAACTAGCCGAATAGATTTTTCTCGTTTGTTGGGACAATCTTTGGCATAGTGACCTTTTTTCTTGCAGATAAAACATCTGCTTGATTTTCTCCGTTTTTTATCTCTGGATGAACTTGATTTTTTCCTGAAGAATCTGTAAGGCTTTCTGGATTTGCGAGGCTTTGAAGAATATTCTAAATTGTTGAATTTCCGGAAATGCCTTTTCTTTTTGGAACTGCAATCACAATCTTTTTCCTTTTTGCACTTGATCTGGAGATAAGGCTTTTTGCAAGCACTACGGAATGGCTCTTTGTCTTTTAACAGTTCTTTGAAAAACTGTTTTTGCTCACAAAGTTTATCAAGGCATGTGTTAGCAATCTGAAAGATTTTGCCAAGAGATATAGTGTCAAGACTGAGATTGTGAGTTTTGAGCTGCCGTTGGATGTCTGGTTGGAGCTCATTGAATCCATTAAGCTTGTAGAACAAGAGAGACATTCGTTTGTAATGAAATTCAAGATCTTTAGCATTGAGAGAGCAGCATTTCATATTAAGATATTCTCGGCGTGCAGCTTCAAAAACTGCAGCTGGATCGCCTAGAAACTGATCATGAATAACTGCAAGAGCACTTGAGACTTCTGGTAATTGGACAAATTGCAGTTATGCATCTTGGCCTAATGAATCAAACCAATCTCTTAGGGCACCCGTAAAACGAGTAGCAAATTCCCTAAGAACGGAATGAGTAGTGGCTCAATAGTAACATTTGGAGATCAATTGAAAGACATTTGATGCTTTGTCTCGCCACTTATGAGATGGAATATCATCAAAAGTAAACCATGGACCATTGGATGATTTTTCACTGGTTTGACCTCGAGGGGGTTGACCTGTGGCAGAAGATTCAGCTGGAGGTTCGTCCTCAATATCTGAGGGAATGTCAAAATATGGTTCGGGTGGTCGAGATGTTTGACCTTGTTCGGGTGGATTGTCAGCCATGAGGATTCTGGTAATATCAGCATAAGACTTTTCAGAATCACTGGTAGTGGATGGTGAAGAGGATGCTGTGTTAGTAGAAGTTTCTGAAACAGCTAGGTTTGAATCAGAAGTGGAGTCATCAATTTCTGGAGATGGGTTGGCTATCTGAGCACTTGTATTGATGCATAGGGGTTTTATCTTTGGACTGTGTTGGTGGTGGTGGCTGTGGTGATGTGGGTGTATAAGTTGGAGAGTGGTGCTCTGGAATAGTTAATGATGATTTGTAGGTTCGGACCGGAGGAGGAGGCTGAGGTTTGGACTTTGGTTTTGATTTTGGCTTAGGTGCTGATGGAATAGGATGGGCTCTGAATAGAGTATGGGTCATGCCAAACAATTTGGATGGATCATAAGATCTAATTGGAGAAAGCATAGAGGCAAATGGGTGATGAGGTGGACTTATGGTGGGTATGGGTGGTGATGTGGTAAACAAGGTAGGTCTTTGTTTTTCAGATTCAATCTGGGCAAGCTCAGCTTGTAAGCGTCTGATCTCTCTTTCTTTTTGATCAAACTCTGGGCCATAGTATCTTTGAGCAAGCATGGTTCGGAGTTCTGAATCTAACTGAACAATTTTGGATTGGAGATTTTTGTAGATCTGCTCCATTTGCGCTGTAATTGAGTCAACTTTCGTCTCAATTTGTTCAGTTCGTAAACTGATTTTGTCAACCTTGGAATGGATATGGATCCTTGCTGAAAGGCAAGTGCAGAGCATACTCCCTTGAGATTTCAAAATGAACAGATAAATCTTTATTCTTTTCTTTTCTTGAGAACTTCATTTGCAGAGAGAGAGAAGAGTTTAGAAAGTCATAGCTCTGATACCATAATAGTACGTGGCGTTGTTTACACCAGGTCTACAACAGTTAGAACTGTACTTTGGGCTAGTAGCCCGCAAGTCCTAGTTTCCAGCCTTTATGCTTTCTCCAATTAGATCTTATGATCCATCCAAATTGTTTGGCATGACCCATACTCTATTCAGAGACCATCCTATTCCATCAGTACCTAAGCCAAAATTAAAACCAAAGTCCAAACCTCAGCCTCCTCCTCCGGTCCGAGCCTACAAATCATCATTAACTATTCCAGAGCACCACTCTCCAACTTATATACCCACATCACCACAGCCACCACCACCAACACAGTCCAAAGATAAAACCCCTATGCATCAATACAGTGCTCAGATAGCCAACCCATCTCCAGAAATTGATGACTCCACTTCTGATTCAAACCTAGCTGTTTCAGAAACTTCTACTAACACAGCATCCTCTTCACCATCCACTACCAGTGATTCTGAAAAGTCTTATGCTGATATTACCAGAATCCTCATGGCTGACAATCCACCCGAACAAGGTCAAACCTCTCGACCACCCGAACCATATTTTGACATTCCCTCAGATATTGAGGACGAACCTCCAGCTGAATCTTCTGCCACAGCTCAACCCCCTCGAGGTCAAACCAGTGAAAAATCATCCAATGGTCCATGGTTTACTTTTGATGATATTCCATCTCATAAGTGGCGAGACAGGCTTACTGAAATGTCTGCCTGGATTGATCTCCAAATGCTACTGTCGAGGCCACTACTCATTCCGTTCTTGGGAATTTGCTACTCGTTTTACGGTGCCCTAAGAGATTGGTTTGATTCATTAGGCCAAGATCTGAGACAACTGCAATTTGTCCAATTACCAGAAGTCTCAAGTGCTCTTGCAGTTATTCATGATCAGTTTCTAGGCGATCCAGCTACAGTTTTTGAAGCTGCACGCCGAGAATATCTTAATATGAAATGCTGCTCTCTCAATGCTAAAGATCTTGAATTTCATTACAAACGAATGTCTCTCTTGTTCTACAAGCTTAATGGATTTAATGAGCTCCAACCAGACATCCAACTACTCAAAACTCACAATCTCAGTCTTTACACTATATCTCTTGGCAAAATCTTTCAGATTGCTAACACATGCCTTGATAAACTTTGTGAGCAAAAACAGTTTTTCAAAGAACTGTTAAAAGACAAAGAGCCATTCCGTAGTGCTTGCAAAAAGCCTTATCTCCAGATCAAGTGCAAAAAGGAAAAAGATTGTGATTGCAGTTCCAAAAAGAAAAGGCATTTCCGGAAATTCAACAATTTAGAATATTCTTCAAAGCCTCGCAAATCCAGAAAGCCTTACAGATTCTTCAGGAAAAAATCAAGTTCATCCGAGAGATAAAAACGGAGAAAATCAAGCGGATGTTTTATCTGCAAGAAAAAAAAGGTCACTATGCCAAAGATTGTCCCAACAAACGAGAAAAATCTATTCGGCTAGTTGAACACCTTCAAGCCACCACTGATTATTCTCCTGAAAAAGAAGAGCTTGAATTCTATTTCTCTGAACAAGAAGAACCCACTGATGAAACAAAGTGTTCGCCTGAAGACTCATCTAGTGATTCAGAAAATGATGAGCCTCAAAACATTTTCCATCAACATTGTTGTCTCTAGACACTTACCCCCCATTCCTTCCATTAAACTCCAAATTTTGCCATCAAAATTCCACAGGCCCATTCCAAAGAATTGGTCCGTAAAGATCTGGAGCCTGAGAAGTATGTTAAATCCAGCCATTCTTCCTCCTGAGAGCTGGACCCATTATGAAGAACATTTCAGGGTTGCGAGTGGAAAATTCTTCACTACTAAATTGATTACCAAAAAACCCATTGGTATTCAAATTTTCCCAAATTGTGTCATTTGGACCAAAGTAATCGGATCCAATCGCCTAATAAAGATATCTTGTTAGGTTTTGACATAATTCACCAGATCAAACACCTCCAGATCATTCCCAATGGCATCCGAGTCAAATCCATGTTCAAACCTTTCACAGACATCTTGAAACTTTACAATTTGTCTGAAACACCCCCATCTTATCATGACATTTCAACCAAGCTTTTACCATATTGTCCAGAATCCCATTCAGAATTCACTCATCCAAACCCACTTTGGAAAAATCAGTCTTTCTTCATTAAGTTACCCTTCAAACTAAATGAAGATATCAATCCCACAAAAGCCATTCATCCAGGAATGAGTCCTTTTGACTTAGTCCTAGCCCAAACAGAGTGTTCTCAATTGTTAGCCCAAGGTCTTATAGAACCTCATCAATAAAAACTCTCGTGTTTTCTATAAGCTATGACTTTCTAAACTCTTCTCTCTCTCTGCAAATGAAGTTCTAAAGAAAAGAAAAGAATAAAGATTTATCTGTTCATTCTCTCTCTCTCTGCAAGGGAGTATGCTCTGCACTTGCCTTTCAGCAAGGATCCTGTGCATCAGAAAACTTGATAACTTTTATCTGGTTTGGTACCCTGTTTTAGACTAAAAGGAAAGTCTACTTTGGGTTGTAAAACCAACAAAATTTTTTTAAGTATTTTGATGCTCATAGAAGTATATCGGCTGGAAATCAGGACTTGCGGGCTACTGGCCCAAAGTACAGTTCTAACTGTTGTAGACCTGGTGTAAACAACGCCACGTACTATTATGGCTTTTCTCGTTTGTTGGGACAATCTTTGGCATAGTGACCTTTTTTCTTGCAGATAAAACATCTGCTTGATTTTCTCCGTTTTTGATCTCTGCAAGAAAAAAGGTCACTATGCCAAAGATCATCCCAACATGAACAATTTGGGTCGCACATTCCTGAGCCAGGGACATCCCATAAGAAATGGCCATTTTGTTTGGCTGGATAAACAGGGTAACCATCAGAATTGAACCCTGTGATTGGCAGATCTTCTTGAGCTGTTTGAACAGCTGTGATCATTGAAGAGTAAGTGAAAGAGAGACGCGGAGGCTCTTGTGGAGCACTTGGAGGTGGTTTGAAAGTCATACGAACTGTTCCATCTTGTCGTCTTTCAAACATGCTTTCAGATGTCTGAATAGGAGCTGTATTATTATGGAACTGCTCATGGTTTGAGATCCATTCTTCCTCTTGAGAGCTGGACCCATTATGAAGAACATTTCAGGGTTGCGAGTGGAAAATTCTTCACTACCAAATTGATTACCAAAAAACCCATTGGTATTCAAATTTTCCCAAATTGTGTCATTTGGACCAAAGTAATCGGATCCAATCTGCCTAATAAAGATATCTTGTTAGGTTTTGACATAATTCACCAGATCAAACACCTCCAGATCATTCCCAATGGCATCCGAGTCAAATCCATGTTCAAACCTTTCACAGACATCTTGAAACTTTACAATTTGTTTGAAACACCCCCATCTTATCATGACATTTCAACCAAGCTTTTACCATATTGTCCAGAATCGCATTCAGAATTCACTCATCCAAACCCACTTTGAAAAAATCAGTCTTTCTTCATTAAGTTACCCTTCAAACTAAATGAAGATATCAATCCCACAAAAGCCACTCATCCAGGAATGAGTCAGAACTAGCCCAAACAGAGTGTTCTCAATTGTTAGCCCAAGGTCTTATAGAACCTACCCATTCTCAATGGGCTTGCTAAGCCTTTTATGTTGAAAAGCATTCTGAGATTGTCCGAGGAAAGAAACGTTTAGTCATTGACTACCAGCCATTAAACATGTTTTTACAAGACGATAATTTTCCATTACCCAAAAGACAAAGCATGTTTACTTTTCTCAAAAATGCCCAGATCTTTTCAAAATTTGATTTAAAATCAGGTTTTTGGCAATTAGGCATTGAACCTTCTGAACGGTACAAAACTACTTTTTGTATCCCCAATGCTCATTTCCAATGGACAGTTTTACCCTTCGGTCTCAAAACAGCCCCTTTTATTTTTCAAAAATCCATGGTCAAAATCTTTGAACCTATCCTGCATCATGCATTGATTTACATTGACGATATTTTACTGTTTTCAGGCACACACGATGAACATCGCCAGTTGTTAAATCAGTTCTTTGATATTATCCAAACTCATGGCATCATCTTTCACAAGAAAGAAAAGCACCATTGCAACGGATAATATTGAATTCCTTGGTATGATCATTAAAGACGGACACTACCAACCAGGAAAGCACATTGCCCAAGAATTGCTTCACTTTCCAGATCAAAGAACTTTCCAAAAAGCAAGTCCAACAATTTCTTGGCATTATCAACTACATCAGAGATTTTATCCCACATGTCAACCACTACACTCACCACCTTTCGGCTTTATTGAAAAAGAAGCCTCCAGAGTGGAATTCCCTTGTATGACACAAGTCTTGTCACTACTACTCTAAAGCAACTTGCGCAAGATCTGCCACCATTAAAGTTGATCACAGATGGCAAACGCATATTGCAGACAGATGCTAGTGATGAATCATGGGGTGCCATCCTTCTTGAAGAAATCAATGGAAAAGAACATTTTATCGCTCACGCTAGTGGACAATTTTCTGACACACAAAAGCACTACCATAGCGTCTTCAAAGAAATCTTAGCGGTAAAAAATGGCATCAAAAAATTTGAGTTTCATCTCATTGGACATCATTTTCTCATCCGAATGGACAGTTCAGCTTTCCTAATATCTTCAATTTCAAAGGTATCTTGTTCCCGAAAAGATGTTACTCAAGTTAAAAGATTGGTTTTCTAAATATGATTTCTCTGTCAAGCATATAAAAGGATCCCAAAACCTCATCCCTGATATGCTATCCCGACTCTCAAAATCTGAACAACCTCTAGCCCTTGTTTCCACAAAATATCAATTCCCGATTATTCTCATGGCTACTTCCCTTCCTTCAAGCGATCACCAAAAAGACATTTCCCTTGGCAAAACCTTCACTTCGATTTTGCCCTCCAAGAATTTGCAAAAAAGGCTATGTTTCGATTCTTCATGAAAGCTTACCTTTTAGCAGATTCATTTCCTTTCTCAACCTTTCATCCAGAAAACATGTTTCTTACTGGTTTAACACTTGATCCACCCAGTGAAATTACTAAAGATGAGTTATGGTACATTTGGTGCCTAACTGTCTTATATGCTACTAAATTGGTTTTACCAGTTCATTCAACCTTGTCCCATCTCCTTAATCCAGAAAAATCCACCTCTCTTATCTGGACCCTTCTCGAGTGGTTCTCACCAATTCCCTAGTGGAGAAAGAAATTACAGTAATTAACAGAATTATACAATCTTGATCGTATGCCTGCATCTGAAGCTAAAATGTTCACATCTGTGTTTATTATTCATCGGCCATATTTCCAACATCCAGACACCAACCTTTTCTGGACCCAAGATCAGGTATATGAATATTTCACCACTTCTCATCTTGCCCTCATTGAAAATGAACTCCAGCCCAACCTCAACAATTACCTTTCCCAACTAAATCACCAAACTCCACCACATAAGGATATTTTCCATACATCTCTTGGCTCCAATATCTAACAGACCAATTGATGATGGAGAGTAGCAATTTTGGCTGAAGAAATTTGTTCTGCACCTTGAATTTGAACTTGAACCTTCAAGGCTGTTGGAAGGTTGGTATCTTGAAGAGAAAGGTTGAAATTTGGATAGAAAGTGAGTAGAACACTTCCTGCATGAAGGGTTGTGAGGACAGTACCTATAACAACATCTTGGTATTGTTTGAACGGGGTTTCCAACATAGCAATTCGAGCTGTGACCGGTAATCCTTTTCTCCCATGAAGGGTGAGGATTAATCTGACTCCTCCCAGGTGGAGATGAGTATAACCTTCTCTTTTCCAATTTGAGATTAACTTTGAAGGGATTTCTAGAGTTACATATTGCTCAGCAGTGGTTGCTTGGAGTGAACACTGGTCAAGTCTAGAAGACTGGATGTATTCTTTCGGGTGAGGCCGTCTAGTGGAGATAAGGGTTCTAATGCTTCGGGTAATAGAACTGGGTCATTTGTATAACTGGTAAGGACTGATAAGAGGGTAGGAGGATTCACTGATTTGGGCAGATTCAGGAATATAGGAGTATTCCTGAACCCATAGCTACAAAGGGGGCAACAACCCATAGCTCTTAATTTTGATGACTAGGGCCACTGTTGACATGCGTGGATTGGCTATGGTAGTGTCTTGCCTCTCCAATTTGTCACGGATCAGATTCATGCACTCAAATTGTTGTTGCATGGCTTTGAGCATGATTGATTGGTCTATAGCTTCTTGATCTTTTAACATATTTGTGATCTGAAAAGAATGTTAGCAAAAAGACCTCACAACACTCCCTCGTGTGTTTCACTCAATTTGATGTCACTCGTATTTAACACACAAATTGGTTTTTACCCTCTACTGAGCTCACAAACTTTTTCTTTACCACACTTAATTATCTCTTTCAGTTCTTTATTGAACTAAATAAATAAAATCAAGAAAAACCTAGGTGGCACACCAAATATGACAAACCAACACCCTAAACAAAGAAAAGGAATTAAGAGGACACAAAGAACAACAAAGGAAATTGATGAAAAGAAAGCAAGAAAGCAAAGGAACACAATTGATATTGTGTGTAAACAATGTCAAGGAAAATGAATAACTAAAATTTAATTTAATGAAAGTAGGAATACTTGATTCCTTTTGCAATTTGGTTTTTTTTTGTATGTTTTTTTTGATAATCAAAATAAATAAGACATTCAAACCTGATTAGAACTAGCTCTGATACCAAATGATGCGAACCCCACAATAAAACTTTGAAACCTACACTTAATTTGTAGTTGTAAATTCCCAAGAAAACATGAACCAGAGATATAAAGAAGGATATGGACGCCACACTCAAGATTTATATGAGAAGGTGAGTGATAAGTCTATTTTGGAGGCCAAAAAAATGTAAATTCTTGATAAGTCCACTAGTTCTCAAAAGAACCAAAGAAAGAATGATATTTCAAATTCAAAATAATACTCATCTCTAATTGTCTTACATAGCAAGGTTGCTGAGTTTAAATAGGTTAATAGAAACCTAAGATCCTAAAAATACAAATGAAAACATTGGAATAACCCTCCAAATATATGTTTGTCAAAGGATGCTTCAAAAGTCTTCACCAACCCACCACTAGTAATACCAGTCGTTGATAAACTTAATGCTAGCCTACCATAATTAATGCTGTCATTGACAAACTTAATATTAGCCTACCATAATTAATGTTATCATTAACAAACTTAATGTTAGCCCACCTTCACTGATGGTAGACTTACCTTACACATTGAAAAACTTGAAACAAAACAAACAAATGAAGTTGAATAAACAAAGGAGTCATTGGAAATCCCAAGTCTAAACAAGCTGTAATAAATTGGTCATAACTTCTTCTAGAGAACTCGAAATTCAGCTCTGTAAATTGTGTTAAAAAGTTAACTTAATTATCTTTCCAACGGTATATAGCTTGCACATTACTTCTTGCTCAATCAATACCAGTTTTATTCCGCATTTGCCCTTTTTGCATTTGATCCAAATTGTGTATTTGGTTGCCCAATAACTTGAATAATGCCCACAATGCATTGTCTTCTCTCCAAGCCCAATTTATGATGTCTTGCATATTGAATTGCATTTTCAATCCATATTTTCTCAATTAATCCATTTAAAGCAGCTTGCATCTTTTTGGCTCTAGCTCTTATAATTGAGCCTCCATAAATGTGCAAAGGATTAGTTGAAGCTTTAACAGTGTTCCCCTAATGGTTTTCCTCACAAGTGCTGGTTTCATACAAGGATGAGGTTGTATGTGATGTAGTACCCATGCATGCTGGACACATTCTTCTGGGGCGACCTTGGTAATATGATAGGCGTATGACACATGATGGTTACTTAAATAGATATGCTTTTGTAATGAATAAAAAGCAAATCACTTTTTTCCAATTGAAGATCAACTCTAGGGGTATTTCCAGAATGACATATTGCTCAGCTGTAGTAGCTTGAAGGGTACACTGATCCAATCTAGAAGACTGGATATATTCTTTTGGATGTGGTCTAATTATGGTAATCAGAGTTTAGATGCTTCGGGTGAGAAAGTTTGTCCTCTTATAAAGCTGATAAGGACTAATAAGGGGGAAAGAAGACTCATTGATCTGGGCATATTTAGGGATATAGGAATATTCAACAAGGTTTTCAATTTTGTTGGCTGTTTGTTTGGTGCAAGATTTAGGTAGAGATAGAGTAGAAGAAAATGAGATGGGAGTGATAACAGAAGAAGTAGAAGCTTCGTTTGATAAAGTTGATGCCATAGTTTTAAAATTTCTCTCTGTCTTAGTCTTTGGCTTAAAAAATCATAAGAAAACTTCTATCATATCATTTTCTATGATGAAGAACGTAATTTGGAAAACAATTTTGTTTTCAAGGACAGTAAAACTTTGGGTTGCCTCTGATACCATAGATGGAACAACGGAGTACGTGGCGTTGTTATATCAAAGCAATAACGAATAAATCGCCCTTTGGACCAGTAGCCCGCATGTTTGGGTTTCCAGCCGACATGATGAACATAAAAAACTTAAAACATTTTATTTCTAGGTTTTACAACCCAAAACAGACTATCCTTTAGTCTAAAACAGGGCACCAAACCAGATAAAACTTATCAAGTTTTCTGATGCACAGGATCCTTGTGTAAGGCAAGTGCAGAGCATACTTCCTTGAGATTTCAAATTGAACAGATTTAAATTTTCTTATTTTCTTTTAAAACCTTAGAGCTTTATTGACACAAAGAGAGAAGAGAGTTTAGAAACTCATGATTTTTGAAAACATAAGATTTTATTTCTTCAAACGAGTTCTCTCCTCTAAACTAAGATAAGCCTAGCTTATATAGGAAGAGATCTGAAAAGAAGATAGGACAGGACCCCTATCTCTTTTGAAAAGTAAAAATATAATTATGAAAGGGATAGGATAGGACCCCAATCACTTTTCTAAAAGTAAGCTGTTATGATTACAAACGACAAATGCTTTTGGTAAAGCATGACTTTGACAAAAACTTAAAGTAAAAGCAAGCTAATAATTATACAAGACAAAACCATAAAGTAAAAGCAATAAAGACAAATTAAAGCATGACTCATGCTTTAATTATTACAAACTTTGAAAAAGTAAAGCATTCATAATTACATGAAGACAACTAAACTTTTTGGAAAAGCAAGCCAAGACAAACCTAATTATGGAGATGATAGATTCATGTAATCCTCGTCGCATGAGCTGTCGGTTTCATCTTTATCTTTTGAGAAAAGGACTTTCAACTTTGGACACTTTGGATGTTCATGATTTGGGCAACAAGGTTGCCAGGGGCAGTTGTCTACTTTCAGATAGTTGGTGAGAGGTGGTTGGTTACTGGAAGTGTCTCTATGTGTTGGCTGGATTTGTTGGAGTTGTTGGAGATACTGACTTAATAGTAGGAAATCTTCCTATGGATCTTGTGCATCTTGGTGCATCAAGTCTATAAAGTTCGGTTTCTGTTCTTTGATGATGATTCCAGTTGATTTTAATTTTGAGATTGGTGAAGGAGTGGGAATCATAATGATCTCATGTTGTGGACCGAGAGAGGTATGAGAAATATTTTTGTGTGGAGCAGGTTGATTGTTTAGCTCACAAAGATAATTGTGGAGGCTATTTTGGATTTCTTTGTCTTGTTCAAGGAGAGCTGGGTGTGGAATAGTTAACCAATCATATACCTGATCTTGAGTCCAAAACAGGTTGGTGTTTGGGAATAATGAGCACTGTTGTGAATATTTTTGCTTCTGTTGCTGGCATACATTCCAAGTTGTAGACTTCTGACAATTGTTGTAATTTCTTTCTCCACCATAGTAATGGAGAAAACCATTCAAGGAGAGTCCAGATGAGTGAGGTTGATTTTTTCTGGATCAAGGAAATGTTCCAAAATAAGTGTGATAGGGACAATCAATTTTGTGGCATAGAGAATGATTAGGCACCAAATGTACCATAACTCATCTTCTGAGAATTCTCTGGAGGGATCTAGGGTTAGACCTGTAAGGAACAAGTTTTCTGGATGAAAAGTGAAAAATGGAAATGAGTCTGAAAGTATGCAGGCTTTCATAAAAAACCTAAAGACTACTTTTTTGGCAAACTCCTGGATAGCAAAAACGGTGGTGAATGTTTTTCCAAGAGGGAAGAATCTTTTGGTAATGGCTTGTGTTGGGAGTGAAGTGGCCATGGAGATGATAGGAAAATGGTAGTTTGAGGATACAAAGAACAAGGATTTTTCTGGTTTTGCAAGTCGGGAGAGTATGTCAAGGATGAGATTTTGTGCTCCTTTTATTTGCTTCACAGAAAAGTCATATTTTAAAAACCAGTCTTTCAGTTTGAGAAACATCTTTTCTAGAACATTTTTCCCTTAGAAGCAGAGATCAGAAAACTCAAGACTGAGTTAGCCAGAATTGATGCTGAAAAGGCTCGACCTTCACTCTTTACTAAGACACAGTCTATCCCAAATCCTCCTCCAGTGTTTGACAACTACCAGCCTTTTTATACACCATCCTGATCTCAACCGGTTTATAACCAATTCTTTGGTTTTTCCCACCTTCAACCACAACAAACTTTGGGAAAAGCTAAGTTGTCCAATCTGACAAAAAAATGGTGGCCGATAAAATGATACTCGAATTTCTGAATACCATTCTTTACTGCAAGGATTTCTTTGAACATAGTGTGGTAGTGAATACAAAAAAAAGAAAAAGAAAATGAGAGTACAAAAGAAAGAGAGATTGAGAGAAAAACAAGCGGAAAGATAGAAAAAAATGAAAATATTGTTGAGAGAAAAGAGAGGTAGCAAGTGAATTTGTTTGCAAAAGAGAGCGAGGTTAAGAGGGCTTATCATTGTACTTTTGTGCAAAGAGACTTGTTTACATACTAATGAGCTTAACTCTTCTTTGCCTAGTGCTATTGTAACTCTTTTGTAGGACTTTGAAGATGTGTTTCCAAATAAAGTTCTTAATTGTTTGCCGCCTATTAGGGGAATTGAGCATCAAATAGAATTTATCCCTGGAGCTAACATTTCTAATAGGCCCGCATATAGAAGCAACTCCGAGGAGAGAAACGAGCTTCCAAGGCAAGTTGAAGAACTCTTAGCAAAGGGATATGTGAGGGAGAGCATGACTCCATGTGTGGTACCAGTTCTACTAGTGCCCAAAAATGATGGAACATGGAGGATGTGCATTGACTGTCGTACAATCAATAAAATTACTGTAAAGTATAGCCATCCAATTCCTAGACTTGATGACATGCTTGATGAATTGCATGGTTCTTGTGTGTTAAGTAAAATTGATCTTAAAAGTGGATATCATCAAATTAGGATTAGAGAGGGAGATGACTTGAAAATTGCTTTCAAAACAAAATATGGTTTATATGAGTGGTTAGTGATGTCATTTGAGTTATCTAATGAGGTTAATGAACCATGTTTTGCGTGCTTTTATTAGTAAGTTTCTGGTTGTCTATTTTGATGATATTTTGATCCATAGTAAAAGTCTAGATGAACACATTGAGCATTTGCAAAATGTATTGACTGTTTTAAGGAAGGAAAAGTTGTATGCTAATTTGAAGAAGTGTTCGTTTTGTACAAATCAGATTGTTTTTCTTGGTTATGTTGTAAGTGCTAAAGGAATTAAGGTTGATGAAGAGAAGGTAAGGCTATTAAGGAGTGGCCTGCACCTAAAAGTATAAATAAGGTAAGAAGTTTTCATGGTTTGGCTAGATTTTATAGAAGATTTGTGAAAGATTTTAGCACCCTTGTTGCACTATTAACTAAAATTTTGAAGAAACAAGTGGGATTTAAGTGGGGCAGTGAACAAGAAAGGGCATATAATCTAATCAAGGAGAAATTTGTTTCTCCACTATTGCTTGCTTTCCTTGATTTTGCTAAAACTTTTGAAATTGCATGTGATGCTTCAAGTATAGGTATTAGAGCCGTTTTAATGCAAGAAGGGCATCCAATTACCTATTTTAATAAAAAAAAAGAGAGAGCAGCCCTAAACAATTCTACCAATTACAAGAGCTAGAGCAAAAAAGATGCAAGCTGCTTTAAATGGATTAATTGAGAAAATGTAATTCAAGATGCAAGACATCATGAATTGGGCTTAGAGAGAAGACAAGGTATTGTTGGCATTATTCAAGCTATTGGGCAGCCAAATACACAATTTAGATCTAATGCAAAAAGGGAAAATTCAGAATAAAACTGGTGTTGATTGAGCTAGAACTAATGTGCAACCTATATATCGTTGAAAAGATAATAAAACTGGTGTTGATTGAGCTAGAACTAATGCAATTTACAAAGCTGGATTTCAAGTTCTCTAGAATGAGTTATAACCAATTTATTACAGCTTGTTCAAACTTGGGAATTTGACTTGGGAATTCCAACGACTGCTTTGTTTATTCAACTTCATTTATTTATTTTGTTTCAAGTTTATCAATGTGTTAGCATTCAACTTCATTTATTTATTTATTCCAACGACTCATTTGAAGATTTTGATGAAGTTTCCTGAGTTGGAGCAGAGGATGGAGTGTTTTCTTCTTCTTCAAATTCTTCCACAATTGGAGTGTCTCATGGAGGAGAAGAGGGAGTTTCATTTGAGCTCCGAGAAGGCTGAATCATTTGAAGATTTTGATGAAGTTTCTTGAGTTGGAGCAGAGGATGGAGTGCTTTCTTCTTCTTTAGTTTCTTCCACAATTAGAGTGTCTCGTGGAGGAGAAGAGGGAGTTTCATTTGAGCTCATAGAAGGTTGAACCATGTGCAATTTTGAAACATCAGCAAATTCTGAACAAAGGACCATTTGAAGATTTTGATGAAGTTTCCTGAGTTGGAGCAGAGGATGGAGTGCTTTCTTCTTCTTCAGTTTATTCCACAATTAGAGTGTCTTGTGGAGGAGAAGAGGGGGTTTCATTTCAGCTCGTAAAAGGTTGAACCATAAGCAATTTTGAAACATCACCAAATTCTGAACCAAGGACCATTTGAAGATTTTGATAAAGTTTCCTGAGTTGGAGCAAAGGATGGAGTGCTTTCTTCTTCTTCTTCTTCAGTTTCTTCCACAATTGGAGTGTCTCGTGGAGGAGAAGAGGGAGTTTCATTTGAGCTCATAGAAGGTTGAACCATGAGCAATGTTGAAACACCAGCAAATTCTGAGTCAGTAATGGAGAGGGACTCAGGTGAAGAGTCCTGATAAGATGATTCTGGTTTAGAATTAGAAGAAGATACCAGTACATACATGATTGCTTGTGAAGAGAATTGATGCATGGGTTATTTGTCTTTGGAGGATAGAGTAGGTTCTGTGATTGATTTAGGTGAGGTTTGTGGATTTGTTGTCGGGACTTTTGAGGTGGTATGAGCACTGGAGGATGGTGTTTGTTTAAAAACAACTGGCTTGGGTTTTGTTGGTGTTGGTTTATACAGGGTATGGGACATGCCAAAGAATTTGGCATAATCTATAGTTTGGCGATATGGAGATGGTGTGTAAAATGGCTGGTATTTGTTGAAAGAGGGAGTATACAATGGGATGGATGGTGCTTTAGTGAACAAAGATAGCTGCTGTTGGTATTTTTCTGCATCTATTCGAGCAAGTTCAGCTTTCAGTTGTCTGATCTCTCCTTCTTTTTTATTAAACTCTGGTCCCCAATAGCGATTCTTGATTATTGCCATAAGTTCTGAGTCAAGCTGAGCAATTCTATTTTGGAGATTTAGATACATCTGTTCTAGCTAAATAGCAATTGCATCCACTTTTGTGCCAGTTTGCTTCACTCGTTCAGTAACACTTTCAATTTTTACATCTAGATTCTGGAGAACGGTATTCTGTGCTCTGGCATTTTGAGTTTGCCAGTTAAGAACTTCTTCAAATGGTCGGGGTTCTTTGAGTTGACCTGTTGGTGTTACTGGAGCCTGGACATAAGGTTTAGTGACAACCTTTGTCTGTGAATCAATCTGCTTTTCCAATGAAGGAAAATTCTCTTGGTAGGAGCCAGATGAAAACATCATGCAAGACTGTATCTTGTGGTGTAGGACAAGTTGATCTGTTTGTTGTCTGCATTGGGTTGGAGGAGTTTAGGAATCTGTATCATCTGGAGGCAGAGGAGGCTCTTGCCTACATGGAGTTCTTTTAAGAGGTTTTTTTTTTTTTTAGTCATCCTCTTCATTTGATTCTTCCTCAAGGCATGGGCAGCTTGGATTACACATATGGGATCCTGGGACATCCCATAAAAAAATGACCATCTATCTTATCAGGATAGATGGGGTAGCTTTTTGAAAAGAAGCTATGGATAAGAATGTCTTCCTGAGCTGTAGAAACAACTTTGATCATTGAGGAATAAAAGAAAGATACTCAAGGTTGTTGGTCAAATGGTGGCTGAAAAATCATTTTTGTAGTGCCATCATCTTTTTTTTCAAATTGTGCCTCAGAAGTCTGTATTGGCTAAGAGTTCTGGTGGAACTTTTCATAATTTGAAAGCTATTCTAGTGGCATAAGTTGAAGAAGCTCTTGCTTTTGGATTTGCCTAGGAATTTAAACTATGGTGGATATGGTTTTTGTATCTGCAAGTATCCTCAGAGTGTCTGACGATGTTTAAGGAGTTGGAAGCTTCAAGGCACAATTTTGAAGTCTGTATACTAATTGATGGTGTAAGGTTCCCATTTTTTTGCAGAAATGGTCTGTTCAGCTCCTTGAAGCTGGATCTAAACTTTCAAGGTTGTGGGTAAATTTGGATCTTGTAGTGAAAGGTTAAAGTTTGGGTAGAAAGTAAGCAATACACTTCCAGCATGGAGTGTAGTGAGGACAGTGCCTATTACTGCGTGTTGGTACTCTTTGAATCGAGTATCAAATAACGCAAGTCTGGCTATGACAGGCAAACTTTTTCTCTCATGTAAGGTAAGGATAAGGCGTACTCCTCCCAGATGGAGATGTGTATAGCCTTCTCTTTGCCATTGTGCTATAAGAGCTATAGGGATTTCAAGGGTGACATATTGTTCACTTTGAGTAGCCTAGAGGGCACATTGATCCAACCTAGACGACTGGATATATTCCTTGGGAGCTAGCCTTTTGGTTGAGATTAGAGTTCTGATTCTACGAGTAAAAGAGTTTCTTCTTTTGTATAGCTGATATGGGCTAATAAGGGGCATTGATGACTCACTAATTTGGGCTGAATCTGGAACATAAGAATATTCTACAAGGCTCTCTATTATTGAGGCTGAATACTTAGTACAAACTTTGGACATGGTTCATGACCTTCCCTAGTTTCCTAAAGAAAAACAAGTTTTCGTAAGTACCATTTCCCTGACAGCTGTGAGAAATAATTATATATCGGCGGGAAAACAGTGACATATATTCTTATGGTCATCCCGAATGGGAACTAGATCAGTCTGTACTACTGGTATAACAAGCCACGTACAAGTGTTTCTTCATGAGCATACCTGAAAAATCCATATTATTAGGAGTGGTTCTTACGAAAATTTGTTTTTCTTTAGGAAATTAGGGAAGGTCATCAACCATGTCCACGGCTTCATCATCAACTTCTCCTATTACTCTTTCTTCTACTCTATATCTTCTAAAGTTTGTACTAAGTATTCAGCCTCAAAAATAGAGAACCTTGTAGAATATTCTTATGTTCCAGATTCAGCCCAAATTAGTGAGTCATCAATGCCCCTTATTAGCCCATATTAGCTATACAAAAGAGGAAACTCTTTTACTCATAGCAGTAGAACTCTAATCTCAACCAAAAGGCCAGCTCCCAAGGAATATATGCAGTCGTCTAGGTTGGATCAATGTGCCCTCTAGGCTACTCAAAGTGAACAATATGTCACCCTTAAAATCCCTACAGATCTTATAGCACAATGGAAAAGAGAAGGCTACACACATCTCCATCTAGGAGGAGTACGCCTTATCCTTACATTACATGGGAGAAAAGGTTTGCCTGTCACAGCCAGATTTACGTTACTTGAAAACCAAAACTGCACATGGACTCATGCTTTCTCTCACGTACCCTTTTTCCATCAATTCATTAACCTGCCTTTGAAGTTCCTTTGTCTCCTTCGGGTTGCTCCTATAGGCTGGTCTATTTGGAATAGTTGCATCGAACACAAAATCAATCTGATGCTCAATCCCTCGGATTAGAGGTAAACCATGTCATGCTTCCTCAAGAAAGACATCCTCATATTCCTGCAAAAAGAAAAGTAATAGAACTAGGCAAAGTAGGGTCAAATTTGTTAGTGTTTAAAAATGTCTCTTTGTACAAAAGTATCATCATCAGCTGATCTCTCATATAGAAATTCTTTTGTTTTCATTTTGATTTTCTCTCAATGGCCGTATATTTGTTTGTTTTTTCTATCATATTTTCTTTGGCCTCTTTTTGAATTTCACTCTCTTTTTCTCACTCTCTCTTTGTAGGCTCACTTGGTCTCCATAAACCTACTTTTGTGTCAATAGAACAAGAGTGATGTTATGTTTATTAAATATAAATGAATATTTTTTGGTGAAGCCATCATACTTCACACATCTGTCAAATTGCGAACGCTGCCCAAGTAACAAGTGTCTAGCCTGCATTGATACTACATCGCATAGCACATTATCTTCATACTCGTCAATTCGAAAAGTCACTAGTACCTACTTGTTCACTTTCACTTCACCATTATCATTTAACCATTGTAGTTTGTTTGGCTATGGGTATTTAAGTGTCGAAAGCCCTTGCTTGGTCCATCAACATTAGTACTAGCAACATGATAATATTAGCAACAATAGTACGGCTTAGTCCATCAATAATCATACTACATACTTTGTCTTGAACATAACGCCTAGTATGGAAAATGTTTTCCCATTGCACTGCTTTGTCTTCCTTTACTTGCACACTCAAAGCTCTCCTTGCTACTAAAGTCAATTTCCCAGGGGTTATATACTCTTTATCTTCGACGTCCTCTAATGGTGGCATCTCATTTTCTTCTGTTTCATCTTCAGTTACAATCTCACCATTGTCCTGCAATACCATAACTCTTTTATTCACACATTCAGTTGTGATATGCCCCCTGCCTTGACATTTAAAACACTTAATGTCACAATTCCTAATAGTAGGAGTCACGGTGTTACCTTGTGAATTGTGCTTTGAGGGATCGGATCTTGGCTTGTGGCCTCTCCTCTCGTTTCACATAGCTCGACTTCCAAAGAATGGAACTCGATCTTGGGGCTGCATGGGTGTTACCCCTCATCTTGAGTTACTACTTAATCTTGATGGCTTTGTGGACCATCTCTTCAATCTCCACATAATGTTGCAACTCAACCTTATCTGTAATCTCCTGATTAAAATCATTTAAGAATTGTGCCATGGTAGTTTCTCTATCTTCCTCCACATTTGTTCTAATCATTGCAATCTCTATTTCTTTCGGCTACCCTGTATAAGACTTTGTAATTTTTGGTACAAGTCTCAATAATAGTGGTTAGGTACAAAACATCTTCTCATCAATGATTTCATTTCATCTCATGTCTGAACTAGACGTTCCCTATTTTGCCTCCTACTTATAACTCAATCATTGTCAATTTTACCTTTTTTGCCTATGAATAATTGTGGCAGTCAAATATGAACTCTATTTTCTTCTCCTATTAAAGGTATGCTTTCGGGTCGGATTTTCCTTGAAAAGATGGGATCTTCATTTTTATGCCACTTAATCCATAATCTCTATTCTTAGCTTTCCTACCTCGTCCATCTCTCCTATAGCTACCCACTGAGTCCTCCCATTTATCACACTCATTCCTATAATAGTCATCAGTCTCTCCTCTAGCTAGAGATCTTTCTCTTCTACGTGCTTCGGGAACGGGTTATGGCTGCCCTGTATGTGTGTTCTTAACTTGATCCAAACACTGTATGCTCTCTAATTCAACCCTCATAATCCTTCTCATCTCTCCCATCAATGCTTGAATTTGCAAATTTTGAATAGTTGAAAACTGATCCTCTTCATTTGTGTTTTGTTCTAGGTTGTGAGACATGGCTAACATTTGCAAAAGAAAGTTAGAAATAATCTGGAAAGGATCTCACCTCACTTCCTTACGTGTTTCACTAAAAAAAAATGATTCACTCAATTCCACTCGTGTTTCACTCAAGTTAAATCCTAAACCTTGAACGCCACAGAAATCCGATAAGTTCAAAGAGTTTATATAAAAACTAAAGAGAATTAGCTCTCTCACTAATTGCATCAAAACTGAGTTTATTGGATATGAGTACATTGGTTACAAGAAGTTTATTAGATGGTCTGATCGACAAGTTAAGAGCTTGAACGCCACAGAAATCTGATAAGTTCAAAGAGTTTGTATAAGAACCAAAGAGAATTAGCTCTCTCACTAATTGCATCAAAACTGAGTTTATTGGATATGAGTACATTATATTGGGTTGGTTACATGAAGTTTTGAAAATAAATCCTAAACCAAAATCAAATCAAATAAAAATCATAATCTAAGTAAATAGGAAAGAATCTAAATCAAATTAGAATCCTAATCTAAGTAAATATGAAAGAATTTAAATCAAATTAAAATCCTAATTGGCTTAAATGCCTTACATCAATTAAAATGGAAACTAGCGATTAAACTAATCTCTGTTTTTTAGATATAAGTACATTATATAGGTGGAAATAAATCCTAAACTAAAATCAAATTTGAATCTAAATTTAAATAAATAGGAAAGAATCTACATCAAATCAAAATCCTAATCTAGGCAAATAGAAAAAAATCTAAATCAAATCAGAATCCTAATCTAAGTAAATAGGAAAGAATCTAAAATCAAATCAGAATCCTAATTGGTTTAAATGCCTCACATCAATTAAAATGTAAATTAGGTGACCTCTTCAAAAAACAGGAAAGCATCAGAAAAAGGAAAATAATATATTTTCCTGCCATAATATTCAAGCCAACTTCCTATTTCATGAAAGTGATTATTTGGAAACTTCAAGAATCTGAATCATGCATTTATCATGTGTGATTCCTTCCACAAGCCTCCACGAATTTGATTGAGCCCAAGTTGCTTGAATTAATTCATTAAATGCTTCCTTGAATTTCTTTGCTCGAGCTTTAGTAATGGGTCCAACAAGAATTTGAATAGTATCTGAATATGTCTCATCCCACATGCTTGGGGATAGTTTTATCCTCAATCTTATCAGTTAATTATTTAAAATATATTTTAATATATTTACAAGATTAACATTGTTAATTATTTAAGTTGAAAAAACAATGACACCCCTTTTTTCACTCACTTGATAAAATCCATCACTCAAGCCTAATCATTAACACTGTATTCAATTGAAAAAAACCTACACTATTTTGATACATTGCTTTCTCTCTCTTTAGGGTTTCCAACCAAATCTTTAGCCAGACCACTAGCACCCTAGTGGAGAGTAAGAGCGAAAGCAATTCCTAACGGCTATGGTTAGAATAGACTGGAATTTTGGATTTATTTACTTATAGCCTGAACTACCATATTCACGAGGACTTAAATTTCTATATATAATGGTAGGAATCTCTCTTGTCTTTGCTTCGAATTTTCTCATATCGTGCTACAAAAATGGCGCTACCTCATATTAGGAGTTCATACATTTGTGTAAAAATCTCAAGTGATTGATTCACCATGTACCTAATTCAATACAACTATCTAGCCTTTTATTGAAGCTTTGAATTACTTTTACAGCAAAAGGGCACTTCATGCTCCACATTGGCTTATCTAATGAGATTAAGGATAAAACTATCACAAGCACATGGGATGAGGTATATTCAGATCCTATTCAAGTTCCTGTCGGACTCGTTACAAGAGCTCGAGTAAAGAAATTCAAAGAAGCGCTTAATGGATTGATTCAAGCAACTTGGGCTCAATCAAATTCGTGGAGGCCCTTTGAAGGAATCGCACATGATAAATGCATGATTCAGGCTCTTGAAGTTTCCAAATATTCACTTCCATGAAATAGGGAGTTGGTTTGTACATTATGGCGGGAAAATATATTATTTTCCTTTTTCAGATACTTTTTTGTTTCTTAAGGAGGCTATCAGGGAAACAAATCATTTAGTTCTATTTTAAGCCAATTAGGATTCTGATTTGGTTTAAATTCTTTCCTATTTACTTAGATTAGTATTTTGATTTGGTTTAGATTCTTTCCTATTATGGAAGATTTAGATTCTGATTTAATTTTTGGTTTAGGATTTATTACCAAAAAATCTTGTAACCAACCTTAAATAATGTATTCGTATCTAATAAACGAAGAAAGCTTTTTTTTGATGCAATTGGTGAGAGAGTTAATCCTCTTTGGTTCTTTATGAACTCTTTGAACTTATCGAATTTTCGTGGCATTCAATATCTTGACTTATCAATCAGACCATCCATAGCTGATTGTGGCGTCTTCACATACCAAGGTTCGTGCTTTTAATAAGCATTGGGTCGAGGTTCCATTCCATTCCTAGTTTAGATTTGATCCTGGAAACTAGTTTGGTTAGGGTTGCGTCACTTCTTAACAGGGTTCGTATCATTATCCTTGGTTTATCTTTATTCCTCAAGGGCGAAATGGGTTACTACTTCTATTGGGATTGCAGCTCAATAAAACAATAAGTTCTTACCTCTATCGTATCGTGACTCAAGATTTAGTCTGCTTGAGCAGTGTGGGAAGCTACAAATTGGTCATACAACGAGGTCTGACAAGCAACTACTACAGAGGGTGCACTTTAGTTCTAATTGTTGTCTTTTCTCCATTTCATAGTTTATGGTGTATATTTGTGTGAACAGTGCCGCGTGAATAGTATTGCGTGAACAATGTCGCGTGAACAGTATTTTTAGGGTTTCCTTTTTTAAATCAATTTTGTATCCTTGTGGTTTAATTCTCCTTAAATCCGCAAGTTTTACTTATTCCTATTCTAAAAAACAAAAAAAGCCTCCAACCTTCTCTTCTTAAAATCTTTCATTTTTTTTCATTATTTGTGTCTTGGAAGTCTAAACAAGTTTTAAAATCTCATAGGTGAAAATTTTGCCTAAAATCATAAATCGACTTTCGTACACATTGCCTTCTTACTCTTGAAATTAAATTTTCCTTAGTGTCATCTTTGTGAATTGCTATTGAAATCGTGATATTGGTTTGATTAGTTTGATAAGAACTGAGTGAGGATTACTAAGAGTGGAAAAGGCAAGAGAGTGTGAGCATATTAGAGGGTAAAAGCCAATTAATTTGAGTGAAAACACAAGTGGAATTGAGTGAGTCATTTTCTTGAGTGAAACACGTAAGGGAGTGAGGTGAGGTCCTTCCACATTATTTCTAACTTTGTTTTGTAGAGAATAATTATGTCCACAACCTAGAACAAAACACAAAAGAAGAGGATCAATCTGTAACTACTCAGAATTTACAAGTTCAGGCATTGATAGGAGAGATGATAACGATGATGAGAGCTGAATTAAAGCTCATACACGAGCGTTTAGATCAAGTGGAGAACACACGTGCAGGGCAGCCACAACCCGTTCCCCAAGCACATAGAAGAGAAAGAGCTCCAACTAGAGGAGAGATTGATGACTATTATAGCGATGAGTATAATGAGGGTGAAGACTCAGTGGGTAGCTATAGGAGAGATGATGCGAATCCCACAATGAAATTTTGAAACCCACACTTAAATTGAAGTTTCAACTTCCCAAGAAAGTTCTAAACAGATTTAAAACAAACAAAACCTTGACCCAATGCTTAAGAAAACATGAACCAAAGGTATAGAGAATGATATTGACGCCACACTCAAGAAATAGATGAGAAGGTGAGTGATAAGTCTAAATTTGGAACACCACAAGAATGCTAATTCTTGATAAGTTCACTAGTTCTCAAAAGAACCAAAGAAAGAATAATCTTTCAAATTCAAAATAACATTAATTTCTAATTTTCTTACATAGCAAGGTTGCTGGGTTTAAATAGGCTAATAAAAAAACCCAAGATCCTAAAAATAAAAATGGAAACATTGGAACAACCCTCCAAGTATAGGTTTGTCAAAGGATGCTTCAAAAGTCTTCACCAACCCACCATAATTAATGGTAGCATTGACAAACTTAATACTTACTTTATTTAATGTTATCATTGACAAACTTAATGTTAGCCCAACATTATTGATGGTAGACTTACCTTACACATTGACAAACTTGAAACAAAACAAATAAATGAAGTTGAAAAACAAAGGAGTCGTTGAAAATCCCAAGTCTGAACAAGCTGTAATGAATTGGTCATAACTCCTTCTAGAGAACTCCAAATCTAGCTCTGTAAAATTCATTGGAAAGCTAACTTAATTATCTTTCCAACGGTATATATCTTGGATATTACTTCTGGCTCAATCAATACCAGTTTTATTCCGAAGTTGCCCTTCCTGCATTTGATTCAAGTTGCATATTTGGCTGCCCAATAGCTTGAATAAAGGCCACAATGTCTTGTCTTCTTTCCAAGCCTAATTCATGATGTCTTGCATCTTGAATTATATTTTCAATCCATATTTTCTCAATTAATCCATTTAAAGCAGCTTGCATCTTTTTGGCTCTAGCTCTTGTAATTGGGCCTCCATGAATGTGCAAAGGATCACTTGAAGCTTTAATGGTGTTCTCTTGATGGTTCTCATCAAGAGACGGACAAGGTAGGAGAGCTAGGAATAGAGATGATGGATTAAGTGGCATAAAGATGAAGATTCCATCTTTTCAAAGAAAATTCAACCCAGAAGCATACCTTGAATGGGAGAAGAAAATGGAGTTCATATTTGACTGCCACAATTATTCAGAGGTAAAAAAAGTAAAATTAGTTGTGATTGAGTTTTCTGACTATGGATCAACTTGTTATAAGCAAAAGACGAAATAGACAACATCCAATTGAGACATGGGATGAAATGAAATCATTGATGAGAAGGCGTTTTGTACCTAACCACTATTATCGAGACTTGTACCAAAAATTACAACGTCTTACACAGGGTAGCCGAAGTGTTGAGGATTATTATAAAGAAATAGAGATTGCCATGATTAGAGCAAATGTGGAGGAGGATAGAGAAGCTACCATGGCAAGATTCTTAAGTGGTCTTAATCGGGAGATTGCAGATAAGGTTGAGTTGTAGCATTATGTGGAGATTGAGGAGATGGTCCACAAAGCTATCAAGATTGAGCAGCAACTCAAGAGGAGTGGTAACACTCGTGCAACCCCAAGCTCGAGTTCCACTCCTTGGAAGCCGAGCTATATGAAACGAGACGAGGGGCCACAAGCATCTATTGCACCTAAGCAAATAACCGAGCACTCCAAGCACAATTCACAAGGTAACACCATGACTCCTACTATTAGGAATTGTGACATTAAGTGTTATAAATGTCAAGGCAGGGGGCATATCGCAAGTGAATGTGTG
Organism: Atalantia buxifolia; assembly: GCA_030444775.1. Lineage (NCBI taxonomy): Eukaryota > Viridiplantae > Streptophyta > Magnoliopsida > Sapindales > Rutaceae > Atalantia > Atalantia buxifolia. The sequence goes on from CM059835.1 coordinate 30,597,836, forward strand.
AATAAATGAGATGCCGCCATTAGAGGACGTCGAAGATGAAGAGTATATAGCCCCTGGGGAATTGACTTTAGTAGCGAGCAGAGCTTTAAGTGTTCAAGTAAAGGAAGACGAAGCAGTACAACGGGAAAACATTTTCCATACTAGGTGCTATGTTTAAGACAAAGTATGTAGTATGATTATTGATGGAGGAAGTTGTACTAATGTTGCTAGTACTATCATGGTAGAGAAGTTAGGGCTTCCGACACTTAAACACCCACGGCCATACAAACTACAGTGGTTAAATGACAGCAGAGAGGTGAAAGTGAACAAGCAGGCACTAGTGACTTTTCGGATTGGCAAGTATAAAGATAAGGTGCTTTGTGATGTAGTGCCAATGCAGGCTAGACACTTGTTACTTGGGCGGCCTTGGCAATTCGATAGACGTGTGAAGCATGATGGCTTCACCAACAAATATTCATTTGTACTTAATCAACACAACATCACTCTTGTTCTATTGACACCAAAGCAGGTTTACGGAGACCAAGTGAGCCTACAGAGAGAGAGTGAGGAAAAGAAAAAGAGAGAAAAAGAGAGTGAAATTCAAAAAGAGGCTGAGGAAAATATGAGAGAAAAACCAAAGAAAAATATGGCCATTGAGAGAAAATCAGATGGAAAACAAAATAATTTCTATGCGAGAGCGAGTGAGATAAAAAAAAGCGTTGTTTTCACATTAGCCGATGATTTTACTTTTGTGCAAAGAGGCATTTTTGAATACTAACGAATTTGACTTTACTTTGCCTAGTTCTATTACTTTTTGCAAGAGTATGAGGATGTTTTTCTTAGGAAACACCACATGGTTCACCTCCAATCCGAGGGATTGAGCATCAGATTGATTTTATACCTGGTTCAGCCATTCCAAATAGACCAGCCTATAGGAGCAATCCGGAGGAGACCAAGGAACTTCAAAGGCAGGTTAATGAGTTAATGGAAAAAAGGTACGTGAGAGAAAGAATGAGTCCATGTGCAGTTCCCGTTTTATTAGTTCCTAAAAAGGATGGGACGTGGAGGATGTGTGTTGACTGTCGAGCCATCAACAACATAACGGTAAAGTATCGACATCCCATTCCTAGGCTAGATGACATGCTTGATGAATTACACGGGTCTAGTGTATTTTCCAAAATCGATTTGAAAAATGGATATCATCAGAATAGAATGAAAGAAGGTGATGAATGAAAAACTGCCTTTAAAACAAAATATGGTTTGTATGAATAGTTAGTCATGCCTTTTGGTCTAACTAATGCCCCAAGCACTTTTATGAGACTTATGAATTATGTCTTGTGAGCTTTTATTGGCAAGTTTGCTGTTGTTTATTTTGATGATATCCTCATTTATAGCAAAAACATAAATGATCATGCAGTACATTTGAAATCTGTTTTAGATGTGCTTAGAAAAGAAAAGTAGTTTGCTAATCTGAAGAAGTGTACCTTTTGCACAGACAAACTTGTGTTTCTAGGATTTATTGTGAGTGCACAGGGTATACAAGTTGATGAGGAAAAGGTACGTGCAATCCAAGAGTGGCCGAGTCCCACAAGTATACATGAAAGGGCAAAGTTCAACATTCAGAAGAGAACTGAGCAATATGCTAAACAAGCCAACAAAGGGCAACATAAGCTAGTCTTTGAACGTGGCGATTGAGTGTGGTTACACATGCGCAAAGAACGATTTCCGGAATGAAGGAAATCTAAGTTATTACCTCAAGGGATGGCCTATTCCAAGTTATGGAACGGATCAATGACAATGCATACAAACTAGATTTACTTGGTAAGTATAATGTGAGTTCTACTTTTAATGTTTCTGATTTGAGTCCTTTTGATGTAAGTGATGATTTGAGGACAAACCCTCTTCAAGAGGAGGGGAATGATGAGATTAAGAATAAAACTATCACAAGCACATGGGATGAGATATATTCAAATCCTATTCAAGTTCCCGTCAGACGCGTTACAAGAGCTCGAGCAAAGAAATTCAAAGAAGCGCTTAATGAATTGATTCAAGCAACATAGGCTCAATCAAATTTCGTAGAGGCCCTTTGAAGGAATCGCACATGATAAATGCATGATTCAGACTCTTGAAGTTTCCAAATATTCACTTCCATGAAATAGGGAGTTGGTTTGCACATTATGGTGGGAAAATATATTATTTTTCTTTTTCAGATACTTTCCCGTTTCTTAAGGAGGCTATTAGGATAATGATTTAGTTCTATTTTAAGCCAATTAGGATTCTGATTTGATTTATATTCTTTCCTATTTACTTATATTAGGATTCTGATTTGGTTTAGATTCTTTCCTATTATGGAAGATTTAGATTCTGATTTGATTTTCAGTTTGGGATTTATTTCTAAAAATTCTTATAACCAACATTATATAATGTACTCGTATCTAATAAACGAGGGAAGCTTTTTTTTTTTTATGCAATTGGTGAGAGAGTTAATCCTCTTTGGTTCTTTACGAACTCTTTGAACTTATCGGATTTCCGTGGAGTTTAATATCTTGACTTATCAATCAGACCATCCATAGCTGATTGTGGCATCTTCACATACCAAGGTTTGTGCTTTCAATAAGCATTGGGTCGAGGTTCCATTCTATTTCTGGTTTAGATTCGATCTTGGAAACTAATTTGGTTAGGGTTGCGTCAGTTCTTGACGGGGTTCGTATCATTATCCTCGGTTTATCTCTATTCCTCCAGGGTGAAATGGGTTACTACTTCTATTGGGATTGCAGCTCAACAAAACAACAAATTCTTACCTCTATCATATCGTGACTCAAGATTTGGTCTGCTTGAGCAATGTGGGAAGCTACAAATTGGTCATACAAGGAGGTCTGACAAACAGTTACTACAGAGGGTGCATTTTAGTTCTAATTGTTGTCTTTTCTCCATTTCATAGTTTATGGCGTAAGTTTTATTTTTTTGTAAGCTCACCCTTATCCCCTGGCCTAGGCATTATGTCGATACCAGAATGAGTGCACTATTCAACCCCTGTGTTTTTTTCCCTCTTTTCATCCTGATCATCTCTTTCTTACGGGATTAGTAATCACAACTCATTGGGATATTACCGAAGATGAACTTTGGTATACCTGGTGTGTTACTGTTCTATATGCAACCAAAATAGTGTTCCCTGCTCTACCTCTTCTCGATAGGCTCAACAACCCTGACCCATCCACCTTTCTTCTTTCATATTCATCTGATCCAGACACTTCTGATTCAAACCTAGCTGATCTTTCCAAGATATTGGGAAATGCTGAGTTATCTTGTCTGACTAAGAATCTTGAAAACCATTCTTTAAGCCTAAGCAAGAGTTTTTCTAGAGCGGCTTTTTACTTAAAGTTCAAGATATTGGGGAATGCTGGACCAATAGTCCTCATGCTCGGGTTTCCAGCCAATATACCGAGACACTCCATAGAGGTTCCTTCTTCTAACATACCTCAAAACTAAGAACTTAGACAACCTTAAAAGACATAGAGTCTTTTGGAAACATAATAAAGGGTTCAAAGGAGAAACTTGAGAATAGCTGGCACAACGTTTTCATGCATGGGATCCTAATCAAAGGCAAGTTCAGAGCATACTAGCACAAGATAGACAATGAATTGGATTAGAGCCCGTTCACGTATTAGACAATGGTATGGTAAATAAGAATCTTGACCTTTGATAATCTAATAGAGCTTGAAAGCATAGAAGTTTTATCTTCATGGCTTCATCTTTATCTTCAACTACTCCAACTTCTTCTTCCTCAGCATCACTCTCTTCAACCTTTTTCTCTACCAAAGTCTTGTACTAAACAAACAGCTAGTAAAATAGAAAATCTTGTTGAATACTCTTATGTCCTTGAGTCTGTTTAAATTTCTGAGTCCTTCTTTCCACTTATTAGTCCATATAATCTGTATAAAAAACCTTCTTCTTTTACTAGAAGTATTAAAACCCTAATTTCTACCAAACAACCTTACCCCAAAGAGTACATACAGTCCTCTCGTCTAGATCAGTGTGCTTTACAAGCCACTACTGCAGAAAAATATGTCACTCTAGAAATACCCCCAGAACTCATTTTCTCATGGAAACGTGAAGGCTATACACATCTTCCTCTTGGAGGCGTTCGCCTTATCCTTACTCTTCATGGAAGAAAAGGATTACCAGTCACAACCAGAATTGCTTTACTGTGATACGAACCCCATCAAGAACTGATGCGATCCTAACCAAATTAGTTCCAAGATCGAATTTTAACCAGGAATGGAATGAAATCTCGACCCAACGCTTATTGAAAGCACAAACCTTGGTACGTGAAGACGCCACAATCAGCTATGGATGGTCTGATTGATAAATCAAGATATTGAACGCCACGGAAATCTGATAAGTTTAAAGAGTTCGTAAATAACCAAAGAGGATTAACTCTCTCACCAATTGCATCAAAAAAAAAGTTTCTTTCGTTTATTGGATACAAGTACATTATATAGGAGTAAAATAGAACTAAATGATTGGATACAAGTTACAAGAATTTTTGGAAATAAATCCGAAACCAAAAATCAAATCAGAATCTAAATATTCCATAATAGAAAAGAATCCAAATCAAATTAGGATCCTAATTGGCTTAAAATAGAATTAAATGTTTCCCTAATAGCCTCCTCAAGAAACGAGAAAGTATCTGAAAAAGGAAAATAATATATTTTCCCACCATAATGTGCAAACCAACTCCCTATTTCATAGAAGTGAATATTTAGAAACTTCAAGAGCCTGAATCATGCATTATCATGTGCGATTCCTTCAAAGGGCCTCCACGAATTTGATTGAGCCCAAGTTACTTGAATCAATCCATTAAGCGCTTCTTTGAATTTCTTTGCTCGAGCTCTTGTAACGGGTCTGACGGGAACTTGAATAGGATCTCATCAACTTGATACCAGGTTCAAGCAATATCAGCACGCCATTATAGGCACAGTTCTCACAACTCTTCATGCTGGAAGTGCTTTACTTACCTTTTATCTAAACTTCAATCTTTCTCTTCTTGATTCTAATCTTTCTACTACCCTGAAAGTTCATATCTAGCTTCAAGGAGCTGAACAAATCACTTAAGCAAAAATTGCCACTCTTCACCATCAGCTTGTTTACAGGCTGCAAAATTATGCTTTGGATTTGCCATCTCCACAAACTGCAACTTCAGATGCCCTTATGATTCTTGCAGAATCTGAAGAAATCCTGACCATCATCCAAATACCAAGGCAGATTTCTCTCCAAGAACTAATTAAACTCATGACTTTGGAATGGTTGTCCAACTATGAACAATTCCATCAAAATTATGAACTAGTACAAACCTCTGAAAGTTCCTTCCAGAGAAACAAGGATGGATCTGTTCGTCTCGCTTTTAAACCACCACCAACTTCATCATCAGAACCACCCAGATTATCTTTCACATATTCTTCAATGATTACTGCTGTTCACACAGAACAAGAAAATCTTCTTATTAGTGCTCAAGGTTTTCTCATCTACCCAGCAAAACTCAATAGTGATGCGAATCCCATAATGAAATTTTGAAACCCACACTTAAATTGAAGTTTCAACTTCCTAAGAAAGTTCTAAACAGATTTAACACAAACAAAACCTTGACCCAATGCTTAAGAAAACATGAACCAAAGGTATAAAGAATGACATTGATGCCACACTCAAGAAATAGATGAGAAGGTGAGTGATAAGTCTAAATTTGGAACACCACAAGAATGCTAATTCTTGATAAGTTCACTAGTTCTCAAAAGAACCAAAGAAAGAATAATCTTTCAAATTCAAATAACATTAATCTCTAATTTCTTACATAGCAAGGTTGTTGAGTTTAAATATACCAATAGAAACCCAAGATCCTAAAAATACAAATGAAAACATTAGAACAACCCTCCAAGTATAGGTTTGTCAAAGGATGCTTCAAAAAGTCTTCACCAACCAACCATAATTAATGCTATCATTGACAAACTTAATGCTAGCCTACCATAATTAATGCTATCATTGACAAACTTATTGTTAGCCCACCATCATTGATGGTAGACTTACCTTACACATTGACAAACTTGAAACAAAACAAACAAATGAAGTTGAAAACAAAGGAGTCGTTGAAAATCTCAAGTCTGAACAAGCTGTAATGAATTGGTCATAACTCCTTCTAGAGAACTCCAAATCCAGCTCTGTAAAATGTATTGGAAAGCTAACTTAATTATCTTTCCAATGGTATATAGCTTGCATATTACTTCGGGCTCAATCAATACCAGTTTTATTCCGAAGTTGCCCTTGCTGCATTTGATCCAAGTTGTGTATTTGGCTGCCCAATAGCTTGAATAATGGCCACAATGTCTTGTCTTCTCTCCAAGCCCAATTCATGATGTCTTGCATCTTGAATTTTATTTTTAATCCATATTTTCTCAATTAATCTATTTAAAGCAGCTTGCATCTTTTTTGCTCTAGCTCTTGTAATTGGGCCTCCATGAATGTGCAAAGGATCACTTGAATCTTTAATGGTATTTTCTTGATGGTTCTCATCAAATAGTCACTTCCTTTGGGATGTTCCAGCCTCTGGAAATTGTGATACATGCTGTCCTTGTTGGGATGATATTGAAAAAGATGATGAACCTCGCAGACACAAGCGCAAATATAAAAAGATAATTTATCCTTCTTGCAGATATCATGCTACACATCCAGAAGATCCTTCTGAACCAGACACTCAAGCATCACTACCTATATACAACAAAGGCCTTGCTTGGATCCAAAAACATGAGCCAACTCTGCTCACTTGTAGAACACAACTTGAAAAAACCCCTATCTAGAATATCCCTTTGGTACAATCTTGTATAATGTTTTCCTCATCAATATCCACAAAATACCAAGCTCAATTCCCACCTTTGGAAAAACAAACTGACCAACAAAAGAACTTCATTTCTAAACCTTTTGTTCCGTTTGCCGTTACACCTACTGGCCATTTAAAAGAACCTCATTCTTTTGAGGCAGTTCTAAATTGGCAAAGCTAGAATTCTGTAGCCCAAAACCAAGCCATATCCACCTTGCATCATAAGGTAGATCATATTACCCAAAAAACCAACCAAGTTGAAAAGAAAGTTGACACAATCTTAGACAGATTTAATCAGATTTATCAAAATCTTCACAACAGAGTTAATCAACTTGACTCTGAACTTCGTTCTATGCTTGCTCAAAGGGTTTATAACCTTGATTTTGATTTTAAAAAAAAAAAGAGGCTGAGATAAGAGCTTTAAAAGCTGAAATTGCCAGGATTGATTCAGAGAAAATCCAAGCTACCCTTTTTACCAAATCCCCTCTGATACCAATGATTAATCCTACTTATCATCTTTTTGTTCCATCAATTTCCTCTCAGTCTTATGATCCCTCTTGACTTTTTGGGATGACCCATACTTTATTCCCTCCACAACCTCAACCAAAACCAAAACGAACTCTTCAACAAAACCCTCAAACATTAACTTTTGAACCATCACCCTCTCCATCACCTACCACTACTCCAGAAACAAGCCAGCCTACTGAACAAACTCCTATATGTATAGGAAAACAACCCACGCACCAATACTCTACCCAGATATCTTTATCCACCTCTCATACTTCAATCTGAAGAATCGTCTGAATCATCACTTGAATCATCAAATGAATCCTCATATTCATCTCATCCAGACACTTCTAATTCAAACCTAGTTGATATTTCCAAACTCCTCATGAATGAACCTACTAAACAATCTGGTGCTACTGAAACTGGACCAAGAACTGAGACTGTTGATACAGATGATGAACAAGAAACTTTCCATGAAACTGGCGAATCCTCTTAGTCAGCTCCAGCTCAACCTAGATCATCCTTCAAACTATCAAATGGTCCATGGTTTACTTTTAATGATATTCCTCCAACAAGAATTGTCTGCTTAGATTGATGTCCAAATGTTAGTCCCTGGAGCTACAATAAAAACTATTCTCAGAGAATTCAGTACTCGATTTACTGGATCTTTAAGAGACTGGTTTGACAGTCTAGAACAGTACATACAACTTCAATTCATTCAAATTCCACAAGTCTCTCAGGCTTTGTTAGTGCTTTATGATCAATTTATTGGAGAACCTAGTGCAAATTTTAAAGCTGCCAGGAGAGATTATCTCAACATGAAATGTTGTTCTCTCAGCACAAAAGACCTCAACTACCATTATAAGCGCATGTCTCTACTTTATTACAAATTGGGCGGATTTAATAATCCTACACTCAGACATGTCTTTTTGGCTTCTCTTCCAGACGAATTACAACCAGAAATCTAGCATCAATTAGTAGCACACAAGCTCAATATTAACACACTTTCATTGGGAAAGCTGTTCCAAATTGCTCTTGGATGCCTCAACAAATTATGTGAGCAAAAGAAGTTCTTCCAAGAACTTATCAAAGACAGAGAACCTTTTAGATTTGCTTGAAAAAAAGCCTAATTTGGCTATCAAATGCACAAATCCAAAGAAGTGTGATTGTCCTTCAAAAAAGAAGTCGCATTTCAGAAAGACTAATTTCTCATTCTCAACAAAGAAGCGGCGTCCCAAACACTTCCGTTTCTTCAGAAAGAAACAGTCTTCTTCTAGGAAGTTTCCGAACTAGAACAAGAGTAGATGTTTCATTTGCAAAAAGAAAGGTCATTTTGTAAATGATTGTCCTGTTAAACCTCAAAAGGCAATCAAACTTATCCAACATCTAGAAAACACAACTGATTTTTCTCCAACAGAAGATTAGATTGAACATTTGTTTTCTGAACAATAACACCCAGATGATGATATAGTCTTTGCCTTATCAACAAGTTCTAGCAGCTCAGAAAGTTCTGATCTTCAACCCATATACACAGTCCAACCTCCATCCATTTTAATCCATGATCCCACTATACCCGTTCCTTCAATCAAAATCCAAATCATTGCCTCAAAATACCATAAACCTATTATAGCCATTGGTTCTCTTGATACTAGAGCTCAGCTCAGCATGCTTAATCCTGCTATTCTTCCCTCTGAATCCTGGAAAATCAAGAAGAATATTTCAAAGCAACTAACGGAAATATCTTCACAACCAAATTAGTCACTAAACATCCAATAGGGATTCAATTATTCCTTAATTGTGTTGTTTGGTTCAAACTGATTGGTTCGTCCTTTCCAAAGAAAGATCTTCTCATAGGATTTGATGTCCTACATCAAGCAAAATATGTCTAGATTACCTCTTCAGATCTTCGTTACAAATCCATGATCAAGCCCTTCACCAGTGTCCTAAAGATTTCTTCTTTAGTTAATCTACCATCCTCATACCAGTCCATCACAAATCAGATCTGAAAATTTTGTCCCGAAAATCACAGTCTTTTTACTCATCCAAAACCATTGTGGAAAAATCTATATTTCTTCATTAAGTTAGCTTTCAAACTAAATGAAGATACAAACCCGACCAAAGCCACCCACATGGGTATGACACCACAAGACCTCCTTTTGGCCCAACAAGAATGTGCTCAATTGTTAAAACAAGGCCTTATTGAACCCACAAATTCTCAATGGGCCTACCAAGCCTTTTATGTTGAGAAAAGGTCCGAAATCCTTCGTGGCAAAAAAAGATTAGTCATTGATTACCAGCCACTTAATAATTTTCTCCAAGACTACAAATTTCCTTTACCTAACAGACAAACCCTTTTTATCCACCTCAAAAACGCCAAAATCTTTTCTAAATTTGACCTAAAATCTGGTTTTTGGCAACTCGGTATTCATCCTTCTGAATGATACAAAACTGTATTTTGTATCCCCAATGCCCATTACCAATGGACAGTCCTCCTTTTTGGTCTCAAAACAGCTCCATCTATTTTTCAAAAAACCATGACCACAATCTTCCAACATATCCTTTATCATACCCTTGTTTACATTGATGATTTGCTCCTTTTTCAAGTACTGATGTAGAACATCACCAGTTACTCCAACAGTTTTTTCAGATTATTCAGCAACATGAAATCATGATCTTTGAATAGAAAAGCACAATCGCGACAACATTCATTGAATTTCTTGAGCATATTAGAGGGTAAAAGCCAATTAATTTGAGTGAAACACGAGTGGAATTGAGTGAGTCATTTTTCTTGAGTTAAACACGTAAGGGAGTGAGGTGAGGCTCTTCCACATTATTTCTAAACTTTTTTTGCAGAAAATAACTATGTCTCACAACCTAGAACGAAACACAAATGAAGAGGTATCCACAACTACTCATAATTTACAAATTCAAGCATTGATGGGAGAGATGAGAAGGATGATGAGGGCTGAATTAGAGCTTATACACGAGCGTTTTGATCAAGTGGAGAACACACGTGCAGGGCAGCCACAACCCATTCCCCAACCACGTAAAAGAGAAAGAGCTCCAGTTAGAGGAGAGATTGATGATTATTATAGGAATGAGTATGATGAGGGTGAGGACTCAGCGAGTAGCTATAGGAGAGACGGACAAGGCAGGAGAGCTAGGAATAGAGATGATGAATTAAGTGGCATAAAGATAAAGATTCCATATTTTCAAGGAAAATCCGACCCAGAAGCATACCTTGAATGGGAAAAGAAAATGGAGTTCATATTTGATTGCCATAATTATTCAAAGGCAAAAAAGGTAAAATTGGTTGTGATTGAGTTTTTTTACTATGTTATTACTTGGTGGGATCAGCTTGTTATAAGTAGAAGGTGAAATAAGGAATGTCCAATTGAGACATGGGATGAAATAAAATCATTGATGAGAAGGCGTTTTGTACCTAACCACTATTATCAAGACTTGTAGAAAAAATTATAATGTCTTACACAGGGTAGTCAAAGTATTGAGGATTAACATAAAGAAATGGAGATTGCCATAATTAGAGCAAATGTGGAGGAGGATAGAGAAGCTACCATTGCTCGATTCTTAAATGGTCTTAATCAGGAGATTGCAGATAAGGTTGAGTTACAACATTATGTGGAGATTGAGGAGATGGTCTACAAAGCCATTAAGATTGAGCAGTAACTCAAAAGGAAGGGTAACACTCATGCAGCCCCAAGCTTGAGTTCCACTCCTTGGAAGCCGAGTTATATGAAACGAGACGAGAGGCCATAAGCATCTATTGCACCTAAACAAATAACCGAGCGCTCCAAGCACAATTCACAAGATAACACAGTGACTCCTACTAGTAGGAATTGTGACATTAAGTGTTTTAAATGTCAAGACAGGGGCATATCGCAAGTGAATGTGTGAATAAAAGAGTTATAGTGTTGCAGGACAATGGTGAGATTATAACTGAAGATGAAACAGAAAAAAATGAGTTGCCGCCATTAGAGGACGTCGAAGATGAAGAGTATATAGCCCTTGAGGAATTGACTTTAGTAGCGAGAAAATATTTTAAGTGAAGGAAGACGAAGCAGTGCAACGGGAATTACTAGGTGCTATGTTCAAGACAAAGTATGTAGTATGATTATTGATGGAGGAAGTTGTACTAATGTTGCTAGTACTATTATGGTAGAGAAGTTAGGGCTTCTGACACTTAAACACCCACGGCCATACAAACTACAGTGGTTAAATGACAGCGGAGAGGTGAAAGTGAACAAGCAGGCACTAGTGACTTTTCGGATTGGCAAGTATGAAGATAAGGTGCTTTGTGATGTAGTGCCAATGCAGGCTGGACATTTGTTACTTGGACGACCTTGGCAATTCGACAGACGTGTGAAGCATGATGGCTTCACCAATAAATATTCATTTATATTTAATCAACGCAACATCACTCTTATTCCATTGATTTACAGAGAAAGAGAGATGAAAAGAAAAAAAGAGTGAAATTCAAAAAGAAACCGAGGAAAATGTGAGAGAAAAAACAAAGAAAAATACTGCCATTGAGCGAAAATCAGATTAAAAAAAAAAAGAATTTCTATGCGAGAGCGAGTGAGATAAGAAAAAGATTGTTTTTACATCAGCAGATAATTGTACTTTTGTACAAAGAGGTATTTTTGAACACTAACGAATTTGACCCTACTTTACCTATCTCTATTACTTTTCTTTTGCAGGAGTATGAGGATGTCTTTCCTGAGGAAACACCACATGTTTACCTCCAATCTGAGGGATTGAGCATCAGATTGATTTTGTACCCGGTTCAGCCATTCCAAATAGATTAGCCATAGGAACAATTCGGAGGAGACCAAGGAACTTTAAAGGTAGGTTAATAAGTTAATGGGAAAATGGTACGTGAGAGAAAGCATGAGTCCATGTGCAGTTCCCATTTTATTAGTTCCTAAGAAGGATGGTACGTTGAGGATGTGTGTTGATTGTCGAGCAATCAACAACATAACGGTAAAGTATCGACATCCTATTCCTAGGCTAGATGACATGCTTGATGAATTACATGGGTCTTGTGTATTTTCTAAAATTGATTTGAAAAGTGGATATCATCATATTAGAATGAAAGAAGAAGATGAATGGAAAACTACTTTTAAAACAAAATATAGTTTGTATGAATGGTTAGTCATGCCTTTTGGTTTAACTAATGCCCCGAGCACTTTTATGAGACTTATGAATCATGTCTTGTGAGCTTTTATTGGCAAGTCTGTTGTTGTCTATTTTGATGATATCCTTATTTACAGCAAAAACTTAAACGATCATGTAGTACATTTGAAATCTATTTTAGATGTGCTTAGAAAAGAAAAGTTGTTTGCTAATATGAAGAACTTTACATTTGCACAAAGTATACGGTTGATGAGGAAAATGTACGTGCAATCCAAGAGTGGTCGAGTCCCAAAAGTGTAAGTAATGTGAGAAGCTTTCATGGGCTTTCTAGTTTCTATCGACGATTTGTGAAAGACTTTAGCATGTTAGCCGCACCACTTACTGAAGTAATAAAAAAAGATGTTAGATTCAAATGTGGAGAAGCGTAAGAAAAGACGTTTCAAATAATCAAGCAAAAGCTAACTGATGCTTTTTTATTGTCTTTGCCTAACTTTAATAAAATATTTGAAATTGAATGCGATGCTTCAGGTATTGGTGTTGGCCCTAATGCAGGAAGGACGACCAATTACTTACTTTAGAGAAAAGTTGAGTGGGACAACCTTAAACTACCCTATTTATGATAAGGAGTTATATATGTCGGTTCGAGCGTTAGAAACGTGGCAGCACTACCTATGGCCTAAGGAGTTCATGATTCTCACCGATCACGAGTCCTTGAAACACATTAAAGGCCTACACAAGCTGAACAAGAGGCATGCTCAATGGGTAGAATTCATTGAAACATTTTCATTTGTCATTCATTACAAACAAGGTAAGGAAAACATTATTACAGATACGTCTTCTCGCAGGTATCTCTTAATCTCATCACTTAATGCTAAACTACTTGGGTTTAAACATATTAAGGAATTGTATGCTAATGACCATGATTTTAGTGTTGAATATCAAGCTTGTGAAAAGACCGCAGTCGGTAAATATTTTAGGCATGATGGCTATTTATTTTGGAAGAATAAACTATGTGTGCGTAACTGTTCTTTAAAAGATTTGTTAGTGAGAGAATCCCATGGAGAATGGTTAAATGGGCATTTTGGAGTTGTAAGACTTTATCAGTTTTACAGGAACACTTCCATTGACCGCATATGAAATGAGATGTTGAAAGACTTTGTGGTAAATATGTCACTTATAGGCAAGCCAAATCGAAAGTGCAACCTTATGGTTTATACACCCCTTTGACAATACCTAGTGTACCTTGGACTGATATTTCGATGGATTTTATGTTAGGTTTACCTAGGTCTAGACAAGGGAAAGACTTAATTTTTGTAGTTGTAGATAGATTTTCAAAGATAGCACATTTTGTTCCATATCACAAAACGGATAATGCTTCTAATGTTGCTAACCTATTTTTTAGGGAGATTGTAAGGTTGCATGGTATGCCTAGGACAATTATTTTTTATAGGGACGCTAAGTTTTTAAGTTACTTTTGGAAAACCTTATGGGTTAAGTTAGGAACTAAGTTGTTGTTCTCAACTACTTGTCACCCTCAAACTGATAGTCAAACAGAAGTTGTAAATAAAACTTTGTCTACTTTATTGCAAGCTATCATTAAAAAGAACATCAAAACTTGGGAAGATTATTTACCACATGTTGAGTTTGCTTATAATCATTCTGTTCATTCTGCTACTAAGTATTCACCGTTTAAAATTGTTTATGGTTTTAATCCTTTAACCCCATTGGGTTTAACTCCATTACCTGTTTGTGAGCGTGTTAACTTAGATGGCAAGAAAAAGGCTGAAATTGTTAAACATATACACGAGAAGGCGAAGTTCAACATTAAGCAAAGAACTGAGCAATATGCTAAACAAGCCAATAAAGGGCGACATAAGCTAGTCTTTGAACCTGGCGATTGGGTGTGGTTACACATGTGCAAGGAGCTATGTCCAGAATGAAGGAAATCTAAGTTATTACCTCGAGGGGATGGCCCATTCCAAGTTTTGGAACGGATCAATGACAATGCATACAAACTGGATTTGCCTGGTGAGTACAATGTAAATGCTACTTTTAATGTTTCTGATTTGAGTCATTTTAATGCAGGTGATTATTTGAGGACAAATCCTCTTCAAGAGGAGGGGAATGATGAGATTAAGGATAAAACTGTCACAAGAACATGGGATGAGGCATATTCAGATCCCATTCAAGTTCCCGTCGAACCCATTACAAGAGCTCGAACAAAGAAATTCAAAGAAGCACTTAATGGATTGATTTAAGCAACTTGGGCTAAATCAAATTCGTGGAGGTCGGTTGAAGGAATCACATATGATAAATGCATTATTTAAACTCTTGAAGTTTTCAAATAATCACTTCCATGAAATAGTGAGTTGGTTTGCACAATATGGCGGGAAAATATATTATTTTTCTTTTTCAGATACTTTCCTGTTTCTTGAGGAGGTTATTAAGGAAACAAATCAGTTAGTTCTATTTTAATCGCCTAGTTTCCGTTTAATTAATGTAAGGCATTTAAAGCCAATTAAGATCCTGATTTGATTTAAATTCTTTCCTATTTACTTAGATTAGGATTCTGATTTGGTTTAAATTCTTTTCTATTTATTTAGATTAAGATTCTGATTTAGTTTAGATTCTTTCCTATTAGGAAAGATTCATATTTAGCTTTGATTTTTGGTTTAGGATTTATTTCCAAAACTTCTTGTAACAAATCCTATATAATGTACTCGTATCCAATAATCAAAGAAGAAGTTTTTTGATGCAATTGGTGAGAGAGTTAATTCTCTTTGGTTCTTTACAAACTTTTTGAACTTATCGGATTTCTATGGCGTTCAAACTCTTGACTTATCTATCCATAACTATTTGTGGCGTCTTCATATACCAAGGTTCGTGCTTTCAATAAGTATTGTGTCGAGGTTCCATTCTATTTCGGGTTTAGATTCGATCTTGGGAACTAAATTAATTAGGATCGCGTCAGTTCTTGACGGGGTTCATATCACTCTTGTTGCGTAAATACGCCATTTACATGATTCCAAAGAACAATGGGCCTCAAAGCATGTTGTTGTGGACCGTGCAATCTTGAAATCAAACTATTCCTACAAGGCCATTTTACGCAATTCTAGTATTAACTCATTTTTCTCAGTGAACAACTTACTAAGAGCAATATCAGCAGAATTATAGCTTCTAACTAAGTCTGGAGCAACCAAGTTTGAAGGCAAAACTTGAGCCAGACTCATGAGGGGATCAACTGTTATCTTCCTCCTCAAACCGACCATCGAAGTAATAGGTCAGTTGTCTCTGTTGTCAATAGGAATATCATACTGATGCTCATCCTCATCATTGATAGGAATATTGGAGTAAAACTTCACTATTGGAGTTCATGCCTTGCATACTATTAAACAGTTCCAAACAAGCATTATCAGCTTCTGTGTTATTGGTGTCATCAGTAGGACCATCATCAGTGCGGAAATCATTGTTGTGGAATGAAGAGTAATGTTACCTTAACGATGTCCCTAATAGTAATAACTCTTCTTCAACATCTACTAACGTAATGTCGTTCTCATCAATAGTGTCATTATTTTCGTAGACTGGAGAGTAATGTTGCTGTAACGACATTTGTTGTGGTAACACCTCTTCCTCAATATCGGGGAAATAGTCATTTGCTCTAAACGAAATTTCAGTTTCTACAAGTGGCTGAGGATCTTCGGCTGGAACTCGAGGAGATATGGTGACAAATATAGAGATGTATCCATAATTGACCACATCAGAGGCCGTGTGCAGCATAATCTTAATCATTTCATTATTAAATATGTCCACAAGTAGTGAACATACGCGATATATTGTGTTACTAGACCTCAAAGTTGTTTTCATCGTCATACTATATTCGTTAGGGTTTATCTGTAAAACTTCATACACTCTTGCAAGAAATTGATTAAACGTATAATCTTTCCAAACTAAAAAAGTTATATTCTTGACATTCATGTACTCCATACGGTCATCTGTCAACGTCTCCCACCAACTGTCGTAACATAATTGAAGCACAACTAAATCCATTAAACCTAAAAATTATTTAAAGAAACAAAAGAAGTAAGATTACACGCTACAAAATATGGTAAAATGAATATGCACAAAATTTATATCGATTAAATGGAGTATTTGATTTTGGTTTGATTTATCTCGTCATAATCTTCGAAACGGTATATTACACGCCTAAAAGGGACGCATGTAGCCCAAGTTATGAATTTTAGAAAATATCTGAAATTTAGTGAGACATGTTAATTTAGTGAGAGAGGCAGTGGGACAGGTGCCTGAATCACAAAAAATCAGTGGGCTTATGTGCGACAAGCACCTGTCCCACTACCTATCTCACTTGTTTTGAACTTTGTTTTTTGCTCGACTTTTTAGTGTTTTCAATAATTTATCTTCATTTCTCAACTCAAACTAAGTACTTTAACAAATCACATTGTTTTATGAATGAAAAATAACAACATTTGCAACAAAAATCCACTTTAATTTTGAATTTAGTTGATAAAATCAATACACTAAAGGTTTATATTGTGTAAGAGTATAAACTGATCTTAAAAACCTCTCCAATTGATGATTATATCTTCAATTATGCAATGCTTGTTTGATGGAATTTTTTGATTTATTGAGAGTGATGAGGGCTTGTTAAGTTGTTGAGGGTTGAGAACATTTAGTTGTGTTGGAATTTCTCAAGTGACATGGCTTTGTAAATTTGTTGAAAGTGGTGAAGGTAATTTAGTCTAAAAATAAGGTGTTTTGCTAGTTATAATAAAAAAATTAGGTGGGTTAAATTTAAAAATTGTAAAAATTTTAAGGCTATTTTTGTAAATTTCCCACAACATATTAGAAATGATTAAAGTGAAATAATCAACACATTTATATTGTGTGGTGGATAGACATGTTTATATATATATATATGTATGTACACACACACAGATGACAGTCATGATACCATATAATTGATAGGTATTAACAACATTCACATAAAGTTTTAAAAGTAAAAAAAATTAGGAATTTTTAAATAAATACTATTCATCAATTTGAGAGAAAAAATACCCTAGCGTAGCGATTTTCAAGAAAAACGGTGTACTCTAAAAACATAAGGTTATATTATGGCATTTGAAGAGTACAATATTCTATAGATAAACGAAAAACATGAAAACTATAATAAAAAAGAGTAATGATACAACCACAAATTATTATACAAATTTATTTTGTACAAACTAGTTTGACATTAATTTATTGGTTAAATAAAAATATAAATAATAAAAATAAATCATGTAGACCAAAAGATGTTTTATTTAATTAATTTAATCATGCCACATCGGTTTGTACAAAAAATAATTGTATAAGAGTTTGTAGTTATATTATTACTTAATAAAAAATATTTTATTTTTATATATTTAAATTCTCCTATTTATCTCTATTTATTTATAAAAGGAATTTAGACAATAAAATTTGGTATTATGGATAGATCCAAAAGATAAAAATATATCAATTTTGAATGTATAGAAAATTATATAGAAAATAAATTTTTAGACTATAGTTTCCATGTTTTTTGTTTATCTATTAATGGCATAATCGGTCCAAATAGATGATAACCAATGTCAGTATCATTTCCCACTTAGTCAAAAAATATTTTGTTTTTATATAATTTGAATTCTCCTATTTATCTCTATTTATTTATAGAAGCAAAATTGAAGTACTAATTGCCCGATTAATGAGAGAAAAACTTACTTTTAGAAAAAAAAAATGAATTGGGTCAATTTTTCAGGTTAAGGGTGGGGCCATTTTGCCCCACTATTCCGTAAAATAATCAAAAGGAATAATTTTTCATTTCTTGTTGAGACAAACCATCGACTTCTCCAAATCAATAAGTCACCACCAAAAACAACCAGACAACCATTCTCTCTCTTTTGAAATTGATGCAAAAACCACAGCCTTTACACTTAACAGGGTTTAAAGGGTACCGTTTCTCGCTCTTACTCTTCTTCGATTATGGCCTTTCAAGGGAAGAAACTTATCAGTGATCCCAATGGTTTGCATTTTTCTCCCTATTTATTTCCTTTTGATTTAATTGGTCATTTTTTGCGCTCTTTCTGGTCGCCGCGAAAAACAGAATATGAAAATTCGAGTGTTATGTTTTTCTTTTTGGTTAATATATAAATTGGTTCTAATTTAAAGCTATTTTTGCCTGCACGAGTATTTTTATTTAATTTTCTTTTTGCATGTTATCAGAATGTGCCTGATGACCTAGGTTTTTTTTCTCCCCTTAAATTTTTTCTTGGCGACAGAATCTGAATGTAAAAATTTCACAAACTATGGGCTCTGTTTGCTTGTGTGAAAGTGAATGCTCCTAAGATATGAAATGAACATTTTTGACAAAGCTGTTGTTTTTTATTACATGTGATGGCGTCTGTCTGTTTTGCTTCTTTGATGAACAAAAGAAAGTCTGTGCAATATTGTTTAAACTGCTATTAGGCATTGAAGTGATGACATTTAATGCAAAATGATGATAGAATCATGTAGAAGAGTGGGTTTACTTTCTTATTTGCGGAGAAGAAAGAAGACATAGCTTATTTAAATGGTTGCAGATGTGGTGACTGAGTTCATTGAGGGTCTTGTGGAAACCTATCCTGGTCTGCAGTTCTTGGATGGTTTTCCGCAGGTGAATAAGTTTTCTATGTTCCACTTTTGCTGTCAAACATAGCTGTTATGCTACTTATAGTTTGTCTCCTTTTTTGTTGTAATACAGGTGAAGGTTGTATTACGTGCTGATGTTTCAAGTGCAACGTATAGCATGGTTGCAGTTATATCAGGTTTGATAACTTCAGGCTGCAGTACTTGATATTGTTCCGGTCATAAGCTTGAAACAATTGTTTCATATTTGTGCTGTGATTGCCTTTTGTCTAGCTCTTATAGTTTTAACCATGAATTATCGAATGTAATGAGTTTTGCATTTTTAGGGATGATAGACCACTAGTAGACCAGAGTTATAATTGGCTTAAAAATGGACTAAAGATTTTTTTTTTTTTTTAATAAAACAATTGCATGCAGATTCTTAGTCTATTTACTGCTGCAAAGGCATGACTTTATTAGAAATGGATCTCCTATATTTCTCACACCTATGCTGGTAAATTGTTCCTTTAATCTTGATCTATCAAACCAAAGAACTATCACATTTGTCAATTTAAAAGCATAGAAACAGCAATATTTCAGATTGTCTGCCACAAGAGGCTTGGGATTTTGACCTGTCGAAGCAACGAAAGATTAAGCACTTTATTTAAAATGATAAATATACTGCATTTCACCTTTTGTTTCACAAAAAATATAAGAAAATCTGAAACATTGTTTTTCTGATGAGCGGTTTGCCTGATACCTATTCATCTGTTTCAAAGTTTGTCTCAAGATGTCCAATTCAAAAGTTTGTCATATGTGAAGGCTCAACCCCAACTTATACTTCGTAGGCAATCTGTGAATCTTAATGCTAAAATAATTTGTCACTTGGAGATAAAGTGGCTAATTGATCTAGCTCTGAATCGTATTATACAAATCCAACCCAAAAGATTATCTAGTACATTGAGGCCTAAACAATTCCGTATTTAGACATGGCCAATTTCAGTTTTTAGAGCACATTGGGGACTCTTGCTAATGGAAAGAAAAATCACTTGAAAACTAATCTAGTGTTAGAGAGTTGAATTATGTCTTTCCTGAGTAAATGGTTGGCATGACATGCTCAAAGTAAATGATTCAGTAGGAATGATGTCATTATGCTTTGATATGAAAGATGTGGGAAATAATATTTCATGACGGTTATTTATTTATTTTTTAAGTTACAATTTTACTATGTTAATTAGAGAAGTAAGCAGCATCCCTTTCCAGGAATCTCACCTAGAAACCAATGGCATTACTTCAAAACAAATTCACATCACAGTAGCTAAGAAATAATCTATTTTAACTTATTCATTCATGTCAAAGTACAGATTATGACCCAACAAGTAGATAATGTAGGGCTCAAGGCTGTCTGCTATCAAGAACCTCATCATAAACCTGGGAAATATAGGACGACTCTTTAAACTTACAAATTGAAGATCCTTTGACAAAACTTCCTATATAAAACTGTTAAAAAGTTAAAGACAGCTTTGAATTATTATCTTTTTCTTTACTTCTTAAATAAGACTTTAGGACTCGATTAATTGAACTTTTGTGACTCTCGCATGTAAGAGCACTCTTACTTTAATGGGCTAAATTTTGGTCCATATCTGAATGAAGTTGGGCCATTTGGGTTGTAGACGTTTCGACATTCCTTTGATCAAGTGGTTGCAGCTGCTTGTCTTTGTCAAATGCTGGATTCATCATATTATTGGGATCTTTATTATCTTGATATTGTTTGTGATGCAGGTGGTGGAAGTGGACATGAGCCGGCACATGCTGGATTTGTGGGAGAAGGGATGCTGACAGCTGCAATCTGCGGGGATGTTTTTGCATCTCCTCCAGTGGATTCAATTCTAGCTGTATGTTTTATTGCTTCTTATATGTTTATCTTGCTAGTAATTCTGTGAATTATGATATTGAATTGGTTTACTGGTCCTGTATCATTTAACTTCAGGGCATTCGTGCTGTAACTGGTGCTATGGGATGTCTTCTTATTGTCACGGTACTGTTATATCAAAAGCACTCAGGTGGCAATTTAACAATTAATTGTCTTATTGCATTCTATAAGTTTCTTCTTTGGAGCTTTTTGATTGTACTACGGTTAGAATTGCTATTACCAATTATGATCCCAATGAATACTTATTTTGCTTTTATTTCTTGATTTATATTTTTGCAATCTGGATGTTAACAGAATTATACTGGTGATCGTTTAAATTTTGGTTTGGCTGCCGAGCAAGCAAAATCTGAAGGTTATAAAGTAGAGGTATGTTCTTAAAATTTATACTCAAGTATGATAAGATATTAAAATGATGATGATATTCTTTGCATTTGCAGATCGTTATTGTTGGAGATGATTGTGCATTGCCTCCACCTCGTGGCATTGCTGGACGAAGAGGTTTAGCAGGGACTATTCTTGTGAACAAGGTTTGTTCTTCGCCCTCCTGACCGACAACACCCCCACACACCCCTCCCCCCAAACCATCACCCCATTCCTCTTCAGACATGCACAAAGGTTGTTTGCATGTTCATTCACTTGCACACACTATAGGCCTTTTCTTTTTGTTTGTGTTTGCAAGAGTCATCTTTTCGTTAGTTTCTCCTCTCCTTTAATTTATCACGACATTACTTGACTTGTTTACTTTCATCATCAACCAAATTTATGTTTATGTAAGGTTGTTTTCAGTTGCCATTTGTAATCCCAATCCATTTATGCTCAAAGTGTTTCTCATTATAATATGAAAAAATTTACTGCTGGTTTCTGATGCAAAAAGCTTAACATGCTGTCAATTTTTAGTAGTATCCAGCAGAAAGAAAGACAAAATAGACTAATTTTCCTATCCCGGCAAGGTTTTAGACTTATTTGCTTTCAGTTTGTAATTACTATTAGTGTTGTTGAGATTTTAACTGGGTTGCATATCACAACTTGATGACTTGTTTGAAAGACAACTGCTTTATCTGTTGTTTCATATGTATTTTTACTAGGTGTGGTGTGTTTTTAATAATTACTCTTTGCAAGAGACAGATTGCTGGAGCTGCTGCTGCTGCTGGCCTTTCTCTTGCTGATGTTGCTGCAGAAGCTAAACGTGCATCCGAAATGGTAGGAACGATGGGTGTTGCATTATCTGTTTGTACGCTGCCTGGGCAGGTTACGTCAGATCGTTTGGGCCCTGGAAAGATGGAACTTGGTCTCGGAATTGTGAGTTACTTTCAATGTGGCAACTTATTTTTAAAGTAATTAGTGTAGCAATTATATCTATATACTTCTAAAAAAATTAATTTGTTGTTTTAGTTTGTACTGGATTGACCAGAGCAAATTCACTATGTCCAGATTTTTCGAGTTCTATCTTGAGTTGGCTGTTTGTGATAACATGCATTTTATTTAGTAGCCGGTTATTTTGGTGGAACTCTTGACCGAGGCTGTGGCTTTTATTTAGCCATCAGACCCAAATTTTGCTTCCACATTTACATTGACTTATAATAAGATAAATTTCTTTTCAGCATGGTGAACCTGGTGCTGCAGTGGCTGATCTTCAGCCGGTAGACGTGGTTGTTTCTCACGTTCTTAAGCAAATATTGTCTACGGTATGCTGCAATATCTAAGCAGATATCTTCTTTTTGCATAATGACTTTGTTTGCTGCCTTATAAAAAGTAGAAATAATATGTGTGTGTCTCTCTCATTATCCAGCAAGGTTTTCCTTACTTTTTAATGTGATAAGAAACAAGTTAAAAGACAGAAAAATATAAATTTAGCTAAGCATTTTCTTCGAGCAAATATAGAACCTGAGTGGATGGTTTTATGTCTATTACTTGTTCTTCCTCCCGAGTTGAGACCTATCATTCAGATAGATGGTGATTTATGCCTTCAGGACTTGTATGGAAGGCTTGAGAAAATATAATGTCTAAACCCTTACTGCATTAATTTTTCTTATGACATGTACTTTTTCCTCCATGCATATGACGAAACATCTTATGACAGAGCATGGTGAATGTGGTGTTCTTTTATCCTTATTGATCAACGCATGAACCATTTGATGCAATATTTTACTCCAGAGCTTACTTAATTTGATGTTCTACTGTTCTTGCTGTTCGATCTTTGCAGGAAACTAATTATGTTCCGATAACCCGAGGTAATAGAGTGGTGCTCATGATCAATGGGTAGGTCACTGACCCTCTTCTATGTTGCGGATATAAATTTCCTTATAATTTATATATTTTTGGTAGAATGAGCAACCTTATATAATATTTTTTATGGGGACCAATAAACTTATACTATTGGAGTGGCGGATGTACTGGAGTGTAAAAACTGTCGATAGAAACCAGGTATCATCCTGGGAGATATCTTGATGTTTACATACAACCTGTAAACCCAGGATATCTGAAAATTAAAAAGCCAATACAAAGAGCTCTCCAAAGAAAAGATATACCACATTTGGGAATAAATTTGGTAGCCCCTTGCATTTTAGATGAAAATGAACAAGCTGTCTTGAAACTCTAATTTGACACAAAAGCCCGAAAGAAGCTTGAAAGTGGACTCTGTTGAACATAAAATTAGTTTCTCCCTCATTTTTAACTAGCCTTTGTACTTTTCTCTTTTTAGAATTGATAGAAAAGTGCCTATATATGTTCAGGAAGCATATGCTTACTCGGTTATGGAGTTGACCTTGTTTTTCATGATGAGGCTGTAAGATGTTAACAATAATAGGAAATTTTAAATTAGTAAGGCAGCTTGAAGTTAAATATTAGTTAATATTTTTCTCGATTTTTATTTGATTATTTATTTTATTTTTTGTTGTATGTTGTGCTTCTTAATTCTTTTCTGATTTTATACAATTAACCTTATACAAGTCAATTATCTTACCCAATGTTTTTGAAATCCGTTATTTAGATTGGTAGTCGACGAAACCTTGGATCAGATTTTGATTACCTTTCCCGTTTTGCAATGTTCCCTTATTTGAACATTATCTCCATATTTTCATAGGTAATTCTTTGACTTAGCATGGCTTTAAAAGATTAAACAATAGTCCTGGAAGTCAGTTTAATCAACAGAGAGCAAGATAATTGATCTACTTTGCCAAGCGTATGCTTGCATTTCAACGAAGCCACCTATAAATTATATATATTTGTACGATTAGCTTGGAAAGAAGTGTTTTTCTGATCTTCTTAATGACTTGCTTTTAGCATATAATAGGGATCTGGAAAAAATCATTTGTTTCGAATGTAATATTCATGTTTCATGCCATTTAACAGTGCTGTTTATGCTTTGAAGGATGATTTTAACAGTTAGAAATCATTCATTTCGTACACAAATTTTTTCTTATAACGATCAATTTTTTGATTGCATTTCGTACTCATGAAGGCAGCACTCTTGGTCATGAGGGAATGTTTCACAATATGTTACCCTGTTGCCTGCAGCTTAGGTGCCACTCCTGTGATGGAACTGATGATTGCAGCAGGAAAAGCAGTCCCAAATTTGCAACTGGAACATGGACTGGCTGTTGAAAGAGTGTACACAGGATCTTTCATGACTTCTCTTGACATGGCAGGTTTGTTTATGGTGCTAACAGCATTAGGTTGAAGTGATGAAACAAGGAATCTGAGTGCTGGTTTCTTTCAGGATTCTCAATTTCCATCATGAAGGCAGATGAAGTAATTTTGAAGCATCTTGATGCTACAACTAAGGCTCCTCATTGGCCAGTTGGTGTGGACGGTCAGTGATATGTGATGATAGTTTATTCTTTCTGTGTTCTTGTATTCATTTCTGTTAATAAAGATATCATGTGTGAAACTTCCCTAACAGCCAAACTGATTTATATGTTTTACTGTTATAAAGTTCATATATCGGGGACATTAGGGGAAAATAGAGTTCATTTATCGTGTAACTCCAGATAGAAAGAAAAAGTAACTTCTTATAGTGATTTTACTTTTATTGAGCTGAGGAGTTCTTTACTTGTAGGTAATCGTCCACCGGCCAAGATTCCTGTTCCAATGCCACCTTCTCATTCAACGAAGAGTGACGAGGTTAGTTTGCTATATTCAAATGCTTTTCTTATGAATAGAAAATGGCAATCCCCATAGTGTTCTCTGCAAGATGTTTCCTCGTCACAGGCTACTGTCCGCATCTGTTGATACATTAATCACATTTATATGGCAGTGTATCAGTTAATACAAGCAGACTTGATTAGGAACTGTATAGGTAGTTGCTAATTGCTCCTTCTGTTGTCTCTTGCCATTAGCTTCACATTCGCAGTAGTTTCCTCTTATCCAGAAAACAGGGATGTAGATTAGTCAGAGATGAGATCCGATCCCATTCTAAAAGTTTATAGGCATGTACTCATAAATTTTCATTTTGGTTGTAGGAATTTAATAAAATCTCGAGCTCTGTGATTCAAGGTTATCAGTGGTGGAATAGTCTACACCTCACCCTGCTGGAGTTTTTATTTTTGGGTCATTTTAAGCTCCTAGCAACAAAATTTCATTTGATTCCACCCTCTTTACATTTTAAAAATTTGGAAAATCTAGTGATTCTACACTCTTAACGAGTTTATCCTTTTGTCTTTAGGAAAGAAAAATAGGTTTCGTATGACAAATATCAAATGATCCAAACTATGTTTGTTAATGATGGACAATACTTTGTTTAATGTTCCTTCATTTCCTGTGCATCTGATTCTGTATTGAGATAGAAAAGTAACAGGTTACTAAAGGACTTGTTTTGGATGTAAATACATAGTGATCAATTGAAGAATGAATTGATGAATTTTCAAGCACAAAGAGCATTGGAAACAGTTTAAAATGAAAGAAAAGAAAGTAATACAGTGGATAAAAAGCACGGAATGCTGTTTCTCACTGTCCTAGATCTGTTTTGGTCAAGAAATTTCAATACCAAATGGAATGAGTGCCTTTGCATTTTGTTTGAAATAAGTAGAGTTGTGCTTATGTCTTTAGTGAAATAGGCTGGTGCATAATAAAATTAAGATGTTTCAAATTAACTCTGAAATTTTTTAATTTTTTCGACGTATCAGTGTATTCAGTTGATTCACTCTTAAAACAATTGTCTCATTTGCATTTTGTATTCCGTAGTTTTACTCAGTTTACAATTTTATATGTCAAATTTGAGGCTTTGAGCAGAATGGCTTTATGATGCTATAAACAATATTAACATGTTTATTGTTAGTTTCATAATTGGTTAATTGCTGGTAAGTACAATTTGTTTGTGCAGTCTCACATCAGCACTAACTGACCATGCTTGCTTTTGGTTAGTCATTAGGTCGGCCACTACAGCTAAGTCAACAAGGCCATGTGCTTGAGGTGACTATTGAAGCAGCAGCAGAAGCGGTTGTCAATCTTAGGGATAGATTGAATGAATGGGATAGCAAAGTTGGTGATGGTGACTGTGGGTCAACAGTGAGTCTAGTCGAACTCCATTAGCATCTTTGATTTAGTGCTTGGTTTTCTCCATCCTATGTCAATTTTTATTTATTTTTGCAGATGTATAGAGGTGCAACATCAATTCTAGAGGACAAGAAAAAGTAGTAAGTATCTAATTCCAGCTATTTAGGAAACTATTAGTTGCTTCACTGAGGAAGTTAGCCTAGCCTAGGCTGATCTGTGGCAAATTTTGGACCAAAAATCATTTATCATCTTATCCTTCTTTTTTTTGCCCGAGTTTTTGCACATTATATATGCAAACTATGTCCACCATTGCTTCACAGTCTTAAAAGAGGAGACTTCTATAGTGTTGTGGAATAGAATCTTGATTTACCATGAGTCATTCTCTAGAAAAAAAGAAAATTGCAACAGAATTGGAGTTCCCAAATTTTGACTTAAAATTTGCTTATATAGGCCTCGCTATTTATATTCATCTATTTTAATGCTTGCTGATAATCCTTATCTACATCTAGAGTACTCTATTCTCGAAATTACAAAAAAACTTTGTTAGACCGACTAGTTGGTTTCAAAACTTCTTTTGTTGCTGATCCAGAATGGCTGATTTCAGGTTTTACTGTCCCAGTTGAATTTCGTATATGGACAAACAAGACAGATTTTTTTCTTTTCAATCCAATGTTTCTTTTCCTGTTTGATCCCATAGTTCTTTCCCAGTGGTTTATCTAAGTTCTCTTTGGTTTTCTTCTTGTTTGGTTGATATGCAACTCAGAAGTGCGAATGTTTAATTTTTAATTTACTTGCATTGGAAAATATACTCACTGTCTCGCATGATGAAGTAAGGATATTTATCCTCGAGGTTTAGCAGTCAAGTTTGGTGGTAATTTGAAAAACCACTATGGTCGAGTTCTCAAGAAGTTTTTGGGGTTAAGAAGATTTTATAGAGAACAGTTTTTTAAGATAATGGAGGAGATAATAATGGTAATGAGGGAGTAATTTTGTTTCAATGAAAGAGGGTGTTGTAAGTTCTGATGAGTTATAGAGCATTTTATCGAGGATGAGTGTTAAAAGGATTTAGGAGATAGCCAATAATAACATTTATGCTGCAATAGAATTAGGTTTTATAATAACTCGGATTTGAAGGTGATCTAGTGTTTAAGATCTATATTACTCAGTCCCACATGTAAGAGATCTTATAATATCAAATTCGATTTCATACTTTTCTTTGATGTTAAAGAAGATGGTTATTGCAAGATTTAATTCTTATAGAATCATAACTAAATGATCTGTTGTCATTAATTGCTTTGAAGATTTGCAAGGATGTTCACAATTACCTTATTAAAAAGTTGATAATTGATGAGTTTACTTTTAACTCATTGGAGTGGACTGTGAGATTCTATGTTATCAAAGTTTGTAGTCAAAAGAGGAATTATTCGGCGTATGGAATATTTGTTTTTGTTTGTTATCTCGAAAATTGTTGTTTAATTTATTTTCCATTTTTAGAGGTTTATTATTTAGTAAGTCTTGTTTCATTCATATTTCTAGTTAAGGAGTGAGCCTCCTTTGAGTAATTCTCCTATATAGCAAGTTATATCTACTCTGAAGTAAGTGGTAACATAGCTAGTCTTTCTATCCTCTGAAGGCAGAGTTGTGGTGGTTACTATCTCATTTGGTATGGAATAAACTCTTAGTTGAACTTTTTCTTGTTATCTCGTGGTGTTTAGTTGAATCAACAATATTTAACTTACCATTTCATGAATATTTTCTTAGGAAATTTATTAGGAATCCAAACATCAAACTTATTTACTCTGGAATTTTCCTGATTTGTCAGAGAGGAGTATCTGAGGTTATTTACTCTGGAATTTTCCTGATTTGTCAGAGAGGAGTATCTGAGGATGAATTTTCTTATTTCAAAGTCGATTAGCTTTTCCTATTCAATTTGTTTTGGGCTGAATTTTCACTCCAAAGATTTATTCATAGCACACTACTTCATTTATGGTAGACAGTGGTAGAATGAACTGTTGGCACAAGCCATTAAGTTTCTAAAAAAGATCTTCAATATGAATTCATATTGTACCATAGCGTTTATTTAAAACTATTGTTCAGGTAAGCTGTTTTCTGTCTAGGAAACTAAAGAACTAGGGATGTAATTTGAAGACTTTCCCTGTCATCATCCCCTTGTATATTATTATTAGGCAAGTTAAGCCATGAGTAGTCGGCTCAGAAGATGTCCATGAGGACCAATGTATAGACAGTTTAGAAGTTATCTGGAACAAATGTATGGAATTGGAAGGAAAAGATAAATACCTGGAAGAATATTGATGGAGATACTGGAAAACAGGTTGTAACATGTCAAGGTTATCCTGCTGGAAAACACGTTGTAACTTGTCAAGGTTATCCTAGACAGACATTGTAATGAAGAAGGTTGTATAGCCAATGTCAAGTAGTTGTTTTAGATTTTACTCGAGCTGTCTTTTATTTTGTATATTTATCTATGGGTTGGCTGTGCTGCCTTTGATGTTATGGATTTGCAATGATGTCACTTCTATGATGGTACAATATTTGTCTATGACACGTAAATTTTCAGTCTGTAATACTGGCTTGCCAAAGCTGGCTCTTGGATCACAATGTTTTCATGCAAATTAATGTTTAAATCCTTTTCCCCTTAATAGCTTACTTGATGAATCATCCTTTTCTATTTCCAGTTATCCTTTGAACGATGCTGCAGAAACAGTGAATGAAATTGGAGCTTCTATTAGGAGAGTTATGGGTGGAACAAGTGGAATCTTGTAATTTTCTTTCCTTTCTGTTTACCGCTTGTGCTTGGAGCTGCATATTTTTTATATTTACTTTTTACTGTATACCTCAACCATTGATATTTATGGTTTTTACATGTGAAACAGGTACGATATCTTTTGTAAGGCAGCATATGTGAAACTTAAAGCAAGTTCAAAGTCAGGCATAACATCCAAACAATGTGAGATGATTTTCTTCATCAAGATTGTTTCAAGCTAGTCTACCAAGACTAATGACTCTTTTGATTCAGGGGCTGAAGCACTTGAAGCTTCCATTGCTGCAGTCAGTAAATATGGTGGAGCCACTGCTGGCTACCGCACAATGTTAGACGCCCTGATTCCAGCAGCTGCAGTTCTTCAGGAGGTCTGTAGCTGTAATAAATATTATTATAGTTATCCTATGCTGTATCTGCTATGCTATCATTTTTGGTGTTGATATTTTTTGTTGCAAGCAGAGGTTAAGTGCTGGGATTGATCCTTCCACTGCCTTCATTTTATCGTCCGAAGCAGCAATAGCCGGAGCTGAATCTACAAAACACATGCAGGCACAGGTAAGTTTATTGTTGATTTCTCTGAACATGTTTATCTTGACACTGATGCAAGTTGCCAATTAGCGGCAAGAACTTCAGTGATCCACATGGTTATAGTATAATCCTAAATGTATCTTCTGAAGAAATCTTCACTGTCCCCAGTAAGTTTAAATATCCAAATGCTATTGACTACAAGCTGATGACTGAAAATCATCTCAAAGAAAGCTTTTACAAAAATTCTAAGAATGATGGAAAATAAGAAAGGTAATTGTATAATTAAGTTATTGTTAATGTAATGAAGTTGTAAGCTTTAAATTTGATTTTTTTTTTTTTGGGGGGGGGGGTCAGTCAGCCAAGTAAGATAGTTCTATCATGAATTTATTCACGCTAAATCAACAGGATTCTTTTCCTATTGAGTGGGAAATTAGCTCATAAGCATGTGGTTAAGCCTCATTTGGCTTTTGCCGTTTGGGAAGCTGCCTAAATGTTTGGTAGACACTTGCAGCATTGCTTTCACAGCACAGCTGATTATGGAAAAATGATAACTCAACTAATTAACTTTTACTGAAATGATAACTAATTAACTTAACAGTTAGTGGTGTTTACGAACTCCTATCAAACTTTCCCTTGACAAGTAGAGTTTCCATTCCAGAGCTGCTGTGGCTTAAAAGCAATGGCACCACTGGACCAAATGGTGCTTAAGTTTCCCAAAAATGCTGTAGGCTTAGATGTTATAGTTGTATTGAATCCACTATTAAACGAGTCAGAGTTGGACTTGGATAGAGCCAATGTTTTATGTATGATTGAGGATGAACGGGCGAATAATCCCTTTCATACATTCATGTTTTATATTTTTCGTGTTTTAATTTCTGACATGTAGCTGATACAGGCTGGCCGTTCCACCTATATCTCCCCAGAGATCCTTGCATCAGTTCCTGACCCTGGTGCGATGGCTGCAGCTGCATGGTACAGAGCAGCTGCCTTAGCTGTCAAGGATATGTACCAAGCTTCATGACCTGACTTGTTGGCCTCTCTCTGCAATTCATGCTGGCTTTGGCTATACATTTAACCCAGTAAATTTTTATCCATGGGTTTATACCATCATCTAACTGATTAGGCTATCCGCTTATGCATTTTTGTGCATAATGCTGAGATAGTGAGTTTTCTGCACACATGCTCCCCAAAATTGTTAGAGAAAAAGTAATGTTGAAAGTCTGATTAACTTTTGAGTATTATATACATTGAAAGCACATTTTTGTAACTTAATATCTCAAACAGCAATTTTTTTTTTTTTTTTGTGTGTAAGCTAACGGCATATAGCCTGCCGGTGTGCGTATCTCATCTTATTGTAGATGCGATTTATGCTCTAAGTTTCAGTAATCATAGTGGGTGAGATTTTCTATACCTTAAGCTTAAATAATGATATTATAGTAAAAAACAAACACGGCCTTATTTTGCTTTCTGAATGCCTAATCCTGAAACAAAAATATAGCCTGATTTCCCTATCTTCTTCTGGTAAGTTATGGCAAATTTGTTCTCCAAGGCATTATATTAAAGATTTAGATTTATGGGAAGTATTTTTTCTGTCACTTTGTTATAGTCGCTCACACACGAGCCTGTTAATTTGCGCGTGCGTGATATATATCTATAAAAGTTGGAGAAATGTATGAAGAAAATCTACAAGCATCATTCAATACATGTACTGCTTTTACACAATTGATGAATGGGTTAGTTTTTGTGGACTTTAGGGCGAGGACCTTTTTAGTCCTGATTTATATATGTGTATGAGTAATAATATAACTGCGAATTTTTGTACAAATTTATTTTGTATAAACTGACGTGGCATGATAAAATTAGTTGAATTAAATATCTCTTGACTTACATGATTTATTTTTATTATTTTATATTTTCATTTAACTAATGAATTAATTTCAAATCTGTTTGTACAAAATAAGTTTGTATAAGAGTTTGTGGTTGTATCATCACTCATATGTATATATACAGTAAAAATTTCAAATAAGAGTACTCTATATAGAAATAATTTTTTCATAGGAAAAAAAAATTATGGTTCTAACTTGAGATAAGTTATAATTAAGAATAAATTTTACATTGTAATAATTTATATTTTTTGTAGGTTCCGTCTTAATAAATTTATCTTCACTTAGTAATAATATTTTAAAAATATGTCATGTTATATTAAATAATTAAGATGGAACAAAATATCTTTTTAAAGTTGTTTATGACAATGACTTGCTCTTTAAAATTACAACCACATCTTTCAACTTGCGGGTATGTATTAATTGGTCAGCATAGACATCTTCTTGTTGAAGCTAAAATTTATAACTTCTCAAATATGTTTGTAGTTTCTTGACATGAAACTTTTTTTATTTCTATACTGTTATCCTTAGGATTATCCCCTTTTTCTTCTTGTCTAATTGCATTGATAATTTCTTCTTCAGTTAAAGCATACCCGACTTGTCATTCACTTGGATGATTGATGAATGCATTAATATCCATTTGATTAGTGTAGTGAAGTTATCAAATCTGATCACCCAATTCTAAAATGACTTTGATTATCCTCATTCACTTCATTTGTAACTTACATTTCATTGACATAAGGGGTTTTTATTTTGCAATGCTTAAAACAATTAGCAATTATTTGTGGCTTCACATCAATTGCCCACGCAACCACTGCATTTACAATTCCATCAAGGAGACTTATCTTTTCTGGTTCCAAGACACGATCTTCTATTCGTTTCAAAAGTAGGCGAGTAAAGCGTTGATGATAATAACATTCGAAAGTTCTAATGATGCTTGCATCACATGGCTAGATTTTGGAATTACTATTTGGTGGTAGGAACATAACAGTTGTGTGATTAAGTGGGGAAAGATGCTCTTTTTTGCCATATGCAGTACAATTATCAATGATAAGCAAGACATTTCTATCCAAACAACTATCAAACCACTTAAGCCATTCTATAAACAACAAAGATGTCATCCATGCACTTGAATTCACCCGATATTTGCAGTTGAGATTATCACGGTTAACATTCTTAAAGCATCTTGGATTAAGAAACTTACCGATGATCCATAGCAGAAGTTTTTCAGAGCCATCGTCATTGCAACAAATAACAATTGTAACCCTCTCTTTATTTTGCTTTTGACCCTTTAATTGCTTTGTTGCAAGAGAGTTATCAGCTTGCATTCGATAAAATCAGCCAGTTTCATCCATATTATATATGTCCTTCCAAGCCCATTTTTCTAATTCCTCTCTTATTGGTGGCAAACTAGACTCAATTTTCTCCATATCAACTGAACCACTCTCCCCAAAACGACGGAAGGAATGAATTGCATGTCATTGCTTGAACTTTCCCAACCATCTATTTCAAAATTCAAATGAGATAGCTTCGAGATAGAGTTGCCTTAGAAAAATATTTCCCTTCTCTTTTAGCAACTCACCACTTAAATTGACATGCTCTTGATGGCCTACATACCATTCATAAAGGGAAGACTCCATTACTGGGTACTTTACACTCTTTAAACGTTTTGCATTTGGGTTCAACAGTACTTCTTTAAGGAGATTGACTGATTGTTTGAGTGCTTTTAATATTGTTGCTTGTGATACCGTAAGACTATGAGTTTCTTCTAACCACTTCACAAGATCTTTTTGCTTCCAATTTGGGTTTGATTCTTTTATTTTGCAAAATTCAACACAAATATTTTTAGTTAAATGGATTTGTTTATTATCTTTTGGTGGCATGGTTGATTTGCTATAGGAAGAAGGAAATGTATGGCTTTCAGTGGCATGTGTTTTATAATACAATATACTCTATATATATATATATAGAGAGAGAGAGAGAGAGAGAGAGAGAGATAGATAGAGAGAGAGAGAGAGAGAATATAAATTGAGATAATTAATAAGAATTTAAAATTTAGGATTTTAAGATAAGTTTACATATTCCAACAATACATTGATATGTGTATTAGTTTTTTGAAATTATATATCATTTTTATTAATATCTATCCATTGAATTTGACTCACTTACTAATTAAATTATTAATGTCTATACATTGAATTTGACTCACTTATTAATTTATTAATACATGACATAATGTACCTCTATATTGATGAGATTAAGGATAAGACTATCACAAACACATGGGATGGGGTATATTCAGATCCTATTCAAGTTCCCGTCGGACCTGTTATGAGAGCTCGAGCAAAGAAATTCAAAGAAGCGCTTAATGGATTGATTCAAGCAACTTGGGCTCAATCAAATTCATGGAGGCCCTTTCAAGGAATCGTTCATGATAAATGCATGATTCAGGCTTTTGAAGTTTCCAAATATTCACTTTCATGAAATAGGGAGTTGGTTTGCACATTATGGCGGAAAAATATATTATTTTTCTTTTTTAGATACTTTCCCATTTCTTAAGGAGGCTATTAGGAAAACAAATCAGTTAGTTCTATTTTAATTGCCTAGTTTCCATTTAATTGATGTAAGACATTTAAAGCCAAATAGGATTCTGATTTGGTATAAATTTTTTCGTATTTAGTTAGATTACGATTCTAATTTTGTTTAAATTCTTTCCTATTTACTTAGATTAAGATTCTGATTTGGTTTAAATTCCTGTAACTAACCCTATATAATGTACTCGTATCGAATAAACGAGAAGAAGTTTTTTTGATGCAATTGTGAGAGTTAATTCTCTTTGGTTCTTTACGAACTCTTTGAACTTATCGAATTTTCGTGGCGTTCAATATCTTGACTTATCAATCAAACCTTCCATAGCTGATTGTGGCGTCTTCACATACCAAGGTTCGTGCTTCCAAATAAGTATTGGGTCAAGGTTCCATTCCATTCCTAAGTTTAGATTCGATCTTGGGAACTAATTTGGTTAGGGTCGCGTCAGTTCTTGACGGGGTTCGTATCATTTGGTATCAGAGCTTAGGCTCCAAGGTCAGATCCATCTATCTTTGTTGCTTTTCATTCTTGTTTGAATTTTTTCATCCTTGTTCTAGTATAAAAAAAAAAAAAAACCGTGAACAGTACCGCGTGAACAGTGCCTCGTGAACAATATTTTTTTAGGGTTTCTTTTTTAAATCAATTTTGTATCCTTGTGGTTAATTCTCCTTAAATCCACAAGTTTTACTTATTCCTAAAAAAAAACTTGCTTAAAATCTTTCATTTTTTTTTCTCTTCATTATTTGTCTTGAAAGTCAAAAAATAAGTTTTACTTAATAGGTGAAATTTTTGTCCAAAATCAAAACTCAACTTTCATACACATTGCCTTCTTATTCTTGAAATTAAATTATCTTTAATGTCATCTTTGTGAATTACTGCTGAAATCCTGATATTAGTTTGATTAGTTTGATAAGAACCGAGTGAGGATTACTAAGAGTGGAAAAAGACAAGAGAGTGTGAGCATACTAGAGGGTAAAAGTCAATTAATTTGAGTGAAACACGAATGGAATTGAGTGATTCATTTTTCTTGAGTGAAACACGTAAGGGAGTGAGGTGAGATCCTTCCATATTATTTTTAACTTTCTTTTGTAGATAATAGCTATGTCTCACAACCTAGAACGAAACACAAATGTAGAGGATCAATCTGCAACAACTCAGAATTTACAAATTCAAGCATTGATGGGAGAGATGAGAAGGATGAGGGTTGAATTAGAGCTTATATACGAGCGTTTGGATCAAGTGGAGAACACACGTTCAGGGCAGCCACAACCCGTTCCCCAAGCATGTAGAAGAGAAAGAGCTCTAGTTAGAGGAGAGATCGATGATTATTATAGGGATGAGTATGATGAGGGTGAGGACTCAGCGGGTAGCTATAGGAGAGACGGACAAGGCAAGAGAGCTAGGAATAGAGATGATGGATTGAGTGGCATAAAGGTAAAGATTCCATCTTTTCAAGGTAAATCCGACCCAGAAGCATACCTTGAATGGGAGAAGAAAATAGAGTTTATATTTGACTGCCATAATTATTCAGAGGCAAAAAAGGTTAAATTGGCTGTGATTGAGTTTTCTGACTATGCCATTACTTGGTGGGATCAACTTGTTATAAGCAGAAGGCGAAATAGAGAACGTCCAATTGAGACATAGGATGAAATGAAATCATTGATGAGAAGGCATTTTGTACCTAACCACTATTATCGAGATTTGTACCAAAAATTACGTCTTCAACAAGGTAGCCGAAGTGTTGAGGACTATTATAAAGAAATGGAGATTGCCATGATTAGAGCAAATGTGGAGGAGAATAGAGAAGCAACCATGGCAAGATTCTTAAGTGGTCTTAATCAGGAGATTACAGGTAAGGTTGAGTTGCAGCATTACGTGAAGATTGAGGAGATGGTCTACAAGGCTATCAAGATTGAGCAGCAACTCAAGAAGAGGGGTAACACTCGTGTAGCCCCAAGCTCGAGTTCGACTCCTTAGAAGCCGAGCTATGCGAAACGAGATGAGAGGCCACAAGCATCTACTGCACCTAAGCAAGTAACCGAGCACTCCAAGCACAATTCACTAGGTAACACCGTGACTCCTACTAGTAGGAATCGTGACATTAAGCATTTTAGATACCAAGGCAGGGGGCATATTGCAAGTGAATTTGTGAATAAAAGAGTTATGGTGTTGCAGGACAATGGTGAGGTTGTAACTGAAGATGACACGGAAAAGAATGAGATTCCACCATTAGAGGAAGTCAAAGATGAAGAGTATGTAGCCCCTGGGGAATTGACTTTAGTAGCGAGGAGAGCTTTGAGTGTTCAAGTAAAGGAAGACGAAGCAGTGCAACGGGAAAACATTTTCCATACTAGGTGCTATGTTCAAGACAAAGTATGTAGTATGATTATTGATGGAGGAAGTTGTACTAATGTTGCTAGCACTAGGTAGAGAAGTTAGGGCTTTCAACACTTAAATACCCACGGCCATACAAACTATAATGATGAGATTAAGGATAAGACTATCACAAGCACATGGGATGAGGTATATTCAGATCCTATTCAAGTTCCCGTCGGACCCGTTACAAGAGCTTGAGCAAAGAAATTCAAAGAAGCGCTTAATGGATTGATTCAAGCAACTTGAGCTCAATCAAATTTATGGAGGCCCTTTCAAGGAATCGCTCATGATAAATGCATGATTCAGGCTTTTGAAGTTTCCAAATATTCACTTCCATGAAATAGGGAGTTGGTTTGCACATTATGGCAGAAAAATATATTATTTTCCTTTTTCAGATACTTTCCCATTTATTAAGGAGGCTATTAGGGCAACAAATCATTTAGTTTTATTTTAATTGCCTAGTTTCCATTTAATTGATGTAAGGCATTAAAGCCAACTAGGATTCTTATTTGGTTTAAATTCCTGTAACCAAACCTATATAATGTACTTGTATCTAATAAACAAGAAGAATTTTTTTTGATGCAATTGTGAGAGTTAATTCTCTATGGTTCTTTACGAACTCTTTGAACTTATCGGATTTCCGTGGCGTTCAATATCTTGACTTATCAATCAGACCTTCCATAACTGATTGTGGCGTCTTCACGTACCAAGGTTCGTGCTTCCAATAAGCATTGAGTCAAGGTTCCATTTCATTCCTGGGTTTAGATTCGATCTTGGGAACTAATTTGGTTAGGGTCGCGTCAGTTTTTGACGGGGTTCGTATCATATATCACTTGCATTAGGGATAATTAAGCAAAGACAATAATTTTTGTACTATACCTTTATTGAGTTATAACATTTTTACAAGAATAAATTTCTTCAGTCCCACTAATATGACTATATAGAGCATAAATTTTATCTGGTTTGGTACCCTGTTTTAGACTAAAAGGAAAGTCTGTTTTGGGTTGTAAAACCTACAAAATTGTTTTAAGGATTTTGATGCTCATAGAAGTATATCGGCTGGAAACCAGGACTTGCGGGCTACTGGCCCAAAGGACAGTTCTAACTGTTGTAGACCTGGTGTAAACAACGCCACGTACTAATATGGTATCAGAGCCGGTGTGAATCATTTGATGCTCATACAAGTATATCGGCTGGAAACCAGGACTTGCGGGCTACTGGCCCAAAGTACAGTTCTAACTGTTGTAGACCTGGTGTAAACAACGCCACGTACTAATATGGTATCAGAGCCATATCGGAGTTTTACTTACCTTGAAAACCCCTTCGTTTTCAAAATCTTGTTCTTCATTTCACCAAAATGGTATGATTAAAATCTTTATTCAATTTGGATCAATAGACTTCAGGAGCAGAGAGAATTTCTAAATCATGGCATCATCTTCATCTTCAACTTCAACTCCTTCTAATCCTATTACTCTTTCTTCTACACTTTCTTTACCCAAATCCTGCACTTCTCACACTACCAATAAAATCGAAAATCTTGTAGAATACTCCTATATTCCTGAATCTGCCCAAATTAGTGAATCCTCCTACCCTCTTATCAGTCTTTACCAGTTGTACAAACGACCCAGTTCTTTTACCCGAAGCATTAGAACTCTTATCTCCACTAAAAGGCCTCACCCGAAAGAATACATCCAGTCTTCTAGACTTGACCAGTGTTCACTCCAAGCAACCACTGCTGAGCAATATGTAACTCTGGAAATCCCTTCAGAGTTAATCTCAAACTGGAAAAGAGAAGGTTATACTCATCTCCATCTCGGAGGAGTAAGATTAATCCTCACCCTTCATGGGAGAAAAGGATTACCGGTCACAGCCCGGATTGCTATGTTGGATACCCGGTTCAAGCAGTACCAAGATGCTGTTATAGGTACTGTCCTCACAACCCTCCATGCAGGAAGTGTTCTACTCACTTTCTATCTAAATTTCAACCTTTCTCTTCAAGATACCAACCTTCCAACAGCCTTGAAAGTCCAAGTCCAAATTCAAGGTGCAGAACAAATTTCTTCAGCCAAAATTGCTACTCTCCATCATCAATTGGTCTATAGGCTTCAAAATCATGCCTTAGATCTACCCACACCCGAACATACTCGACACCCTCATGGTATTAGCGAGAATCGAGATCGATCCCAACCATTATCCGATCCCAAGACAAATACCTCGACATGAGCTCATCCAACATGCCTCTTGAATGGATCTCAAACTATGAGCAGTTCCATAATAATACAGCTCCTATTCAGACATCAGAAAGCATGTTTGAAAGACGACACGATGGAACCGTTCGTATGACTTTCAAACCACCTCCAAGTGCTCCACAAGAGCCTCCTCGGCTCTCTTTCACTTATTCCTCAATGATCACAGCTGTTCAGACAGCTCAAGAAGATCTGCCAATCACAGGGTTCAATTCTGATGGTTACCCTGTATATCCAGCCAAACAAAATGGACATTTCCTATGGGATGTCCCTGGATCAGGAATGTGCGACCCAAATTGTCCCTGTTGGGATGATTGGGAAGAGGACGATGATTATGACACCAAAAGGAAAAGAAAACCCAAAAAGAAAACCTTACCTGTCCCATGTAAACACTGTGAACCCAAACCACCAAAAGACCCTCCACCTCCACCAAGTCCACTACCCATTTACAAAAAAGAACTCAAATGGATTGCAAGAAATTGCAAATCTGAAGTTCCTTCCATTTCTCACACCTCCACACCAATCGTACAACCATTGGCTTGTATGATGTTTTCCTCCACCTCTTCAGACTATTCTTCATCTTTTCCTCCTCTTGACACCCATACTGATTCACAACGCAATGTTGTGTCTAAACCTTTCATTCCTTCAGCTATTACCTCAACCGGTCATCTTGAACCTCCTAAACCTTTTGAATCCGTTCTCAACTGGCAAACCCAAAATGCCAGAGCACAAAACGATACCTTGTTGAATATCCATTCCAAGGTTGAAAAAATCGATTCTGGCCGAGCAGATCGAGACAAAAGTTGATTCAATTACAGCTCAAATGGAGCAGATCCACCAGAATCTTAAATCCAGAATTGTTCAATTGGATTCAGAGCTCCGAACCATGCTTGCTCAACGATACAATGGCCCAGAGTTTGACCAAAAAGAGAGAGAGATCAGACGCTTACAAACTGAGCTTGCCCAGATTGAATCTGAAAAACAAAGACCTACCTTGTTTACCACATCACCACCTATACCCACCATCAGTCCACCTTACCACCCATTTGCTTCTATGCTTTCTCCAATCAGATCTTATGATCCATCCAAATTATTTGGCATGACTCATACTCTATTCAGAGACCCAAACCTCAGCCTCCTCCTCCAGTCAGAACCTACAAATCCTCATTAACTATTCCAGAGCACCACTCTCCAACTCACACACCAACATCACCACAGCCTCCACCACCAACACAGTCTAAAGATAAAACCCCTATGCATCAATACAGTGCTCAAGTAGCCGATCCATCTCCAGAAATTGATGAATCCACTTCTGATTCAAACCTAGCTGTTTCAGAACCTTCTACTGACACAGCCTCTTCTTCACCATTTACATCCAGTGATTCTGAAAAGTCTTATGCTGATATTACCAGAATCCTCATGGCTGACAATCCACCCGACCAAGGTCAACCCTCTAGACCACCCGAACCATATTTTGACATTCCCTCAGATATTGAGGATGAACCTCCAGCTGAATCTTCTGCCACAACTCAACCCCCTCGCGGTCAAACCAGTGAAAAACCATCCAATGGTCCATGGTTTACATTTGATGATATTCCATCTCATAAATGGCGAGACAGACTTACTGAAATGTCTGCCTGGATTGATCTCCAAATGTTACGGTCAGGAGCAACTACTCATTCCGTCCTTAGGGAATTTCTTTACTCGTTTTACGGGTGCCCTAAGAGATTGGTTTGATTCATTAGGCCAATACAGGCAACTGCAATTTGTTCAATTACCAGAAGTCTCAACTGCTCTTGCAGTCATTCATGATCAGTTTCTAGGCGATCCAGCTGCAGTTTTTGAAGCTTTTGCACGCAGAGACTATCTCAATATGAAATGCTGCTCTCTCAATGCTAAAGATCTTGAATTCCATTACAAAAGAATGTCTCTCTTGTACTACAAGCTTAATGGATTCAATGAACCTACATTGAAGCATGTCTTTCTGGCTTCCTTACCAGATGAACTACAACCAGACATCCAAAGGCAGCTCAAAACTCACAATCTCAGTCTTGACACTATATCTCTTGGCAAAATCTTTCAGATTGCTAAGACATGCCTTGATAAACTTTGTGAGCAAAAACAGTTTTCAAAGAACTCATTAAAAGACAAAGAGCCATTCCGTAGTGCTTGCAAAAACCTTATCTCCAGATCAAA
This sequence comes from Atalantia buxifolia, assembly GCA_030444775.1. Classification (NCBI taxonomy): domain Eukaryota; kingdom Viridiplantae; phylum Streptophyta; class Magnoliopsida; order Sapindales; family Rutaceae; genus Atalantia; species Atalantia buxifolia. The sequence goes on from CM059835.1 coordinate 30,639,006, forward strand.
TGCAAAAAGAAAAAGGATTATGATTGCAGTTCCAAAAAGAAAAGGCATTTAAAATTCAGCAATCCGAAATATTCTTCAAAGCCTCGCAAATCCGAGAAAGCCTTCTGATTCTTGAGAAAAAATCAAGTTCATTCAGAGATCAGAAACGGAGAAAATCAAGCAGATGTTTTATCTGCAAGAAAAAAGGTCACTATGCCAAAGATTGTCCCAACAAACGAGAAAAATCTATTCGGCTAGTTGAACACCTTCAGGCCACCACTGATTATTCTCCTGAAAAAGAAGAGCTTGAATTCTATTTCTCTGAACAAGAAGAACCCACTGATGAAACAGTGTTCGCACTGGAAGACTCATCTAGTGATTCAGAAAATGATGAGCCTCAAAACATTTTCCATCAACAGTTGTTGTCTCTCGACACTTCTGTTCCCATTCCTTCCATTAAACTCCAAATCTTACCTTCAAAATTCCACAGGCCCATTCCAGCAATTGGTCTTTTGAATCTTGGAGCCAGAGAAGTATGTTAAATCCAGCCATTCTTCCCCCTGAAAGCTGGACCCACTACGAAGAACATTTCCGGGTTGCAAGTGGAAAATTCTTCACTACCAAATTGATTACCAAAAAACCCATTGGTATTCAACTTTTTCCTAATTGTGTCATTTGGACCAAAGTTATCGGATCCAATTTGCCTAATAAGGATATCTTGTTAGGTTTTGACATAATTCACCAGATCAAACACCTCCAGATCATTCCCAATGGCATCCGAGTCAAATCCATGTTCAAACCTTTCACGACATCTTGAAACTTTACAATTTGTCCAAACACCCCCATCTTACCACGACATTTCAACCAAGCTTTTACAATATTGTCCAGAATCCCATTCTGAGTTCACCCATCCAAACCCACTTTGGAAAAATCAGTCTTTCTTCATTAAGTTACCCTTTAAACTAAATGAAGATATTAATCCCACAAAAGCCACTCATCCAGGAATGAGTCCTTCTGACTTAGTCCTAGCCCAAACAGTGTTCCCATTGTTAGCCCAAGGCCTTATAGAACCTACCCATTCTCAATGGGCTTGCCAAGCCTTTTATGTTGAAAAACATTCTGAGATTGTCCGAGGGAAGAAACGCTTAGTCATTGACTACCAGCCATTAAACATGTTTTTACAAGACGATAAATTCCCATTGCCCAAAAGACAAAGCATGTTTACTTTTCTCAAAAATGCCCAGATCTTTTCAAAATTTGATTTAAAATCAGGTTTTTGGCAATTAGGCATTGAACCTTCTGAACGGTACAAAACTGCTTTTTGTATCCCCAATGCTCATTTCCAATGGACAGTTTTACCCTTCGGTCTTAAAACAGCCCCTTCCATTTTCCAAAAATCCATGGTCAAAATCTTTGAACCCATTCTGCATCATGCATTGATTTACATTGACGATATTTTACTGTTTTCAGGAACACATGATGAACATCGCCAGTTGTTAAATCAGTTCTTTGATATTATCCAAACTCATGGCATCATGTTGTCAGCAAAGAAAAGCACCATTGCAACGGATAATATTGAATTCCTTGGTATGATCATTAAAGACGGACACTACCAACCAGGAAAGCACATTGCCCAAGAATTGCTTCACTTTCCCGGATCAAGAACTTTCCAAAAAGCAAGTCCAACAATTTCTTGGCATTGTCAACTACATCAGAGACTTTATCCCACATGTCGACCGTTACACTCATCACCTTTCGGCTTTATTGAAAAAGAAGCCTCCAGAGTGGAATTCAGACCACACAAGTGCTGTCACTACTCTAAAGCAACTTGCGCAAGATCTGCCACCATTAAAGTTGATCACAGATGGCAAACGCATATTGCAGACAGATGCTAGTGATGAATCATGGGGTGCCATCCTTCTTGAAGAAATCAATGGAAAAGAACACTTTATCGCTCACGCTAGTGGACAATTTTCTGACACACAGAAGCACTACCATAGCGTTTTCAAAGAAATCTTAGCGGTAAAGAATGGCATCAAAAAGTTTGAGTTTCATCTCATTGGACATCATTTTCTTATCCGAATGGACAGTTCAGCCTTTCCCAATATCCTCAATTTCAAAGGTAATACTGTTCCCGAAAAGATGTTACTCAGGTTAAAAGATTGGTTTTCTAAATATGATTTCTCTGTCAAACATATAAAAGGATCTCAAAACCTCATCCCTGATATGCTATCCCGACTCTCAAAACCAGAACAGCCTCTAGCCCTTGTTTCCACCAAATATCACTTCCCAATTATTCTCATGGCTACTTCACTCCCTTCTGAAGCTATCACCAAAAAGGCATTTCCCCTTGGCAAAACCTTCACCTCAGTCTTTGCCCTCCAAGAATTTGCAAAAAAGGCTATGTTTCGCTTCTTCATGAAAGCTTACCTTTTAGCAGATTCATTTCCTTTCTCAACCTTCCATCCAGAAAACATGTTTCTTACTGGTTTAACACTTGATCCACCCAATGAAATTACCGAAGATGAGTTATGGTACATCTGGTGCCTAACTGTCTTATATGCTACTAAGTTGGTTTTACCAGTTCATTCAACCTTGTCCCATCTCCTTAATCCAGAAAAATCCACCTCTCTTATCTGGACCCTTCTCGAGTGGTTCTCCCCCATTCCCTGGTGGAGAAAGAAATTACAATTAACAGAATTATACAATCTTGATCGAATGCCTGCATCTGAAGCCAAAATGTTCACATCTGTGTTCATTATCCATCGCCCATATTTCCAACATCCAGACACCAACCTTTTCTGGACTCAAGATCAGGTATATGAATATCTCACCACTCCTCATCCTGCTCTCATTGAAAATGAATTCCAGCCCAACCTCAACAATTACCTTTCCCAACTCAACCACCAAACTCCACCGCATAAGGATATTTTTCACACATCCCTTGGCCCTCAACATGACATGATTATGATTCCCACTCCATCAGCCATATCCAAACCAAAGTCCACCGGTATCATCATCAAGGAAGAAAAACCAGACTACACTGACTTCCTTTACCAAGACTCTCAAGACCCATGGGAAGACTTCCTTCCACTCAGCCAACACCTTCAACAGTTCCCACAACCATCCATGCATGAACCAGGATCATCATCTCAACCTCCGCCTCAGAAAAAAGACAAAGCAACTCAGACATCACCACAACAATTACCACCGGGCTACGGAGAGATTGTCCTTATCCACCTTGCCGTGGTCCCCGTTGCAAGCATCCAAAGCTCTCCAAGACATTTTTCCCAAAAGATAATGATCGTGATCCAGATGAATCAGATTGGTCATCTGAAGACGACTACATGAATCTCCGCTCTCCATAAAGTAGTTTGTCTTGTTGTAATTAAAGTAGTTTGTCTTGTTGTAATAATTATGTTTGCTTTATGATTTTGTCTTGTTGTAATCATTAAAGCTTGCTTTTACTTTAAGCTTTTACTTTTGTAAAAGTCATGTCCACGTCATGCTTTAAGTCTTTGTCGCTTGTAATAATTAAAGGAGTGTAATAAGTGTGTCTTTTACTTTTCAAAAAGCAAAAGATAAGGGTCCTGTCTTATCTTTACGCTTTGGAATCCTTATATAAAGGATTTCTCTCCTCCTTGTAACATACATCGAATCATCAGCTATCAAGCAATAAAACCTCTCGTGTTTTCTAAGCTATGACTTTCTAAACTCTTCTCTCTCTCTGCAAATGAAGTTCTAAAGAAAAGAAAAGAATAAAGATTTTATCTGTTCATTTTGAAATCTCAAGGAAGTATGCTCTGCACTTGCCTTTCAGCAAGGATCCTGTGCATCAGAAAACTTGATAAATTTTATCTGGTTTGGTACCCTGTTTTAGACTAAAAGGAAAGTCTGTTTTGGGTTGTAAAACCTACAAAATTGTTTTAAGGATTCTGATGCTCTCTAATATGGATCACACTATGTAAATTCATCTCATTTAAAAAATTATTTAGAAAATGTCTCTTTATTTTTCAAAATTTTAAACAAAGAAAAATTTTAAACAATTGATCAATTTTATCTAATTTTTAACATAAATCTCTTGATCTATCGTTGATCACCAATGTTACTTATATAATTTGACTATTTTATCCTCTAACAAAAAGTGACCAAATTGTCCACAACATGTTTTTGTGACATAAGTTTGAATAACTAATGAGGATTTAATTGGTTAATTGTTCAAATTTATTTTTTATTTAAAATAATTAAAAACAATATAATTTTTTATAACTTTTTTTTTTTTGGACGTTGGTGGATTTACAAAAATTGAGGAGTAGAAATATCACCACTCCGTCCCTCCTCCCCCCAAAAAAATTCATGTTTTGGCTGTTGGCCTATTTCACAGTTATCTTGAAAAATTATCAACTCAATATTATCTTCAAGTAATCATCGAATGCAATCTTCTACTATGCAGAGGAGGTCATTTTTACATTTTTTTTTCATTACTCATCAATTCAATGGATATAAATGAGTTTAGGTTGATCAAAATTAGTAAATTTATTAAATAGGTCGGGTTCGAGTTATATGTCTCATAATTGCGTTAGGCTCAAGCTTAGAGTTTTCGACATGATAATTTGTTTATGACAAGATTAACGGTTCGATTGCTTATATTATACAGACTTTTTTAATTCAATAAAATTGTGTTATACTTTTAATATTTTAAAAATCTTTTAATTATATTTTTAAAAAAGTTATTGGAGTTTAAATATAGTACTACACGTTTCTTAAAAAAATATTAAAATGCAATCTGGAAAAAAAATATTAAAATTATAGTAAATGGGTGATACGATTATGATATGATAACAAATGGGTTGGAATATGATTTGAAATTCTTGATGCAATTATTTAGTTAAAATGGAGCAAAGGTCTTATTAATTTTTTTTTTTAAAAAAGAAAAATTGAAGGTAGTAAACAAAACCACCTTTAGTGGGTGTTATTGGATTCTGAATTAAATAACAATAAAAATCATTATCTCACACAATTAATTTTTATTAAGAGAAAAGAACTTTATGTTAACATGCATATTTACATAATATTGATTTTGATGATAACAAACTGGATTAACAATGTTGGAGTCTTTAAAACTAATCAATTTTAAGCCATACCAAGCTTTTAAACAAGAATAAGATTCTGGAAATAAACAGATAACCATTAATCTTTAGTTAGCAAACCGTTTTCTCCAGGAAATTTTTATAATTTTTTATTCTAGCAGATTACGGTGAACCATTTATTGGAAAGTGGTAATATGATAAATTGTAGAGAGCAAATTCTTTGAAATCGGTGAACCGTTTACTAAAAATGGTTAACCAAAAATTTTAGAGAGCAAGTTAACTCAAAACGGTAAACTAATTACTAAAAACGGTTAGTTAGTATTTATTTGTAGGGTCAATGGAATTAATTGGCAAACCGACCACTAGCAAATGGTAAGCCGACTTCGAACATATTAGCTTTTGGAATTTAACGGTAAACTAACCACTCCAAATGATGAACCGACTATTCAAATTTCAGCATAACAGTAACTTGGACAAAGTCAAAATGAAGATTTGACAGCAGTAAATGGCAATCTGATTATACGCAGAAAGTCAACAATAACTAATTTTATTCTCCAACTATATAAAGGCTCAATCAAATTCAAATAATAACATATTCTACAATCATCATTGAGCTTGTTATTGTGTAGTCAACATCTCTTGTACTTAAAACTTGTTAGATCACACTTTGGGCTTTCATTTGAAAACATATACATGGTGTGAAAGAAAATTTTGTGTATTCTTCATTTCGACATCAAATTGAGTGTTTGAGAATGTGAGAAACACTTAGGTTAAGAGGTTTGAAATAACCTCTTTTTGTAAAGGTTGATTGTCACCTTAGAAGTTAATTGTAAAGATTTTGAAGCCTTAATGTGTAAGGCTTGGTTAGTGGAATTCTTAAGCCCGGTGAGTTTGAAGGCGTGGATGTAGGTAGAATTTGCCGGACCACGTAAAAATTTCGTGTTTGATTATCTTTCCCTTCTCTCTTCACATTTTGATTTTTTATATTTATTTGTTTGTTACTTTCTTAATTTTATTAGATATTTTAATTTCACTACTTCATAATTTTTAGAAACCTAATTCACCCCTCTTCTTAAGTTACTTAGCTAGTATTTCATTTGGTATCAGAGTAAGGTACTCTGGTTAGGACTTAATCGTCCAGAGAAAAAAATCCATGGCAACCCAAAATGATTCCACTTTTAGGGAACGTCAGTCCACTACTAGATCACCCTATATTAATGAAAATGATTATCCATATTGGAAAACTAGGATGATAATTTACTTGCAAGCTTTAGATTATGAGATTTGGGAAATCATTAATGATGGTCCTTTCATGCCAAATACTAAACTTGAAAAAGGGGAAGAGATTCCAAAACCTTCACGTGAATGGAGTAAGGTAGAAAAAAAGAAGGCTTCTTTAAATTCTAAAGCCATGAATGCTGATGCGAATCCCACAATGAAATTTTGAAACCCACACTTAAATTGAAGTTTCTACTTCCCAAGAAAGTTCTAAACAAATTTAAAACAAACAAAACCTTGACCCAATGCTTAAGAAAACATGAACCAAAGGTGTAGAGAATGATATTGACGCCACACTCAAGAAATAGATGAGAAGGTGAGTGATAAGTCTAAATTTGGAACACCACAAGAATGCTAATTCTTGATAAGTTCACTAGTTCTCAAAAGAACCAAAGAAAGAATAATCTTTCAAATTCAAAATAACATTAATTTCTAATTCTCTTACATAGTAAGGTTGCTGGGTTTAAATAGGCTAATAAAAAAACCCAAGATCCTAAAATTAAAAATGGAAACATTGGAATAACCCTCCAAGTATAGGTTTGTCAAAGGATGCTTCAAAAGTCTTCACCAACCCACCATAATTAATGCTAGCATTGACAAACTTAATACTTACCTTATTTAATGTTATCATTGACAAACTTAATGTTAGCCCACCATTATTGATGGTAGACTTACCTTACACATTGACAAACTTGAAACAAAACAAACAATGAAGTTGAAAAACAAAGGAGTCGTTGAAAATCCCAAGTCTGAACAAGCTGTAATGAATTGGTCATAACTCCTTCTAGAGAACTCCAAATCCAGCTCTGTAAAATTATTTGGAAAGCTAACTTAATTATCTTTCCAACGGTATATAGCTTGCATATTACTTCGGGCTCAATCAATACCAGTTTTATTCCGAAGATGCCCTTGCTGCATTTGATCCAAGTTGTGTATTTGGCTGCCCAATAGCTTGAATAATGGCCACAATGCCTTGTCTTCTCTCCAAGCCCAATTCGTGATGTCTTGCATCTTGAATTGTATTTTCAATCCATATTTTCTCAATTAATCCATTTAAAGCAGCTTGCATCTTTTTGGCTCTAGCTCTTGTAATTGGGCCTCCATGAATGTGCAAAGGATCACTTGAAGCTTTAATGGTATTCTCTTGATGGTTCTCATCAAATGCCTTATTTTGTGCTTTAGATAAGAAAGAATTTCATAGATTTTTAGGAGTTCTAATGCATATGAGATTTGGTACAAATTAAATCAATGATTCTAAAATCAGTATATATACTAGGCAATACGAATTATTCCAAATGGAACAAAAAGAGAGTGTGTATTCCATGTATACTAAATTTACGTATATTTTAAACACTCTAGGAGTCCTAGGAAAGACATTTTCAAATGGTGAGAAGGTTAAGAAAATCATTAGGTCTTTACCAAAATAATGGAGACCTAAGAGAACTGTCGTTGAGGAAGCCAAGGATTTAAATACTTTAACTATTGATAATTTAATTGGTTCACTTATTTCTTATGAAGAAGATTTAGCAACTGAAAGAGGTGACGAAGATAAAATGAAGAAGAGTATTGCCTTAAAAGATTCAAATTCTAAAGGTGATGAAGAAAGCGAATCCGAAGATGAAGATATGGCAATAATTGCCAAAAAATTCAGAAAATTCTTCAAGAGATCCAATGAGCAAAGAAATTTTAGAAACTTCAAGAACCAAAAGAGAAGAGGGAAGCAATTACTTGCTATGAAGACAAGAATTGGCCATATAAGATCGGAGTGCCCACTTCTTAATAAACTCAAGAAGAAAGCTATGGTGGTAACTTAGGATGATAAATGAGCATATCTCAGATGCGAAGAATCACGTGAAGTGTCAAACCTGGTACTTGTGGCGATAGGAGAAGAAATTGATGAGATAAATGATCTTCTTTCTTGTGATGAATTGTTTGAAGCATTTGCTGAATTGCATAATAATTTAAAGAAGATTGGAATGAAAAATGTTTCACTTAGAAAGAAAAATGTAGAACTTTCAAGTGAGAATGAATCTTTGAATGCAAAGATTAAATGTCTAGAATTAGAGAATAAAAGATTGCATGATGAGATTATGTTTGATAAAGCATTGCATTTGAGAATGAAAGTTCACTTATTGATGATTTGAAAAAGGAAAATGAAATGCTTAAGAAAAAGAGTGATGAGCTTAATGACATTTGTCTTAAAATTTACAAATGAGCAAAAGATTTTGGATAAATTACTTGGTTCTAAAGAATGTGTTTTTGACAAATGAGGTATTGGCTATAAGCCAAATTTGAAACAAAGATATTACAAGAGTTATTTTGTGAAGGCTACCTCCATTAATGATCAAAGTGTATGCCATTATTGTAATCAAATGTGTTTGGGTTCCAAAAGGAATCATTGCTAACACTTAAGGACCCAAAAAGGTTTGGGTAGTTAAAACTTGAGATTTCTTCTATAGGGATGAAAGAAGAAGAAAAATAAAGGGTACTTGAATATCGGATGCTTGGGATATATGACAAGCAATTACCCTCACAGTGGAGAAGTATCCTTTGGAGTTAATTCAAAAGAAAAGATTGTTGGTATTGGTAATGTCGGTAAAGATTCCTCTATCTTTATTGAAATATAACTTGCTTAGTATTAGTCAATTGTGTGATAAAGGGTATAGAGTTATTTTTTATAAAACAAAATGTGTGTTTTGAGAATGCATGTGATGGCAAAGTGTTGGTTACTGGAAAAATAAATGTTAATGTATACATCATTGATATAGATTGTGCATCAACTCATGATAAATATTTTTCGCCATTACATAGAAGACTAGGTCATACAAGTATGGATTTGATTTCAAAATTTCAAAGAATGATTGAGTTAAAGGTCTTCTAAAATTTGGTTTTCAAAAAGATAGAATTTGTGAAGCTTGTCAATTTGGAAAATAAATCAAAACTTTTTTCAGAAACAAAAATCATATTTCCACTTCAAAACAACTTCAACTTCTTCACATGAATTTATTTTAACCTTCTAAATATGCAAGTCTAAGTGGTAAGTATTATGCATTTATAATTATTGATGATTATTCTAGGTACACATGGGTTTTATTCGTAGCTAAGAAGGATGATGCCTCTGATGCTTTTAAAATCTTTTGTAAAATGTTCAAAATGAAAAAGGTTATGCTATTTCTTGTATTAGAAGTATCATGGTGGAAATTTTGAAAATCATGATTTTGAAAATTTTTGTAACAACTTTGGTATAGAACATCAATTTTCATCATCAAGGACTTCGTAACAAAATGGAGTCATTGATAGAAAGAATAGGTCTAGGCAAGAAATGGATAGGACCATGTTGAATGAAAATGCATTACTAAAATATTTTTGGGACGAAGCCATTAATACCACATGCTATTAGACCCTACCTCAATAAAACTCCCTATGAGCTTTAGAAAGATAGAAAACCCAACATTGGTTATTTCAAAGTTTTTGGATGCAAATGCTTCATGTGGTATTCTCCGTAATCATCAGGGTAAGGTTACTCTGAGCTTGGGTGCAAGCCAATACTTTATACTAAACATATGACTATTTATGAGGGATTGGAACTCGCTGTTCAACTTGGTTACTCTGAGCTTGAGGTAGAGCCGAATTCTGCCACAGTGGCTTCTTGGATTCATTCTCAGGGTCCTATTGGATGGGATTATGCCTACTGATTGCGAAGAGTATGCGCTTTAATATCATCTTCTTATATTTTGGTAAGGCATGTACTCCGGGAGGTTACTTCTGCTGCTGATTTTTTGGCTAATTGGGCATGTACTCATCGGATTAGTCGGCGTTTCTTGTGTTCTCGGGAACTCCCTGTAGGCTTATCTGGCAGTGTCTATTTGGACGCACAGGCAGTTCCTCATATTAGACGATAGAACTACTAGTCTATTATTTCATTTGATGATTTTATAATTCTTCTTTTATTCTTATGTATTTATTCTTAATTTAGGAGGTCTTGGTTTATATCCCCCTCATGTATTTGATTCTTTATTGATTTATATAACAAGGGTCATGCCTAACCCCCACTTATTTAAAAATAATGTTTTATATTAAGTACTAAAGATGATCTTAAAAAATTTGATTCAAAATCTGATGTTGTTATCTTTCTTGCATATTCAAATATAAGCAAAGCTTATAGAGTATGTATAATAAAAGAACCTTGGTTGTTGTTTGATGAGTTTAACCCTTTCTCTGTGGAGAAAGTTATTGTTTTTGATGATGCAGATGAAGAGTTACAAAATGATGAGCCTTTAAATGACAAACAAGAAAATGCACCATGTGAGAATCAAGAGGAGGGACAAAAAGAATAAACTAATATGGAGTAAAATGAAGGTAATTCTCAAACACTCCCCAAGGACTGGAGATATACTTATTCTCACCCTAAAGAATTAATCTTAGGAGATCATTCACCAGGTATAACCACTAGACCATCATTTAGAAATACTAGTGAACATGCTGTATTCATATCTTAAATTGAACCAAAATCCTTTTCGGATGCAAAAAATGATGAATCTTGGATTATGGCAATAAAAGAGGAGTCAAATCAATTTGGAAGAAACATTTATGGAAACTTAACTACTTGTCATTTGAGGGGAACTATAGATCTTGCCTTTTGGTATCCTAAAGGAACTCAAATAAATCTAACTTGTTATTCAAATGTTGACTTTGCTAGTAATAAGGTTGATAGGAAGAGTACTAGTAGAACATGTCACTTTTTAGGTCACTAACTTGTCTTTTGGTTTAGTAAGAAACAAAATTCGATTGCACTTTCAACCATCGAGGCTGAATATATTGATGCTGGTAGTTGTTGTGCACAAGCCCTTTGGATGAGACAAACCCTTAGAGACTATAGTATTAACCTTAATAATATACCTATCATGTGCGACAATACTAGTGCCATAAACCTGTAACACTCTAGAACCAAGCAAATCAACTAGAAAACAACTTGTACATCTTCACAAAACCCCTTAGTGAAAAATAGTTTATTAAAATTAGACATGAACTTTAAATGATGAAGGTTGCGCATTAGCACAGCTCTATATGATATCAAGACTATCTTGCTTTTTCATGATAAGAATGTGCTGGATTGGTTGCAATGTTTGAATTGTATGCATTCATGAATCATGCATTAAAATGGCCTTTACAACATTTCAGATTGAAAAAATCATCTTGGAATGGATCAAATATTGGCCAATGATTAAAATAAATGTGTGAAATCACAGTTTAAAATAAACGGATAACCATTCACTCAATAAATGAATAACCATTTTGAGACAAAGACTTAAAGGATATGTTCCGTAAATTCACGGTCCATCGATTAAATTTATCGGCTTGCCATTTAAAAAAAATGCTTGTGTTAACGGATAATCAATAGGGGCAGTAAAATACCCACTTTCGCATTAAGTGGTTATTGGAAATTAACGGTTAGCTGATTGCCAAAAACTGCTCACTGTTTTCTTAGCCCTTCGCCGTTATCTCTCTAACTGACAACGCTCAAGCTTTTTCTCTCTAAATCCTTAATTTTCTTGTATTTTCTTGTCAAATTAAAGCTATAAAAGCATTTCTAATCACTTTAAGTTTCTAATCAGATCTGATAAGTAGTTAATGGTGATCGGATTATGCATAGAAAGTCAACAACAACTTTTTTCGTCCCCAACTCTATAAAGGCTCAATCAAATTCCAATAATAACATATTCTATAATCATCATTGAACTTTGACCTATGTATTCAACATCTCTTGCGCTTAAAACTTGAAAGCACACACATTGTGCAAAAGAAATTTTATATATTCTTCATTTCAACATCAAATTAAGTGTTTGAGAGTATAAGAAACACTTAAAGGTTGTAAAGATTTTGGAGCCTTAGTGTGTAAGGCCTGATTAATGGAATCCTCAACTTTGGTGAGCTTGAAAGCGTGAACGTAGGCGGAGTTTGTTGAACTACATAAAAATCTCATGTTTGATTCTCTATCCCTTCTCTCTCTACATTTTGATTGTTTATATTTATTTATTTGTTATTTGCTTAATTTTATTAGATATTTTCTTTGAATTTTAATTTAATTACTTCATTATTTTTAGAAACCCAATTCACCCCTCCTCTTGGGTTGCTTAGCTATTATTTCACTTTATTTGATAATTCTATTATTGTTAATAAGATGTTAAAATCTTTCTTTAACTGACTCTCACACAATTCAAAATGAATAAATTTTCTTTAAAAGAGAAATTTCTCTTAACTTTACAAGAGAGTTACAGATAATTTGTATTTCTAACTGATAATATATGCAACTGATTTCTTTTATTTTTTTCCTTTTTGGAACTTCATGGTTTTATTTTTTATTTTGTTGTTTTAAAATTAATGTTACTTGTTCTTTTCACATAAACTATTGGATATTTGATCCAACGTTGTTGGGCTAGTATGTCAATAATTATATACTGAGACTATCATGTAAGGTTCATAGAAGGTTAAGCCCAATTAAAAGCGATTTATTAAATTTTTTGGTAATTTGGGCTTTAACGTATCTAATAGGATGTGAGCCTTTAATTTGTAGATATTTAATGATAATTTCTATTTCTATGATGGGCTAAAATAGAAATACCTAAAGACAACAGAAAAAAAATTGTCTATATTGGTTATGGTCCCTGGATCACACGTATCATTCTATTCTCTACTGACATCCCGTCATCAGAGAGAGTGCAGAGGAAAGTTTAAAGGATTCTCTGGGAGAACTTGTTAATTTGGAAGACACTTCATACAACTTTAGAGAGCAACTAAGCATTGTGGATTCAGGTACGCTTCCACATATTCGTTTATTAATTCTTGGTGATATACAACGTGAATGTTCTCAAATTCTAAGTGATGGTTTTTATTGAAGGATTATTTTTCTAACAAGTGGTATCAGAGCCTATTCATGTTGAATTATTGAATTTTTTTTTTAATAAAAACCACCAAGAGATAGGGGTTAGGCAAGAGCTATACCTGTAATATAAATTAGAAATGAAGCAATTATATATGAAGAGGGATATAAACCAAAACCTCTTGAAGTAAATGTAAATGCACAATAATAAAAAGAGAAGAATAAAATCATCAAAATGAATAAAAAGACATTAATGCTAGCGTATGATATAAGGGACAACCTACACATTTAAATGGAGAATACCAAATAAGCCTACAGGAAGATCCTAAGAACACAAGAAACGCTGACTAACCTAATGAGTACAAGCCTAATTGGCTAGAAAATCAGCAGCAGAAGTAGCCTCGTGAAGAATATGTCTAACCAAAATAGAAGAGGAAGATGTCAAAATACAGACCCGATGCAACAAATAAGCATAATCTCAAAGAACAAGACCCCGAGAATCCTAACCACCGTGGCAGTGTCTGACCCCACCTCAAGCATAGAGTAACCAAGTTGAGCAGCAAGCTTTGACCCCTCACAAATAGCCATAAGCTTAGCATAATGTATCGGCTTGCGACCAAGAAAATATCCAAAAGCAATCAATACCACACCTAGATGATCTCGAATAGTACCACCCGAAGCAACCATCCACTGTTAGCTTTGCAACCCCAAGAGATAGTCTCATCAAAGAAACTAATTGAATTAGCCTCCTAGGTAGAGCTATAACTTGCAAACCCTCCGCAATCTAAGAACTCAAAACTCCCTATAGTTAGGAAGGCTTAAAGCCAAATGCGAAACTAGCAAGCCTGAGATACGACACCACCTAATAGTTAATCGCATCAACAAAAAAAGATTATGAGTTAAACCTTAAAGTATTACAGGTCTTCCAAATTTGCCACAAAATAAAGCAAGGCATGAGGACCTAAAGATCACCTTGAGAAGCGGCACACAACCATCAATAAAAAAGCAAAGTAGGGGGGGTCAAAAAATAACATCTCTTATACCAAAAATATGCTAAAAAAGAACTTAAACTTGGTTAACCCAACTGGCAATCAATAAATAAATGCTGAGAAGTCTCAGCGCCTGACCACAAATACACCTAGAGACCATGCAAAAACCCCTTGAGCATAAGGCATTATCAATAGCCAAAAACTCATGCAATAATCTCTAGAAAAAAAAAAAATCGGAGTGCCGTTGCTAGATAACTGAAAAAAATTATCCCTTGGCTTAGAACAACATAGAAGCTCCTAAGCCGTCCGCAAATGGAAAAACCCATCAGGGTTAAGATCCGATTGAATTAAATCTGGCTCCCCATTAGAAATGGGAACGAATAAAATCTACTAAACAATGGAAAAGGGCAACACATCTTGGAGCTTACCTCTATCCAAAACTATACCTCGCCAATAAAAGGAAACTTACACCACAAAAGGCCCTACGGGATTATAAATGACCAAAGGACAAGAGCCTAGCCAACAATTATACTAAAACTACATCCCCACAACAATTGTTTTAGTATACTAAAAAAATTATACTAAAAGGCCCAGCAACACACTGAATCGAGTAGAGGCATCTTTAGAGGGGAGAAATAGGTCAAAACTGAATCAAGCATGGATGTGTAGACTTCATATAAAAAGCCCATAACGAACTCTATTCCTAAAAATACCACAAAAGCTTGAGTTGAATAGCTTTAGCCATATCATCAAATGACTGGATACCTAGTCCATCCTCCTCTACTGGATAACAAACTACTGACCATCTACACCATTGAATCTATCACCTTAAAAAAATTGGGTGAATAGTCTCTCCAAGTGCTGCACCACAGCTATAAGGGGTGAAAAACATGAAACAAATGAAATGGCATAGAAGATAGCATATGTCAAGTAAGCACCAGCTTCCCATCGAAATAGAGCAACCGATTGGCCCAACTCGAAATCCCAAGTTGCTTGTGGTGCGATTGGCCCTTCTGTTGCTCGTATTATTTCTCCTTCTCAGAATCATTTAGTCCTTAGCAAGGTGATTCATGATAATTTGCTTTTGGTTTAAGAGTTGATTCATGATCTTAATCGTCATACATGGGGGAACAATGTGGTGCAGAATCTTGATATGGCTAAGGCTTATGACTGGATGTTTTGGTCTTTCATTATTCAGACGCTATGGTGCTTTGGGTTTTCAGAGCAGTGGGTCCTTTTAATTCGGCAAGTTATCTTTGGTCCTCAGTGCTCAGTTTTGGTGAATAGTGTTAGCCATGGATTTTTATCTGTCTCGAGAAGTTTTTAAGTAGGATGATCCTCTTTCCTCGAGTTTGTTTATCATTACTACTAAGTTTCTACGTCGGGATTAGATCATTTGTACTCTTAGTATCCTTCTCTGTGGTATTGTTCTGTTGTGCCTATTACTGTCTTCCAATTGAGCTTTAAGAATGATGTTATTTTTACAAATGAGAGTCGGTCGAGCCTTCATTGACTTATAGATTTTTTCACCATTAAAAGACAATTTCAAAGTAAAGAGCAGTATTAATATTAGGGCTTGACTTCTGTTTTGCACTAAGCTATTGTCTACTCTGTCACAAGTTTTCAGTGATGTTACCTTCTATTCATTTATCTTGGGTGCCTAGTCTTTATGAGGTGTCTCAATATTTCTCATTTTGATGATATGGGTCGGAAGGTCAAGGATTGGATTACATAAACTTATCGGTCTAAAATTTACGCAAGAAGCTATGGAGGCCTTCTTAGGAAAAGATCTTGCAACATAATCTGAAAACCCCTGAGCATAACCGAATCTTTGAAATAATCAAGGACAGCTTCTAATAATTTGCTGCTAATAACATCCTAACAAGACCAAAAAAATCTACTACAGAACCCATCCGGACTCGAAGCATTGTTAAGATCAATAGAGAAAATCACCTACCTAACCTCATCTAAATCGTCCTCTACAGTCACAAAAAACGGTATAAATCAAAGTTAGACTGCTAAAACTAACAAGCACAACCTGCTAACATTCCCTGAAAAGAATCAACTGTAGAAACAGCAACAACAGATGGCTTAGAAATCTACTTAGAAGAAGCATTTAAATCCAATGGATATGAAAGTATTGGCGTTCTTTCGAATCATCGCATAGAAAAATTGGGTATTAGCGTCTTCTTCTCGAACCCAACGAACATTGGATTGCCGACGCCAAAAAAATCTCCTCACAAACCAAAGCGTGCTACAGTTAGGCCTTACGATACGAAACCGTCAATAACTAACGCAACCCTAATAAATTTGGTCCCTAAGATCGAATCTAAATCTGAAATTGAATGAAACTGTGACCCAATGCTTATTGAAAGCACAAACTTTAGTGATGTAAACCCCACAAGGAAATTTGAAGTTTCAACTTTCCAAGAAAGTTCTAAACATATTTAAGCGAAACAAAAAACCTTGACCCAATGTTTAAGAAAACAAGAACCAGAGGTATAGAGAAGGATTTTAACGCCACACTCTAGATTTAGATGAGAATGTGAGTGATAAGTCTATTTTGGAACACCATAAGAATGCAAATTCTTGATGAGTTTACTAGTTCTCAAAAGAGCCAAAGAAAAAATGATCTCTCAAATTTAAAATAACATTCATCTCTAATTGTCTTACACAGCAAGGTTGCTGAGTTTAAATAGGCTAATAGAAACCCAAGATCCTAAAAATACAAATGAAAACATTGGAGCAACCCTCTAAGTATAGGTTACTTCAAAAGTTTTCCCCAACCCACCATTAGTAATGCTAGTCATTTACAAACTTAATGCTAGCCTGCCATAATTAATGCTATCATTGACAAAGTTAATCTTAGCCCACCATCATTGATGGTAGACTTACCTTACACATTGACAAACTTGAAATAAAACAAACAAATGAGATTGAATAAACAAATGAGTCGTTGGAAATCTCAAGTCTTAACAAGCTGTAATAAATTGGTCATAACTACTTTTAAAGAACTCCAAATCCAATTCTGTAAATTGCATTGGAAAGTTAACTTAAATATTTTTCCAACATATATAGCTTCCACATCACTTCTGGCTCAATCAATACCAATTTTATTCCAAATTTTCCCTTTTTGTATTTGATCCAAATTGTGTATTTGGCTGCCCAATAGCTTGAATAATGCCCACAATGCCTTGTCTTCTCTCTAAGCCTAATTCATGATGTCTTGCATCTGCCCAATTCATGATGTCTTGCATCTTGAATTGCATTTTCAGTCCACATTTTCTCAATTAATCCATTTAAAGCAACTTGCATCTTTTTAGTTCTAGCTCTTGTAATTGAGCCGCCATGAATGCACCAAGATCACTTGAAGCTTTAATGGTATCCCCTTGATGGTTCTCATCACTTAGTGTGTGAAGACACCACAATTAGTTATGGATGATCTGATTGATAAGTCAAGAGTTTGAAAGCCACAAAAATCTAATACGTTCAAAGAGTTTGTATAAGAACTAAAGAGAATTAACTCTCTCACCAATTGCATCAAAACTAACCTGTCTCTATTTATTGGATGCGAGTATATAGATTGAAAATAAAATTCAAGATGCAAGACATCATGAATTGGTCTTAGAGCGAAGACCAGGCATTGTGGCCATTATTCAAGCTATTGGGCAGCCAAATACACAACTTGGATCAAATGCAAAAAAGGAAAACTTTGGAATAAAACTGGTATTGCTTGAACCCGAAGTAATATTCAAGCTATATACTTTTGGAAAGATAATTAAGTTAGCTTTCCAATGCATTTTACAGAGCTAGATTTGGAGTTCTCTAGAAGGAGTTATGACCAATTCATTACAGCTTGTTCAGACTTGGGATTTTCAACAACTCATTTGCTTTTCAACTTCATTTGTTTGTTTTGTTTCAAGTTTGTCAATGTGTAAGGTAAGTCTACCATCAATGATGGTGGGCTAACATTAATTTTGTCAATAATAGCATTAAATATGGTGGGTTGGTGAAAACTTTTGAAGCATCCTTTGACAAACCTATACTTGAAGGGTTGTTCCAATGTTTCCATTTGTATTTGTAGGTTGGATTTTTTTTAGCTTATTTAAACTCATCAACCTTACTCTGTAAGAATTAGAGATTAATGTTATTTGAATTTCGGTTCTTTTGAGAACTAGTGAACTTATCAAGAATTTGCATTCTTGTGGTGTTCTAAATTTAGACTTATCACTCACCTTCTCATCTATTTATTGAGTGTGGCATCAATATCATTCTCTATACCTTTAGTTCATGTTTTCTTAAGCATTGGGCCAAGGCTTTGCTTGTCTTAAATCTGTTTAGAACTTTCTTGGGAAGTTGAAACTTCAAATTAAGAGTGGTTTCAAAGTTTCATTGTGGAATTCGCATCATTTGGTATCAGAGCTAGTTTCTAATCAGGTTTGAATGTCTTGTACATTTTGATTATCAAAAACAAAAAAGAGGAAAAAAAATAAAAAAAGAACAAAAAAAAAAGATTGCAAAAGGAATCAAGTATTCCTACTTTCATCAAATTGAATTTTAGTTATTCCTTTTCCTTGACATTGTTTACACACAATATCAATTGTGTTCCTTTGCTTTCTTGCTTTCTTTTCATCAATTTCCTTTCTCGTTCGCTCTTTGTGTCCTCTTAATTCCTTTTCTTTGTTTAGTGTGTTGGTTTGTCATATTTGGTGTGCCATCTAGGTTTTTCTTGATTTTGTTTATTTAGTTAAATAAAGAATTGAAAGAGAGAATTAAGTGTGGTAAAAAAAATTTTTTTTTGTGAGATCATTAGAGGGTAAAAGCCAACTTGTGTGTTAAACACAAGAGTTGAGTGAAACACGTGAGGGAGTGCTGTGAGGTTTTTTTTATAACATTTTTTTTCAGATCACAAATATGTCAAAAGATTAAGAAGCTATAGACCAATCAATCATGCTGAAAGCCATGCAACAAAAAATTGAGCGCATGAATATGATGTTTGGAGAGATCCGTGATAAACCAATCAATCTCCCAATCTACAATTTTTTTTCTCTCCATTATTTGTGTCTTGAAAGTCAAAAAAATAAGTTTTACCTAATAGGTGAAATTTTTGTCCAAAATCAAAACTCAATTTTCGTACACATTGCCTTCTTATTCTTGAAATTAAATTCTCTTTAATGTCATCTTTGTGAATTATTGCTGAAATCCTGATATTAGTTTGATAAGAACCGGGTGAGGATTATTAAGAGTGGAAAAAGGCAAGAGAGTGTGAGCATATTAGAGGGTAAAACCCAACTAATTTGAGTGAAACACGAGTGGAATTGAGTGATTCATTTTTCTTGAGTGAAACACGTAAGGGAGTGAGGTGAGGTCCTTCCACATTATTTTTAACTTTCTTTTGCAGATAATAGCTATGTCTCACAACCTAGAACGAAACACAAATGAAGAGGATCAATCTGCAACTACTCAGAATTTACAAATTCAAGCATTGATGGGAGAGATGAGAAGGATGATGAGGGCTGAATTAGAGCTTATACACGAGCGTTTGGATCAAGTGGAGAACACACATGCAGGGCAGCCACAACCCCTTCCCCAAGCACGTAGAAGAGAAAGAGCTCTAGTTAGAGGAGAGATCGATGATTATTATAGGGATGAGTATGATGAGGGTGAGGACTCAGTAGGTAGCTATAGGAGAGACAGACAAGGCAGGAGAGCTAGGAATAGAGATGATGGATTGAGTGGCATAAAGATGAAGATTCCATCTTTTCAAGGTAAATCCGACCCAGAAGCATACCTTGAATGGGAGAAGAAAATGGAGTTCATATTTGACTGCCATAATTATTCAGAGGCAAAAAAGGTTAAATTGGCTATGATTGAGTTTTCTGACTATCCCATTACTTGGTGGGATCAACTTATTATAATAAGCAAAAGGCGAAATAGAGAACGTCCAATTGAGACATGGGATGAAATAAAATCATTGATGAGAAGGCATTTTGTACCTAACCACTATTATCGAGATTTGTACCAAAAATTACAACGTCTTTAACAAGGTAGCCGAAGTGTTGAGGATTATTATAAAGAAATGGAGATTGCCATGATTAGAGCAAATGTGGAGGAGAATAGGGAAGCAACCATGGCAAGATTCTTAAGTGGTCTTAATCGGGAGATTGCAGATAAGGTTGAGTTGCAACATTACGTGGAGATTGAGGAGATGGTCCACAAGGCTATCAAGATTGAGCAGTAACTCAAGAGAAGGGGTAACACTCGTGCAGCCCCAAGCTCGAGTTGCACTCCTTGGAAGCCAAGCTATGCGAAACGAGATGAGAGGCCACAAGCATCTACTACACCTAAGCAAGTAACCGAGCACTCCAAGCACAATTCAGAAGGTAACACCGTGACTCCTACTAGTAGGAATCATGACATTAAGTGGTTTAAATGTCAAGGCAGGGTGCATATTGCAAGTGAATGTGTGAATAAAATAGTTATAGTGTTGCGGGACAATGGTGAGGTTGTAACTGAAGATGAGACGGAAGAGAATGAGATGCCACCATTAGAGGAAGTCGAAGATGAAGAGTATGTAGCCCCTGGGGAATTGACTTTAGTAGCGAGGAGAGTTTTGAGTGTTCAAGTAAAGGAAGACGAAGCAGTGCAACGGGAAAACATTTTCCATACTAGGTGCTATGTTCAAGACAAAGTATGTAGTATGATTATTGATAGAGGAAGTTGTACTAATGTTGCTAGTACTATAATGGTAGAGAAGTTAGGGCTTTCGACACTTAAACACCCACGGCCATACAAACTACAATGGTTAAATGACAGTGGTGAGGTGAAAGTGAACAAGCAAGTACTAGTGATTTTTTGGATTGGCAAGTATGAAGATAAGGTGCTTTGTGATGTAGTGCCAATGCAGGCTAGACACTTGTTACTTGGGCGGCCTTGGCAATTCGACAGACGTGTGAAGCATAATGGCTTCACCAACAAATATTCATTTGTATTTAATCAACGCAACATCAATCTTGTTCCATTGACACCAAAGCAGGTTTACGGAGACCAAGTGAGCCTACAGAGAGAGAGTGAGGAAAAGAAAAAGAGAGAAAAAGAGAGTGAAATTCAGAAAGAGACTGAGGAAAATATGAGAGAAAAACCAAGGAAAAATACGGCCATTGAGCGAAAATCAGATGGAAAACAAAATAATTTCTATGCGAGAGCAAGTGAGATAAAAAAAAAAAGCATTGTTTTCACATCAGCCGATGATTGTACTTTTGTACAAAGAGGCATTTTTGAATACTAACGAATTTGACCTTACTTTGCCTAGTTCTATTACTTTTCTTTTGCAGGAGTATGAGGATGTTTTTCCTGAGGAAACACCACATGGTTTACCTCTAATCCGAGGGATTGAGCATCAGATTGATTTTGTACCAGGTTCAACCATTCCAAATAGACCAGCCTATAGGAGCAATCCAGAGGAGATCAAGGAACTTCAAAGGCAAGTTAATGAATTGATGGAAAAAGGGTACGTGAGAGAAAGCATGAGTCCATGTGCAGTTCCCGTTTTATTAGTTCCTAAGAATGATGGGACGTGGAGGATGTGTGTCGACTATCGAGCCATCAACAACATAACGGTAAAGCATCGACATCCCATTCCTAGACTAGATGACATGCTTGATGAATTACATGGGTCTAGTGTATTTTCCAAAATTGATTTGAAAGGTGGATATCATCAGATTAGAATGAAAGAAGGAGATGAATGGAAAACTGCCTTTAAAAAAAAGATGGTTTGTATGAATGGTTAGTCATGCCTTTTGGTCTAATTAATTCCCCGAGCACTTTTATGAGACTTATGAATCATGTCTTGCGAGCTTTTATTGGCAAGTTTGTTGTTGTTTATTTTGATGATATCCTCATTTATAGCAAAAACATAAATGATCATGTAGTACATTTGAAATCTGTTTTAGATGTGCTTAGAAAAGAAAAGTTGTTTGCTAATCTGAAGAAGTGTACTTTTTGTGAGTGCAAACTTGTGTTTCTAGGATTTATTGTGAGTGCACAGGGTATACAAGTAGATGGGGAAAAGGTACGTGCAATCCAAGAGTGGCCGAGTCCCACAAGTGTAAGTAATGTGAGAAGCTTTCATGGGCTTTGCTAGTTTCTATCGACGATTTGTGAAAGACTTTAGCACATTAGCCGCACCGCTTACTGAAGTAATAAAAAAAGATGTTGGATTCAAATGGGGAGAAGTGCAAGAGAAGGCATTTCAAATAATCAAGCAAAAGTTGACCAATGCTTCTTTATTGTCTTTGCTTAACTTTAATAAAACATTTGAAATTGAATGCGATGCTTCAAGTATTGGTATTGGTGCAGTCCTAATGCAGGAAGTACGACCAATTGCTTACTTTAGTGAAAGGTTGAGTAGGGCAGCCTTAAACTACTCTACTTATGATAAGGAGTTCTTGATTCACACCGATCATGAGTCCTTGAAACACCTTAAAGGCCAACACAAGCTGAATAAGGGACATGCTCGATGGGTAGAATTCATTGAAACATTTCCATATGTCATTTGTTACAAGCAAGGTAAGGAAAACATTGTTGCAGATGCGCTTTCCTGCAGATATGTCTTAATCTCAACACTTAATGCTAAATTACTTGGGTGTGAACATATTAAGGAATTGTATGCTGATGACCATGATTTTGGTGTTGAATATCAAGCTTGTGAAAAGATCGCAGTCGGTAAATATTATAGGCATGATGGCTATTTATTTCGGGAGAATAAACTATGTGTGCCTAACTGTTCTTTGAGAGATTTGCTAGTGAGAGAACCCCATGGAGGAGGGTTAATGGGGCATTTTGAAGTTGTAAAGACTCTAGCAGTATTACAGGAACATTTTTATTGGCCACATATGAAGCGAGATGTTGAAAGACTTTGTGGTAAATGCGTTAATTGTAGGCAAGCCAAATCGAAAGTGCAACCTTATGGCTTATACACCCCTTTGCCAATACCTAGTGTACCTTGGACTGATGTTTCGATGGATTTTGTGCTAGGTTTACCTAGGTCTAGACAAGGGAAAGACTCAATTTCTGTGGTTGTGGATAGATTTTCAAAGATGGCACACTTTATTCCATGCCACAAAACAGATGATGCTTCTAATGTTGCTAACCTATTCTTTAGGGAGATTACAAGGTTGCATGGTATGCCCAGGACAATTGTTTCTGACAGGGATGCTAAGTTTTTAAGTTACTTTTGGAAAACCTTATGGGCTAAGTTAGGAACTAAATTGTTGTTCTCAACTGCTTGTCACCCTCAAACTGATGGTTAAACAGAAGTTGTGATTAGAACTTTATCTACTCTGTTGCGAGCTATCATTAAAACTTGGGAAGATTGTTTACCTCATGTTGAGTTTACTTATAATCGTTCCGTTCATTCTGCTACCAAGTATTCACCATTTGAAATTGTTTATGGTTTTAATCCTTTAACCCCATTAGATTTAACTCCATTACCTGTTTCTGAGCGTGTTAACTTAGATGGCAAGAAAAAGGCTGAAATTGTTAAACAGATACACAAGAGGGCAAAGTTCAACATTGAGCAGAGAACTGAGCAATATGCTAAACAAGCCAACAAAGGGTGACATAAGTTAGTCTTTGAACCTGGCGATTGGGTGTGGTTACACATGCGCAAGGAACGATTTCCAGAACGAAGGAAATCTAAGCTATTACCTCGAGGGGATGGTCCATTCCAAGTTTTGGAGCGGATCAATGACAATGCATACAAATTGGATTTGCCTGGTGAGTACAATGTAAGTGCTACTTTTAATGTTTCTGATTTAAGTCCTTTTGATGTAGGTGTCAATTTGAGGACAAATCCTCTTCAAGAGGAGGGGAATGATGAGGTTAAGGATAAGACTATCACAAGCACATGGGATGAAGTATATTCAGATACTATTCAAGTTCCCGTCGGACCCATTACGAGAGTTCGAGCAAAGAAATTCAAAGAAGCGCTTAATGGATTGATTCAAGCAACTTGGGCTCAATCAAATTCATGGAGGCCCTTTCAAGGAATCGCTCATGATAAATGCATGATTCAGGCTTTTGAAGTTTTCAAATATTCACTTCCATGAAATAGGGAGTTGGTTTGGACATTATGGCGGAAAAATATATTATTTTCCTTTTTCAGATACTTTCCCATTTCTTTAGGAGGCTATTAGGAAAACAAATCAGTTAGTTCTATTTTAATTGCCTAGTTTCCATTCAATTGATGTAAGGCATTTAAAGCCAAATAGGATTCTGATTTGGTTTAAATTCTTTCCTATTTAGTTAGATTAGGATTCTAATTTGTTTTAAATTCTTTCCTATTTACTTAGATTAGGATTCTTATTTGGTTTAAATTTCTGTAACCAACCCTATATAATGTACTCGTATCTAATAAACAAGAAGAATTTTTTTTGATGCAATTGTGAGAGTTAATTCTCTTTTGTTCTTTACAAACTCTTTGAACTTATCGAATTTCCGTGGCATTCAATATCTTGACTTTTTAATCAGACCTTCCATAACTGATTGTGGTGTCTTCACATACCAAGGTTCGTACTTCTAATAAGCATTGGGTCAAGGTTCCATTCCATTCCTGGGTTTAGATTCGATCTTGGGAACTGATTTAGTTAAGGTCGCGTCAGTTCTTGACGGGGTTCATATCATATATCACTTGCATTAGGGATAATTAAGTAAAGACAATAATTTTTGTACTATACCTTTATTGAGTTATAACATTTTTACAAGAATAAATTTCTTCAGTCCCACTAATATGACTATATACAGGTTTTACATGGAGGGGCATTTCCGTCACACTGTGTAAATTAATCTCATTTAAAAAATAATTTAGAAAATGTCTCTTTATTTTTCAAAATTTAAAACAAATAAATTTTGAACAATTGATCAATTTTATCTAATTTTTTAAATAAATCTCTTGATCTATCGTTGATCACCAATGTTACTTATATAATTTGACTATTTTATCCTCTAACAAAAAGTGACCAACTTTGAATAACTAATGAGGATTTAATTGGTTAATTGTTAATTTTTTATAACTTTTTTTTTGACGTTGGTGGATTTACAAAAATTGAGTAGAAATATCACCACTCCGTCCCCCCTCCCCCCAAAAAAATTCATGTTTCGGCTGTTGGCCTATTTCACAGTTATCTTGAAAAATTATCAACTCAATATCATCTTCAAGCAATCATCGAATGCAATCTTCTACTATGCAGAGGAGGTCATTTTTACATTTTTTTTTCATTACTCATCAATTCAATGGATATAAATGAGTTTAGGTTGATCAAAATTAGTATATTTATTAAATAGGTCGGGTTCGAGTTATATGTCTCATAATTGTGTTAGGCTCGAGCTTAGAGTTTTCGACATGATAATTTATTTATGACAAGATTACCAGGTTCGATTGCTTATATTACACAGAATTTTTTAATTCAATAAAATTGCGTTATACTTTTAATATTTTAAAAATCTTTTCATTATATTTTAAAAAAAGTTATTGGAGTTTAAATATAGTACTACACGTTTCTTAAAAAATATTAAAATTATAGTAAATGGGTGATACGATTATGATATGATAACAAATGGGTTGGAATATGATTTGAAATTCTTGATGCAATTATTTAGTTAAAATGGAGCAAAGGTCTTATTAATTTTTTTTTAAAAAAAAGAAAAATTGAAGGTAGTAAACAAAACCACCTTTAGTGGGTGTTATTGGATTCTGAATTAAATAACAATAAAAATCATTATCTCACACAATTAATTTTTATTAAGAGAAAAGAACTTTATGTTAGCAGACATATTTACATAATATTGATTTTGATGATAACAAATAGGATTAACAATGTTGGAGTCTTTCAAACTAATCAATTTTAAGCCATACCAAGCTTTTAAACAAGAATAAGATTCTGGAAATAAATAGATAACCATCAATCCTTAGTCGGCAAACCGTTTTCTCAAGGAAATTTTATAATTTTTTATTCTAGAAGATTACGGTGAACCATTTATTGGAAAATGGTAATATGATAAATTGTAGAGAGCAAATTCTTTGAAACCGGTGAACCGTTTACTAAAAATGGTTAACCAAAAATTTTAGAGAGCAAGTTAACTCAAAATGGTAAACTAATTACTAAAAACGGTTAGTTAGTATTTATTTGTAGGGTCAATGGAATTAATTGGCAAACCGACCACTAGCAAATGGTAAGCCAACTTCGAACATATTAGCTTTTGGAATTTAACGGTAAACTATTCAAATTTCAGCATAACAGTAACTTGGACAAAGTCAAAATGAAGATTTGACAGCAGTGAATGGCAATCTGATTATACACAGAAAGTCAACAACGGCTAGTTTTCTTCTCCAACTATATAAAGGCTCAATCAAATTCAAATAATAACATATTCTACAATCATCATTGAGCTTGTTATTGTGTAGTCAACATCTCTTGTACTTAAAACTTGTTAGATCACACTTTGGGCTTTCATTTGAAAACACACACATGGTGTGAAAGAAAATTTTGTGTATTCTTCATTTCGACATCAAATTGAGTGTTTAAGAATGTGAGAAACACTTAGGTTAAGAGGTTTGGAATAACCTCTTGTTGTAAAGGTTGATTGTCACCTTAGAAGTTAATTGTAAAGGTTTTGAAGCCTTAATGTGTAAGGCTTGGTTAGTGGAATTCTTAAGCCCGGTGAGTTTGAAGGTGTGGATGTATGTAGAGTTTGCCGAACCACGTAAAAATTTCATGTTTGATTCTCTTTCCCTTCTCTCTTCACATTTTGATTTTTTATATTTATTTGTTTGTTACTTTCTTAATTTTATTAGATATTTACATTGAATTTTAATTTCATTACTTCATAATTTTTAGAGCAAGGTACTCTGGTTAGGACTTAATCGTCCAGAGAAAAAAATACATGGCAACCCAAAATGATTCCACTTTTAGGGAACGTTAGTCCACTACTAGATCACCATATATTAATGAAAATGATTATCCATATTGGAAAACTAGGATGATAATTTACTTGCAAGCCATGAATGCCTTATTTTGTGATTTAGATAAGAAAGAATTTCATATATTTTTAGGAGTTCTAATGCATATGAGATTTGGAAGAAACTTGAGGTAGTTTATAAAGGTACAAATTAAATCAATGATTCTAAAATCAGTATATATACTAGGCAATACGAATTATTCCAAATGGAACAAAAAGAGAGTGTGTATTCCATGTATACTAAATTTACGTATATTGTAAACACTCTAGGAGTCCTAGGAAAGACATTTTCAAATGGTGAGAAGGTTAAGAAAATTATTAGGTCTTTACCAAAATAATGGAGACCTAAGAGAACTACTATTGAGGAAGCCAAGGATTTAAATACTTTAACTATTGATAATTTAATTGGTTCACTTATTTCTTATGAAGAAGATTTAGCAACTAAAAGAGGTGACGAAGATAAAATGAAGAAGAGTATTGCCTTAAAAGATTCAAATTCTAAAGGTGATGAAGAAAGCGAATCCGAAGATGAAGATATGGCAATAATTGCCAAAAAATTCAGAAAATTCTTCAAGAGATCCAATGAGCAAAGAAATTTTAGAAACTTCAAGAACCAAAAGAGAAGAGGGAAGCAATTACTTGCTATGAAGACAAGAATTGGCCATATAAGATCGGAGTGCCCACTTCTTAATAAACTCAAGAAGAAAGCTATGGTGGTAACTTAGGATGATAAATGAGCATATCTCAGATGCGTAGAATCACGTGAAGCGTCAAACCTGGTACTTGTGGCGATAGGAGAAGAAATTGATGAGATAAATGATCTTCTTTCTTGTGATGAATTGTTTGAAGCATTTGCTGAATTGCATAATGATTTAAAGAAGATTGGAATGAAAAATGTTTCACTTAGAAAGAAAAATGTAGAACTTTCAAGCGAGAATGAATCTTTGAATGCAAAGATTAAATGTCTAGAATTAGAGAATAAAAGATTGCATGATGAGATTATGTTTGACAAAGAAAGCATTGCATTTGAGAATGAAAGTTCACTTATTGATGATTTGAAAAAGGAAAATGAAATGCTTAAGAAAAAGAGTGATGAGCTTAATGACATTTGTCTTAAAATTTACAAATGAGCAAAAGATTTTAGATAAATTACTCGGTTCTAAAGAATGTGTTTTTGACAAATGAGGTATTGGCTATAAGCCAAATTTGAAACAAAGATATTACAAAAATTATTTTGTGAAGGCTATCTCCATTAATGATCAAAGTGTATGCCATTATTGTAATAGAATGGACATATGAGTTATAAATTTCTAATGAACAAAAATGCATATTATGTAATCAAATGTGTTTGGGTTCCAAAAGGAACCATTGCTAACACTTAAGGACCCAAAAAGTTTTGGGTAGTTAAAACTTGAGATTTCTTCTATAGGGATCAAAGAAGAAGAAAAATAAATGGTACTTGAATAGCGGATGCTTGAGACATATGACAAGCAATTATTCTCACAGTGGAGAAGTATCCTTTGGAGTTAATTCAAAAGAAAAGATTGTTGGTATTGGTAATGTCGGTAAAGATTCCTCTATCTTTATTGAAATACAACTTGCTTAGTATTAGTCAATTGTGCGATAAAGGGTATAGAGTTATTTTTATAAAACAAAATGTGTTTTTTAGAATGCATGTGATGGCAAAGTGTTGTTTACTGGAAAAATATATGTTAATGTATACATCATTAATATAGATTGTGCATCAACTCACGATAAATATTTTTCACCATTACATAGAAGACTAGGTCATACAAGTATGGATTTGATTTCAAAAATTTCAAAGAATGATTTAGTTAAAGGTCTTCTAAAAATTGGTTTTCAAAAAGATAGAATTTGTGAAGCTTGTCAATTTGGAAAATAAATCAAAACTTTTTTCAGAAACAAAAATCATATTTCCACTTCAAAGCAACTTCAACTTCTTCACATGAATTTATTTTGACCTTCTAAATATGCAAGTCTAAGTGGTAAGTATTATGCACACATGGGTTTTGTTCGTAGCTAAGAAGGATGATGCCTTTGATGCTTTTAAAATCTTTTGTAAAATGTTCAAAATGAAAAAGGTTATGCTATTTCTTGTGTTAGAAGTATCATGGTGGAAATTTTGAAAATCATGATTTTGAAAATTTTTGTAATAACTTTGGTATAGAACATCAATTTTCATCATCAAAGACTTCGTAACAAAATGGAGTCATTGATAGAAAGAATAGGTCTGGGCAAGAAATGGATAGGACCATGTTGAATGAAAATGCATTACTAAAATATTTTTGGGACGAAGCTATTAATACCACATGCTATTAGACCCTACCTCAATAAAACTCCCTATGAGCTTTAGAAAGATAGAAAACACAACATTGGTTATTTCAAAGTTTTTGGATGCAAATGCTTCAGGTGGTATTCTCCGTAATCATCGGGGTAAGGTTACTCTGAGCTTGGGTGCAAGCCAATACTTTATACTAAACATATGACTATTTATGAGGGATTGGAACTCGCTGTAGAACTTGGTTACTCTGAGCTTGAGGTAGAGCCGCATTCTGCCACAGTGGCTTCTTGGATTCATTCTCAGGGTCCTATTGGATGGGATTATGCCTACTGATTGCGAAGAGTATGCGCTTTAATATCATCTTCTTATATTTTGGTAAGGCATGTACTCCAGGAGGTTACTTCTGCTGTTGATTTTTTGGCTAATTGGGCGTATACTCATCGGATTAGTCGGCGTTTCTTGTGTTCTCGGGAACTCCCTGTAGGCTTATCTGGCATTGTCTATTTGGAGGCACAGGCAGTTCCTCATATTAGACGATAGAACTACTGGTCTATTATTTCATTTGATGATTTTATAATTCTTCTTTTATTCTTATGTATTTATTCTTAATTTAGGAGGTCTTGGTTTATATCCCCCTCATGTATTTGATTCTTTATTGATTTATATAACAAGTAGGGGTCATGCCTAACCCCCACTTATTTAAAAATAATGTTTTATATTAAGTACTAAAGATGATCTTAAAAAATTTGATTCAAAATCTGATGTTGTTATCTTTCTTGCATATTCAAATATAAGCAAAGCTTATAGAGTATGTATAATTAAAGAACCTTGGTTGTTGTTTGATGAGTTTAACCCTTTCTCTGTGGAGAAAGTTATTGTTTTTGATGATGCAAATGAAGAGTTACAAAATGATGAGCCTTTAAATGACAAACAAGAAAATGCACCATGTGAGAATCAAGAGGAGGGACAAAAAGAATAAACTAATATGGAGTAAAATGAAGGTAATTCTCAAACACTCCCCAAGGACTGGAGATATACTTCTTCTCACCCTAAAGAATTAATCTTAGGAGATCATTCACTAGGTATAACCACTAGACCATCATTTAGAAATACTAGTGAACATGCTATATTCATATCTTAAATTGAACCAAAATTCTTTTCGAATGTAAAAAATGATGAATCTTGGATTATGGCAATAAAAGAGGAGTTAAATAAATTTGGAAGAAACATTTTATGGAAACTTAACTACTTGTTATTTGAGGGGAACTATAGATCTTGCCTTTTGGTATCCTAAAGGAACTCACATAAATCTAACTTGTTATTCAAATGTTGACTTTGCTAGTAATAACGTTGATAGGAAGAGTACTAGTAAAACATGTCACTTTTTAGGTCACTCACTTGTCTTTTGGTTTAGTAAGAAACAAAATTCGATTGCACTTTCAACCATCGAGGCTGAATATATTGATGCTGGTAGTTGTTGTGCACAAGCCCTTTGGATGAGACAAACCCTTAGAGACTATAGTATTAACCTTAATAATATACCTATCATGTGCGACAATACTAGTGCCATAAACTTGTAACACTCTAGAACCAAGCATATCAACTAGAAAACAACTTGTACATCTTCACAAAACCCCTTAGTGAAAAACAGTTTATTAAAATTAGACATGAACTTTAAATGATGAGGGTTGTGCATTAGCACAGCTCTATATGATATCAAGACTATCTTG
This sequence comes from Atalantia buxifolia, assembly GCA_030444775.1. Lineage (NCBI taxonomy): Eukaryota > Viridiplantae > Streptophyta > Magnoliopsida > Sapindales > Rutaceae > Atalantia > Atalantia buxifolia. Next base: position 30,670,271 of record CM059835.1, read on the forward strand.
CTTTTTCATGATATGATTATTGGCTTAAGAATGTGCTGGATTGGTTGCAATGTTTGAATTGTATGCATTCATGAATCATGCATTAAAATGGCCTTTAAGACATTTCAGATTGAAAAAATCATCTTGGAATGGATCAAATATTGGGCAATGACTAAAATAAATGTGCGAAATCACAGTTTAAAATAAACGGATAACCATTCACTCAATAAATGAATAACCATTTTGAGACAAAGACTTAAAGGATATGTTTCGTAAATTCACGGTCCATCGATTAAATTTATCGGCTTGCCATTTTAAAAAAATGCTTGTGTTAACAGATAATCAATAGGGGTAGTAAAATACCCATTTTCGCATTAAGTGGTTATTGGAAATTAACGGTTAGTTGATTGCCAAAAAATGCTCACTGTTTTCGTGCGATAAGTGATTATTCTTAGGTTTTCTTAGCCCTTCGCCGTTATCTCTCTAACTGACAACACTCAAGCTTTTTCTCTCTAAAATCCTTAATTTTCTTGTCAAATTAAAGCTATAAAAGCATTTCTAATCACTTTAAGTTTCTAATCAGATCTAATAAGTAGTTAATGGTGATCGGATTATGCATAGAAAGTCAATAACAACTTTTTTTGTCCCCAACAAAGGGCGACATAAGCTAGTCTTTGAACCTGGCGATTGGGTGTGGTTACACATGCACAAGAAACGATTTCCAGAACGAAGGAAATCCAAGCTATTACCTCGAAGGGATGGTCCATTCTAAGTTTTGGAATGGATCAATGACAATGCATACAAACTGGATTTGCCTAGTGAGTATAATGTAAGTGCTACTTTTAATGTTTCTGATTTAAGTCCTTTTGATGTAAGTGACGATTTGAGGAAAAATACTCTTCAAGAGGAGGGGAATGATGAGATTAAGGATAAGACTATCACAAGCACATGGGATGAGGAAGCTTTTTTGATGCAATTGTGAGAGTTAATTCTCTTTGGTTCTTTACAAACTCTTTGAACTTATCGGATTTCTGTAGCGTTCAATATCTTGACTTATCAATCAGACCTTCCATAGCTGATTTTGGTGTCTTCACATACCAATGTTCGTGCTTCTAATAAGCATTGGGTCAAGGTTCCATTCTATTCCTGGGTTTAGATTCGATCTTGGGAATTAATTTGGTTAGGGTCGCGTCAATTCTTGACGGGGTTTGTATCAAAAGGCTTCAAAGACTTATACAAGGCTCTAGAAGTGGAAATGGAAGACATGATTCGAGCCAACATTGAAGAAGAACGAGAGGCCACTATGGCTAGATTTTTACATGGTTTAAATCAAGATATTGCTAATGTGGTTGACTTGCAACACTATGTTGAGTTGGAAGACATGGTTCACATGGCCATGAAAGTGGAACGACAACTAAAAAAGAAAGGTTCCACTAGAACCAATTTGGGTTCAACTTCCTCATGGAAGTCAAAATGGAGCAAAGATGAAAAGGTTGTCTCAAAGCCTAAGATTGAGTCATTCAAGGATCATAAAGAGGGAGACAATCAAAGCAAAGGTAAATTTGATTCCCAACACTCTAGAAATTGAGATAATTAAGTGTTTTAAATGTTTGGGGACAAGTCATATTGCATCTCAATGCCCAAATAAGAGAGCAATGATCTTGAGAGATGATGGTGATGTGGAAACTGAGAGTGAATTGAATGATGATCCTATGCCACTTTTGGAGGATGCTAATGATGGTGTAGAGTATCCAGTTGATGGTAAATTGATGGTTGTTAGGCGTGCTCTCAACATGCAAGTAAAAGAGTATGCGAAGGTACAACGTGATAACATCTTTCATACTAGATGCCACATCAAAGATAAGGTATGTAGTATGATAATTGATGGTGGAAGTTGTACTAATGTAGCTAGCACTAGTTTAGTTGAAAAACTAAATTTGAAAACTTTGAAACATCCTAGGCCATATAAGCTATAATGGCTGAATGATTGTGAGGAAGTTAAAGTAAATAAACAAGTGCTGGTTTCATTTTCTATTGGGAGATATAGGGATGAGGTTGTATGTGATGTAGTACCCAAGCATGCTGGACACATTCTTTTAGGGCGACCTTGGCAATACGATAAGCGTGTGACACATGATGGATATTTAAATAGAAATTCTTTTGTAATGAATAAAAAGCAAATCACTCTTATACCTTTAACACCTAGACAAGTGGAAAGAGAGTGATGCAAAAAAAGAAAATGAGAGCACAAAAGAAAGAGAGATTGAGAGAAAAACAAGTGGAAAGATAGAAAAAAAATATTGTTGAGTGAAAAGAGACACAACAAGTGAACTTGTTTGCAAAAGAGAGCGAGGTTAGGAGGGTTTTCTTTTCAAAACAGCCTATCATTGTATTTTTGTGCAAAGAAGCTTGTTTACATACTAATGAGCTTAACATTTCTTTGTCTAGTGCTATTGTGACTCTTTTGCAGGACTTTGAAGATGTGTTTCCAAATGAAGTTCCTAATGGTTTGCCACCTATTAGGGGAATTAAGCATCAAATAAACTTTATCCCTGGAGATACCATTCCTAATAGACCCACATATAAAAGCAATCCTGAGGAGACAAAGGAGCTTCAAAGGAAAGTTGAAGAACTCTTGGCAAAGGGATATGTGAAGGAGAGTATGAGTCCATGTGGGGTACCAATTTTACTAGTGCCCAAAAAGGATGGAACGTGGAGGATGTGCGTTAACTGTCGTGCAATTAATAAAATCACTGTAAAGTATCGACATTCTATTCCTATACTTGATGACATGCTTGATGAATTGCATGGTTCTTGTGTGTTTAGTAAAAGGAGATGAGTGGAAAGCTGCCTTTAAAACAAAATATGGTTTATATGAGTGGTTAGTGATGCCATTTTGCTTTTTTCAGGATCACATGAAGAACATCGCCAGCTGTTAAATCAATTCTTTGATATTGTCCAAAGTCACGGAATCATGCTGTCGGCCACGAAAAGTACAATTGCCACAAATAATATTGAATTCCTTGGCATGGTCATAAAAGATGTTCACTACCAGCCAGGCAAGCACATTGCACAAGAATTATTGCACTTTCCAGATCACCACCTTTCCAGAAAGTAAATTCAACAGTTTCTCGGTATTGTCAACTATTATCCCAGATTTTATTCCACATGTCGACCACTACACTCACCAACTTTCGGCTTTATTAAAGAAAAGCCACCAGAGTGGAATGTTGACCACACAACTACTGTCACCACATTAAAGCAGATTTCGCAAAATCTACCCCCACTCAAGCTGATTACAGATGGCAAGCGGATATTACAAATCGATGCAAGTGACGAATCTTGGAGTGTCGTCCTCCTTGAGGAAACCAATGAAAAGGAATACTTCATCGCTTATGCTAGTGGATAATTTTATGACACACAGAAGCACTATCATAGCGTATTCCAAGTATTATCTCATTGGACACTATTTTCTTATCCGCATGGACAGCTCAGCCTTTGAAAGGTAATACAGTGCCTGAAAAGATGTTACTCAGATCGAAAGACTGGTTTTCAAAATATGATTTCTCAATGAAGCATATAAAAGGGTCCCAGAACCTTATCCCTGATATGCTATCCAGACTCTCGAAACCCACAATTTCCAATCATTTCAATGGCTACTTCACTCCCACCTGAAGCCACCATCAAAAAGACTTTCCTCCTTGGTAAGACTTTCTCTACAGTCTTTGTTATCCAGGAGTTTGCGAAAAGGGCTATGTTTCGATTCTTCATGAAAGCATATCTTTTGACAGACTCATTTACATTCTCAACCTTTCACCAAGAAAATCTATTCCTTACAGGTTTAACCCTAGATCCATCTAGAGATGTTACTGAAGACGAGTTATGGTACATATGGTGCTTGACTGTTCTTTATGCAACCAAGTCAGTTCTACCAATAACTCTTACCCTGGAAAACTTACTTAAACCAGACAAAGCCACCTCTCTTACCTGGACATTACTTGAATGGTTCTCCCCACTTCCATGGTGGAGAAAGAAATTTCAACAATTGTCAGAGATTTACAATCTAGAACGTATGCCTGCCTCCGAAGCAAAAATGTACACATCTGTGTTTATTATTCATAGGCCATACTTCTAGCATCCAGACACAAATCTCTTTTGGACTCAAGACTAGGTATATAAATAGTTTACCACACCTCATCCAACCATTATTGAAAATGAAATTCAGACAAATTGAAATAATTATCTTTGTCAATTGAACCACCAAACTCCACCACACAAGGATATCTTCCATACATCCTTAGGTACACAACATGACCTCATCATGATCCCTACACCTTCTGCCATCATCCAAGCCAAAATCTACCGGCATCATTATTAAAGAAGAAAAATCAGACTTCACAGACTTCCTCTACTAAGACTCACAAGACCCAATAGGAAGATTTCCTCCCGTTAAGTCAACATCTCCAACACTTTCCACAACCACCCCTTTATGAACTAGGATCATCATCTCGGCCTTCAAAAATTGACAAGGCAACTTAGATACCAAGCCCCAGGCCAAAGTCACCAGCAGCCAAGACTCTCCCACCAGGCTACAGAAGGGATTGTCCTTATCCACCTTGCCGTGGTCCCCATTGTAAGCATCCAAGGCTATGCAAAACATTTTTCCCAAAAGACAATCATGAAACAGATAGCTCCTCCCCATAAAGTTGTTTGTCTCGTTATGATAATTGTCTTTGCTTTTGCTTTAAGTCTTTGTCATTATAATAAAGTAATGTTGTTTGTCTTTTACTTTTGCTTTAAGTCTTTGTCATTTGTAATAATGTCTAAAAAGGTGTGTCTTTAAGTCTAAAAAGGGGATCTTTACTTTGACTCTTGCTTTGAAAAGATAGGGGTTCTGTCCTATCTTTTTCAAGAATTCTCCTATATAAAGAGTTCTCCCCTCACTTGTAAGATATAGAAGCTTGAGAAATAAAATTCGTGTATTCTCAATATCCATGGCCTTCTAACTCCCCTCTCTCTCTCTGTGCAAATGAAGATCTAAAGAAAGAAAAGGAAAAGGGATTTTGCATCTGTTTATTTTGAAAACCTAAGGAAGTATGCTCTGTACTTGCCTTCTAGTAAGGATCCTATGCATCAAGAAACTTATGATGATTTCTTAAACAGTTTGGTACCCTGTTTTAAGACTGAAAGGAAAGTCTGTTTTAAGGTAATATAACCTACAAAAGAAAAGTTTTAAGTTTTGATGCTAAGCTTCTGAGTATATCGGCTGGAAACTAGAATTTGCAGGCTACTAGTCCAAAGGACAGCTTGATCTGTTGTAGTTCTGGTATAACAACGCCACGTACTGAGTGCTTAGTGTACTACTACGCGTTTGATCTGGCTGGGCCATAAGAATTTTGGTGATATCCGTATAGGACTTTTCAGAATTAGTAGTTGAATTTGAGAATCCTGTGTCAGTACTGCTGTCTGAAATGGCTAGGTTTGAATCAAAAGTTTGATCATCTGTATCAGATGATTCATTGACTCTTTGAGCACTGTATTGGTACATGGGTTCTTTGTCTTTGGACTGTGTTTGTGGGTTCGTTTGAGAAGGTGAAGGTGCTGATGGAGAGGTTTGTACATAGGTCGGAGTTTGTTGTTCCAGAATGGTTAGTGGTGGTTGGTGAACCTTAACTGGTCGTGGTTAAGGTTTAGGTTTAGGTTTTGGTTTTGGTGGTATGGGATTGTTTCTGAAAAGGGTATGGGTCATTCCAAATAATTTGGATGGATCATAAGACCTGATTGGTGAAAGCATAGAAGCAAATGGATGGTAAGTTGGAGCAATGGAAGGCATGGGTGGAGATATAGTGATGAGGGTAGGTCTCTATTTCTCAAATTCAATCTTGTTAAGCTCAGCTTTTAAGCGTCTAATTTCCCTTTCTTTTTGGTCAAACTCTGGGCTACAGTACCTTTGAGCAAGCATGGTTCGTAGCTCTGAATCTAGTTGAACAATTCTGGATTGAAGATTTTGGTGAATCTGCTGCATTTGTGCAGTAATTGAGTCAACTCTATTTTGGTATCAGAACCATACAAGCTGAAAATATTATGTTTTGAAAATTATGTTTTTTTATGAACAAAAACTGTTTTTGCTCACAAAGTTTATCAAGGCATACTTTGGCAATCTGGAAGATTTTGCCAAGGGATATGTTGTCAAGGATGAGATTGTTGGCTGTGAGTTGTCTTTGAATGTCTGGTTGGAGTTCTTCTAGAAGTGAAGCTAGAAAGACATGCTTTAAAGTTGGTTCATTGAATCCATTAAGCTTGTAGAATAACAAAGACGTTCTTTTGTAATGGAAATCAATATCATTAGCATTGAGTGAGCAGCATTTCATATTGAGATAGTCTCATCGTGCAGCTTCAAAGACTGCAGCTGGGTCTCCAAGAAATTGATCGTGGATTACAGCAAGGGCACTTGAGACTTCTAGAAGTTGGACAAACTGCAATTGTCTGTATTGGCCTAAAGAATCAAACCAATCTCTTAGGGCATCCATAAAACGAGTAGCAAATTCCCTAAGTACTGATTGAGTGGTTGCTCCTGTTCTTGGCATTTGTAGGTCAATCCAAGCAGACATTTAAGTAAGTCTATCTCGCCATTTGTGAGATGGAATATCATCAAATGTGAACCATGGACCATTTGATGGTTTTTGACTGGGTTGAGTTTGAGGTTGGGAAGGTTGATTTGTTATCGAAGATTCAGGTACTTATTCCTCAATATCTGAGGGTATATCAACATATGGATCTATTTGAGTACTTAGGATATTTCATTTTTGACAACCTGAAACTAAATGCCCAGATTTTTATATCGCTCATAGAAGGATATAATAGCCTCAGAGTCCTGAAAAAGCAAATTACTTTTCTAAAAAATGCCCAGATTTTTTCAAATTTTGATTTAGAATCAGAGTTTTGGCAACTAGGTATTGAACCCTCTGAACGATATAAAACTGCCTTTTGCATTCCTAATGCCCATTTTCAATGGACAGTTTGACCCTTCGATCTCAAAACTGCCCCTTTCATTTTCCAAAAATCCATGGTCAAAATTTTTCAACCCGTCCTCCATCATTCATTGATTTACATTGACGATATTTTGCTTTTTTCAGGATCACATGAAGAATATCGCTAGCTGTTAAATCAATTCTTTGATATTGTCCAAAGTCACGGAATCATGTTGTCGGCCACGAAAAGCACAATTGCCACAGATAACATTGAATTCCTTGGCATGGTCATAAAAGATGGTCACTACCAGCCAGGCAAGCACATTGCACAAGAATTATTGCACTTTCCAGATCACCACCTTTCCAGAAAGTAAATTCAATAGTTTCTCGGTATTGTCAACTATATCCGAGATTTTATTCCACATGTCAACCACTACACTCACCAACTATGAGCACCAAGATGTTGTTATACGTATTGTTCTTACTACTCTCCATGCAGGAAGTGTCCTTCTTACCTTCTATCCAAATTTTAACCTTTCTCTTTAAGACACCAAATTGTCAACGGCCTTGAAAGTTCAAGTTCAAATTCAGGTGCAGAACAAATCTCTTCTGCCAAAATTGCCACCCTCCATCACCAATTGGTCTATATGCTTCAAAATCATGCCTTAGATCTACCCACACCTGAACATCACTCTGACACCCTCATGGTGTTAACAGAATCAGACCAAGTTTGAATCAGAAGTTTGATCATTTGTATTAGATGATTCATTGACTGTTTGAGCACTGTATTGGTACATGGGTTCTTTGTCTTTGGACCGTGTTTGTGGGTTCGTTTGAGGAGGTGAAGGTGCTGATGGAGAGGTTTGTACATAGGTCAGTGGTGGTTGGTGAACCTTAACTAGTTGTGGTTGAGGTTTAGGTTTTGGTTTTGGTTTGGGTGTTAGTGGTATGGGATTGTTTCTGAAAAGGGTATAGGTCATTCCAAATAATTTGGATGGATCATAAGGCCTGATTGGTGAAAGCATAGAAGCAAATGGATGGTAAGTTGGAGCAATGGAAGGCATGGGTGGAGAATGGAAAATAGCACCTAGTATGGAAAATGTTTTCCCATTGCACTGCTTTGTCTTCCTTTACTTAAACACTCAAAGCACTCCTCGCTACTAAAGTCAATTCCCCAGGGGCTACATACTCTTCATCTTCGACTTCCTCTAATGGTGGCATCTCATTCTCTTCCGTCTCATCTTCAGTTACAACCTCACCATTGTCCCGCAACACCATAACTCTTTTATTCACACATTCACTTGCAATATGCCCCCTGCCTTGACATTTAAAACACTTAATGTCACGATTCCTACTAGTAGGAGTCACGGTGTTACCTTGTGAATTGTGCTTGGAGTGTTCAGTTACTTGCTTAGGTGCAGTAGATGCTGGTGGCCTCTCATCTCGTTTCGCATATCTTAGCTTCCAAGGAGTGGAACTCGAGCTTGGGGCTGCACAAGTGTTACCCCTCCTCTTGAGTTGCTGCTCAATCTTGATAGCCTTGTGGACCATCTCTTCAATCTCTACGTAATGCTGCAACTCAACCTTATCTGCAATCTCCCGATTAAGACCACTTAAGAATCTTGCCATGGTTGCTTCTCTATTCTCCTCCACATTTGCTGTAATCATGGCAATCTCCATTTCTTTACAATAATCCTTAATACTTCGGCTACCTTGTTGAAGACATTGTTATTTTTGGTAAAAATCTTGATAATAGTGGTCAGGTACAAAACGCCTTCTCATCAATGATTTCATTGCATCCCATGTCTCAATTGGACGTTCTCTATTTCGCCTTCTGCTTATAACAAGTTGATCCCACCAAGTAATAGCATAGTCAGAAAACTCAATCACAGCCAATTTAACCTTTTTTGCCTCTGAATAATTGTGGTAGTCAAATATGAACTCCATTTTCTTCTCTCATTCAAGGTATGTTTCTGGGTCGGATTTACCTTGAAAAGATGGAATCTTCATCTTTATGCCACTCAATCCATCATCTCTATTCTTAGCTCTCCTGCCTTGTCCGTCTCTCCTATAGCTACCCGCTGAGTCCTCACCCTCATCATACTCATCCCTATAATAATCATCGATCTCTCCTCTAACTGGAGCTCTTTCTCTTCTACATGCTTGGGGAACGGGTTGTGGCTGCCCTGCACGTGTGTTCTTCACTTGATCCAAACGCTCGTGTATAAGCTCTAATTCAGCCCTCATCATCCTTCTCACCTCTCCCATCAATGCTTGAATTTGTAAATTCTGAGTAGTTGCAGATTGATCCTCTTCATTTGTGTTTCGTTCTAGGTTGTGAGACATAGCTATTATCTGCAAAAGAAAGTTAAAAATAATGTGGAAGGACCTGACCTCACTCGCTTACGTGTTTCACTCAAGAAAAATGAATCACTCAATTCCACTCGTGTTTCACTCAAATTAATTGGCTTTTACCCTCTAATATTGCTCACACTCTCTTGCCTTTTTCCACTCTTAGTAATCCTCGCTCGGTTCTTATTAAACTAATCAAACTAATATCAGGATTTCAGCAATAATTCACAAAGATGACATTAAAGAGAATTTAATTTCAAGAATAAGAAGGCAATGTGTACGAAAGTTGAGTTTTGATTTTGGACAAAAATTTCACCTATTAGGTAAAACTTATTTTTTTGACTTTCAAGACACAAATAATGGAGAGAAAAAAAATGAAAGATTTTAAAAAAGGGTTTTTTTTTAGGAATAAGTAAAACTTGTGAATTTAAGGAGAATTAGTCATAAGGATACAAAATTGATTTAAAAAGGAAACCCTAAAAAAATACTGTTCACGCGGCACGTTTCACGCGACACTGTTCACGCAGTACTGTTCAAGTTTTTTTTTTCTTTTTTGATACTAGAACAAGGATGAAAATTCAAACAAGAATGAAAAGTAAGAAAGATAGACGGATCTGACCTTAGAGCCTAAGCTCTGATACCAAATGATACGAACCCCGTCAAGAACTAACGCGACCCTAACCAAATTAGTTCCTAAGATTGAAGCTAAACCCAAGAATGGAATGGAACCTTGACCCAATGCTTATTGGAAGCACGAACCTTGGTATGTGAAGACGCCACAATCAGCTATGGAAGGTCTGATTGATAAGTCAAGATATTGAACACCACGGAAATCCAATAAGTTCAAAGAGTTCGTAAAGAACCAAAGGGAATTAATTCTCACAATTGCATAAAAAAAGCTTCTTCCTCGTTTATTAGATACGAGTACATTATATAGGGTTGGTTACAAGAATTTAAACTAAATCAGAATCCTAATCTAAGTAAATAGGAAAAAAATTTAAACTAAATCAGAATCCTATTTGGCTTTAAATGCCTTACATCAATTAAATGGAAATTAGGCAATTAAAATAGAACTATCTGATTTGTTTTCCTAATAGCCTCCTGAAGAAATGGGAAGGTATCTGAAAAAGGAAAATAATATATTTTTCCGCCATAATGTGCAGACCAACTCCCTATTTCATGGAAGTGAATATTTGGAAACTTCAAAAGCCTAAATCATGCATTTATCATGAGCGATTCCTTCAAAGGGCCTCCATGAATTTGATTGAGCCCAAGTTGCTTGAATCAATCCATTAAGCGCTTCTTTGAATTTCTTTGCTCGAGCTCTCGTAATGGGTCCGACGGAAACTTGAATAGGATCTGAATATACCTCATCCCATTTTCTTGTGATAGTCTTATCCTCAATCTCATCAGGTTCTTATTTAGAGAGAATAAACTATGTGTGCCTCATAGTTCTTTGCATGAATTGCTTGTGCGTGAAGCCCATGGGGGAGGTTTAATGGGACATTTTGGCATTGCAAAGACTTTAGATGTTTTAAAAAAACACTTCTTTTGGCCACATATGAAACATGATGTTGAAAGAATATGTGAGAAGTGTATCACTTGTAAACATGCTAAGTTTAGAGTTTTACCCCATGACCCATGCCTAATGTGGGTTGATATTTCTATGGACTTTATTTTGGGTTTACCTAGGTCAAAAAAGGGAAAGGATTCTGTTTTTGTTGTTAGAAATCACACAATTTTTATTTTTGAAAACGAGTTCTATCTTACGATGGAGTAGAACATCCTTTATATAAGATGCAGCAAATGAACTTGATAAGACAAGACCCTTATCAAGATTCTTTTTATAAAAGTAAAAGCAAACTTTAATAATTAAAGCAAAAAGCAATAAAGACAAACTTTAATAATTAAAGCATGACTCATGCTTTAATCATTACATATGACAAACTTTAATAAAGCAAACTTTAGAAAGAGCAAAGCTAAAGCACTCAATTAAAGCTAAAGCAATAATGGCAAACTTTAATTATTACAAGACAACAAATAGTCTAAGTGAAATAGTTACATCTGAGGAGGAATCCATGTCATCTGGATAATGATCTAGATTTTTGTCTTTTTTGAAAATCTTTTTTGGATGAGAACAACCTGGAATGCACGGCCAAGGGCAATATCGTGCATTTGCTGTTGTGCTTGGTGCTTCTGATAGGAAAGTACGTTGCGGGAAATCTTCAGGTTGTGATGAAAATGGTGGGTATTGTGATGAGGATGCTTCAGGGAAATCACGTGATGGTGATGGTACAAGAGTGAAATCTGCATAGGGATCCTAGGAATCCTGAAATAGAAAGTCAGTGTAATCTGGCTTTTCTTCTTTTATGATGATTCCATGATTTTGAGGTTGAGAGTGGAGGGATGGTGGGGGAACCATGAACATGTCATGTTTTAGACTAAGAAATGTGTGACGTATTGTAGTTTGGTCTGGATGAAAAGAGGGAAAGAACATAGGTTCTTTATTCATCATATAAATGTTCATAAAAAACCTAAAGAGGAATTTTTTGGCGAAATCCTGGATTTGATAAGGTGTCTGAAAAGTCATGTTAAAGGGGAAGGATTTTTTTGTAAGGGATGTTTTGGGCAGTGAACTAGCCATGAAGATGATGGGAAAATGATATTCCGAGGATATGTAATGCAGAGTTGAATTTGGTTTTGCCAGTCTTGAGAGTTAGTCTGGAATGAGATTTTGGTCTCCTTTTATATGTTTCACAGAGAAGTCATACTTAGAGAACAATCTTTAAGTCTGAGCAGCATCTTTTCTAGAATTATTTTTCCTTTGAAATTCATGATGTTGGGAAATGCTGAGTTGTCCATCCTGATAAGAAAGTGATGGCCGATAAGATGGTATTCAAATTTCTTGATACCATTCTTTACAGCTAAGATCTCTTTGTACACATTGTGGTAGTACTGTTGTGTGTCAGAGAAATGTCTGCTACGTTCTTTTCCATTGATTGCTTCAAGAAGAATAGCACCCCATGATTCATCATTTGCAACTATCTGGAGTATCCGTTTGCCATCTGTGATGAGCTTTAATGGCGGCGGATTTTGGACAATCTTTTTTAAAATAATGACAGCAAGTGTGTGGTTGTCATTCCATTCTGGTTACTTCTTTATCAATAAAGCCGAAAGCTGACTGGTGTGTTGATCAACATGAGGAATCAAATCTCTGATATAATTAATAATACCAAGGAATTGTTGTATTTGCTTCTTAGTAAGATGTTGATCTGGAAAGTGTATTAATTCCTGTGCAATGTGCTTTCCTGGCTGGTAATGTCCACCTTTGATGACCATTCCAAGGAATTCAATATTGTCCGTTGCAATGGTACTTTCTTGGCTGACAATATAATTCTATGAGATTGGATAATATCAAAGAATTGATTTAATAATTGGCGATGCTCTTCATATGTTCCTGAAACAACAAAATATCGTAAATATAAATCAATGCATGATGCAAGATAGGTTGAAAGATTTTGACCATGGCATTTTGCAAAATGGACAGGACAGTTTTAGGCCAAAAGATAAAACTTTCCACTGGTAATGAGCATTTGGGATGTAAAAATCGGTTTTGTATCTTTCTGAGGGTTCAATGCCAAGTTGCCAAAAACCTGACTTGAGGTCAAATTTTGAAATGATTTCGTTATTTTTTAGATAAGTGAAAATGCTTTGCCTTTTTAGTAAAGGAAACTTATCATCTTGTAAGAACATGTTTAAGGTTGATAATCTATGACTAGTCTCTTTTTTCAGAACGTTTTTCCACATAAAACGCATGACAAGCCCATTGAGAGTTTGTGGGCTCGATAAGTCTTTGGGCAAACAATTGTGAATATTCTTTTTGGGCTAAGGCTAAGTCAGATGGACTTATTCCTGGATGGGTAGCCTTAGTTGGGTTGATGTCTTCATTCAGTTTGAAAGGTAATTAAATAAAGAAAGACTTGTTTTTCCACAATGAGTTTGGATGAGTGAATTCCGAATGAGACTTTGGGCAGTAATTGAGGAGCTTGGTTGAGATTTCTTGGTAAGACTGTGGAGACTCGAGCAGGCTGTAGAGTTTGAGGATTTCTATGAAGGATTTGAACATGGACTTGACTCTGATTCCCGAGGGAAGGATTTAGAGGTGTTTTATCTGGTGAATAATGTTAAAACCTAACAAGATATCCTTATTAGGAAGTTTTGAACCAATGATTTTTGCAGATAACAAAATTTGGGAAGATTTGAATTGACCAAATCTATTGAGAACATTTTTCCATCAACTGCTCGAAAATGTTCTTTGTGATGGCTCCAGTATTGGGTTAAAAGAATGTCTGGGTTTATCATGCTTTGTTCAGCACCAGTATCTACGAATCAAATTGCTGGAATGGGTCTTTGGAATTTTGAGGGCAAAATCTGAAGTTTGATGGAGGGAATAAGAGCTTTGGTTTTGAGGGATAATGACTGCTAGTGGAAGATTGTCTGAAATTCATCATTTTCTGAATCATCAGATGAGTTTTCCAGTGCGAACATTGTTTCATCAGTGGATGCATCTTGTTCAGAGAAGTAGAATTCTACTTTTTCTCTTTTAGGAGAGTATTGAGTGACAGCTTGTAAATGCCTTATTAGTCTGGCTGCCTTTTCTTTCTTGTTTAGACAATCCTTTGCATAATGGCCTTTTTTGCCGCAAATAAAACATCTGCTGAAGTTCTTCATTTTCTATTCCTAGGAAGAAAACGATCTTTTCCTGAAAAATCTGTATGGTTTTTTCCATCTGTGAGATTTTGATTTTGAAGAAGGATTTGGATGTTTGAATTTTTTTTAAATGCTTCTTCTTTGTTAGGTCACAGTTACATTCCTTTTTGCTTTTGCACTTGATCTGCAAGTATGATTTCTTACAAGCACTTCTGAAAGGTTCTTTGTCTTTCATCAGATCTTTGAAGAACTGTTTTTGGTCACAGAGCTTTTCCAAGCAACTTTTAACCATTTGAAAAATTTTTCCCAATGAGATATTGTTAATGATGAGGTTGTGCGCTGTAAGTTGCCTCTGTATTTCTGGTTGTAATTCTTCAGGTAAAGAAGCAAGAAACACATTCTTTAACATTGGCTCATTGAATCCGTTGAGTTTGTAGAACAAGATTGACATCCTTTTATAATGGAAGTCACGATTTTTTGAATTCAGTAAACAACACTTCATATTGAGGTACTCTTTTCTTGCAGCTTCAAAAACTGCAGCTGGTTCTCCAATAAATTGATTATGAAGAACAGAAACAACACTGGAGACATTTGGTAATTGCACAAATTGCAATTGTCTGTATTGGCCAAGACTGTCAAACCAATCTCTTAGAGATCTCGTAAAATGAGCAGCGAATTCTCTAAAGACTGATTATGTTGTTGCTCCTGATCTTAACATTTGAAGATCAATCTAGGCCGACATTTCAATCAATTTCTCTCTCCATTTGACTGTGGGAATGTCATCAAACGCAAACCATAGACCGTTTGATGGTTTGTGGTCATTTGAGCTTAAGGTTGAGGGGGTTGGTTTGAAGATTCGACTGGCTCATCAATGTCTGAGGGTATTTCAAAATATGACTCTGGCTGTGAAGTTTGTGCGGGTTCTGTTTCGTCTGGTTAGGCCATAAGTAGTTTGGTAATGTCTACATAAGATTTTTCTTAATCATTGGTTGAAACACAGAGGTGTTAGTCTCTGTGGAATCTATGGAGACTTCAATTTGTTGGGAAGCATATTGGTGCATGGGTTCTTTGTCTTTGGTTTGGGATGGTTGTTTTCTAGTCTGGGTAAAAGCAGGAGTATGTGTTGGGGATTGTTCTTGTGTAACAGTAGAGGTTGAGGGTGGTTCATGAATTTTAATTGGTTTAGGTTGGGATCTGGGTTTTGGTTTTGGTGCTAGTGGCACATTTTTTAAGAGTGTGTGAGTCATTCCAAATAGTTTGGAAGGATCATAAGGTTTCATTGGTGCAAGCATGGGAGAAAATGGGTGATAAGCTGGACTGATGGTAGGTATGGGTGGTGATTTGGTAAAGAGCATAGGACGTTGCCTTTCTGATTCAATCTGATCAAGCTCTGCTTTTAGTCATCTGATTTCCCTTTCCTTTTGGTCAAACTCAGGGCCATAATATCTTTGACTGAGCATGGTTCTTAATTCTGAATCCAGCTGAGAGATTCTGGATTATAGATCTTGATAGATTCGTTGCATCTGCAAGGTTATTGAATCAACCTTGGTTTCGATCTGATTAGTTGGCAAACTGATTTTGTCAACTTTCTTGTGGATGTCGACCAATGTATCATTTTGTGCTCTGACATTCTGTGTTTGCTAGTTGAGGACTGATTCAAATGGTCTGGGCTCTTCTAGGTGTCCAGCGGAGTTTATGGCTGTTGGAATGAAAGGTTTTGTCACAACATTTCGTTGTGAATTAGATCGGGTTTCTAAGGCTGGGAAGTTTGAGGAATAATCTTTTGAGGTGGAGGAAAACATCATACAAGCTGTGGGTTGTATGAGAAAGGTTGGATAATTTTGGACTGGTGAAAGAACATCAGTCTTGCATTATTTTGCAATCCATTTGAGTTCTTTTTTGTATATAGGTAATGGAGCTGGTGTTGGTAGAGGAGGAAGATTACTTGGTGGATTAGGTTGACTGTGTTTATTACTTGGTGGATTAGGTTGACTATGTTTACATAGAGAATGGGTTTTCTTTTTTGGTTTTTTTTTTCCTTTTCGAATCTTGGTCATCTTTTCCTAATCATCCCAACAGGGACAATCTGGGTCACACATTCCTGATCCTGGAGTATCCCATAGAAAGTGTTCGTTTAACTTCGCAAGGCATACTGGGTATCCTTCTGAATTGAATCCTGTGATTGGCAGATCTTCTTGAGCTGTCTGAACAGCTGTGACAAGTTTAATTTCAATAAGGTAATGAGCAAGGGAAAGAATAGATAAATAAGGATAATGAAGCTACATATACAACACCTCAAAAGAAACAACAATATAAATCAAATGATCTAAAAAGTACGAGTTGTGCATTCTGTGTAGCTAAAGGTCATAGAATGCATTACACCGACTATCACGCATTACGTGATAAGAAGGATTTGTTTCTTAATTTGGTTTGTTTTGAGGTTAATTTAACTTTGGTGCCTAGACACCCATGGTAGATAGATTTTGGTGTAACAACTCAAAGCAGTGTGTCTATTTACGTTTACCTGAATTGTCGAATGCTTAATGATAGTGAAAGATAGATCTGTGTGGACAATAGCAAAAATATTGAAGTTGAATCGAAAATTTAGATTTTCATTAAAGAATGGATTTTATTTGAATCTTGATGAAACATTTATTGTTTTGTGTTTTAGATGAAATTTGATTTCCATTTCTGCCTTGGACAAGTCTGGTTTTTCTTACTTATTTGGGAATGAAAATTCAATTTGTTTTATGATTTAAAATTAGTTGGTTTCAGTTCTTTATCAAGCAATGATAGTCTTTATTTGATTGATATGATTGCTTTATTTAATAAATCCCCATGATTAAGTACACAAGGTATAAAAAAAAAAATTAACCAATGAGAATGCGGCTGTGTTATGGCATAAGCGATTTGGTGATATCTCCAAATGAAGAATAAAAAGACTTGTGTCAGACTAAATTCTCAATCCCTTAGATTTTATAGATTTTGATGTTTGTGTTGATTGTATAAGGGGGAAACAAACTATTGAAGCTAATTGGACTTTGGATGTCTAAGAACTCATGCATACATATATTTGTGGGCAATAATCCCTTTGATTGCTTGGAATAGTCAATAATATTTCATAATATTTATAGACGATTTTTCTAAATATGACTACATATATCTTCTTCATGAAAAGACACAGTTCTTGGATATGTTTAAACATTTTAAGGCTGAAGTTAAGAATCAACTCAACAAAAAAATCAAAAGCATCAGATTTGACCATGTTGGTGAATACTATAGTAGATATGATAGCTAAGGTGAAAAAAGTCTAGGACCATTTGTTAAGTTTCTAGAGGAAGGCGGTATCATCCTACAATACTCTATATTGGGTTTGCCCACCATGAATGATGTTGCAAAGTAAGGAGTATGATTTATTATAATATACCCAAGACTGCAGCATATATTCTTGATAAAATTCCAACAAAATTGACTGCCAAAACCCCTTTATGAACTTTGGATGGGCAAGAAGCCTAGTCTAATACAATTACATATTTGGGGATATCCAACTGAGGTAAGGCTTTATAGTCTTAATGAGAAGGAAATTAGACTCAAAAATAGTGAGTTGCTATTTTATTGGATACTTTGAATAATCTAGTGGGTACCCATTTTATGATCCCATGACTAAGTCAATTTTTGAGTCAGCAAATGCTCAGTTCTTTGAGGATGTTGAGTTTGTAAGGGAGATATGGCTAGGGACTTTGTCTTTGAAGATGAATATGTTGATATTCCCACAGGTGTTACTGACATTGATCAAGTCCCATATAAGAAATTATTCTAGAAGAGCAAACTCTACTACCATTAGAAATTATACCATTAAGAATATCCACTAGAGAAAAGAGAAGTACGGTGCTAAACAACAACATTGTATTTCTCTAAAAACATGAGATAGACATTGAAGTGATAGAAGATGATCTGATCAATTTATGTCAAGCCATGCAAAGTTCTAATTCTTCGAAGTGGATTAATGCCATGATTAAAGAGATAAAGTATACAAAGGACAATGATGTATGAGATCTTGTCAACTGCCAAAAGGTGCAAAACCTATTGGTTACAAATGGATATTTAATATCAAAAGAGATTTAAAAGGTAATATAGAGAGGTACAAAGGACGCATTATCACAAAGAGCTTTACACAAAAAGAAGGTATCGACTATAAAGAGACTTTCTCTCCAATTTCTTCGAAAACTCTTTCAAGATTATAATGGCATTGGTGGCTTATTTCATCTTGAGTTACATCATATGGATATGAAGGAGGTGTTTTTCAATGGTGGCATTGATGAGACGATCTATGTGGTATAATAAAAAAACTATGTATTAAGAGACCCAAAGAATATAATTTGTAAACTTAAAGAATTCTATCTGTAGGCTTAAGCAAGCATCTCGACAATGGTATTTCAAGTTTCATCAATTGATCGTCTCATTCAATTTTGATATGAATTTGGTCAATGATTGCATATATCATAAGTTCTATGGGAGCAAATAAATTTTTCTGGTTTTTTAAATGATGACATTTTGCTTGCCAGTAACGATTTCTAACTAAGAATTTTGCGATGAAAGATTTTAGTAACACCTCTTTTGTACTAGGCACACATATACACCGGGATCGCTCCTAGTGTATTCATGGATTATCACAAAATAGTTTTATCGAAAAGGTTCTTAAGAGATATGGCAAGTAAGATTGCAAACTAGGGGATACCCTTGTTGACAAGGGAGATAAGTTTAGTCTTAATAAGTGCCTTAAGAATGATTTTGAGGAAAAAAAAATAGAGAAGATTCCTTATGCCTCAGCAGTAGAAAGTCTTATGTATGCTTAGGTTTGTATGCAACCAGATATTGCGTATGTTACTAGGACGTTGGGAAAATTTAAGTAATCTAGGAGTAGAAAAGACAATATGGTCACATATCAGAGGTCAGATCAGCTTGAAATCATTGGGTATACTGATTCCAATTTTATTGGACACCAAGATAGTATAAAGTCCACATCGAGTTACATCTATTTACTAGCTGGCGTTGTTATCTCATACAAGGGTGCCAAATAGCCTCTTATAGCCTTTCCTACGATGGTTGTAGAGTTCATTGCGTGTTATGAGGCATTTAATCACAGAATATGGCTAGCAAAATTTTGTCTCGGGGTTGTGAACAATAGATAGTAATGGAGACCACTCAAGTTATTTTATGACAATAAACTAGTAGTGTTATAATCCAATAACAATAGAAGCTTGACAAAGTCGAATCATAGACATCAAGTTCCTAATTATTAAATAAAGAGTTCAAAGTAAACAATTGTTTATAGAGCACATCAGCATAAACTCTATGATTGTTGATTCGCTTACTAAGGGATTGCCACCCAAAATTTTTCATGAGCACATTGCTCGTATGGATGTCGTATCATTGTGATTTTAGATGCTTTTATGATATAAATATTTTTTAGTTATTTTAGTTTATGAATATTTTAGGTTATTTTTTACATAAACAAAGTTTTGCTTTTTTTCATACTTTGATTGTATTATGGTTTGATCTCACTAGTGTTTAAGGCGGACCAATTAGAAATAGACATGTTAAGATCACATTGCATGAAATTTTCATGCTGAACATTTGCTTCATGATCCATGTTATTCAATTATATTGGCATGGTGACCATTTCTGGATCGAGTTACAATAATTGTAATAAAAGCCGTTTTGATCCTATATTAGTATGATTGATGGACCGGATTTGTTATAAATACATTTTGGTAATGATAGTAAGGTTGAGCTCATACGGTTAATTTTGGCAAACCATAATTATAACGTTACGCATATAGCCCAAGTGGGAGATTGTTGGATCTTTAATCCAATGTTGATGATCTTTAGTCCAACGCTCGGCTTATATGTGAATAACTAGTGATATATTAAGGTTTTTAGTAATTTGGGCTTTAATGTATCTAATAGGGCGTAGGCTTTTAATGTGTAGATACTTAATGATAATTTCTACTTTTATCTTGGGCTAAAATAAGAATACCTAAAGACAACATGAAAAATTGTCTATATAACTAGTTATAGTCTTTAGGTCACACGTATCATTTTATTCTCTATTGACATCTCATCGTCAAAGAGAGGGCAGAGGGAAGTTTAAAGTATTCTTTAAGAGAACATGTTGACTCTATAGAGCAATTAAGCATTATGGATTCAGGTATGTGTTGAGTGTTAGAAAGTGTATATTTATAAGGGAGAAAATCATCATTTTGTACTTCAAGTTTTACTAACATTCCTATTTTTATGTATTTAAACTTTTTGTGATTTAATTATGTGTGTTTTATTTTAATTAAGTATTTTATGTATTTTAGAGGTATCCTGGTCATTTCACAATGAACGAGAGATCAGATAGCAAAACGAACATTACTTTTGAACTTAGGACAGTCGAAAACCTTAGGAGGAGCATCAAAGAAAAAATGGCACTATTCACACATACGGCACTGTTCACATGTACGGTACTGTTTATGGTACTGTTCACGACACTAATCATACCGTGTTACTATTCAAACCGTGTGCAAACCGTGTTACTTTTCAAACCGCATGGTTAAACCCATGGTCAAACCGCGTACTGTTGACTGATGATGTGGCGCAATCATGAGCGTCCGAATTGTTTTTAATCCAATGACCATGATTTATTCAGTGTATCTATAAAAAGGGGGCTCTACCCCTCTAAATCGACACCCCTGAATCCACTTTTGAGCTTAGTTTTCTATAATTCTTTCTCTATCTTGTATTTTCTACGTATTTTAATAAATTCTCATTTTACCCTTAGTTCAATTATGAGTAGCTAATTTTCTTTCAAGCTTGTGTTGAAGGTGAAGTCTCAACATGTGTCATGGGCTCTATTTGGTAAATTTACTTTCTCTTCCCCTCTAATTTCTATGGAGGTTTTGACTTTTCGTCGACAAATAATAATAATCTTGTAACTAAGGTTATTATTATTTGGCACGATAAGCCCTTAGCACCATATTGATTAGAGTGGTTCATGAGGTGTGAATTCCCCCCTCATGATTTAATTGGCATTAATAAGGAATATTTAACCCATGGTGCATGTTGATATGGATCTAGATACCCAAGCACTTTATTATAATAGTTTACAGTTCAATTTAATTCCGCCATTCCAATTTAAATCAATTTCCCAACAAATCCAATCACCCACTTAAAAAATTAATTCTACACCTAATTAAAATCCACTACCTCGTGCCATCGACACTCAACACCATTGATCTATTCTATAATAGATTCGTGCGCTTGCGAGTTCAACAAAATTTGCACAACAGTATGCTTCTGCATGTTCCATTATTGATTCTTAGTGATACAACATGAATGTTACTACATTATAGGTGATAGTATTCGCTAAAGGATTATTGTTGTAATATAAACGAATTTTTCTTTTCAATTCTACAGTTGACAATTTGTTGGGTATTTATTAAATCATTAATATTTCTTTTATATTGATGAATTAGATCTGATTTTGAAAAAAGTTATTGGGTTTATAATAATAAGATTATTGAATTGAGGGAGAGTGTTGAATGGCATTAAGAGTAAAAATATTTTATTAATGATGCGAATCCCACAACGAAACTTTGAAACATATTCTTAATTTGAAGTTTCAACCCCAAGAAAGTTCTAAATAGATTTAAGACAAACAAAACCTTGACCCAAATGCTTAAGAAAACATGAACCAAAGGTATAGAGAATGATATTGACGCCACACTCAAGAAGTAGATGAGAAGGTGAGTGATAAGTCTAAATTTGGAACGCCACAAGAATGCTAATTCTTGATAAGTTCACTAGTTCTCAAAAGAACCAAAGAAAGAATAATCTTTCAAATTCAAATAACATTAATCTCTAATTCTCTTACATAGCAAGGCTGCTGGGTTTAAATAGGCTAATAAAAACCCAAGATCCTAAAAATACAAATGGAAACATTGGAACAACCCTCCAAGTATAGGTTTGTCAAAGGATGCTTCAAAAGTCTTCACCAACCCACCATAATTAATGCTAGCATTGACAAACTTAATACTTACCTTATTTAATGTTATCATTGACAAACTTAATGTTAGCCCACCATTATTGATGGTAGACTTACCTTACACATTGACAAACTTGAAACAAAACAAACAATGAAGTTGAAAAACAAAGGAGTCGTTGAAAATCCCAAGTCTGAACAAGCTGTTATGAATTGGTCATAACTCCTTCTAGAGAACTCTAAATCCAGCTCTGTAAAATGCATTGGAAAGCTAACTTAATTATCTTTCCAACGGTATATAGCTTGCATATTAATTCGGGCTCAATCAATACCAGTTTTATTCCGAAGATGCCCTTGCTGCATTTGATCCAAGTTGTGTATTTGGCTGCCCAATAGCTTGAATAATGGCCACAATGTCATGTCTTCTCTCCAAGCCCAATTCGTGATGTCTTGCATCTTGAATTGTATTTTCAATCCATATTTTCTCAATTAATCCATTTAAAGCAGCTTGCATCTTTTTGGCTCTAGCTCTTGTAATTGGGCCTCCATGAATGTGCAAAGGATCACTTGAATCTTTAATGGCATTTTCTTGATGGTTCTCATCATTCCCCCTCTCCTCAAAAGGATTCGTCCTCGAATCTTCACCTACATCGAAAGGAGATAGGTCAGAAACATTGAAAGTAGCACTCACATTATACTCACCAGGAAGATCCAATTTGTAGGCATTGTCATTGATCCGTGCAACCACTTGAAATGGACCATCTCCCCTTGGAAGCAACTTGGAACGCCTTTGTCTTTGAAACCTCTCCTTTCTCATATGCACCCAAACCCAATCTCTAGGCTGAAAAACCACTTGCTTACGTCCTTTGTTGGCTTGAGTAGCATATTGGTCAGTTCTCTTTTCTATGTGTTGTCGCGTTCTCTCATGCAATTGCTTGACAAATTCAGCTTTCTTTTTACCATCTATACTAGCACGCTCATCAATAGGTAAAGGCAATAAATCCAAAGGAGTTAATGGATTAAAACCATATACAATCTCAAATGGTGAAAATTTAGTAGCTGAATGGACAGTTCTATTGTAAGCAAATTCAACATGTGGCAAACATTCTTCCCAAGTTTTCAAGTTCTTTTGAATAATGGCACGCAACAAAGTAGACAAAGTTCTATTTACAACCTCAGTTTGTCCATCAGTTTGTGGATGACAAGTAGTAGAAAACAGAAGTTTAGTACCCAACTTACCCCACAAAATTTTCCAAAAGTGGCTCAAGAACTTAGCATCTCGATCTGAAACTATGCTTCTCGGTACTCCATGCAATCTGACTATTTCCTTGAAAAACAAATTAGCTATGTTTGTTGCATCATCCGTTTTGTGACATGGAATGAAATGTGCCATCTTTGAAAACCTATCAACAACAACAAAAACAGAATCCTTTCCCCTTTTTGACCTAGGTAGACCTAAAACAAAGTCCATAGAAATATCAACCCAAGGTTCGCTAGGTATGGGTAAAGGGGTATACAATCCATGGGGTAAAACTTTAGACTTAGCATGTTTACAAGTGATACACTTCTCACATATTCTTTCAACATCACGTTTCATATGTGGCCAAAAAAAATGTTCTTTTAAAACATCTAAAGTCTTTGCAATTCCAAAATGTCCCATTAAACCTCCCCCATGGGCTTCACGCACAAGTAATTCACGCAAAGAACTATGAGGCACACACAATTTATTCTCTCTAAATAAGAACCCATCATGCCTATAGAACTTTCCAAATGCAACTTTCTCACAAGCATTAAACACATTAGCAAAATCAGGATCATTAACATATAATTCTTTGATATGCTCAAATCCTAACAACTTTGCATTTAAGGTAGAGATAAGTGCATACCTTCTAGATAATGCATCAGCCACCACATTCTCCTTACCTTGTTTGTATTTGATCACATAAGGAAATGGCTCAATAAATTCAACCCATTTGGCATGTCTCTTATGCAACTTACCTTGCCCTTTCAAATGCTTCAAGGACTCATGATCAGTGTGTATAACAAACTCTTTAGGTAGAAGATAATGTTGCCAAGTTTCCAATGCTCTCACCAATGCATACATCTCTTTGTCATAGGTAAGATAATTTAGGGCTGCTCCACTCAATTTCTTACTAAAATAAGCAATTGGACGCCCTTCTTGCACCAAAACAGCTCCAACACCTATACCTGAAGCATCACACTCAATTTCAAAAGTTTTAGCAAAATCAGGTAAAGCAAGTAATGGTGCAGAAACTAATTTCTCCTTAATTAGATTAAATGCCCTTTCTTGTTCGCTACCCCACTTAAATCCCACATGTTTCTTCACAATTTCAGTTAATGGTGCAGCAAGGGTGCTGAAATCTTTCACAAATCTTCTATAAAAACTAGCCAAACCATGAAAACTTCTTACCTCACTTACACTTTTAGGTGTAGGCCATTCCTTAATAGCCCTTACTTTCTCTTCATCAACCTCAATTCCTTTAGCACTTACAACATAACCAAGAAAAACAATCTGATTTGTACAAAAGGAACACTTCTTTGAATTACCATACAACTTTTCCTTCCTTAAAACAGTCAATACACTTTGTAAATGTTCAATGTGTTCTTCAAAGCTTTTACTATAGATCAAAATATCATCAAAATAGACAACTACAAACTTACCAATAAAAGCACGCAAAACATGGTTCATTAACCTCATAAAAGTGCTAGGTGCATTAGATAACCCAAATGGCATCACTAACCACTCATATAAACCATATTTTGTTTTAAAGGCAGTTTTCCACTCATCTCCTTCTCTAATCCTAATCTGATGATATCCACTTTTAAGATCAATTTTACTAAACACACAAGAACCATGCAATTCATCAAGCATGTCATCAAGTCTAGGAATAGGATGTCGATACTTTACAGTGATTTTATTGATTGCACGACAATCAACGCACATTCTCCACGTTCCATCCTTTTTGGGCACTAGTAGAATTGGTACCGCACAAGGACTCATGCTCTCCCTCACATATCCCTTTGCCAAAAGTTCTTCAACCTGCCTTTGAAGCTCCTTTGTCTCCTCGGGGTTGCTTCTATATGCGGGTCTATTAGGAATGGTAGCTCCAGGAACGAAGTCTATTTGATGCTCAATTCCCCTAATAGGTGGTAAACCATTAGGGACCTCATTTGGAAACACATCATCAAAGTCCTGCAAAAGAGTCACAATAGCACTAGGCAAAGAAACGTTAAGCTCATTAGTATGTAAACAACCCTCTTTGCACAAAAGTACAATGATAGGCTGTTTTGAAAAGAAAGCCCTCTTAACCTCACTCTCTTTTGCAAACAAGTTCACTTGTTGCCTCTCTTTTCTCTCAACAATATTTTTTTCTATCTTTCCACTTGCTTTTCTCTCAATCTCTCTTTCTTTTGTACTCTCCTTTTCTTTTTTTGCATCACTCTCTTTTTGTATTGACATTTGATCCTCATACACTTGTCTAGGTGTTAAAGGTACAAGAGTGATTTGCTTTTCATTCATTACAAAAGAATATCTATTTAAATAACCATCATGTGTCACACGCCTATCATATTGCCAAGGACGCCCCAAAAGAATGTGTCCAGCATGCATGGGTACTACATCACATACAACCTCATCCTTGTATCTCCCAATAGAAAATGAAACCAGCACTTGTTTATTTACTTTAACTTCCCCACAATCATTCAGCCATTGTAGCTTATATGGCCTAGGATGTTTCAAAGTTTTCAAATTCAGTTTTCAACTAAACTAGTGCTAGCTACATTAGTACAACTTCCACCATCAATTATCATACTACATACCTTATCTTTGATGTGGCATCTAGTATGAAAGATGTTATCACGTTGTACCTCCGCATCCTCTTTTACTTGCATGTTGAGAGCACGCCTAGCAACCATCAATTTACCATCAACAGGATACTCTACACCATCATTAGCATCCTCCAAAGGTGGCATAGGATCATCATCCGATTCACTCTCGGTTTCCACATCACCATTATCCCTCAAGATCATTGCTCTCTTGTTTGGGCATTGAGATGCAATATGACCTGTCCCCAAACATTTAAAACACTTAATATCTCTATTTCTAGAGTGTTGGGAATCAGATTTACCTTTGCTTTGATTGCCTCCCTCTTTATGATCTTTGAATGGCTCAATCTTAGGCTTTGAAACAACCTTTTCATCTTTGCTCCATTTTGACTTCCATGAGGAAGATGAACCCAAATTGGTTCTAGTGGAACCTTTCTTTTTCAGTTGTCGTTCCACTTTCATGGCCATGTGAACCACGTCTTCCAACTCAACATAGTGCTGCAAGTCAACCACATTAGCAATATCTTGATTTAAACCATGTAAAAATCTTGCCATAGTGGCCTCTCGTTCTTCTTCAATGTTGGCTCGAATCATGATTATTTCCATCTCCTTGTGGTAATCTTCCACACTTCTAGAACCTTGTGTAAGACTTTGAAGCCTTTGGTGCAGCTCCCATAATAATGACTAGGAACAAATCTCCTCCTCATGATGGCCTTCATCTCCTCCCAAGTGTTTATAGGCCTTTCACGATTTCGTCTCCTACTCAAAACAAGTTGATCCCACCAAATAATAGCATAATCAGTAAATTCAACAGCAGCTAGTTTTACCTTTTTCTCCTCAGAGTAGCTATGGCAATCAAATACTAACTCCACATTTTTTCCCACTCCAAATAAGCTTCCGGATCATTTTTACCTTGAAAAGAAGGAATTTTCAGTTTGATACTCCCCAAATCACGATCTATACGTCTTGCCCTTCTATCATCTCTTCCACGCATGTCAACAGTGGCTTGGTCATCAAAATTATCTAGGTCATCACCATCTTCTTCTCCCATGGCAGCACGCCCTTGATTACCTCTTACATTAGGAGCTATTGGTTGTTGCCCCCTTTGTAGATTGGCTATGGCAGTGTCTTGCCTCTCCAATTTGTCACGGATCTCTCCAAACATCAGATTCATGTGCTCAAATTGTTGTTGCATGGCTTTGAGCATGAATGATTGGTCTACAGCTTCTTGATCTTTTGACATATTTGTGATATGAAAAAAAAATGTTAACAAAAAGACCTCACAACACTCCCTCACGTGTTTCACTCAATTTGATGTCACTTAACTCTCGTGTTTAACACACAAATGGGCTTTTACCCTCTAATGATCTCACAATTTTTTTTTTTTAACACACTTAATTCTCTCTTTCAGTTCTTTATTGAACTAAATAAACAAAATCAAGAAAACCCAGGTGGCACACCAAATATGATGAATCAACACACTAAACAAAGAAAAGGAATTAAGAGGACACAAAGAACAACAAGGAATTCGATGAAAAGAAAGCAAGAAAGCAAAGGAACACAATTGATATTGTGTGCCAACAATGTCATGGAAAAGGAATAACTAAAATTCAATTTGATGAAAGTAGGAATACTTGATTCCTTTTGCAAGCTTTTTTTTTATTTATTTTTTTTTGGTACGTTTTTTTTTTCTCTCTTTTTTTTTTTGATAATCAAAATATATAAAACATTCAAACCTATTTAGAAACTAGCTCTGATACCAAATGATGCGAATCCCACAATGAAACTTTGAAACATATTCTTAATTTGAAGTTTCAACCCCAAGAAAGTTCTAAATAGATTTAAGACAAACAAAACCTTGACCCAAATGCTTAAGAAAACATGAACCAAAGGTATAGAGAATGATATTGACGCCACACTCAAGAAGTAGATGAGAAGGTGAGTGATAAGTCTAAATTTGGAACGCATACAAGAATGCTAATTCTTGATAAGTTCACTAGTTCTCAAAAGAACCAAAGAAAGAATAATCTTTCAAATTCAAATAACATTAATCTCTAATTCTCTTACATAGCAAGGCTGCTGGGTTTAAATAGGCTAATAAAAACCCAAGATCCTAAAAATACAAATGGAAACATTGGAACAACCCTCCAAGTATAGGTTTGTCAAAGGATGCTTCAAAAGTCTTCACCAACCCACCATAATTAATGCTAGCATTGACAAACTTAATACTTACCTTATTTAATGTTATCATTGACAAACTTAATGTTAGCCCACCATAATTGATTGTAGACTTACCTTACACATTGACAAACTTGAAACAAAACAAACAATGAAGTTGAAAAACAAAGGAGTCGTTGAAAATCCCAAGTCTGAACAAGCTGTTATGAATTGGTCATAACTCCTTCTAGAGAACTCTAAATCCAGCTCTGTAAAATGCATTGGAAAGCTAACTTAATTATCTTTCCAACGGTATATAGCTTGCATATTAATTCGGGCTCAATCAATACCAGTTTTATTCCGAAGATGCCCTTGCTGCATTTGATCCAAGTTGTGTATTTGGCTGCCCAATAGCTTGAATAATGGCCACAATGTCATGTCTTCTCTCCAAGCCCAATTCGTGATGTCTTGCATCTTGAATTGTATTTTCAATCCATATTTTCTCAATTAATCCATTTAAAGCAGCTTGCATCTTTTTGGCTCTAGCTCTTGTAATTGGGCCTCCATGAATGTGCAAAGGATCACTTGAATCTTTAATGGCATTTTCTTGATGGTTCTCATCAATTAACTTAAATTTAATTGAACTTATTCGTAAATTATATTTGAAATTTATGTAGTAATATTTTCATTAAAAACTAGAGTGTTTAGTGAAATGTAAAGCGCAAAATAATTTCATCCATTCTTTTTACATATTGAAATGACTGAAATTAAAAATATAGTTTTAATTTGAAAAAAGTCTCCTAGAAAATTATATGGGACATAGGCTTGGCAAATTTTCATATGACCCATTAACATGATATGAATCCACATGATAAAAATAGTTGTTGGATCAATCTTCATCAAGTCAACTAGTTAACACTAAAATTCATTCCACAGTGAGTGGTGATATTTGACCCTCTTATTATATCTCTCCAACGCTTCATTGTTTAGTTAATCTCATTAAAATTTTAAACAAATCTTTATCTCTCAACATGCCCCACTAAATCCCAAATTTACCCAAATTTACCCTTAAAATTTCTCTTTTCCAAGCACCCACCATATAAAAGTTATAAAATTTATTTTAAAAAGGAAAAAAAATCTCATAATCATTATAATCTCTCTCTTTCTTTTAAATATTTTATCCATTGTTGCCAAACTATAAAAATGATTTTATACTTCATCATCCTTTATTGAGTACTTTAAATTAATTTCTTCCATGATTACAAAAGTTGAGTATACAATATTTGAGAAGAGATAATAATTTAAAATTTTAAAAGAAATTAGGGTTTAAGAAATGAGATTAGCCAAATTAAATATTCGTAGAAATTATTATGTGAGTGTACTTAAAATTTATTTATCCTTTTAAGTCATTTCATATAAGGATAAAATAGGTATTAGTATATAAGTGACTAGTGGAACTAATCAGATATAATATGTTTCGTACCTAGTATATTCTAAGCAACCAAATCACTTGTATTATTATTACTGTTTAGATTGAAAGGAATCAAAATTGGTAAGGAGTTGGTTAATAATGCTCGAGCATGTGCTAGTCAAATATCATAACTCTTCGATAAGGGGTCTAATTTAGGCTTAAGTGTCAAAACCTATTTGACCCAATCCATTAACACTTAATATTAATAGTTTAATAAATTAAATAACTTAGATTATAAATTTTTAAATAAAAAATAAATTGAATATTTTAAATATTTATGCAAAAGAAAAAAAATTGACCAGTTATATAAAGTTATCACAAACTGTAAAATTTCTAGCTATTTATTGTAAAACTCGGAGCCATCATTGACTGATTGTCCATTTTTTTAGGTAATGCAATAGTTTTTTTCATCACTGACATATTTGTTTTCTCTTAAGATTTTCATCACTGACATTTTTTCCCAGAGCTAAATTGTTGGCTATTTGGACTAGATCTTTTTGAACATGAAACATATTAAGATTTTCTTTTGTTTAATATTAAACAAAAGATATATAACAATCATTTTCAAAAGTTATTTTAAAATTACGAAAAAGGGTAGATTAAGTGGATCAATTTTTTTTTTAAAAGAAAGATTAACTTTCATTAAAGCAACTTAGAAGTTTCAGATATAATGTGAAAAGTACACAATTTTCACTATTAGCTAAGGCTATTTTAGCTAGAGCATGAGCAATAGCATTACAATTTCTTGGAACTTGCTGAAGTTCAACCTAGCTATTTATCCTCTGCATCTTTGGTTGAATTTCAGCAATAGTCCAACGAACCTCAATTATGCTACTATTTTTGTGTAGCAAAAAATCCTCAGCATCCTGGCAGCTAGTTTCTATTATTAATGGACTCAAATTTGCTTCAATCACAAGTTGCATACCAAAATTAACATCTATTGCCTTTGCTTAAGGCTACATCTCCATGACACTTTGTGCGATTTATAGCTGCAATTTTGATTGCTCAACTATCATCTCTGATTACCACCCGAAGCCCCACTTGATCTTTTTACTTCATTTACTATTGAATCCACATTTGCTTTGAAATTACCATGTGGAGCAGGAATCCATTTTGACCTTTTCTCTGGTGTTCTTTTTACTACTGCACGCTCTTTGACCATTTTGACTCTTGCATAAGCCTCAACCATTGTTTCAGCTTTGGCTACTGAGATTTAGGGTTCTCGCCTTTTGTTTTCAAAAAAAAAAATATTTCTTGTGTACCAAGCTATCCAGCATAGAGTAATTATCAATCTCAGTTCATCTTCACTTCTTCTTTTCACCAACTTTTGTAACATTTCTTTAATGAAAAGGGTTAACTTCCACATTTACTTTGTCAGTTTACATTCTGTGGTAGCATGAATAATATCTTTAGTTTTCATTTTCCATCTTGGGCAAGTTGGATCTTGTAAAATTTTCCTTCTCTAAAGGTTTTCTGCTGTTGGGAGCAAATTCTTTGCAGCTTTTCACATGAAAATCTTGATTTTCTCAAGTAATTCTAGAGACCATATCACATTCCATTGCCCAAGATTACTGTTGGAACTGCTTGGTCAATCAGGTTGCTTAATCATCATTATAATCTTGTACCCACTCTTTATCAAATAATTCCCCTTCTTGGCATAATGCCACAATATCTTATCTGGTTTTTGGCTATTTAGAAGTTGAAATGTTGTTGGAACAAAGTTTCATTCCAATGCTGACTTTCATCAATTAGTTCAGCTACTGTGTAATCAATATCAAGGGTTAGGGCTGATATAGGTGTGAAGGTTTGAGGTCTTAGTATCCAGTGGCTTTTGTAAACTTTAACTCTATCCCTTGTTCCAATTCTAAATCTCATCCCCTTATAAATGGCCTGTCACCCCCAAATTATGCTTCTCCAGATGAAAGATGGCTTTGACCCCAACTTAGCTTGTAAGAAATCAAAATCCTTCAAATATCTTACTTGTAACATCTTAGCTATCAAAGATTATGGATGTTTGATTATTCTTCGACTTTGATTTGCCATCAAGGCTTGATTAAAGCTAGCAAAATCTCTGAAGCCAAGGCCTCCTCTTCCTTTTGCTTGACATAGATTCTCCCACTTTGCCCAATGAATGCTTCTCTGGTCCTTTTTTGCTCCCCACTAAAAACCCACACTAAGTTATTCAGTAATTCCTTTTAGTTATAACCTTGTTTTAGCTGACCTCAATATCGGTATTTTTTTATGGATTGCCATTTCAAGTATTGCCCCTATTGGACTTCTTATGTCAGGATATGGATCAAATAATAAATATTCCTTTTTAGGTGGTCTGCGAGCTGCTGCTCAATCGATTAGTTATGAAATACCATTAACTTTATGTGTTTTATCAATATCTCTACGTGCGATTCGCTAAAACCTAAGCCTTTCGTTCTAGAAAAAAAAGAACTTGAATAGAAATCCTCATTTTTTTTATTCATTTATTTACTCTTTAGGTTAATAAAATAAATTAGATAGTTATATATGAGTGAAAGAAAACACCTTCTAAATTCGCAGTAAACGTGAAACGTGGATTAAGTCTCATTTCCTATGTACAAGCGTTAAGGATAAGTAAACAAAAGTAAAAGTGGAGGAAGCCCCTTACCCCAAGACAGGTCGATTGATCATCCTAGCTTGAAGCGGGCTTAAAAGACCAACCCCATAGAATTTTCATTTTTCATTAGCTATTGTATGTATTACAATATATATTAGATATATTAGGGGGGTTGAAAACACAAAGTGGGGGATAGGAAGGAACACCAAAATACACACAACGGGTTAGTAATGTCGATTATGTCAATTATCTAAAAGGATACTTTTGCATAACATAAAAAGAATACTAATTGGGGCTTTAAGTTGGTAGAAACGATCAGGCAGTACTCCCCACAATTCCGATCCAGAGCATGCTCCTATCCGCCAGTTAAAGAAATAACTATCAGGAACGAAATAATCCTTTACCCCCTTTTAAGCCCCATTTTCTCTCAGAAAGAAGAAGAGGAACAAAAAAATAGAAAAAATACAATTACAATATAAAAGAATCCTTTTATTCTTTCTTTCATATTTTTATTCTTTCTTTCATATATTGATAGAAATCAAATTCGTGTCATGATTCATGAACTAGTGTAATGGCTAATTCTTTTTCGTAATCAAAAATAAAAGGATGGGTTGAAATATCTAGTGATATTTCTACAAGGAGTATTTTATTGAAGGGTTGATTAAGTTATTACTCAACACAGAAAATTTGAAATTCGTAAAGGATGAGATTAATTCAGAAATACTGTTTTTTATCCTTAGAGCAGACAGAATTCCAGTGGTATAATTGGGGATCCTCCGCTAGATTTTGACTTTATCCATCTTATAACCATATCAAAATAACTAATACCGGCCCGGTCCTTACATTTATTTGTGGTCCTGAGGAGCCGTATGAGGTGAAAATCTCATGTACGGTTTTGTAATAGCGATGGAAACCGTAATGTTACCACCGACTGTGATTATCTAACAGTTTAAGTACAGTTGATATAGTTGGGGCGCATTTGTAACAGTTCTTTACTTGGGAGGTTCTAATCTTTCCATTCCAGACATATTTGTTCCTGGGCTGGTTGAAATAAATAAAGCGGATGGAATCTTTGGAACGACAATTGGTATCTTTATTACATTAGCTAAAACTTATTTGTTCTTGTTCATTCCTATTGCAACAAGGTGGACTTTACCGAGACTAAGAATGGACCAACTATTAAATCTTGGCTGGAAATTTCTTTTACCTATTTCTCTCGGTAATCTATTATTAACAACTTCTTCCCAACTCCTTTCGCTATAAAGATAAAGAAAAAAAAAAAGGAATACAATATTCGCTACTTGTCTCAAACAAGAGAAAGAAATAAACTCAAAACATTCATAGATATTCACAATATGTTCCCTATGGTAACCGGTTTCATGAATTATGGTCAACAAACAATACGAGCTGCAAGGTACATTGGTCAAAGTTTCATGATTACTTTATCCCAAGCAAATCGTTTACCTGTAACTATTCAATATCCTTATGAAAAATTAATCACATCGGAGCGTTTTCGTGGTCGAATCCATTTTGAATTTGATAAATGTATTGCTTGTGAAGTATGCGTTCGGGTATGTCCTATAGATCTGCCTGTTGTTGATTGGAAATTTGAAAGAGATATTCGAAAGAAACGATTGCTTAATTACAGTATTGATTTTGGAATTTGTATTTTTTGTGGTAACTGCGTTGAGTATTGTCCAACAAATTGTTTATCAATGACTGAAGAATATGAACTTGCTACTTACGACCGTCACGAATTGAATTATAATCAAATTGCTTTAGGTCGTTTACCAATGTCAGTAATTGACGATTTTACAATTCGAACAGTCTTGAATTCGCCTCAACGAAAAAACGTCTAAACCTTTTTAATTTCGAATTACTAAGGTTCAGTTTTGGTATAGTTGGTATAAGGGGATAAGGTTGTTTTTTTGCTTGGTCAATAACTCCAAATCCCGACTTTTGATTGGTTGATGAGAAGTACAACTAAATTTGTATTGAAACGAAATAATATCTAGACAGAAGCTTTTTCGAACTATATATAGCTTCAATTTCAAAGTGCCATTTAGAATAACGAAAAGAACGAAATTGATCCCAGAACTGTATCCGCATCAATTCTTTTAGTTTTTCTGGGATCGGGTCTTATATTAGGAGGTCTGGGAGTGGTATTATTTACCAACCCAATTTATTCTGCCTTTTCCTTGGGATTGGTTCTTGTTTGTATATCATTATTCTATATTCTATCAAATTCCCATTTTGTAGCTGCCGCGCAACTCCTTATTTACGTGGGAGCTGTAAATATTTTAATCATATTTGCTGTAATGTTCATGAGCGGCTCAGACTATTCCAAAGATTTTCAGTTGAATCTTTGGACTATTGGCGATGGTCTTACTTCCCTGGTTTGTACAAGTATTTTTTTTTCGCTAATCACTACTATTCTAGATACGTCGTGGTACGGGATTATTTGGACTACACGAGCCAACCAGATTATTGAACAAGATTTGATAAGTAATAGTCAACAAATTGGAATTCATTTATCAACAGACTTTTTTCTTCCATTTGAACTCGTTTCACTAATTCTTTTAGTTGCTTTAATAGGTGCAATTGCCGTGGCGCGTCAATAACAAATCTTTATAACTAGGAACAGAAATCCCAATTCTACTTTTTTAGGTGTTATCCCATTCATTATGTGTTATCACATTCATTTCCCTTAAATTCTTGTAAAGAATAGTTGAATACTATTCACAGATCAATAGAAAATCAAAATCGAATTTTTTTTATTCGATCTATTACCAAATAGATTCGTTTGTTCCGTACCTGGTATATTCTAAGCAACCAAATCACTTGCATTATTATTATTGTTCAGATTGAAATGAATCGAAATTGGTACGGAGTTGGTTAATGATGCTCGAGCATGTACTTGTTTTGAGTGCCTATTTATTTTCGATTGGCATCTATGGCTTGATTACGAGCCGAAATATGGTTCGGGCCTTGATGTGTCTTGAACTTATACTAAATGCAGTTAATATCAATTTTGTAACATTCTCTGATTTTTTTGATAGTCGACAATTAAAAGGAGATATTTTTTCAATTTTTGTTATAGCTATTGCAGCCGCTGAAGCAGCTATCGGATCAGCTATTGTTTCGTCAATTTATCGTAACAGAAAATCGACGCGTTCCCTTGATCCATAAGTGGATTAATTAGCAAAATTCTGGTAAATCATTGATTCATCTGGTGTTTAAATATGACATTTCAAAATTGACTAGATCGAAAATTAAAAAGTTCAAAACAAAAATAGATAGATCCAATGTCACATTCAGTAAAGATTTATGATACATGTATAGGGTGTACTCAATGTGTACGAGCTTGCCCCACAGATGTATTAGAAATGATACCTTGGGACGGATGTAAAGCAAAGCAAATTGCTTCTGCTCCAAGAACAGAGGACTGTGTTGGTTGTAAGCGATGTGAATCCGCCTGTCCAACGGATTTCTTGAGTGTTCGAGTTTATTTATGGCATGAAACAACCCGAAGCATGGGTCTAGCTTATTGATACGTTCCCGAAAAACCCACTTGAATCCGTTTTGAATAAATACAGTTTCTTTTTTTTTTACCGATTACCGACAAAAACCCGTACTCGAAAAAGACAAAAAAAAATAGAATATATTCTATTTTCGAGTTTCGAGCGCGGGTTTTTCTGGGCCAAGTGTATCTTGTCTTTACCACGAATTATTTTCCTTGGTTAACACTAATTGTAGTTTTTTCATCATGTGGGAATTAGAATTAATTCCCGTTTATCTACTTCTGGCCGTGTGGGGTGGAAAGAAACGCCTTTATTCAGCCACAAAATTTATTTTGTACACGGCAGGAGGCTCCGTTTTTCTTTTAATAGGAGTTTTGGGTATCGGTTTATATGGTTCCAATGAACCAACATTAAATTTGGAAACATTGGTTAATCAGTCGTATCCTGTGGCACTGGAAATAATATTCTATATTGGATTTTTTATTGCTTTTGCTGTCAAATTGCCGATTATACCCTTTCATACGTGGTTACCAGACACCCACGGAGAGGCACATTACAGTACTTGTATGCTTCTAGCCGGAATCTTATTAAAAATGGGAGCATATGGGTTGATTCGAATCAATATGGAACTATTACCGCACGCTCATTCTATATTTTCCCCCTGGTTCATGATAGTAGGTATCGTGCAAATAATTTATGCAGCTTCAACATCTCCCGGCCAACGGAATTTAAAAAAAAGAATAGCCTATTCCTCTGTATCTCATATGGGTTTCATAATTCTAGGAATAGGCTCGATAACCGATACAGGTCTCAATGGAGCCGTTTTACAAATAATTTCTCATGGGTTGATTAGTGCTGCACTTTTTTTCTTGGCAGGAACGAGTTATGATAGAATACGTTTTGCTTATCTAGACGAAATGGGCGGCCTAGCTATACCAATTCCAAAGATCTTCACGCTATTCAGTATCTTATCGATGGCCTCCCTTGCATTACCCGGCATGAGTGGTTTTGTTGCAGAATTGATAGTATTTTTTGGAATAATTACCAGCCAAAAATTTTTTTTAATGCCAAAAATAGTAATCGCTTTTGTAATGGCAATTGGAATGATATTAACTCCTATTTATTCATTATCTATGTTACGGCAAATGTTCTATGGGTACAAGCTATTTAATGCCCCAAACTCTTATTTTTTTGATTCTGGACCACGGGAGTTATTTGTTTTGATCTCGATTCTTCTACCCGTAATAGGTATTGGTATTTATCCCGATTTCGTTCTCTCACTATCCGCGGACAAGGCCGAAGCTATTATATCTAATTTTTTTTGTAGATAGTTTTCATGACTAAAAAAAATCAAAAAGAAATCCCATGATTTTAAAAAGAGTTCGTTATCCAATGAACAAAGAAATCCTTTTTCTTTTCTTACTTTTAAGTTTAAGTTAAATAAAAAGAAGAAGAAGTAAAATAATTTCAAAATTGTGACCAACAGCCAAAGGCATTTGTAAGAACCTTTTGAATCAAGCAGTGCGGCGATTCAAAAGGTTCTCGGCATCTTACACTAACACCAAGTTTCGTTTCGATCTCCGCGCTGTCCTATGTTTGTATTCCTCAAACCCTTTCTTCAATTCAAATAGGTGTTATTAATTAAATGAACCATAACTATGTAACCCTATTCCTAATAGATTGACTCCGAAATAGCATATCCAAATTATAAGAAAGCCCATAGAAGCCACAATTGCGGAATTTACACCTTCCCATTTTGTATTTGTTCGAGTATGTAAATAAATCCCGAATATCGTCCAAGTAATAAATGCCCAAGTTTCTTTTGGATCCCAATTCCAATAAGACCCCCACGCCTCATTAGCCCATACTGCTCCCGAAAGAATACCTGTGGTTAAAAAGATAAATCCTAAACTAATAATACGATAACTCCAACGATCCAATTGTTGAATCACTTGATACCTGTAATAATTTCTAGCGGAAAAACTATTTAGAAAAACATTCTTTTTTTCGTTCATGTATTGGATTATGGGAAATGTCTCGAGTAAACCCAACGGGTGATTAATAATCTGTTAGACAGAAAGCGGTAGCTGTCATCCCCCTTTCTGATGAAGCATATAGCCCTCTGATTTCATCGACTAAGAAGGTTATTAAATAAATTGTAATTCCAATTGAAACGACCGAAAAGGATATATGCGTTAATATACGCTCCAAAGTTGAAAAGATCATAAAAAAAAAAAAATGAAAAGCGAGAATACCTCAAATATACAGAATGGAAATCATAAATTAAATTCCTTAGAGCACTTTTTTTGTATATCTTTTTACAGATGCTATGCCGCCACTCGGACTCGAACCGAGATGCTCTAGCACTGCTTCCTAAGAGCAGCGTGTCTACCGATTTCACCATAGCGGCTTGCTCGAAATCATAATAACCTATTATTAGTCAATCGTCGAGATTGAAAGAGTCTATTTCAATGGATTTTTATTCATCAATTTGAAATTTGAATGCTTACTAAAAACATTGAAATTTAAAGGTTCCGCCCTTCTTTTGTTGTTTTATTTAATTATTTAAGTTTTTATTTAATTATTTAAGGTTTCAGTTTTATTTAACTTAACTTTCATAGTTTTGTTCTCTGATAAACTAGAACCTTGTAACGGCTGTAACTAAATAGTTCTAACTTCACTACAGGAACAACTCAAAAAAGGGTTTCTTTTGTCTTTTTTTTTTTTTAGAACTTTTTTGTTTGAATTTTGTCGTCAATTGTTAGGTTTTTTTTTCATTTTTCTAAATTAATTAAATGTCTCATTTTTTGAGGATTGATTATTTCAAATTTTATTATTTATTTGTTGGCTTTTTGACGTATTATAGAAAATAAAAAAGAATCTTTTTAATATGAAGTCGTTTTTGGAACTGCCATTCAAAAAAGAAAAGGTTATTTATTGATCAAATTGGATGTGCAAGACATCTATTGTTAAAACAAACATCGAACATGGTTTTATCTACCCAATCATTTTTGTCTAGTAATTGGTTATTAAATGTCTTTTATTATAATTAAATGTCTTTTATTATATATTATAATAGTAGACAATCAATACGTGCCAAGATGAACTAGTTAATGCTTTTGAATAAACTAAACAAAAAAATTCGTATTTTATTGGGGACCGATAGGGGTCAGCCTATGATTTATATCAAACTTAATTTTGTGTAATTCTTTCGTCTTGATCTATGGACATAAATTAGTGTAATTAGAGAATAATAAGTAAAGTTTGAATTTGCTCTATCTTCCTAAAAATCTTACGTAGTATAAAGTATAAAATAATTCTTTATTTTTGACTAGTAGCTTAGTTAGAACATTTGATTGTTTTTAACTTTTCATTTTTTTGAAGTTGTTGGGAAAGATTCAAAATAATTATGAATAGAAAAAGCGAATTTTATTTAAGTTTTTAATACCTTAACCTTAATTTTAATTTTTAAAAAATCCCTTTTACTTTTAAATTTAAAAGAGATAAGAACCTAAATAATCAAAACACTGAATTAAGAATAAAAACAATTATTATTACTTTATTGATTTTATGGAACATAAATATCAATATTCTGGATCATACCTTTAGTTCCACTTCCAGTCCTATGTTAATAGGGTGGGACTTCTATTTTTCCGACCGAACAAAACATCTTCGCCCGTATGTGGGCTTTTAGTAGTATTTTATTGTTAAGTATAGTTATGATTTTTTCGATCGATCTATCTATTGAGCAAATAGATAGAACTTCGATCTATCAATCCTGAGAACTTGGACCATCACTAGTGATTTTTCTTCGAGTTCGGATACTTTATTGATCCACTTACTTCTATTATGTCAATATTAATCACTACAGTTGGAATTCTGGTTCTTATTTATAGTGACAATTATATGTCTCATGATCAAGGATATTTGAGATTTTTGCTTATATGAGTTTTTTCAATGCTTCAATGTTAGGATTAGTTACAAGTTCTAATTTCATACAAATTTATATTTTTTGGGAATTGGTTGGAATGTGCTCTTATCTATTAATCGGGTTTTGGTTCACACGACCTATTGACCTATTGCGGCGCCTGTCAAAAAGCATTTGTAACTAATCGTGTAGGGGATTTTGGATTATTATTAGGGATCTTAGGTCTTTATTGGCTAACGGGCAGTTTCGAATTTCGGGATTTGTTCGAAATATTGAATAACTTGATTTATAATAATGAGGTTAACCTTTTATTTGTTACTTTGTGTGCATTTCTATTATTTGCCGGCCCGGTTGCTAAATCCAGCATGCAATTCCCTCTTCACGTATGGTTACCCGATGCTATGGAAGGACCCACTCCCATTTCGGCTCTTATACACGCAGCAACTATGGTTGCTGCGGGGATTTTTCTTGTAGCTCGACTTTTTCCTCTTTTCATAGTCATACCATACGCAATGAATCTAATATCTTTGATAGGTATAATAACAGTATTTTTAGGAGCCACTTTAGCTCTTGCTCAGAGAGATATTAAAAGAAGCTTAGCCTATTCTACAATGTCTCAATTGGGTTATATGATGTTAGCTCTCGGTATAGGTTCTTATGAAGCTGCTTTATTCCATTTGATTATTCCACCTCTCGCTTGTTTTTGGTCCAAGGATGAAATTATTAATGATAGTTGGTTGTATTCGCCGATTTTCGCAACAATAGCTTTTTTCACAGCCGGATTAACCGCATTTTATATGTTTCGAATTTATTTACTTACTTTTGAAGGGCCTTTCAACTTTTGCTTTCAAAATTACAGTGGCAAAAAAAGCAATTCCTTATATTCAATATCGCTATGGGGTAAAGAAGAACCAAAACCGATTAAAAACAAATTTCATTTAGTTGCTTTATTAACAGTGAATAATAATAAAAGGGCTTCTTTTTTGCGAAGAAGACTCA
The DNA here is from genome assembly GCA_030444775.1 of Atalantia buxifolia. Taxonomy (NCBI): domain Eukaryota; kingdom Viridiplantae; phylum Streptophyta; class Magnoliopsida; order Sapindales; family Rutaceae; genus Atalantia; species Atalantia buxifolia. Next base: position 30,710,818 of record CM059835.1, read on the forward strand.
GCATTGCTAGTACTGTAACAAATACGCCCTTTTTAATATTTTGCCTTTTGGCGCTGCCAAGACTTTTTTTATCCTCACGAATCAGACAATACTATTTTGTTTGTTATGCTTGTATTAGTCCTATTTCTTCTTTGTTTGTTGGAAACCCTTTTATTCATAGGAAATTGGAACATATTGAATCAAAAGAGGACCTAATCCATTCGGATATTTTATAAATGATTGGTCATAACTCCGTCTATATAGATGCTTTTACATCCTTAAATAAGAGGATTAGCGGAACTAACTCATTTGTTCGACAAAGTGATTTGATGGAATTACGAATGGGGTTGGTATTACAAGTTTTTTTGTCGGGAAGGTATAAAATATTTTGGGAAGTCGCATCTCTTTTTATCTCTTATTATATTTATTTTCGGTATTACTCTTTTCTGTATTACTCTTTTTAATATTTTAATATTTCTCTTCTTTTTTTTCTTTAAATAATTGAAATATTTCGAATTTCGAATTTTCTTGATTCCCATCCAGATAAGAAGTTTCATAAACAGGGCTATTTTTATCGCATGTCTCTTTAAAGCGCAAGTGGAATTCATGCTTTGTTTTTTTTTTTTTCCTTTCCATTCACTCGGATCTCTTCCGTTTCCTCGATTTTGTCCGGATCCTCCTTTTCTTCCGAAAAAAGGGAAGGAGAAGGATCTTCTTCGGCGGATACCTCTTGTTCCTGTTTAGTCCCCCCCCTTTCGAAAGTTTTTTCTATTTCTACATCTCTTTCTTCCGTTTCTGAGGTTTCTTTCACTTTCAGTTTCTTAGTAAAAATGGGTGAGGGTATTCTGCCTAAATAGTAGATACAGGTAATAAATAAGAGAATACTAAAGATTCGAGCCATAGAATTTCTCAATTCTGACACAAGGTACTTATTAAATCGAATAAGTACATTAGACCTAATAGAATTCTTTTGCTGCATCCAAACTAATACCAATCCAACCCATTTCATGAATAAAATGTGACCAATTAACCAACCAACAAAACTACTTGTTACAAATAACATCTTGTTGTTGCATCGAAACATATAAATGTTGACTAATCTGCCTAACATTGAACTTGGTAAAAGGAAATGGTTGAATAATTGAAAAATGAGATTATTCAGGAATACACATTGAATGCTAAGATTACGCATTGAATTTCTGGTAGTAGATCCATAATCAAAAAAGTGTTTGGGATTGTTCCAGAAGAAATGAAACAAAAGATACGGTAGAGCTAGGACAGTTATTGTATGCGGTCTACCCAATGCTAGATGCAGAGGCGCATAATAGATCGATATGAACATCATGAGCTGTCCCGCAATAAAACCAGTTGTTGCTGATACCTTCTTCTCGGTTCCTTCTTCTCCTTCTTCCATAACCCGAGCTCGGAGAAGGAAGAGATAAGTGGTCTTCTTGCCTCCACTTGAAAACAGCATACTTTGCCAACTAGAGATTTTACTCAGAATTCTCAACTTTATGTCTTTAAAAAAGCTGACTTTTTTCCTACCAATCATTGAGAATAACCTTAAGTATTTTTCATGCTTGGAGACCACTTTCAGTTGGAAAATATCTCCAACTTTGGTCATCTATCCCACTGAGGTGCTTCTACCGAAAAACATGGAGGATTTCTCAAAGTTGAAAATTTGGCCAGATGCAGTAACATAGCACTAAAAAATTTGCTTCAAATTCATGCAATCTTTAAATGTTGCTCTACTAAAAATCAAGCTATCATCAACAAAAAGAAGATGATTAACAGAGATCTCCTTGTTGAACTTCAACCCCGAATAAGCTGCTTTTTTTCTACTTTATTCAGTAGATTTGAAAGAGCTTATGGACAAATGATAAAAAGGTATTGGGATAATGGGAAGCTTTGTCTCAAGCCTCTTTCAAGCCTGATCAAGCCTTTTGGTACCCCATTTATTAGTACAGAGAAAGATGAGATGGAAATGCAATTCATAATCAGCTCTATCCATAATCTAGAGAAGCCTGGTTAATACATTGTATGCTCTACAAAGCTTTATTATACTTTATCACAGGCTTTGCTTATGTCTAACTTAAGAGCAACTAGCTAATATTATACTTTTTCTTTCCTTTATTCGATCTAATATTGTGCAAGCTTTTATATCCTATGATTATATTGTCTGTAATGAGTCTATTTGGAATTAGTGCACTTTGATTTAGGGATATTACATCATGAAGAATCTGCTTTAGCCTATTAGCTATGGACTTGGCTATTATTCTAGAAACTACATTGCATAAGCTAATAGGTCTATACTTTGTTACATCTCTCGGTTTTTCTATTTTTTGGAATGAGGCAATATAAGTGTGATTTAGAAGGGCTAGAGTACTTTTCTCATTGAGGATGCGTAAGCATGTTGCTATACCACCTTCTCTAACAGCTCCCCAATGTTTCTGAATGAAAGCTGCAGGAAGGCCATCCGGTCTTGGTGCTTTAGTTGGACACATTTGAAATAAAGTTTCTTTGATCTCCTCTTTTGTGAATGGTCTTCCAAGCTCCTCATTCATCTCAACAGTGGCTTTCCTCGACATATCTTTTAAAGCTACCTCCCTTTGCTGTCTTGATGGATTTGTTATGGTGAATAGCTTTGCAAAATGTTCACAAAACCTTCTCTCAATCACTTCAGTTTCCACTGACCAATTTCCATCCTCATCCAACACTCCCCTTATTTTGTTTTTTTCACTTCTTTGCAGTGGCTTTAGCGTGAAAAAACTTTATATTATGGTCCTCTTCTAATAGCCAATCCGCTCTAGACCTTTGTTTCCAATACACTTCTTCATCAAGCAATGTGTTATCAATATGTTTCTCCAGCCTTTTAATTTTATCCCAACTCATATAATAATTAAATCTTTGCTCGACACTTCCCGGCTCATTAATTAACTTCTTCACTTTTTTTTCTCTTCCTCCAAACTTTGTTTTGCTCCATAGCTTAAGTTCTGCCATTTATCTCCTTTCCACCTTTTTCAACTGCTCTGATGTATTTGTTCTATCCCACTTACTTAGTTCTATCTCTTGACACTTTTCATACGGGCTCTACATGTCTTCATAGTGTATTCTTAGAAAGGTCTTTTTATTATAGTGTTGTGCAAATTTTGTTGAACTTGCAAGCGCACGAATCTATTGTAGAATAGATCAATGGTGTCGAGTGTCGATCCCACGAGGAGGTGGATTTTAATTAGGTATAGAATTAATTTTGTAAGTGGTGATTGGATTTATGGGAAAAATTAATTTAAACTATGCTAGAATTTAAATTGAAATAGCTTAATTAAATTGAAACTGGAAACTATTATAATAAAGTGCTTAGGTATCTGGATCCGTATCAACATGCACCATGTGTTAAATATTTCTTATTAATACCAATTAAATCATGAGGGGGGAATCCACACCTCATGAACCACACTCTAATCAATATGGTGCTAAGGGCTTATCGTGCCACATAATAATAACCTTATAATAGGGTGCCGGTGAAACCAGGGCGGTAACTAGACAAGATTATTATTATTTGTCAACGAAAAGTCAAAACCTCTATAGAAATTAAAGGGGAGGAGAAAATAAATTTACCAAATAAAGCCCATGACACATGTTGAGACTTCACCTTCAACCCAAGCTTGAAAGAAAATTAGCTACTCATAATTGAACTAAGGGTAAAATGGGAATTTATTAAAATACGTAGAAAATACAAGATGGAGAAAGAATTACAGAAAACTAAGCTCAAAAATGGATTAAAGGGTGTCGAAATAGGGGGAAGAGCCCCCTTTTTATAGATACACTGAATAAATCATGGTCATCAGATTAAAAACAATTCGGACGCTCAGGATTGCGCCACGTCATCAATCAACAGTACGCGGTTTGAACAGTAACACGTTTGCACACGGTTTAAATAGTAACGCGGTATGAACAGTGTCATGAACAGTATCGTATATGTAAACAGTGTCGTATGTGTGAACAGTGCCATTTTTTCTTTTATGCTCCTCCTAAGATTTTCGACCGTCCTGAGTTCAAAAGTGATGTTCGTTTTACTATCCGATCTCTCGTTTATTGTGAAATGACCACGATACCCCTAAAATACATAAAATATTTAATTAAAATAAAACACACATAATTAAATCACAAGAAGTTTAAATACATAAAAATAGGAATGTTAGTAAAACTTGAAGTACAAAATGATGATTTTCTCCTTTATAAATATACACTTTCTAACACTCAACACACCCCCAACCAGCTTATTGCTAGTCCCTAGCAAATAAAGCGAAAATAAAATTCAAATCCAAAATGATTTTTGATTTTTTTTATTATTATTTTTTTAAAACAATCGTGTTCATTCAATCGGACTAATGATAGCAATTAAATAAAAGTATAAGTATTATTTACAGCCTAAAGAAACTTCACACTAACATCAACCATCCACATGCATCAGTCCAGTAGACTTTGTCACATCTATAGTAATTAAGCTACTTTCAAAAATGACATGTCAAACCCCAAAATCTCACCGGTAATAGTGACACTCTCACAAGGAAATTAAACCCAATAAAAATTGTCACTTCAATGAATGATAAATTGAGTGAAGATAATAAAGATATAATATCACACACTCTCACTAAGATGAAAGAAATATGCGCACAGCTTAGAAATAATACGATCTCAAACAAAATACTAGTCAACCCAATGTATTTAGTTATTTTTTTATATACATCACTACATCTTTTTAGCCCATATAACTAGCTTCTGCTTCAGACTATAGTTCCCTAAAATTAAGAAGGACTTTTATTAGGACGTAACGTAGGCTAGGGACATGGCTAACAAATGAGGGTAAATAAAGAAAACAAAGTGTATGTTTGAGAAAAATATAGAGATTTTTTTTTTGGAAGTTCCAAGATGGATTTCACCTATTATTTTTTTCTTTTTTTTTTAAACAAAATTTTTTTTGGTTTTTTTTTGGCACAACTTCATTGAACAAAATAATTATTTACATTTTTCTCAAACATAAATAGGTGATGGAACTTATAAGATATCAGGTAATACTCCAAACTGAGTGGGTCAAGATGATAAGTTTGACAAAGAAAAGTTTTTTTTTTTAAAGGCTCAAAAGGATTAACTATGGATATTTCATAAATGGGATGGCTAGAAAGGCTCAAACGGGTCAAAGATGGCCTTTCCATAGTCTTTTAGGGCTCCAAATAATCTTCCATATCTACTAGTTAGATGGACCTCCAGATGTAGCAACACACATTTTTTTCTTATTTTATTTTTAACTCTTGTTTTTATAGAAGATTGACTCAAAGGAAATTTAAAAATCATGTATAAAATAATAAACTTCTGAACTGTATGAAGAATGGGTAAAAAGGGTTACTCTCCAAGAAAAATGACAGACTCAAAAACTCACTTGGTATTTATTATGACATGTGCATTCTTTCAAGTAACTCATATTTGTCTTCGATATCAACATGTAGAGTAGCAAACACGGCGTAACATCTCTTAAGACCAAAGATAATACAAATACTAAAATTTGAAATTCATCATGTCATCCAATGTTAATACAAATCACACAATTTTTTTTTTAAACAACATTCTATCCATATTAGTACGTGGCGTTGTTTACACCAAGTCTACAACAGTTAGAACTGTACTTTGGGCCAATAGCCCGCAAGTCCTGGTTTCCAGCCGATATACTTGTATGAGCATCAAAATACTTAAAACAATTTTGTAGGTTTTACAACCCAAAACAGACTTTCCTTTTAGTCTAAAACAGGGTACTAAACCAGATAAAACTTATCAAGTTTTCTGATGCACAGGATCCTTGAATAAGGCAAGTGCAGAGCATACTTCCTGGAGATTTCAAAATGAACAGATAAAACCTTTATTCTTTTCTTTTCTTTAGGACTTCATTTGCAGAGAGAGAGAGAAGAATTTAGAAAGTCATAATTTATAGAAAACACGACTTAATTGATGATTCTTGATTGATCGATATCTTACAATGAGGAGAGGAATCCTTTATATAAGGATTTCAAAGCGTGAAGATAGGACAAGACCCCTATCTTTTGCTTTTTGAAAACTAAAAGACATACTTATTACACTTCTTTAATTATTACAAGCGACAAAGACTTAAAGCATGACTTGGACATGACTTTTACAAAAGTAAAAGCTTAAAGTAAAAGCAAGCTTTAATGATTACAACAAGACAAAACTATAAAGCAAAAGCGAAACATAATTATTACAACAAGACAAACTACTTTATGGAGAGCGGATATTTATGTAGTCGTCTTCAGATGAGCTGTCTGTTTCATCTGGATCACGATCATTATCTTTTGGGAAAAATGTCTTGGAGAGCTTTGGATGCTTGCAACGGGGACCACGACAAGGTGGATAAGGACAATCTCTCCTGTAGCCTGGTGGTAATTGTTGTGGTGATGTTTGAGTTGCTTTGTCTTTTTTCTGAGGCTGAGGTTGAGATGATGATCCTGGTTCATACATGGTTGGTTGTGGAAATTGTTGAAGGTGTTGGCTGAGTGAAAGGAATTCTTCCCATGGGTCTTGAGAGTCTTGGTAAAGGAAATTAGTATAGTCTGATTTTTCTTCCTTGATGATGATACCAGTGGACTTGGGTTTAGATATGGCGGATGGAGTAGGAATCATAATCATATCGTGTTGTTGGGCAAGAGATGTGTGGAAGATATCCTTATGCGGTGGAGTTTGGTGATTGAGTTGGGAAAGATAATTGTTGAGGTTGGGCTGGAGTTCATTTTCAATGATGGCGGGATGAGGAGTGGTGAAATATTCATATACCTGATCTTGAGTCCAGAAAAGATTGGTGTCTGGATGTTGGAAATATGGCCGAAGAATAATGAACACAGATGTGAACATTTTAGCTTCAGACGCGGGCATTCGATCAAGATTGTATAATTCTGTTAATTGCTGTAATTTCTTTCTCCACCAGGGAATTGGGGAGAACCACTCAAGAAGAGTCCAGATAAGAGAGGTGGATTTTTCTGGATTAAGGAGATGGGACAGGGTTGGATGGATTGGTAAAACCAGTTTAGTAGCATATAAGACAGTTAGGCACTAGATGTACCATAACTCATCTTCGGTAATGTCATTGGTTGGATCGAGGGTTAAACCGGTAAGGAACATGTTTTCTGGATGGAAGGTTGAGAAATGGAAAGAATCTACTAAAAGGTAAGCTTTCATGAAAAATCGAAACATAGCCTTTTTTGCAAATTCTTGGAGTGCAAAGACAGTGGTGAAAGTCTTGCCAAGGGGAAATGTCTTTTTGGTGATAGCTTCAGAAGGAAGGGAAGTAGCCATGAGAATAATTGGGAATTGGTATTTGGTGGAAACAAGGGCTAGAGGTTGTTCAGATTTTGAGAGTCGAGATAGCATATCAGGGATGAGGTTTTGGGATCCTTTTATATGTTTGACAGAGAAGTCATATTTGGAAAACCAATCTTTTAACCTGAGTAACATCTTTTCGGGAACAGTATTACCTTTGAAATTGAGGATATTGGGAAAAACAGAACTGTCCATTCGGATGAGAAAATGGTGTCCAATAAGATGAAACTCAAATTTTTTGATGTCATTCTTTACTGCTAAGATTTCTTTGAAGACGCTATGGTAGTGCTTCTGTGTGTCAGAAAATTGTCCACTAGTGTGAGCGATAAAGTGTTCTTGTCCATTGATTTCTTCAAGAAGGATGGCACCCCATGATTCATCACTAGCATCTGTTTGCAATATGCGTTTGCCATCTGTAATCAGCTTTAATGGTGCCAGATCTTGCGCAATTTGCTTTAGAGTAGTGACAGCATTTGTGTGGTCTGAATTCCACTCTGGTGGCTTCTTTTTCAATAAAGCCGAAAGGTGGTGAGTGTAATGATCGGCATGTGGGATAAAATCTCTGATGTAGTTGACAATGCCAAGAAATTGTTGGACTTGCTTTTTGGAAAGTTGCTGATCTGGAAAGTGAAGTAATTCTTGGGCAATGTGCTTTCCTGGCTGGTAGTGTCCGTCTTTAATGATCATACCAAGGAATTCAATATTATCCGTTGCAATGGTACTTTTCTTTGCTGACAGCATGATGCCATGGGTTTGGATAATATCAAAGAATTGATTTAACAGTTGGCGATATTTATCATGTGTTCCTGAAAACAATAAAATATCGTCAATGTAAATCAATGCATGATGCAAGATAGGTTCAGAGATTTTGACCATAGATTTTTGGAAAATGGAAGGGGTTGTTTTGAGACCGAAGGGTAAAACTGTCCATTGGAAATGAGCATTAGTAATACAAAAGGCAGTTTTATACCATTCAGAAGGTTCAATGCCTAATTGCCAAAATCCTGATTTTAAATCAAATTTGGAAAAAATCTGGGCATTTTTGAGAAAAGTAAACATGCTTTGTCTTTTAAGTAATGGGAATTTATCGTCTTGTAAAAACATGTTTAATGGCCGGTAGTCAATGACTAAACGTTTCTTTCCTCGGACAATCTCATAATGTTTTTCAACATAAAAGGCTTGGCAAGCCCATTGAGAATGGGTAGGTTCTATAAGACCTTGGGCTAACAATTGAGAACACTCTGTTTGGGCTAGGACTAAGTCAGAAGGACTCATTCCTGGATGGCTTTTGTTAGATTTTCATCATACCATTTTGATACCATATCAGAGCCATATCGGAGTTTTACTTACCTTGAAAATCTTTTATTTTCAAAATCTTGTTCTTCATTGCACCAAAATGGTATGTTTAAAATCTTTTATTCATTTTTTTTTCCTTAGACATCTGACGCAGAGAGAACTTCTAAATCATGGCATCATCTTCATCTTCAACTCTACCTTCACATCCTATTACTCTTTCTTCTACACTTTCTTTACCCAAATCTTGCACTTCTCACACTACCAATAAAATAGAAAATCTTGTTGAATATTCCTATATTCCTGAATCTACCCAAATTAATGAATGTTCCTACCCTCTTATCAGTCCTTACCAGTTGTACAAACGCCCCAGTTCTTTTACCCGCAGCATCGGAACTCTTATATCCACTAAAAGGCCTTAACTAAAAGAGTATATCCAGTCTTCTCGACTTGATCAGTGTTCACTCCAAGCAACTAATGTTGAACAATATGTAAATCTTGAAGTTCCTTCAGAGTTAATTTCAAATTGGAAAATAGAAGGTTATACTCATCTCCATCTGGGAGGAGTAAGATTAATCCTCACCCTTCATGGGAGAAAAGGATTACCGGTCACAGCCCGAATTGCTATGCTTGACACTCGGTTCAAACAGTACCAAGATGCTGTTATAGGTACTGTTCTTACCACTCTTCATGCAGGAAGTGTTCTACTCACTTTCTACCCAAATTTCAACCTTTCTCTTCAAGATACCAACCTTTCAACAGCCTTGAAAGTCCAAGTCCAAATTCAAGGTGCAGAACAAATTTCTTCAGGTAAAATTGCTACCCTTCATCATCAATTAGTCTATAAGCTCCAAAATCATACCTTAGATCTACCCACACCTGAACATCACTCTGACACCCTCATGGTGTTAGCAGAATCAGATCAGATCCCAACCATCATCCAGATCCCAAGACAAATTCCTCGACATGAGCTTATACAGCTTATGCCTCTTGAATGGATCTCAAATTATGAGCAGTTCCATAATAATACAGCTCCTATTCAGACATCTGAAAGCATGTTTGAAAGGCGACAAGATGGAATAGTTCGCATGATGTTTAAACCACCTCCAAGTGCTCCACAAGAACCTCCTCAGCACTCTTTTACCTATTCTTCAATGATTACAGCTGTTCAGACAGCTCAAGAAGATCTGCCAATCACAGGGTTCAATTCTGATGGTTATCCTGTTTATCTAACTAAACAAAATGGTCATTTCTTATGGGATGTCCCTGGATCAGGTATGTGCGACCCAAATTGTCCTTGTTGGGATTATTGGGAAGAGGACGATGATTATGACACCAAAAGGAAAAGAAAACCTAAAAAGAAAAAATCACTTGTCCCATGCAAACACTGTGAACCCAAACCACCTAAAGACCCTCCACCTCCACCAAGTCCACTACTCATTTATAAAAAAGAACTCAAATGGATTGCAAGAAATTGCAAAACTGAAATACCTTCAAATTCTCACAACTCCACACCTATCGTACAACCATTAGCTTGTATGCTGTTTTCTTCTACCTCCTCTGATTATTCTTCATCTTTTCCTCCTCTTGAAACCCATATTGATTCACAACACAATGTTGTGTCTAAACCCTTCATTCCTTCAGCCATCACTTCAACCAGTCATCTTGAATCTCCTAAACCCTTTGAATCAGTCCTCAACTGGCAAACCCAAAATGCCAGAGCACAAAATGATACCTTGTTGCATATTCATTCCAAGGTCGACAAGATCAGTTTACGAACTGAACAGATTGAGACGAAAGTTGACTCAATTACAGCTCAAATGGAGCAGATCCACCAAAATCTCCAATCCAGAATTGTCCAGTTAGATTCAGAACTCCGAACCATGCTGGCTCAAAGATATTATGGTCCAGAGTTTGACCAAAAAGAACGGGAGATCCGGCGTTTACAAACTGAGCTTGCCCAGATTGAATCAGAAAATTAAAGACCTACCTTATTTACCACCTCACCACCCATACCCACCATAAGTCCAACCTATCACCCATTTGCCTCTATACTTTCTCCAATTCAATCTTATGATCCATCCAAACTATTTGGCATGACTCATACTCTCTTTAGAGACCATCCTATTCCATCAGCACCTAAACCAAAATCCAAACTAAAATCCAAACCTCAGCCTCCTTCTCCGGTCAGAACCTATAAATCATCATTAACTATTCCAGAGCACCACTCCCCAACCTATCCACCAACATCACCACAGCCTTCACAACCAACACAGTCCAAAGATAAAACACCTATGCATCAATACAGTGCTCAAATAGCCAACCCATCTCCAGAAATTGATGAATCCACTTCTGATTCAAACCTAGCTGTTTCAGAAACTTCTACTAACACAGCCTCTTCTTCACCAACCACAACCAGTGATTCTGAAAAGTCTTATGCTGATATTACCAGAATCCTCATGGCTGACCATCAACCAGAGCAAGGCCAACCATCTCGACCACCTGAGTCATATTTTGATATTCCCTCAGATATTGAGGAAGAATATCCAGCTGAATCTTCTGCCACAAAGCAGCCCCATCAAAGTCAACCTAAAGAAAAACCATCCAATGGCCCATGATTTATATTTGATGATATTACATCTCATAAGTGGCGAGACAAACTTACTGAAATGTCTACCTGGATTGATCTCCAAATGTTACAACCAGGAGCAACTACTTATTCCGTCCTTAGAGAATTTGCTACTCGTTTTACGGGTGCCCTAAGAGATTGGTTTGATTCATTAGGCCAGTATAGACAACTGCAATTTGTTCAATTACCAGAAGTTTCAAGTGCTCTTGCAATTATTCATGATCAGTTTCTAGGCGATCCAGCTGCAGTTTTTGAAGCTGCACGCAGAGACTATCTTAATATGAAATGTTGCTCTCTCAATGCTAAAGATCTTGAATTCCATTACAAACGAGTGTCTCTCTTGTTCAACAAGCTTAATGGATTCAATGAACCTACATTGAAACATGTCTTTCTGGCTTCCCTACCAGATGAACTACAACCAGACATCCAACGGCAGCTCAAAACTCACAATCTCAGTCTTGACGTTATATCTCTTGGCAAAATCTTTTCAGATTGCTAAGACATGCCTTGATAAACTTTGTGAACAAAAACAGTTTTTCAAAGAACTGTTAAAAGACAAAGAGCCATTCCGCAGTGCTTCCAAAAAGCCTTATCTCCAGATCAAATGCAAAAAGAAAAAGGATTATGATTGCAGTTCCAAAAAGAAAAGCCTCGCAACTCCAGAAAGCCTTACAGATTCTTCAGAAAAAAATCAGGTTCATCCAGAGATCAGAAACAGAGAAAATCAAGCAGATGTTTTATCTGCAAGAAAAAAGGTCACTATGCCAAAGATTGTCCCAACAAACGAGAAAAATCTATTCGGCTAGTTGAACACCTTCAGGCCACCGCTGATTATTCTCCTGAAAAGGAAGAGCTTGAATTCTATTTCTCTGAACAAGAAGAACCCACTGATGAAACAGTGTTCGCACTGGAAGACTCATCTAGTGATTCAGAAAATGATGATCCTCAAAACATTTTTCATCAACAGTTGTTGTCTCTTGACACTTCTGTTCCCATCCCTTCTATCAAACTCCAAATTTTGCCTTCAAAATTCCACAGGCCCATTCCAGCAATTGGTCTTCTAGATACTGGAGCCGAGAGAAGTATGTTAAATCCAGCCATTCTTCCCCCTGAAAGCTGAACCCATTATGAAGAACATTTCAGGGTTGCTAGTGGAAAATTCTTCACTACCAAATTAATTACCAAAAAACCCATTGGTATTCAACTTTTCCTAATTGTGTCATTTGGACCAAAGTCATCGGTTCAAATGTGCCTAATAAAGATATTTTGTTAGGTTTTAACATAATTCACCAAATCAAACACCTCCAGATCATTCCCAATGGCATCCGAGTCAAATCCATGTTCAAACCTTTCACATACATTTTGAAGCTTTACAATTTGTCTGAAACACCCCAATCTTATCATGACATTTCAACCAAGCTTTTACAATATTGTCCAGAATCCCATTCTGAGTTCACCCATCCAAACCCACTTTGGATGCAGAAAAACTGAGTAGAAAGGTTACAATTAAAATGATGGAAAAAGAAAATGTCTGGAATTTTTTTTTTACTAAGAAGACGCGTTTCTAGAGGCACTACACTCCATATTCAGCCATCTTCGACTCAAAAATTTTTAAATGTATATTTATAAAGGAGAAGTTAAAAAGAAAAAGTTAGAAAGATCACACGTAAAATAAGACAAAATATTTTTTTATTTTTTATTTTTTTTAAAACTAAGAAGATGCGTTTCTAGAGTAACTACACTCTATATTCAGCCATCTTCAACACAAAAAGTTAGCAACAGTTAGTTTCTACAATAAAAAATCGGTAAAAACTTAACCAAGGTTCCACAATTATCGCCTATTCCCTCTCCTCAACCAGAACGAAACATTGTCCTCAATGTTTTAAAGGAAAGAAGTAGAGTTTAGAAGACATCACCTAGGTGGTGCAACACAAAAGAAAATATTTACATGTGAAGAGTTAAATCCAAATTGTACTTCTTACTGTGCCTACTGTTACCATCATTATTTGGATACTCCAATACCAAGGTTCTGGGATCTGGCTCTGGTTTATAAGCTTGTAATAGATCAAGTAGCTCATTAGCATTGTGAGCACAAATAAAAACCTTTTTCGCTGTGGAAGGAATGAAATAGTTTTTTTATTGCATGGTTAAGAAATGCGATAAAGCCATCATAAGAGTTATTGACATTTAACAAACCGATGGGTTTCTAATGAATGTGCAGATGGGCCCAAGATGCTAATGTGATAAGTGCCTCTAGAGTTGCAAGATCTCCTGGTAAGAAAATAAAAACATCTGCATGATTAAGCATTTCAGTTATTCTTTCTTGCATACCTGAGATAACTAACTCTTCTCCAGTCGGTGAGTCAGACAAACAATCCAAAGGTTTTAGGGTTGTTGGGATGATGCCTAACACTTGGCTCCCTCTGACAAAAGCAGCTTCTGAGACCAGTTTTGATAACCCTCGGTCACCTCCGCCATATACCAAGTGTAATTTCCTTGCTGCTATGCTTCGACCAAGATCAATGGATGTCTCAACGAACTCTTTATATTTGCCATAGTTAAATCTAAATAGAACACAAATGTTCTTGAATTGTTTATTGGAAGCAGCTGCCATTGGGATACTTCTCAAAAACAATTTATGAGTGCAAACAAAAAGAATCATATTTAAGGATTTTGGCAGCAGTGGGTCACAGCTGTGAATGAGGTATTATGTCTATGTCAATTAACCTGTAAAGCACATGGTTCGAGAGTCAAAAAGGAAACAGTAAAAAGGAAAAGCAAACAAAGATAAAATAAAATTATTAAAGATAATAATGCAAATGGTAAAACAACAGTGAAATAAAATAAAAGTGAAGTAAAAGGATATTTCAGGTAGTTGCGACTGTGGCTCACATCTTCCTCTGGTTTTACGTCCAAAAACGGCTTGAACACCCTCTATGGGTCGAGGATAGGTGGTAGTGTCGTTAGAGTACACCAAATTTAAAACCTTACTACTAGTATAAATAATTAGTAAAGAGCGAGTAAGGATCGATCCCACAGAGACTATGCTAGTTATATTTATTATCAACTCTAAAGCAAGATTTAAAATAAAATAATAATAAGAATAATAATATAAATTAATCTAACTAAATAAAATGCCAATTATAAATAAAAAGGGGGGTTTTTGAATTTTTAACTAAATAGCAAGAAATAAAGAAATTAAAACTACGAAAACAATAATTTAATAATAAAAACTCGAATTAAAGGATAAAGAAATAATAATGAGAAAAACTTTGGTCAAAGGATCATTCGCCACCACCAAACATGCACATAATATATCAATTCTATCATCAATTTATATTGAAACTATCAACCGTAGACAACAATAAGCTCTGTTAGTCTCAATCTTTCCTTAGTGTGTCGTTAGGCGAAATAAGCTCTTCACCTAATCTCTAACCATTAAATAATTTAAAGCAAGCTCTTTAAATTTAAGATAATGGAAGCATTAAACAAATAAAGATATTAGGTTGATCTAGGCAATAAACACACAAGCTCGGATTATTTAACCTAGGTTATGTTCTCCAATTGAAATCACTGATTCCAACCTGCTACTAATAATTAAAATATCAAGACAATTACGGATCAAGAATTTTAATCTAGCAATAGAATTATTCAAGTCCTATCTAATTGGCCACTCAAACAAGACAAGAACAAAGTCATAAACATTAATTATGGAAGAACATAAACAATCTCAATTAAATAAATTGAATGATAGAAATTAAAAATTAATCATATGACATGTTTGGGGTTTTGAATTCACCCTCAACCAAATAGAAAATCTATCCTAACATAATTAAATTGGGAATAAGAGAATTAATAAAACCAATCATGGAGATTAATTCACACGGCTGCAATTTTTCTTCAATTCCTTCCGGCTGCTGATTTTTTTTCAGTTTCCTTGCTGCTGCTGAATTTCCTCTCTTTTGTTGCTTCTGTTTTCTTTACTCTCCTCTGGCGGCTCTCTCTTTCAAAAGCCAAAAATTCTCTTTTATATTGTTGCTGACCGACCTATTTCATCCAAAAGCTAAAAGGCTTGGCTTTCCTAAGCTTTGTTTTTGTCTTGCACGTGCTCTCCACTTAAAATCATATTAGGATTTTCTTTCCTTTTTAATGCCATGCACATGCTAACAATCGGCCCACTTATGCAAAGCCCAATCAAGCTTCATTTAATCTTCACTTGCTGGCCACTTTTAAAGCTAACATCACATTCTCTTCTTTGTCCGCATGTTCATGATGAATGAATTTTTTGAGTTCGATTTCCTTGGCTTGAATTCACATGCATATATGCTTAATTGCTCCCAAAATCAAGTAATTAATGCTTCCGAAATTAAGCTCCTTTATGCCCTTTTTATCCACAATCTCCAATTCTTTTCCTATTCTGATTCTCTCAATAAGATTTTTTTCCTGAATGCTCCGATTTAATTTCTCTTTAATCCCGGAATATACCTAAAATAACAAAATAAAATGAAATAAAATAAAAATTAACACAATAAAAATATAATTTACTAAATTAAAAATTAACTAAAATAACTAGAATATTTAAGAACAAAAACAAGAAAAAGATGGAGAAATTAATATTAAAATATATAGAAAATATGAACTTATCAATAGGCTTCCCATCCAATTTTCTTATAAACTGGCAAACAGGGTCGTTTATAGTCATATTCCCGAGACTGTATCGTGCATGCTCTTTCTGGAATGATGGCCATAACTGGAGAATTGGTCCTTGACCATATCCACTGGGATGCGTTTCAAGAGACAAAAGGATATCATCCAATGACTCCTTATTCAAGCCATCCCTAATGAATTGAATCTTATCTTCTCTGTTATCAGACACCATTCCTAAAGAACATGGTTTTTTTATCGCATCTCATTCTAGTACACTTATGACAAGCAACTGAAATTTTTCGAGCATTTCGCTTTCTTGTGTAATTTCCTTTACCACAACCAGGCATGTATGCAATAAATTTAGGAGGCAACACACCTGCCAAGCGTACTTTGGCCTTGATTAACCAGCGGATATCAGCAGGTATGTTATTTCTAATGAGCAATCGCATGCGTTCGAACCGAGCTTTATAGATTATAAGGAGGGCATTCTGAGGAAGTGAAGGGAATCGATTGTGAAGCTTTGCTAAAATCTCATTGTTGTCCATTCTTTCGTCTCAGAATATCAGTTATTATGGGAAACTGAAGTAATCGACTTGACTATCACGGAGAACCGTTATCCGCCACTTGACCGGGGTGACAAACTAAAACACACAAACGGAGTAACAAACAAAAACACACAAAGAAGATCACAATCATCCTCTTATGGAATTTACCTCAAACTCCAACTGGATATTGTAGACACTTCTCTCAATGTCCCTGAGTTGGCTTTCTATATCCTCAACGTGGGATATTAACTCTGGTGGTTGCAGCTTCCAAACACGATGTGTTTTACAAAATCGTATCTGGCCTCTGAGATGAGATTGGACACGTTAAAATCATGTAAGGATGTTCAAGAGGATCTGTCTCATGATTAAAAGTGATAAAAGAAAACTTAATGGTTAAACAAACACACTTATGCACAAATAATTTCAATTAGCTGAAGAATAGTAAAAAGAAAAAAAAATCAAATCACCGAAAAGACAGAAAAATCTCAATTCAAATGTGGTGGGTCACTTAAATTTATTTCTGTGTCCTCTCCATGTGGTTGGTATTCTAGATATGGCTTTAATCTTTGACCATTAACTTTAAACATGACGTCGTTCTTTGGGTCCTTAATTTCAATTGCCCTATGTGGAAAAACAGTATGAACAATAAAGGGGCCAGACCATCGAGAACACAACTTACCTGGGAATAGGTGCAAACGAGAATTGAATAAAAGTACTTTTTGACCTAGAGTAAAAGATTTTCTCATAATCTGCTTATCATGAATGACTTTCATTCGCTACTTGTAAACTTTGGCATTTTCGTATGCATCGTTGCGAATTTCTTCAAGTTCTGCCAGCTGTAATCTTCTTTCTGAGCTAGCTTGCTGCATGTCAAAATTGAATTTCTTGATGGCCCAATATGCACGATGCTCGAGTTCCACAGGTAGATGGCAAGCTTTTCTATACACTAGCCTGTAGGGTGACATCCCAATTGGGGTCTTGAAAGTCGTTCTATATGCCCATAATGCATCATCGAGTCTTAATGACCAATCTTTTCTATTTGGCCTCACCGTTTTTTCTAATATGTGCTTTATTTCTTGATTGGAGATCTCAACTTGACCACTGGTTTGCGGATGATACGGGGTTGCCACTTTATGAGCGATAGAGTACTTTGTCAAAAGTGCTTTGAATGATTTGCTATAAAAATGGGTACCAACATCACTGATTATTGCTTGAGGGAATCCAAAGCGTGAAACAATGACGCTTTTCAAAAACCCTATCACCACTTTATGATCATTGGTTCCGTAAGGAATTGCCTCTATCCATTTCGAAATATAATCAACAACAACCAATATGTATTGATGGCCAAAAGTAGCGGGAAAGAGTCCCATGGAGTCGATACCCCACACATCAAAAATCTCAACCAGTAAAATTGGATTTAGTGGCATCATGTTCCTTCGTGTAATGCTCCGCATTCGTTGACACCTATCACATGAAGAGCAAAAGGTATAAGCATCTCGAAATATAGTTGGCCAATAAAACCACATTGTAAAACTTTTGTCTTTGTTTTCTTAGCACTGAAATGGCCTCCACAAGCTTGTTCATGGCAAAACGAAAGGATGTTCTGAAATTCATTTTCTGGGACACATCGTCTAGTAATTTGATCTGCACAATACTTGAACAGATAAGGATCATCCCAGAAAAAATTCTTTATTTCTGCAAAAAATTTAGTCTTGTTATGCTTGGCCCAAGGCTCTGGAAGTTTACCTGTAATAAAATAATTAACGATATCAGGATACAAAGGTAATACTTCCACACTCATTAATTGCTCATCCAGAAATGACTCATTCAATATTAAGGGTTCTGTTATTGTGTCAAAATGGAGACGCGAGAGATGGTCAGCCACAACATTTTCAGAGCCTTTCTTATCTTTGAATTCCAAGTCAAACTCCTGCAAAAGCAACATCCAATGAATTAGTCTAGCTTTTGCATCTTTCTTTGTGAGAAGAAATTTAAGAGCAGCATGATCTGTGAATACAATTATTTTACAGCCAATAAGATAAGATCGAAACTTCTCTAATGCAAACACTACTGCTAGCATTTCTTTTTCAGTAGTTGAATAGTTCAATTGTACATCGTTCAATGCCATACTAGCATAGTAAATAACATGAGGAATTCGATCTACTCTTTGTCCTAATACTGCTCCTACTGCAAAATCAGATGCATCACACATGAGCTCGAATTGTAAGCTCCAGTTTGGTGGCTGAATGATGGGTGATGACATCAATAATTGCTTTAGCTTTTCAAATGCTACAAGACATGAATCATCAAAGACAAAATGTACATCCTTAGCAAGTAAATTGCATAAAATCCTTAATGAAACGTCTGTAAAAACCAGTGTGTCCAATTAAAGATCTTACTTCTCTGACTGTTTTAGACAGAGGAAGATTGGAAATGAGATCCACTTTGGTTTTCTCAACCTCAATACCTTTGCATGAAATGATGTGACCGAGGACTATACCTTATTTTACCATAAAATGGCACTTCTCCCAATTTAAGACCAAATTTTTCTCGATACATCTCTGCAGAACTTTTGTCAAATGATGTAAACATTGGTCAAATGAATCTCCAAAAATAGAAAAATCATCTATAAAGACCTCAAGAAATCGTTCAACTATATCAGAAAAAATGCTTAACATACAACGTTGAAATATAGCAGGTGCATTACATAATCCAAATAGCATCCTTCTATATGCAAAAGTTCCAAAAGGGCAAGTAAAAGTGGTTTTCTCTTGATTTTTTGGTACTATGGGAATCTGATTGTATCTTGAGTAGCCATCTAGAAAGCAATAAAATTCATGGCCTGCTAATCTATCAAGTATTTGATGAATAAATGGTAAAGGAAAATGGTCTTTACGTGTGACAGAATTTAACTTTCTATAATCAATGCATACACGCCATCCTGTAGTTACTCTAGTGGGTATCAATTCATTATCAGCATTAGTAACTATTATGACTCCAGACTTTTTAGGGACAACTTACACAGGATTGACCCATGAACTATCAGAAATTGGGTAAATGATACCTGCATCTAATAGCTTAAGGACTTTCGTTCTAACAACTTTCATGTTAGGATTTAACCGACGTTGCATTTCCCTTGTAGATTTAGCATTTTCATCAAGATGAATGTAATGTATGCAGTCTACTGGGTTTATACCTTTTATGTCTACTATGGTCCATCCTAATGCTCCTTTGTGCTCTTTTAAAATATCCAACAAATTACCTTTTTATTCGTCATTTAGGGATGATGAGATGGTTACCAGTAGAGTGCTTTCTTCTCCCAAAAATGCATATTCCAAAGTGTTGGGTAATGGTTTGAGCTCGAGTTTTGGCGGTGATTCTGATGATGGGCTGAATTTCTTCTCTGATGGTGCTAGTTGTTCAACTCTTGATTTTCATTTATTAGTGTCTATGGCTGGTGTTAAGTCAAGTAGGGCGTTGACCTCATCGACTGATCTGTCAATATCAAAATCCAAACCAAAGTGAGTTAAACATATTTGTAAAGGGTCATCACTAAGGTTTGAAACAAAAGTATTATCAACTAATGCTTCTATTAAATCCACATCAACAATTCCATCATCTGCATTGTGAGGTTGTTTGACAATGTTGAAGATGTTAAGCTCCATGGTCATATTGCCAAAAGACAACTGCATATTTCCAATCCTGCATTGAATGTGAGCATCCGCAGTTGCTAAGAAAAGTCGGCCTAGGATAATGGGGATGTGCTTCCTTGAATCCTGGATTGGTTGAGTGTCAATTATAATAAAATCAACAGGAAAATAAAACTTGTCTACCTGGATAAGTACATCCTCCACAATACCAGGAGGTATTTTCGTGGATCGATCTCCAAGATGTAACACCACTGGAGTTGGGTGTAATTCTCTAAGTCCAAGTTTCATAAATACAAAATAAGGTAACAGATTTACACTAGCTCATAAATCCAACAAAGCATTCTCAATTGTGTGGTTCCCTATACTATATGAGATAGTGGAGGAACCTGGGTTTTTACATTTTAGAGGAATTTTGTGTTGGAGTATAGAACTAACGTTTTCTGTAAAAAAATGCCTTCTTTTGAACATGAATGTTTCTCTTTTTAGTACAAAGGTCTTTAAGAAACTTGGCATAAGATAGAACTTGTTTTATAGCATCAGGCAAAGGGATGTTAACACTTACCTGTTTGAAGATTTCAAGAATCTCACTTGTGGATTTTTCCTTCTTTCCTTTAGCTAACCTTTGAGGAAATGGAGCTTTAGGAACATACTCTCGTGGGTTGGTTTCTTCTTGCTCCTCCGATGGTGAGTCTTCAACATTCACAGGTACAATTTGATTTTCTTTTGTCGACGGCATCTCTACTTTGTTGTCGACTTCTTTTCCTTTTCGCAAGGTCATAACGGCTTTGACCTCTCCATACTGCTGTGGCGAAGTGGTACTTACTTCATGCACTCCTTTAGGATTAGGCACTAGTTGACTTTCGAATTTTCCTTTCTCAACAGTCATTGCCAAAGTTTGCACTGAAGAAGCAAGCTGTCCCACCATCTTCGCAAGGCTTGAAACTGATTGAGCTTGTGAGTTGAAGTCTGCTCTCATCTCATCTCATTTCGTAATCCATCAATGGTTCGGTTTTGTTGCTCGATCATGGAGTTAGTCATATTCTTGACATTCTAGAATGCATCCTCCCATTGTCTGGGTTGAGAGTAATTATGGTTCTGATTGTATGGTCTAAATGGTGGCTGAGAGGCTTGAGGAACTCGAGGGATTGATTGCATTAGTGGAGCTGGATCTGCTGGTCCATTCTGTTGGAATCCTTGAGACAATGAAAAATTGGGGTGGTCTCTCCATCCAGGGTTATATGTGTTGGAGTATGAGTTGTAATTTGATGGCTTTCTCATGACACCGATGGCATTGGCTTGATCCGAATATGACTCATGGTCATGTATCTCTGTTAATTTAGCAGTCGTCAACGATACTATTTGTTGAGAAAGGCCTTTAACCATCTCTTTGACTTCTTTGATTCCCGAACTGGACTCACCAATGTGAACCTCATTCACTCCCTTAATTCTTTTAGTATTCCTGAGTGATCGACTCCCTTGTTGGAAATTCTCTGCTTGTCGCTGGAAGAAATCCCAAATCTCTGATGTACTTTTTGACATTAGCTCTCCTCCGCTTGTTGCCATTAGCCATTCTTGCACATTTGGCAATAATCCCTCCAAAAAGTATTGGCATTGGTGCCATTTCTCGTACCCATGATGTAGACACTTCAAAAGTAGCCCATTGAATCGCTCCCATACTTTGAAAAACTGCTCGTCTTCTCTCTGGGTGAACTCTAAAATTTCCCTGCGAATAGCATTGGTTTTATGCACTGGGAAGTATTTATTTAAAAATTTTGTTACCATTTGTTCCCATGATGTAATGCTATTAGCGGGCAATGTATTAAACCATGAACGAGCTCTATCGTTTAAAGAAAATAGGAATAACCTAAGTTTAATATCATCGTTTGAAAAATTCTCATATTTAAAAGTATGACAAATAGTATGAAAATCATTCAGATGATTACATAGATCTTCATTTTCTAGGCCATAGAATGTTGGGAGACAATTTAGTACACTAGGTTTTAGTTCAAACTCCTAGCAGCTATATTTGGGTATCTTATACATGATGTGCTCAAATTAGCTAAAGGACTGAAGTAATCCTTAAATAGCCTCTCCTGTGATGGTGGTTGTTGTTGTTGCAAATCCATTTAAATTTTATTTTTAAATGCAATGTGTTTGTGTGTGCGAAGTGTTTTTTCCAATTCAAGATCTATATGCTTAAGATTAGAAAATTGTGATCTTCGACCATGCATGCAAAGAACATAAAAATGAAAATAAAACTTAATAAAAATAAAGAAGAGAGAGAAATTACTATACTAACTTTATTGTGCTGTTACAATTTTACTATGAAAACACATAAAAAAATACGTGAAATTAACTAAAATTAAAATAAATTAACAAGATAAATGAAAAAGAAGAATAACTTGAAAATTAAATTGCAGAAATTTAAAAAAAAAAGAAATTCTTACCCAAAAATGTAAATTCACTTATTTTTTTAATAAAAAAATTACAATGAAACAACTAAAATAATAATAATAATAATAAATTATTTACAAAAAAATTAATTCTACAAATTAAAATACTTACCTCCCTGGCAACGGCGCTAAGAACTTGTTGTGCAAATTTTGTTAAACTCGCAAGCGCACGAATCTATTGTAGAATAGATCAATGATGTCGAGTGTCGATCCCACGAGAAGGTAGATTTTAATTAGGTGTAGAATTAATTTTTTAAGTGTGTGATTGGATTTATGAGGAAAATTGATTTAAACTATGCTAGAATTTAAATTGGAATAGCGGAATTAAATCGAACTGGAAACTATTATAATAAAGTCTTGGGTATCTGGATCCGTATCAATATGCACCACGGGTTAAATATTCGTTACTAATACCAATTAAATCATGAGGGGGGAATCCACACCTCATGAACCACACTCTAATCAATATGGTGCTAAGAGATTATCGTGCTAAATAATAATAACCTTATAGTAGGGTGCCGGTGAAATCAGGGCGGTAACTAGACAAGATTATTATTATTTATCGACGAAAAGTCAAAACCTCTATAGAAATTAAAGGGGAAGAGAAAATAAATTTACCAAATAAAGCCCATAACACATGTTGAGACTTCACCTTCAACCTAAGCTTGAAAGAAAATTAGCTACTCATAATTGAACTAAGGGTAAAATGAAAATTTATTAAAATATGTAGAAAATACAAGATGAAGAAAGAATTACAGAAAACTAAGCTCAAAAATGGATTTAGGGGTGTCGAAATAGGGGGGAGAGCCCCCTTTTTATAGATATACTGAATAAATTATAGTCATCAGATTAAAAACAATTTGAACGCTCAGGATTGTGCCATATCATCAGTCAACAGTACGCAGTTTGACCACGCAGTTTGAATAAAGAATACGGTTTGCACCCTGTTTAAAAAAAGAACGCAGCGGTATGAACAAAGTGTCGTGAACGATGCACTGCATATGTGAACAATGTTGTATGTGTGAACAGTGCCATTTTTTCTTTTATGCTCCTCCTAAGGTTTTCGACCGTCTTGAGTTCAAAAGTGATGTCCGTTTTGCTATCCGATCTCTCGTTCATTGTGAAATGACCACGATGCCCCTAAAATATATAAAATACTTAATTAAAATAAAACACACATAATTAAATCACAAGGAGTTTAAATACATAAAAATAGAAATGTTAGTAAAACTTGAAGTATAAAATGATGATTTTCTCCTTTATAAATATATATTTTCTAACACTCAACATATAGCTCGCTTCTCTTGCTCTTTCCACTACTTCCGTGACAATAGGACAATGATCTGAGCTCCAAGTTTCAATGTGCACAACAGGTAATTCTTGAAAATTGTTGCCCTAATTTTTGTAGCACAAAGCTCTATCTAATCTTTCTTCAATTATATGTGGGGCAAAACGTCTATTACGCCATGTAAAAGGATAGCCTCTATATCCAAGATTAATGAGACCACTATCCTTAATTGCTTCTCTAAAATCTGTGGTTAAGCTTAATCTCCTATCATGCCTTTTATTTTCTCATGCAAGTGCATTATTTCATTAAAGTCTCAAAAGCAAAACCAGGTAAGGATGACAAACCTGAAAGCCTTTTCATCAATTCCCAAGTGAATTTTCTTTCCTCCATTTTTGGATTGCCATAAACACCGGTGCCCCCCCAACAACTACCATCTGCATTTTGAATAAAAGTTTCAATTGGTGCTTGTTATAGTATTTAATTTCTAGAGTCACATTTTCACTCCACATCATTGCCAACCCACCCCCTTTTCCACTACTACTAACTATAAAGCAATTTTGGAAATTTAACTCTATTGCCTTTCTTTTCATGAGTTGTCCCAATAACTTGGTTTCACACAAAAACACATTTTTGGGTTTGTGCTCATGGAGGATCCTTTTGACTTCTTGAAACGTCTAGTCCATCCTCAATCCCCAGATGTTCCAACTTATGAGCTTAATGGTTGACGGTGAGGCTGGCAGCTAGCCTCCATCGTTGATTCCCCTGTGCTTGTGGTTGATAAATCCATCTCCTCGTTGTTTGAAGCATCCCATCTGAACTTAATTTTTGCTTGGGTAGAATTAAAATTGTATTCAGCAGCAGTGATCTTGTTTGAGCGTAAGACTTTGCTTTTTTTTTGTTCTGGGCTTGTGCAGCCCATCTCCTAATTTTGTCTATTTTTTAATAGTGACCCACTATTGAGGCTAGGCTTATCTTCACACTTTCTAGCTTGGTGTTTTCATTTCCTTTTTTTCGACTACATTAATTGTTTTCTCAACCTATCATCTATTTCCTCTATTTCTATTTCATTTTGGCCCAACTCTTTGACCACAACTTTTACCACCTTTTTTTGTCTCATTTCCTGCCTTTTCTTTTTTACTTACAATTTTGCTATCATTTTTCTGTTTTCCTTCCTTCTCTTCTTCTCTCATTTTTCCTGCTTCTATTTTCCAATCCCCAAAACCTTTTTCCTCTCCAAATGTACTTTTTGGCCTTAGGTTGCTGCTTTTTCTTGTTTTCAATGTCTCCCCATCCTTCATTAAATGTTCTACACCTACCGGGTCAGGTTACTCAATCTATGATGATTCTCCTGATTCAATTTCTCCTGGTTCGATTTAGCTGAATTTTAGTTCGGACTTTCTGAATCACTCAGCCAAGATTGAGTATGCTACCATAGTCTTGTAATCTTTTGCCTCTCTTCATGAATTTTCACCCCATCTTCTTTGTTAATTCTTGGATTCCATCACACTTTTGATCTAATTTGTTTTGCTCTTTCTACCCAGTTCATCACTTTCAGCCATGGTCTATGGTCGAGTTCCTTCTTTGATTGCCCTTTGTATTTAGTACATTCTTTGTATGAATGTCCAAGACATCCAAAACAATAGCAAAGGTCTGGAAACTTCTCATACTCTACTGCAACTGGAATTTTTTTCCCCTCTTTGGTTTTAATAAATAGAATTTTCTTCAGAGGCTGGGTGATATCGATCGAGATTCGCATCCTTATAATTTGCCCCATATCGTCTCAATAAGCTTCCCAATTCCCGTACAAATTTCTTCATCCATGCACATGATGAAGACATTTTTAATCTGCACCCAAAATGATACATCTGTGAAGAGTTGTGCTATAATCTCTCTAATACCGTCTGGTTCTTTTAAAACAATCAAAGCTTGATTAAAGTGTCATGGTCCTCCTGTTGGAATCCTCTTCTTATCTACTTCATTTCCAAACTTGAAAATAAAAATCTTGTCCCCAAGATTCTCAATCTTTACTTCCTTTTTTGTTTGCCACACCGAGTTCAAGGCAGTTCTCGAACCCTCTGTGTTTACATTCCTTGTGTACAGCACTTTACAAATTAGACATCCTGCTACTATCTATGCTCATCTTTTCTCTATTCTTCCTTTAAAAGAAAATTTATTTTCCCCTCCCTCTTCTAAAGATATTGACTTGCACCTCCGAATTAACTCCTCCTTGTCCATTAAATAGGCAAATCTGTACACTTGAGTTTGTTGCGAGCAGTTATTACACCACTAGCTGTTTGCATCCACAACTGACTAAATATTAACTTTGTTGAGAGAGCTTAATAATGAGCAAGTCCCTCTTTTTGGAAAAATGTGATTATAAAAATCAAATAAGACACTCAAGAAGAGCGATTTTTGGAGCTAATATAAGCTCAGTTATAACTTCTATTCTCTAAGCTTCCTCCAACAAAGAAAACTTTGAGAGAGAAGACTTTTTCAAAGTGGGATATCAAGCAATTTTTTTTAAGAGGATCGATTTTGAAAACATGATAATGATATTGAATGAGTTTAAATTTATATATACATACACACAATTATGCCTGAGTTTGAGTCTCGTTAATCTAATAGGACACAAACATCACCCATTGACAGGCCTTAATGGGACCGGCATAGGGATGGCAATTATATTGCGGATCCGAATCCAAAAAAATATGGATTCACATATGAAAAAATTACAAATCCAGATATGAAAATTTGGGATCTGCATTGATCCGATGCAAGTGCATCCGGAAAACTATAGATCCGGATAAATTTTATTGTAAATTAAAAATTAAATTAAAAATACATATTAAAAATTAAAATTAAATTTTATTTGTGGATTTATGATGTTGTATATTATTCATGTTGAATTATTAATTGTTGGATTATGATTGAATTTTATTTGATATTATTAGGTAAATTATTGAATTTTATTTTAAATTAAAAATTGAATTAAAAATATATTTTAAAAATTAAATAAAAATTAAAAATAAATTTTAGTTGTGGATTTATGTTGTTGTTGTATAATATTCACATTGAATTATTAATTGTTGGATTATTATTGAATTTTATTTGATGTTATTAGGTAAATTATTGAATTTTATTTTAAATTAAAAATACATATTAAAAATGAAATTAAAATTAAAAATTAAATTTTATTTGTAAATTTATGAGATTATTGTATGTTATTCATGTTGAATTATTAATTGCTGAATTATAATTAAATTTTATTTGATATTATTAAGTAAATTATTAATTTTTAAAGAGTGATAATATAGTCACAAACTCTTGTACAAACTTATCTTGCACAAATTGATTTGATATTAATTCATTGATTGAATGAAAATATAAAATATATAAATAAATCATGTGACTCATGAGATATTTAATTTAACTAATTTTATCAGACGATATTAATTTATATAAAAATTTATAAATATATCATTACTTATTTTTAAATAATATATATTAAATTATTAATTTTTAATTTTTGAGGTTTGAAATATTCTTAATATCCAACCGCATGCGTCGTGAATATCACCTTTTTAACGGATCGATTCAGATTTTGCCGTTGTTATTTACGTTTTTGCCCATTGGATAGCAAGTGCGATTCTGTATCGTTGCAAATTTTTTTTGGCCAACACCTCTCTGCCGCTAGATCTCGTTCTCCCAACGAATTCGTTTCCTGTCCAAAGTGAACAGAAAGAGTGGTCGGGTCAACTGAACAACCTAACGTAGGTGGTAAGCGTCACAGACACGTAGCACAAAGAGATATTTTATTATTTTACCTCTACTTCAATAGCAAAGGCCATCGCTGAGAGTAAACTATAAATGACAGAGCAACTTACGGAGGAGCAGATCGCTGAGTTCAAGGAGGCTTTTAGCCTCTTCAACAGGACGGTGATGGTATTTTATTTTATTTTTCACTTGCGTATGCTTGCAAATTAATTAATTTCCAATATTATAATTATCATTATTGTTATTATTATAAATATTATAATTGTGTGTATGTATGTGTGTGCGTGTTTGTGTATACATACATACATACTTACATATATATGCAATTGTGTACATGGTGCATCACGACCAAAGAGCTGGGTACAGTGATGAGATCTCTGGGACAGAATCCCACTGAAGCTGAAATAGTAGATGAAGATGTTGATGCTGATCAAAATGGAACCATTGATTTCCCTGAGTTTTTGAATTTGATGGCTCACAACATGAGGGTCACTTCCCAATTCTACACTCATTACATATCTTATCTGCCTCTTTAGGATAATATGTTTCAGTTTTAAGTGTCTGGGGTTTAGGGTTTGTTTGGGGTTAAGGTACTTGAGGCTTTTAATCCGAACCTATTGACAGGGGATTGTTAATTTGTGTTGTGTTTAACTTAATTCGATGCTAATTCTCAGATCAAACACTGCAAGCATTTAGGTTGTCTCACAAACACTGAATCAAGAGTCCCTAATCACATATTCAATCAGAACCACAACTAGAAATCAAGATCAGAAACTAGATGCAAAAACAGATTTAAGTGGTTCAGCACCTAAGTGCCTACATCCACTGAAGAACAAGACTGCATGCTTTCTTTAGGGCCTTTTTAGGATTGACGTGCTTGTGGCTTTCAATCCAAACCTATTCATGGGGGATTGAATCACCTAGCTGTCTGAGTATGTATGCGTGTTGGTTGTTTAGTTAATGTGTATTGTGTTTAATACAATGCCAGTGCTAAAAATCAAGCACCCCTAGACCTTAGGTTCTCTCACAAACACTCAATCAGAAAATCCTGACAAAAGATTTGATCAAAACAGCAGCCACAAATCTAGAACAGAAACTAAATGCGAAAACAGATTTACGTGGTTCAGCACCTAAGTGCTTTGATTGCTTCTGCTTACATAAGGTTTACAAAGAAAGAGGGGATTCCTTACATAAGGTTTACAAAGAAAGAGGGGATTCTACAAGGAACAAGCTGGTATAAATTTCTCTGTCCAACAAGTCTCCCTATAACTTTGTTGAGATTTAAAAAGTAGCTGTATTAATCAACCTTTTATGTTTTTACAAACATTTGACCGTTTTAACCAGGGCCAATCACGTGTCTTGCGTGTATGTATTAAGTGAACACCAATACGATTTGAGCCAAATGGTTCTGATACAGACATGCTTCATGCCTTGGTTTCTTAAATTGATTTTGGACAACATCTTCTGATTGTTGCTTTGCCAGCTTTACTTCTCATATGCTTTATCAGTTGTTTTAAAATGACTTGTGAGACTGATCATAAAACTATAAACAACGATGTCATTTGTGCTGGTTTTGAGACCGTCTTCAACAATTATTTTTTATTTTCAGAATGAAGCCACTTGAAGCAACTAGTTTGGAGTTATTAAGGCCAAGAAGTTACTTTCCCTAGCACAACGGTATTCTTTTCAAGGATGCATGCTGTATCATCCTGTTAACTTTTTACTTCCTTTGTCTTGTAATAATGAACTGCAGCAAACATATCTAGATTCCTTTTTTGAGAAATATCCTTTTGTGATTGAAAATTGATACTTTCGCAAAGATACACAGAATACTTTCCTGGTGTTGGAACAATGCTTATATTGCTTTATATTTGGCGTTCTAGAATGTATTAATTTGATTGAAAAATTTTTCTAGACTAATTGGAATGCTGCCAAATTTTTTCTAGACTAAGGATCTACATTTGATAGTAAGTTTACTTTCAATGTATTTATTAATGTTTATCACTCTCATGAAGGATACTGACTCTGAGGAGGAACTTAAAGAAGCTTTCAAGGTTTTTGATAAAGATCAGAATGGATTTATTTCTGCTGCTGAGGTATGTCACAATCAGTTCTATTGATTCCCCCTTTTATTTTTTCTAAAAACAATTGTAAGATGTATTGAAATAATTAGCCATGTACAAGTGTTACTTGAAAAAAATAGCCTTTATCGTACAATAAGATTAGTAAGGAAAAGACAGGAGGGATAGAGAATGAAAAGGAGAAGAACAATGATAGGTAAGGAAGAAGAGACATGCATAACAGGACAAAGGAAGTATTAAGTTGTATTTGGCATTTTGTACCAATCTATTTGGGTATTTGTACAATTCAACTTATTACAATTCCTTGAAGAAGAAACAATGTAGATTACAACTTAAATTGAACAAAAATGATATGAGAAAGGGAGAACAAACAAAGAAGAAAAGGAGACTTAGCGATTGTACTGAATATTAGGCATAATTGTTATTTTGTCTCTGTGCACGCACTGGGACAAAAGGAGTATGAAGTTGAATTTGGCATTTTGTGCTAGTTGATTTGGGTGTTTCTAGAAATCAACCTATTACAATTTCTTGAAGAAGAAACCGTGTAGATTACAACTTAATTTTGAAGTAAAATGAAATGAGAGAGGGAGAACAAACGAGGAAGAAAAGGAGATTTAGGATGTCATTGAACTGAATAGCAGACAAATATTTTGTCTCTGTGCACATACGGGTGTTTGGGTGTCTGAGTTTTTAGGAAAATGTTTCTACTCAATTTTTTTGCCAATGTTCATAGTTCATGGCTTGTTAATCATGCAGCTCCGACATGTCATGACAAATCTTGGAGAGAAGCTGACTGATGAAGAAGTGGAGGAAGCGATTTGAGAAGCAGATGTTAATGGTGATGGTCAGGTGAATTATGAGGAGTTTGTGAGGATGATGCTGGCAAAGTGATCTGGATTATTTTGTAAAATATACCTAATGCGCAAGTATATCAACTCAGTGTTAGTATCTCATGTTCAGACATTTTTTCAAGTGATGGATAGTTTAATTTGCCTCCCCACTAGTCTTTGTTAATTTGGGTTTTGTTAGCTATTGGCTAACATGCTTGGTTGCATGAGCTAATTTTACTTCCATTATAATATGATGGTTGAAAGGATGAATCCTTTTTTATGGTCTGATCCTAATTGACAAATGCTTTTAATTTGTTCAATTATGTGTTATTATGCTATTGTTTTGCCACTGCTAAGTGGCTAGATTTTTATGTGGAATGATAATGATCTGCCTATTGATTTTGTTGTTCAAATTACATGGAAAGGTATGGCTTCACAGACCATTAAGTTTTCTAATACCTTTCTATACAATTTTGTAATCTGCATATTTGTAACTAAGAGGTTAGTGTATTGTGTGATTAGGTACGTCATATCTACACAAGTAGGTATCTTCCTTCTGGATTTGCAGGATGGTTACAATTTTTTCTTACTTGACGTTTTAATTTGTTTTGACTATCCACATGAATTTCTTTAGAGGTTACCACAGAGCCAACTAGGCTATTGATCAATAACCAAGCAGTACTTTCCTATGTATCTTGTAGTGGTTTAGACGAGCTTAGAGTATATTTGAGAATCTGAAGCCGTGGCTTTCAATCCTTAGTTGCTCTGGGGTATTGGGTATATGTGGGTGAGTGGATTGTAAATTTTAGAATTTTCAAAGTTCAACCGAGTAACTAATATAACTTAAATCTTCCATCCTGTCTTGACAAGTATTTGAAATTATTTCTTCTTAAATCATTGCTAATTGAGCCATCTAGCTTAAACTTTATAATTATCGTAATCTACTGAGCATGTCAATGATAACTTGATTGTCTTCTCAAAAAACATAAAAAAATGATAACTTGATTGTAGCACGATCTCACTTTCCTCAATTGCTCTTCATAACCGATTAAAGCAATATGTTTGTAAGCTTGGCCGTATAAATGATTTCTAAGCGTTCTGCCCTTGAATGTCTCTTGCATGTTGGCCGTATAATAATTATGACTTGTAATTTTTTTACGCTATTGGAAACGCAGTAAATATTCACCGTACTCGTTAAAACTTGTCCTATATAATTAGTGCCTGATGTTTCATGTTATTCAGGGTTATTATTTTATTACTTCAGAAATTGTCAAATATCAAATGACTACAATAATTATTGTTTTCTATCATTTTATTACTATATCTTTATAAAAATATCATTTTACTACTTTTCCGTTACAACCGTTAGTTGACCAGTTATAAAATAAATTTATAATATATATATTAAAATGGATATAAAATACCAACATAATTTTTTTTGCTAGAATTATAATATATGAATTACAAATTTATCTTATTATTTTTTAATCATGAAGGGTAAAATTAGTATTGTGTTAGTCAACTAACGGTCAACTAACAGCTATAACGGAAAAGTAGTAAAATAATATTTTTATAAAGATATAGTAGTAAAATAATAGGAGACAATAATTGTTGTAGTTATTTAATATTTGACAAATCCTAAAGTAGTAAAATGATAATAACCTTATTATTTATCATCCAGTTATTTCAATGTAATTATTATATGTAGACTTAGCCGATGATTAGGTGACAAGCGGCTTGTCATGCAGATTAAAGTGTACATAATTTTCAATATATTAAAATCTTTCTCAAATTAGTTTATGCTATTTCAAGAGTTTGTTTTGTTATTTTATATTTTAGTGATATACTCACTTTAGTAAAGTGAGAATGTTCTTACTAGGGAAGGACTGTATACACACACACACACACATCATTATATCACAGTCTATTGACATTTACGCTGGAAAGTTAATCAATTTTGTGATGTGTAAATTAGATATTTGGTTGAATCTATTTCCAAATATGTGATGTATAATATCTAGGCCAAATTTATTTTCAAATATTTAGAATAAAATCAATACATGCTACATATGGGAGGATTCAAACTTTCGACCTTAAAAATGAGGTAAATAAACGACACTTAACTAAAGAGTGGTATGCATTGAAATATTTAAGTCACAAATAAATACAAATACCAGGCTTTTTTGTTTATGTACAATTATTACACCTTAAGGTTATTTTCAATTCTTAAATCTAAAAGAAATTTGGATAACTAAAAATATAAAAATAACAAATCATTGTGGATGTTTTTTCATCTTGCATGGAAAAAGCATTAGAGTAAATTTGGCTAAAGTTTGAATAGGTTTGAATGAAAATGTCTGAATGACATGTTTATTTTTTCTTTTTTAATATCGGAAGAGAAAAATTTAAAAACTAGTAGTTTGACATAAATATCCTTTTAAGTGATGCATATATTTATTCTTCACAATTTACAATGTTCATAGATTGATTAGTTTGATAGCTTTAAAAAAAATACTATCCTTATTGATATTAATTTAATTTTGTAATAAAAGATATAATTATAACATCAACTTTTATTATATATAAAGTCAACACTGTTGTTTTATTTTTTATTCATCGCAATGGATATAATTTGATATATTCAATATTTCAGTTTAGTTAATATTATCATGTGAAATAAAAATTTAAAGCAATTAAAAAAATGACATAAAAAATATTACAAAAATGTTAGGTTTATACATAATTTTGGAAATGCATTAATTGTTAAGGGTATTTTTGAGATTTGAAATTAAAGTTTTTCATTTAGACTTCAAACTTCAAATAAAAATGGACTTTTTCTATTCAGATAAAATTATTTAATAATAAGTGATAAGTTAAAAAAAAAACCTAGAGTAAATACATGTCTGAAAAAAAAAAGTTAAATTCAGACTTTAAACTAAAAAACAAACAACACCTAAGATAAAAGCAGTGTGCCAATCACTTATTGTATGGTGGAGTATTCCGAACAAATAATTTGGCTTGGCATAGAATTTCTTGTAACATCCGCTTACAAGGGTAGCTGCTTTGGGATAAGATATCTCTCAGTTTTTTAAAAAAAATTATGATAAAGTTCAACTCAAACCATTAAGATCCGTTGGAATTACTTTTATGAGGTTTAAAAGTGATTTTGGAAAGTAAAAGTTAATTTTAATAGTTGATAAATTTTTTTAGAAATCATATTTGCCAAAATCACCTCATTTTGCAAAGTAGAGAAGAAGTAGCTTTTCAAAATTTGGCTTTGAAAATAAGTTTTATCCTTAATACAATTCCATTTATGTTCTCATATATATTATAAAAATTCAAAATTATCCTTATTAATTAAGAAATAAAATCATTAATATTACGGAGATTATTATTATTATTACCATTATATAGAAATAACAAAATAAAAAAAATTATATACATGTTTACAAGTGTGAAAATAAATTTTATTTTATATTATATCTAATTGAGTCATTTATATTCTTATAGTAGTTTAAGAGTAAAATTTATCAAACACATATAACTGTTTTTAAAACTAAAACTTTTAAAAACAAATTTTACCATGTGGTTGATTGATTCTTTCTACAGCTAGTTATTTCTACAGTACAACTAATTGTAATTATTTTAAAAATTATAGTATTACCAAACTGTCCTAAATCAATTAACACAGTTTGAATTGAAGAGATTAGAACTTAACATGAATTGTAGATCAAGATCCTAAAGCATCACTTATGTGAAAATTAATTAACGTAAAAATGGGTGCTAATAGCCATTTATATATGCCCATTTGATGAATATGATTTCTAAACTAAGAGTGCATTTAATTATCCCACAAATTGGATTATAGCAAAACAAGTCGATCAAAGAAAGTTCATTAATGCCACTTTCGCCAAGTGGTGAGGGCTGCTGCCCTCACAATTTCAAACTCTATAATGGGGATAATTCCTTCCTCATTTGCATTGTGTAATTGAGTGAATAAATATACACATTAACAAATCAAAAGGAAGAACGTGGATAATAATTAATTAAATCACACAAGTCTAGATAAAAATAAATATAAAATAATTTTCTCTCTAATAAAATATGTCTGATTGTAAATATCAGTAATTATATATCTGATTGTAAATATTAGGAGCTTTGAAAAAAAAAAGACCATAAATGAATATACACATTGACAAACCTAAAAAAAGAATATGTCTGTTGGTTAATTGGTTAATTTCCTCTCCCATTGAATTAAAAAAAAAAGCTTCTCAATGTGTTTTTTTTCTTAAATTCAAATTGTTAGAATTTTTTAATTTAAACTGTCAAAAAGCCAACAACTAAATTTTTATTGAACAAATTCTTTTTAAAAATTAGTAATTACTGATTCTGAATACAAATGTTAATAATTTTGTAGAGATAGAGAATTTAGAAAATGAGCAAGCATTTGAAGAGTTAGAAGAAATAGGAGCCAACATTGTAGTTGAAAATGTGCAACCGAAAAAATATGAACCAACTCTTGGAATGTTGTTGATAGTCATGAGAAAATGTTAGCGTATTACATATCCTATGGTTAACAAGAAGGGTTTCCTATGAAGGTGTGAACTAGAAAGAAATGGAGTGATGGGATTGTAAATTATGTGACATTTGCATGTGGCCGTGGCGGCAAGCCCGAAAGTAAATCGACTAATACGTTGAAGCTGAAAGCTAATGCGAAAATGATTGTGATGTTAAAATTGGAGATTGTCTAAAATAAGATGGAAAATAAATTCTTTGAATTTTAAACCGTCAATACAACCATGGATTGAGCCCGAACAAAGCTAGATATTTCCCTTAAAATGGCAAAATTAGCACAAGTGTGAAAAAGCATATTGATATAGATGATTGTGCAGGAATTAAAATTGTCAAAAATTTCAATTTATTATTGTTGAAGCTGGTGGGCATCAAAATTTAAGATTATAAAAATTTTGTTCTCAAAGCAAGGCGATTATAGGTTAAAGAAGGAGATGTTATGATAATTCTAAAGTACTTACAAAAAGAGCAAGCAGAATGTGAATGTTTTTTTTTTCTTTGTTTTTTAAGCATTGATTTGGATGAACAAGATCGATTAAAGAATGTATTTTAGGCAGGTATGAGTTGGGCATCTTACAAATAGTTTGGAGACATCATCATAATTAACACTACATATCTTACAAATAAGAATGACATGCCATTTGGAGTTAAATCATCATGGCCAGTCTATTTTATTAGGATAAAGATTAATTTCACATGAGAACATAAAGACATTTACGTAGTTATTTAAGGCACGACTATCATGCATGTTTGATTCTCGTCCCATTAGTATCGTAATGAAATAAGAGAAAGTAATGCAAAAGGTTACTACTAGGCATCAATGGTGTTTGTGGCATATAATGAAAAATGTACCTGAGAAGTTAGGGGATTTTAAAGAATGAGAAGGTATTATTATTGTTATGATTTGCTGATCTTTGTTGTGTTTAAGAAAGCTTCGGATGACATGATTATAAAATATGATTTATAGGATAATGATTGATTTATGAGATAATATTTGAAAAATAGTTTTTGGACAGGAATGTCAATCACTTAACGAAGTGAAAGTATGAAAGTGTTTTCTGATGGGATTGTTTTCTGAAAAACAAATTTGAAGTAGTTTGTGGAGCAATATAAAAAATGCATTGAGAACTAAAGCCAAATTAGAATGGCAAGCATATACTTAGTGTTTAAGCAAAAATATTCCTTATGTAAAATGATATAAGATGGAGAAGGAAGTTAAAAATGTGTACACCATTTTCAAGTTTAAAAAATTCCAGCAAGAATTAACTCAACTAATGTATTGTGGTATACTGGATTCTGTAGCATCAATATATGAAATCAATGAATCACGGGCAAGGTAAGAAAATAATCTTTGAGATTATTTTTGAAGAAGCTGAGTGTAAAGTTATCTATACCAGTTCAAAGTTTTAGTTTAGGAGGATTCCTTGCAGACATGCCTTTGTAGTATTTATGCGTAACTCTATTGAATTACTTTTAGAAATATACATTTTATCAAGGTGGAGGAGAGATGTGAGAAGGTATGTAGAATTTGTCCACTTAGCGAGATGGATATGACAAAATGTGTGCTACTTTTACAAAGGTTGCAAACACAGTTGCTGATGATGAAAATGGTTACAAATTTGTATTGGATTAGATTGAGAAAGCAATAAAGGATCTTCCCAACTCATTATGGAAGTGTGGAAACAATTGTTACTAGTGAAGTAAACTATAGGAGCAACAATGTAAAATGAGTAATGAATGATCCAGTAGCTAAACATCGTAAAGGTAGTCCACCTTCTATAAAGAAACAATCTTTAATTCATAAGAAACTTTACAAAAGAACAAGGTTGCTCAAAAGAAAAAGATTTGTTCAAATAAAAAAATATGTTTTTAATTTCATTTGGTCTTAGTTTAATTATCTTTCATAATTTTACAGGATTCTCAAGAAAATATTTTTTCATGAGTCCAATGAAATCTGCACATAGGAGAGTAATATGACCACTGCAAGTTTTTTGAATTTTCATTTTAATCTTTTCTTTTATTTTGAGGACATCTAACTAAGTATAATGCTAGCATATGTAGACATTATAAGAAGAAAGTATTGTTTATTTAAATCTTAGCCAATATGGAACTTTAGGCTACTATAATGTATGAATTAAATTTTTTAAATTTTAGTTTTAAATTTTTTATATAGATTTTACATATATTTTATTATCTGCATCGGTGCCTATATACCCATCCTAAACTAATGGAAAATATTTACTAATAATTTTCTTATAGTTGGCAAGCAGTAGGTAGTCGTCTTAAAATTACAATTTGTTAAAGTATACTTTAATATTTCTAAAATGTAATATGATATTTATTATTGTGTATTATAGCAACTAGTCCCATCGTATGCTTTGTAGTCATATTATTCTTCTTGTTCAATTATTTGTGAAGAATCTTAAAATGGGAATTTCCAATAATTACTACATCAACAATGTAATAATGTAACAATCACCGTGACTGATGTTTGACTTGTATTTTGTTTAGTTTGTTCTTTTTTCTCTACCTTTTTTGCTAGATTTTGCTTAAAACGAAAAATTATAGCTATGGATTAATGATAAAGACTATGTTTTTTACGACATTAATCATCACACTACTGTTGTTTATTTTCAAATAATTTTTGTTGGTGCAAGTGGTTCAAATACAATTACAATTCTAAATAAAGAATACATAACACAAATCACAATGCAAATAACGTTCATTTTATTTAAACCTCACACTTTATACATAACAAGAGGTACAATCTCTTCATTTATACAAAATACATACTGCAATAAGCAAAACACTATAATAATTTCTGGCTTTATCAGTTTACAGAACTTTGTTGCCTGCAGACACTTTAGTTTGTACCCTTTTATCGCATGTTTCCGTGATAGATTTTGTAGTTTCTAACATCTTAGATCTCTTTGTCAATTTTTCATGCATTTGCTTGTACTCATTGTATGCTATTTCCGTATCCAATAAATATTTAAAAGCTTTATGAACATCACCTTTGACTCCATTTAGCTGCTTCTGGCATTTAGGCCAAGAATCATATATGCCTGGCTTTCATCTTTTGAATACAATATAATAAGTTTGAGTAGGCATTTGGTTTCTACATTAACGAAAAAAAATCAAATCAAATATTATGCAAAAAATCAAAATAGATATGTTAATTATTTTTTTCAGAATCATGAAATGAATCTAAATAGTTGTAATCCACCATGTCGAATCAAATTTTAGATTAGTGAATAAAGCCAAAGAATTATAAAGAAAATAGAAAAATCAATATAAAATCTAAGCACAGTAAAATCGACTCAAACAATAATTAAATAGAAGGTTATTATTTTAGACACTAAATAATTTTAATAAAATTATGAATTTTATGAAAAATTGCATAAAATCCCTTTGGCTGAGTATGAAAAGCCTGGCAAAGCCAATGAATTCACAATCTTCATATCTAATTAATTAATGAGCAAGCTTTTATGAATTGCTTTGTTAGGCACATATACAATATTTTAATTTTGTAATTTTTCTAAATCAAGTGAAAAGAGTGCTATATGTTAGAACTATTTAACCATTTATACCACATTGATTTATAGAATTATCATAGATCAGTTAATTGAAATTTTATATTTTCAATTATTTGGACAAAAATTTAATACAAAAAATTGATCAAGTACGGATGAGAGAAAGAGAGAGTTAAATGGGACTTACGGTGATGACAGCACTAGCGTGGTGACGATAGCTTTCTTCGCTCTGTTATGCATTGTCGTGGTGGCGGTGGTTCTGTTGGCTCCTTTATGTATCAATGTGGCGGCAGCAATTTGTTATCACTATTAAGCGACCCTGTTTTTGTTTTTTCCCTTTTACTTTTTTCATAAGTGATCATGTGGCTAGTTGTGGCAACTCGATTGTCATCACTAAGTGTAGTTTTTTGTTTTTTGGAGAGATCGTGGCGCTGGTTTGTAAAGGAGGATGAAGTGAAAAAGACGATAAGGTTAGATTTCACTGACATTTTATTATTTTTTAATTTTTGTAAATAAAAAATCATTTTTTCTTGCTTTTGGCCATTTCATACTTCACATAATTATGAACACTCAAATTAGGAGCATGAATATTCCTAATAAGACTATGAGATTATTGAGTAAAGGTATTAATTTAGGTTGTATTATAATAAACTTGAATCAGGATTCTACTAGATTTATAAATATCATTAAATTTGTTATTGTAAGTTTTTTTTTTATAATGTCATCTTACGTTTTTTGCACATAAATTCAATTAGAATTGCAATATTTAATTTTGGGTTTTATTTGTATGCATCTTTAGGACAATTGTTTATAGACACATGTGTATACAAAGTCATTATCTTTTTTTTTTCAATTATTTAGCCAAAGGGCAACCTCTCCCCTACCCACCCTAAGTCGTTATCTAATAAGAGTTCTCCTACTTTAATATGGTAAAAGATAAACTAAAAGATAGAAAAAGATAAATTTCAACACACTACAAAATAAAATATAATGCACTAAAGTGTGTGTCATGTTTGTCTTTTAACTTATCTCTTACTGTAGTAA
Organism: Atalantia buxifolia; assembly: GCA_030444775.1. Classification (NCBI taxonomy): domain Eukaryota; kingdom Viridiplantae; phylum Streptophyta; class Magnoliopsida; order Sapindales; family Rutaceae; genus Atalantia; species Atalantia buxifolia. The sequence goes on from CM059835.1 coordinate 30,750,519, forward strand.
AATAAGAGATCTGTTATCTATAGACTTTTTCTTTAATAAGAACATCCTCACATTAAAAAAAGTGAGTATATTATTAAAATACAAAAAAAAAATATTTGTAGAGTAAACACTATTTTTTTTTTATTTCCAATATGTTAAATTTGAATTTTTTTTTTGTATTTGAGTGGTTTTTTTTTTTTTATCTTTGAGTGCATTAAAATCGGGATTTTTTTTTTGTATTTGTGTTGCAACTTCACTTTAATGCCACTCAAATACAAAAAAAAATACAAATTTCAATACAATGGAGACCTTTTTGTTCTGTTAGTACATTAAAATTTGTGTTTATTTTGTAATAGTAATAATAATAATGGTAACGCTAATTTTTATAAATAGTAATCATTAATATTGTTACTATTATTATAGTATAATAATAATGATGATAATAATCTTAAGTAAGTACATTTTTGTAATTTATAATAACAAGTGAAAAGTAAACACATCAACGAGAATATTGTTGAATTGTTGAATCTGATTCTGATTTCTATAACTTAAGTAAATAACTTATTACTATTCCCATTCTTCATTCTCGTTCCTACCCGTTTTGATTCCCACAAAGTAAACACACCACTAATGTAACCTAGCATATATTTTTTATAATATATAGAAATTATTACTATGTGAAGGCAAGTTCCTTAAGATGAGATCTAGAGAAAAGTTATAACTTTTTAAAATGTGAAGTTTATTCTTATTTATAACTAACAAAAATTGGGACTATATTTTTTATGACTATATGGAGGTTATTCTTATATACAATATCACTATAGAAAAGTTTTACTGTATAGAGGGAGTGTTAAGAATATAAAATATTGATAGTTAAGTTAGTTAACCAACACTACGGAGAATTTCAACACTAATGGAGGACAAAAGCTAACTCAGCAGCATCTTATCTTGCTTTCTCCAAACAATAAATACAAGATTCTCTTGTGAAACACATTAGATCGACTTGAAGCATTTGAGAGAAACTGATCTGGACAAGTTCTAGATCCATCAAAAAGAGTTCCAAGTTTATTAGCTCGAATTGAGGAGAGAATTTGAGATTTCCAGATCATGCGATTAGATTGATCAAGTTTGATTGAATTGTGAAAGTAAATTGTGAAATTGATAAAGAGCTATTTGATTATGATTGTGATACTATATCAAAGTTTATTCGATAGTTTGATGTTGTTTGGCTACTAAGAGCATGAAAAGAAAGCTAAAGAATTTGAGAGAAAATTTAGTAATATTCAGAACAAAGATTTTTTTTTCTTTTTGTTTTTTTTTGTTTTTTTTTTAAAAAGACAAAGCAAAGCAAACTAAGTTCTAAATCCCCCCCCCCCCCCACACTTAATTCTTACATTGTCCTCAATGTAAGCCTAAGCTAGCAAAAGAAGAAAACATAGGGAAGTGAGATGAGACACACAAACAGAAACAAACAAAATTCAACACAGAGTGAATAAAGGAAATGAGAATGAAAGGGAGAAAGATCAAATCTGTTATGGCGTGCTCTCAAAATCTTTTCTCCAACCATTGGGTTGCCTCCCAGTAAGCGCTTGGTTTATTGTCCTCAGCCTGACATGGTTCTCAAGTTTCACTCATCAACGTACGCAGGTTCATAGAGTGGAGCCTCATCTACATTGAGTGTCTGAAAGTTTTCATAGTAAGGCTTCAACCTATGACCATTTACCTTGAACTCTTTGCCTGTCTTTAAGCTCCTGATCTCAACTGCACCATGAGAAAAAACGTTAACAATAACAAAAGGCCCAACCCATCGAGAACGTAATTTACCTGGAAACAACTTAAGACGAGAATGGAATAGCAAAACTTTCTGTCCAACTTTGAAATTCTTTCTCAAGATCTCGCTTATCATGAAAAGCCTTAGTCTTTTCTTTATAGATTCGTGAATTCTCATAGGCATCATTTCAATTTCTTCTAATTCTTGCAATTGGAGCTTTACGTGTTGTCCGTGGCATCCGGTTCCATGTTACATTGTTTCACACCCACCATGCTTTATGTTCAAGTTCCACCGAAGATGACAAGGTTTACCATACACCAACCTCGGGTGACATACCAATAGGCGTTTTGTATGCGATCTATATGCCCAAAGTGCATCATCAAGCCGTAGGCTCCAAATCCTTTCTATTCGGATTAACTGTCTTTTCAAGGATTGATTTCACTTCCCTATTAGACACCTCAGCTTGCCCACTAGTTTGTGGATGATAGGCTGTGGACACTTTGTGAGTGATGTTGTACTTTCGAAAGAGTGCTTCTACTGACCTGTTACAAAAGTGAGTGCCTCTGTCATTGATATAATTGCCTTCGGTGTTCCAAACCTTGCAAAGATGTTACACTTTATAAAATCTATCACAACTTTAGAATCGTCAGTTCGGGTGGCTTTTGCTTCCACCCATTTTGAAACATAATCAACCGCAAGAACAATATAGAGATTACCAAACGAAGACGGAAATGGTCCCATGAAATCTATGCCCCAAACATCAAAAATCTCAACTATAAGAATGGGAGATTGTGGCATTTGATTTCGAGGTCCTAAATTACCTGTCACGACAACGATCACAAGATTTGCAAAACAAATATGCATCCTTAAATAGTGATGGCCAATAAAAACCACTTGTAAGTACCTTAAGGGCTGTTCGCTTTGGTCCAAAATGTCCTCCACAAGCCAGAGTATGACAAAATGTGAGAATAGAAGAAAATTGATTCGGTGCACGCACCTTCTAATAATTTGATCAGAACAATACTTCCACAAATATGGCTCATCCCACACATAGTACTTTGCATCACTCTTGATCTTGGCCTTTTGTGCACGGGTTAGCTCTTCCGGTACTATTCTGGTAACCAAGTAATTGACAATATATGCATACCAAGGAATAACTGTACCTACCTGTAATAACTGTTCATCTGGAAAGTTCTCATGCAATGGGAGTGCATTTTCGTTATAGGTAAGCCGACTCAAATGATCTGCCACCAAATTCTCAGAACCTCTCTTATCTAGAATCTCTAAGTCAAATTCTTGCAATAGAAGTATCCATCGAATAAGGCGCGGTTTGGCATCCTTTTTGGTGAGCAAGTACCTAATAGCTGCATGGTCAGAGTAAACAATTACCTTAGATCCAATTAAATAAGAACGAAATTTCTCTAAGGCAAAGATAACTGCTAAAAGTTCTTTCTCTGTGGTGGAGTAGTTGAGTTGTGCATCATTCAATGTACGGGAGGCATAGTAGATGACATGAGGAAGCTTGCCCACACGCTGGCCCAACACGGCTCCAACAGCATAGTCACTGGCATCGCACATGATCTCAAATGGTAAATCCCAGTTCGGTGGTTGAATCACAGGGGCTGATGTCAAAACCTCTTTTAACTTCTCAAATGCTCTTTGGCAATCATCATTGAAGTCAAAAGTTGCATCCTTTTGAAGTAAGTTGCAGAGGGGTAATGCAATCTTAGAGAAGTCCTTGATAAACCTACGATAGAAACCTGCATGACCAAGAAAAGAGCGAACCTCTCTCACGCTAGTGGGAGGTGGTAAGGAACGAATAAGATCTATCTTAGATTTATCAACTTCAATTCCCTTTTCAGAAATAATATGGCCTAATACAATACCTTGATTAACCATAAAATGACATTTTTCCCAATTAAGCACAAGGTTAGTGTCAATGCATCGTTTAAGCACAAGTGTAAGATTATCTAAACATCTATCCAAAGAATCACCATAAACCGTAAAATCATCCATAAATACCTCAATGATGTTCTCCACATAATCAGAAAAAATACTCATCATGCACCTTTGGAAAGTGGCAGGAGCGTTACAAAGACCAAATGGCATGCGTCGGTAAGCAAATGTGCCAAAGGGGCATGTGAAGGTTGTTTTCTCTTGGTCTTCCGGAGAGATAACAATCTGATTATAACCTGAGTAACCATCAAGAAAACAATAATGAGAATGACCACTTAACCTTTCAAGCATTTGATCAATGAATGGCAGAGGAAAATGATCCTTGCGAGTGGCTGCATTCAGTTTACGATAGTCAATGCAAACTCTCCACCCAGTTTGAACTCTTGTTGGTACAAGCTCATTTTCTTCATTCTTGACCACTGTGATTCCTGATTTTTTTGGAACTACCTGCACAGGACTCACCCATTTACTATCAGAAATCGGATAGATAATCCCCACATTAAGGAGTTTCAGTATCTCCTTTTTTACGACTTCCATCATTGGTGGATTAAGGCGGCGTTGTGCATCTCTTGTTGGTTTAGACCCTTCCTCTAGTAAAATGCGATGCATACACATGGAAGGACTAATTCCCTTAATATCGGCAATGGTCCAGCCAATCGTTGTCTTGTGATCCCGAAGCACCCTGATTAGCTTTTCTTGTTGAACTGAAGTGAGGGTTTTAGCAATTATGACTGGAAGTGTCTCATTCTCACCCAAGTAAATATATTGCAGGTGCTCTGGAAGTGGCTTAAGCTCTAAGGTAGGTGCCTGCACAACTGAAGGTAAAAGTTTCTCATTTAATAAAGGCAATTCAAGATAAGAAATATTATACCCATTGGTGCGTAATGGGACTGCTCCATCTAAGATTGCCATAGCTTCTTCTACCCCATCATCCAACTTTATCAAATTTGCCTGTTCCTTATAATTATCTTTCATAAGATTTTTGCTTATGGCAATTTCAAAGCTATCATTACCGGATAATTCAAAGAAATCCTGCACCAAAGTATTAATATCATCTATGGCAAAAACAGAATGTACATCACTAGGATACCTCATTGCCTCAAAGATATTGAAGCGGATCACTTCACCATCGAATTCCATTGTGAGGGTTCCATCGTGAACATCAATCTTAGTTCGGGCTGTCTTAAGGAATGGTCGCCCCAACAGAATAGGAGTGGGATTTGGCGACAACTCATCCTCCATTTCAAGGATATAAAAATCAGCTGGAAAGACCAATTCATTGACCTGCACAAGAACATCTTCCACAACCCCTTTGGGGTAAGTATTAGATCTATCAGCCAATTGAATAATTATACCAGTTTCTTCCATTGGACCTAAATTCAAAGAGTTATAAATCGAATATGGCATAACATTAATTGAGGCCCCTAAATCTAGCATACATCTTTCGAATGCACGGTATTGCCAATAGTGCAGGGGATAGTAAAAGTACCTGGATCCTTGCACTTAGGAGGAAGTTTTCTTTGAAGTACAGCAGAAACATTCTCTCCTACACTTACCTTTTCGTTACCGCTCAACTTTCGCTTGTTACTACATAATTCCTTCAAAAACTTTGCATAACGCGGCACTTGTTTAATTGCATCAAGTAGAGGAATATTTACTTCTACTTTACGAAAGGTCTCAAGAATCTCTTTTTCTTGCTCCTCTTTCTTGAATTTTTTAAACCTGCTAGGAAATGGTGGAGGAATGGAAAGAGTCTTAATTCGAGGTGAGGAGGTACTTACCTGGCCAGATGGGTCGACTGGCACTGCTGAGTGAGAATCGTCTTTCCTTGTTAAAGAAGGAGCCTCAGGGGAGGATTTGGTCACAGAGTGCGATGATGTTGTGGACACTTTTGATGGCTTCGCTAATAATGGTTCCAATTGCTTTCCGCTCCTAAGAGACAAAGCACTAGCATTCTCCTTTGGATTAATTTCTGGTTGAGAAGGTAACTTTCCTGAAGTTCTAGCCTCTATCCTACTCATAGATGTGGCCAGTTGGCCAATTTGATTTTCTAAATGTTGGAGCTGTGTCTGGGTAGTCTGTTGGAACTGCATAGAGTTAGTAGCGAGAGCTTTTACAAGATCTTCCAAAGACGTACCTTGATTTTGAGGAGGTGGAGGTGGCCGAACTTGGTAAGGTTGTTGCACCCGCTGTTGGGGGTAGCCCGGTGGTCGAGACGGTGCCATATTAGGAATACCTTGTTGTCGGTTTCCATACCTGAAATTAGGGTGATCCTTCCACCCTTCATTGTAAAAATTAGAGTAAGGATCATACCTTTGTCTTGGTTGGCCTAGGAAACCCTCAACTGCATTAGCTTGCTCATGCGAACCCTCTTGGAGAGTAGGGCACACGTCAGTCGCATGCCCGACCATAGAACATACGCCACACGGTCTCACTTGTTGCCCTAGAGCTAATTGTTGCACTAAAGAAGTAAGATTTGAAACTTGTTGTTCTAGAGAAGTAGTACTTACCTCATTGACTCGCTTAGGTGGTGGCAGTGGATCGTTCCTGATGTTGAACTGTTGGGAATTAGCAGCCATGTTAGCAATGAGATTTCGGGCTGCTTCTGGTGTCTTATCCACGAGTGCTCCTCCACTAGCGGCATCAATCATGCTCCTATCCATAAGCAGTAGACCCTCATAAAAGTATTGAATAAGGAGCTGATCACTTATTTGATGGTGGGGGCAACTAGCACATAACTTTTTGAATCGTTCCCAATAGTCGTAAAGGGACTCCCCATTATACTGTCGGATTCCACAAATTTCTTTTCGAATGCTGCCAGCTTTTGATGCTGGGAAGTATTTCTCAAAAAATAGCTGACGCATCTCATTCAATGTAGTGACAGTACCGGAGGGAAGATAGTACAACCATTCCTTGGCTGAATCCGCCAAAGAGAATGGGAAGACCATTAGTTTAACTTATTCTTCAGAAACCCCGGCTGGTTTCATTGTGGAGCATACCACATGGAACTCTTTCAAGTGCTTATTTGGGTCTTCTCCTGCAAGACCATGAAAAGTAGGAAGAAGATGAATCATCCCAGATTTGAGTTCAAAGTTTACCTGAGGGTTTGGATTCTCAATGCATAAAGGTTGCTGGTCCAAGTTAGGAGCTGCCAACTCTTTAAGTGTTCGGTTGTTGTTCTGAGCCATTGGTTCGAGTTAAAAATTGCCTGGCTCTGTCTTCGTGAGTGGAATGTGGATGGAAAAATTGAGTTCTGAATGTGATGAGCTTGCTCTAAGTTGTTCGAGTTTCAATCGAATGTCCTCTATGCTCATGAAAATCTAAATATGGAACCAAAAAAAAAATTAATTAAAATAAAGTAAATAAATAAAATAAGAAAATAAAATAAAGCGAGTGATAATAAACAAAGTAGACACTAGTCCCCGGCAACGGCGCCAAAAATTTGGTAGTGTCGTTAGAGTGCACCAAATTTAAAACTTTACTACTAGTATAAATAATTAGTAAAGAGCGAGTAAGGATCGATCCCACAGAGACTATGCTAGTTATATTTATTATCAACTCTAAAGCAAGATTTAAAATAAAATAATAATAAGAATAATAATATAAATTAATCTAACTAAAGAAAATGCCAATTATAAATAAAAAGGGGGGTTTTTGAATTTTTAACTAAATAGCAAGAAATAAAGAAATTAAAACTACGAAAACAATAATTTAATAATAAAAACTCGAATTAAAGGATAAAGAAATAATAATGAGAAAAACTTTGGTCAAAGGATCATTTGCCACTGCCAAACATGCACATAATCAATATATCAATTCTATTATCAATTTTTATTGAAACTATCAACCGTAAACAATAATAAGCTCTGTTAATCTCTATCTTTCCTTAATGTGTTGTTAGGTAAAAACAGTTGTTCACCTAATCTCTAACCAATAAATAATTTAAAACAAGCTCTTTAAATTTAAGATAATGGAAGCATTAAACAAAGAAAGATATTAGGTTGATCTAGGCAATAAACACACAAGCTCGGATTATTTAACCTAGGTTATGTTCTCCAATTGAAATCACTGATTCCAACCTGCTACTAATAATTAAAATATCAAGACGATTACGGATCAAGAATTTTAATCTAGCAATAGAATTATTCAAGTCCTATCTAATTGGCCACTCAAACAAGACAAGAACAAAATCATAAACATTAATTATGGAAGAACATAAACAATCTCAATTAAATAAATTGAATGATAGAAATTAAAAATTAATCATATGACATGTTTGGGATTTTGAATTCACCCTCAACCAAATAGAAAATTTAGCCTAACATAATTAAATTGGGAATAAGAGAATTAATAAAACCAATCATGGAGATTAATTCACACGGCTGCAATTTTTTTCTGCAATTCCTTCCGGCTGCTGATTTTTCCTCTCTTTTGTTGCTTCCGTTTTCTTTACTCTCCTCTGGCGGCTCTCACAAGCTCTCTGGCGGCTGCTGCTCTTGGCTTTTTATATTGTTGCTCCCGAATCCTTACATGGAAAGGAATTAATCCAAGCCAAAACCGCCACTTGTCAATTGTAATTCACGTGCTGCCACTTTTGGTTTGCAATCTTTATTTTCCAATTTTTCAATGCCATGCACGTGACTTGCCATTTAAATTATCATGCAAAATATTTGTTTCCTTTTTTTATCTTCATGCACAAACTCTTTTGATTGGCCATGCTTAAGGCCGAAAGCCTTTATTCTTTTCTTCCTCTCACGTGGATGGCAATCACCTTTTTTCCAATTTTGCTTTCATGTGATGGCTTGGCTTCTTTTAATTGGCTTTCAGAAATCTTCAGTTATGTCCTTTTCTAATCTCTTCAAGTAGATTTCTTCTTAAACGCTCCGATTTAATTCCTCTTTAATCCCGAAATATACCTAAAATAACAAAATAAAATAAAATAAAATAAACTAAGATAAAAATTAACACAATAACAATAAAATTAACACAATAACAATATTATTTACTAAATTAAAAATTCACTAAAATAACTAGAATATTTAAGAACAAAACAAGAAAAAGATGGAGAAATTAATATTAAAATATATGGAAAATATGCACTTATCAAATTCCCCCACACTTGCCCTTTGCTCGTCCTCGAGCAAACCTAGAACAAAAATAAAAAGAAAACCTAAACTAGTCCACTTTCGTAGGAAATCACGATTGCATTTAGCGTATGCAACAAGCCTTTAAACCCCTAGGCGACCCTAGTGGACGAGTTATAGTCTCGTGAGGGCTTCAGCGATGATACCCACAAACATCATTTTTTTTTAAAAGAACAAAAGAATTTAAAATAAAACTAGCCTCAAAGATTGCATAAGTCATATAGCTCAAAGAAAATTTCAAATATTATCGAAGTTCTAACTTTAACTCAATAGTCAATCCCATCTCTCTTTTGATTCTCATAGTGTGTGTGTGAATCAATTCAATCAAAATCCTTTCCCAAAATCTTCAATGTCAACAGCCTTTGCCTTGAATAAAGAAAAGAGTAGGTCAAACTAATCTTATCATCTTGATCTCCAAAAATTTTTTTTTTTCACTCACAGGCATTTGTGTGCATTTTTTTTCTTTAGTCAGGAGCTTTCACTCTACCCCTTAAGGTAGCCTTCTTCTCATGGTAGATTATCCTCTACATACTGGTGGTACATAGGCCCAAATTACTCAAGGATAGCTTCACTCTTAAGGGTTATAGGTAGCTATTTCTGACTATGGTGCCTGTGTAGACTACACTGTATTGTAGAGATAAGAATCAAGACAAACAGTCATTTACTCAATCTAAAATTCTCAACTCAGGCTGCATTAATCTCAAATTCTAAGTCAAAACTATGAAAGAATTGATATTAGTGCTCATACTTTAAAGAATCTTAATTAAGAGGAAATCAACACAAGAATCAAGTATAAACTAAGGTAATATTCAACCCTTTCTAAGAACCATATTCATTGTCAATCAAATTCTTATCATTGGCTAATATTCAGAACAAAGATTTTTTTTTCTTTTTGTTTTTTTTTTGTTTTTTGTTTTTTTAAAAAGACAAAGCAAAGCAAACTAAGTTCTAAATCCACCCCCCCCCACAATTAATTCTTACATTGTCCTCAATGTAAGCCTAAGCTAACAAAAGAAGAAAACATGGGGAAGTGAGATGAGACACACAAACAGAAACAAACAAAATTCAACACAGAGTGAATAAAGGAAATGAGAATGAAAGGGAGAAAGATCAAATCTGTTATGGCGTGCTCTCAAAATCTTTTCTCCAACCATTGGGTTGCCTCCCAGTAAGCGCTTGGTTTATTGTCCTCAGCCTGACATGGTTCTCAAGTTTCACTCATCAACGTACGCAGTTCATAGAGTGGAGCCTCATCTACATTGAGTGTCCGAAAGTTTTCATAGTAAGGCTTCAACCTATGACCATTTACCTTGAACTCTTTGCTGTCTTTAAGCTCCCGATCTCAACAAAGCACCATGAGAAAAAAACGTTAACAATAACAAAAGGCCCAACCCATCGAGAACGTAATTTACCCGAAACAACTTAAGGCGAGAATGGAATAGCAAAACTTTCTCATTCAACTTTGAAATTCTTTCTCAAGATCTCGCTTATCATGAAAAGCCTTAGTCTTTTCTTTATAGATTCGTGAATTCTCATAGGCATCATTTCAATTTCTTCTAATTCTTGCAATTGGAGCTTTCTCGTGTTGTCCTACGGCATCCAATTCCATGTTACATTGTTTCACAGCCACCATGCTTTATGTTCAAGTTCCACTGGAAGATGACAAGGTTTACCATATACCAACCTCAGTAGGGTGACATACCAATAGGCGTTTTGTATGCGATCTTATATGCCCAAAGTGCATCATCAAGCCGTAGGCTCCAAATCCTTTCTATTCGGATTAACTGTCTTTTCAAGGATTAATTTCACTTCCCTATTAGACACCTCAGCTTGCCCACTAGTTTGTGGATGATAGGTCATGTGGACACTTTGTGAGTGATGTTGTACTTTCGAAAGAGTGCTTCTACCGACCTCACATTACAAAAAGTGAGTGCCTCTATCGCTGATAATTGCCTTCGGTGTTCCAAACCTTGCAAAGATGTTACACTTTATAAAATCTATCACAACTTTAGAATCGTCAATTCGGGTGGCTTTTGCTTCCACCCATTTTGAAACATAATCAACCGCAAGAACAATATAGAGATTACCAAACGAAGACGGAAATGGTCCCATGAAATCTATGCCCCAAACATCAAAAATCTCAACTATAAGAATGGGAGATTGTGGCATTTGATTTCGAGGTCCTAAATTACCTGTCACGACAACGATCACAAGATTTGCAAAACAAATATGCATCCTTAAATAGTGATGGCCAATAAAAACCACTTGTAAGTACCTTAAGGGCTGTTCGCTTTGGTCCAAAATGTCCTCCACAAGCCAGAGTATGACAAAATGTGAGAATAGAAGAAAATTCAGATTCGGGTACGCACCTTCTAATAATTTGATCAGAACAATACTTCCACAAATATGGCTCATCCCACACATAGTACTTTGCATCACTCTTGATCTTGGCCTTTTGTGCACGGGTTAGCTCTTCCGGTACTATCCTGGTAACCAAGTAATTGACAATATATGCATACCAAGGAATAACTGTACCTACCTGTAATAACTGTTCATCTGGAAAGTTCTCATGCAATGGGAGTGCATTTTCGTTATAGGTAAGCCGACTCAAATGATCTGCCACCAAATTCTCAGAACCTCTCTTATCTAGAATCTCTAAGTCAAATTCTTGCAATAGAAGTATCCATCGAATAAGGCGCGGTTTGGCATCCTTTTTGGTGAGCAAGTACCTAATAGCTGCATGGTCAGAGTAAACAATTACCTTAGATCCAATTAAATAAGAACAAAATTTCTCTAAGGCAAAGATAATTGCAAAAAGTTCTTTCTCTGTGGTGGAGTAGTTGAGTTGTGCATCATTCAATGTACGGGAGGCATAGTAGATGACATGAGGAAGCTTGCCCACACGCTGGCCCAACACGGCTCCAACAGCATAGTCACTGGCATCGCACATGATCTCAAATGGTAAATCCCAGTTCGGTGGTTGAATCAATCAAGGGGTGATGTCAAAACCTCTTTTAACTTCTCAAATGCTCTTTGGCAATCATCATTGAAGTCAAAAGTTGCATCCTTTTGAAGTAAGTTGCAGAGGGGTAATGCAATCTAAGAGAAGTCCTTGATAAACCTACGATAGAAACCTGCATGACCAAGAAAAGAGCGAACCTCTCTCACGCTAGTGGGAGGTGGTAAGAAAAATAAGATCTATCTTAGATTTATCAACTTCAATTCCCTTTTCAGAAATAATATGGCATAATACAATACCTTGATTAACCATAAAATGACATTTTTCTCAATTAAGCACAAGGTTAGTGTCAATGCATCGTTTAAGCACAAGTGTAAGATTATCTAAACATCTATCAAAAGAATCACCATAAACCGTAAAATCATCCATAAATACCTCAATGATGTTCTCCACATAATCAGAAAAAATACTCATCATGCACCTTTGGAAAGTGGCAGGAGCGTTACAAAGACCAAATGGCATGCGTCGGTAAGCAAATGTGCCAAAGGGGCATGTGAAGGTTGTTTTCTCTTGGTCTTCCGGAGAGATAACAATCTGATTATAACCTGAGTAACCATCAAGAAAACAATAATGAGAATGACCACTTAACCTTTCAAGCATTTGATCAATGAATGGCAGAGAAAATGATCCTCATGCGAGTGGTCTGCATTCAGTTTACGATAGTCAATGCAAACTCTCCACCCAGTTTGAACTCTTGTTGGTACAAGCTCATTTTCTTCATTCTTGACCACTGTGATTCCTGATTTTTTTGGAACTACCTGCACAGGACTCACCCATTTACTATCAGAAATCGGATAGATAATCCCCACATTAAGGAGTTTCAGTATCTCCTTTTTTACGACTTCCATCATTGGTGGATTAAGGCGGCGTTGTGCATCTCTTGTTGGTTTAGACCCTTCCTCTAGTAAAATGCGATGCATACACATGGAAGGACTAATTCCCTTAATATCGGCAATGGTCCAGCCAATCGCTGTCTTGTGATCCCGAAGCACCCTGATTAGCTTTTCTTGTTGAACTGAAGTGAGGGTTTTAGCAATTATGACTGGAATTGTCTCATTCTCACCCAAGTAAATATATTGCAGGTGCTCTGGAAGTGGCTTAAGCTCTAAGGTAGGTGCCTGCACAACTGAAGGTAAAAGTTTCTCATTTAATAAAGGCAATTCAAGATAAGAAATATTATACCCATTGGTGCGTAATGGGACTGCTCCATCTAAGATTGCCATAGCTTCTTCTACCCCATCATCCAACTTTATCAAATTTGCCTGTTCCTTAGAATTATCTTTCGTAAGATTTTTGCTTATGGCAATTTCAAAGCTGTCATTACCGGATAATTCAAAGAAATCCTGCACCAAAGTATTAATATCATCTATGGCAAAAACAGAATGTACATCACTAGGATACCTCATTGCCTCAAAGATATTGAAGCGGATCACTTCACCATCGAATTCCATTGTGAGGGTTCCATCGTGAACATCAATCTTAGTTCTAAATTTGTCTTAAGGAATGGTCGCCCCAACAGAATAGGAGTGGGATTTGGCGACAACTCATCCTCCATTTCAAGGATATAAAAATCACCGAAAGACCAATTCATTGACTCCGCACAAGAACATCTTCCACAACCCCTTTGGGGTAAGTATTAGATCTATCAGCCAATTGAATAATTATACCAGTTTCTTCCATTGGACCTAAATTCAAAGAGTTATAAATCGAATATGGCATAACATTAATTAAGGCCCCTAAATCTAGCATACATCTTTCGAATCTGGTATTGCCAATAGTGCAGGGGATAGTAAAAGTAACTGGATCCTTGCACTTAGGAGGAAGTTTTCTTTGAAGTACAGCAGAAACATTCTCTCCTACACTTACCTTTTCGTTACCGCTCAACTTTCGCTTGTTACTACATAATTCCTTCAAAAACTTTGCATAATGCGGCACTTGTTTAATTGCATCAAGTAGAGGAATATTTACTTCTACTTTACGAAAGGTCTCAAGAATCTCTTTTTCTTGCTCCTCTTTCTTGAATTTTTTAAACCTGCTAGGAAATGGTGGAGGAATGGAAAGAGTCTTAATTCGAGGTGAGGAGGTACTTACCCGCCGATGGGTCGACCGGCACTTGAGTGAGAATCGTCTTTCCTTGTTAAAGAAGGAGCCTCAGGGGAGGATTTGGTCACAGAGTGCGATGATGTTGTGGACACTTTTGATGGCTTCGCTAATAATGGTTCCAATTGCTTTCCGCTCCTAAGAGACAAAGCACTAGCATTCTCCTTTGGATTAATTTCTGGTTGAGAAGGTAACTTTCCTGAAGTTCTAGCCTCTATCCTACTCATAGATGTGGCCAGTTGGCCAATTTGATTTTCTAAATGTTGGAGCTGTGTCTGGGTAGTGTGTTGGAACTGCATAGAGTTAGTAGCGAGAGCTTTTACAAGATCTTCCAAAGACGTACCTTGATTTTGAAGAGGTGGAGGTGGCCAAACTTGGTAAGGTTGTTGCACCCGCTGTTGGGGGTAGCCCGGTGGTCGAGACGGTGCCATATTAGGAATACCTTGTTGTCGGTTTCCATACCTGAAATTAGGGTGATCCTTCTACCCTTCATTGTAAAAATTAGAGTAAGGATCATACCTTTGTCTTGGTTGGCCTAGGAAACCCTCAACTGCATTAGCTTGCTCATGCGAACCCTCTTGAAGAGTAGGGCACACGTCAGTCGCATGCCCGACCATAGAACATACGCCACACGGTCTCACTTGTTGCCCTAGAGCTAATTGTTGCACTAAAGATGTAAGATTTGAAACTTGTTGTTCTAGAGAAGTAGTACTTACCTCATTGACTCGCTTAAGTGGTGGCAGTGGATCGTTCCTGGTGTTGAACTGTTGGGAATTAGCAGCCATGTTAGCAATGAGATTTCGGGCTGCTTCTGGTGTCTTATCCACGAGTGCTCCTCCACTAGCGGCATCAATCATGCTCCTATCCATAAGCAGTAGACCCTCATAAAAGTATTGAATAAGGAGCTGATCACTTATTTGATGGTGGGGGCAACTAGCACATAACTTTTTGAATCGTTCCCAATAGTCGTAAAGGGACTCCCCATTATACTGTCGGATTCCACAAATTTCTTTTTGAATGCTTTGCCACTTTTTGATGTCAAAGTATTTCTCCAAAAATAGCCGACGATCTCATTCCATGTAGTGACAAATCGAGGGAAGATAGTACAACCATTCCTTGGCTGAATCCGCCAAAGAGAATGGGAAGACCATTAGTTTAACTTGTTCTTCAGAAACCCCGGCTGGTTTCATTGTGGAGCATACCACATGGAACTCTTTCAAGTGCTTATTTGGGTCTTCTCCTGCAAGACCATGAAAAGTAGGAAGAAGATGAATCATCCCAGATTTGAGTTCAAAGTTTACCTGAGGGTTTGGATTCTCAATGCATAAAGGTTGCTGGTCCAAGTTAGGAGCTGCCAACTCTTTAAGTGTTCGGTTGTTGTTCTGAGCCATTGGTTCGAGTTCTGGGCTGCCTGGCTCTGTCTTCGTGAGTGGAATGTGGATGGAAAAATTGAGTTCTGAATGTGATGAGCTTGCTCTAAGTTGTTCGAGTTTCAATCGAATGTCCTCTATGCTCATGAAAATCTAAATATGGAACCAAAAAAAAAATTAATTAAAATAAAGTAAATAAATAAAATAAGAAAATAAAATAAAGCGAGTGATAATAAACAAAGTAGACACTAGTCCCCGGCAACGGCGCCAAAAATTTGGTAGTGTCGTTAGAGTGCACCAAATTTAAAACCTTACTACTAGTATAAATAATTAGTAAAGAAATGCGAGTAAGGATCGATCCCACAGAGACTATGCTATTAGTTATATTTATTATCAACTCTAAAGCAAGATTTAAAATAAAATAATAATAAGAATAATAATATAAATTAATCTAACTAAAGAAAATGCCAATTATAAATAAAAAGGGGGTTTTGAATTTTTAACTAAATAGCAAGAAATAAAGAAATTAAAACTACGAAAACAATAATTTAATAATAAAAACTCGAATTAAAGGATAAAGAAATAATAATGAGAAAAACTTTGGTCAAAGGATCATTCGCCACCACCAAACATGCACATAATATATTAATTCTATCATCAATTTATATTGAAACTATCAACCGTAGACAACAATAAGCTCATTAGTCTCAATCTTTCCTTAGTGTGTCGTTAGGCAAAATAAGCTCTTCACCTAATCTCTAACCATTAAATAATTTAAAACAAGCTCTTTAAATTTAAGATAATGGAAGCATTAAACAAAGAAAGATATTAGGTTGATCTAGGCAATAAACACACAAGCTCTCGGATTATTTAACCTAGGTTATGTTCTCCAATCAAATCACTGATTCCAACCTGCTACTAATAATTAAAATATCAAGACGATTACGGATCAAGAATTTTAATCTAGCAATAGAATTATTCAAGTCCTATCTAATTGGCCACTCAAACAAGACAAGAACAAAATCATAAACATTAATTATGGAAGAACATAAACAATCTCAATTAAATAAATTGAATGATAGAAATTAAAAATTAATCATATGACATGTTTGGGATTTTGAATTCACCCTCAACCAAATAGAAAATTTAGCCTAACATAATTAAATTGGGAATAAGATAATTAATAAAACCAATCATGGAGATTAATTCACACGGCTGCAATTTTTTTCTTCAATTCCTTCCGGCTGCTGATTTTTCCTCTCTTTTGTTGCTTCCGTTTTCTTTACTCTCCTCTGGCGGCTCTCACAAGCTCTCTGGCGGCTGCTGCTCTTGGCTTTTTATATTGTTGCTCCCGAATCCTTACATGGAAAGGAATTAATCCAAGCCAAAACCGCCACTTGTCAATTGTAATTCACGTGCTGCCACTTTTGGTTTGCAATCTTTATTTTCCAATTTTTCAATGCCATGCACGTGACTTGCCATTTAAATTATCATGCAAAATATTTGTTTCCTTTTTTTATCTTCATGCACAAACTCTTTTGATTGGCCATGCTTAAGGCCGAAAGCCTTTATTCTTTTCTTCCTCTCACGTGGATGGCAATCACCTTTTTTCCAATTTTGCTTTCATGTGATGGCTTGGCTTCTTTTAATTGGCTTTCAGAAATCTTCAGTTATGTCCTTTTCTAATCTC
The DNA here is from genome assembly GCA_030444775.1 of Atalantia buxifolia. Classification (NCBI taxonomy): domain Eukaryota; kingdom Viridiplantae; phylum Streptophyta; class Magnoliopsida; order Sapindales; family Rutaceae; genus Atalantia; species Atalantia buxifolia. Next base: position 30,767,548 of record CM059835.1, read on the forward strand.
TTCAAGTAGATTTCTTCTTAAACGCTCCGATTTAATTCCTCTTTAATCCCGAAATATACCTAAAATAACAAAATAAAATAAAATAAAATAAACTAAGATAAAAATTAACACAATAACAATAAAATTAACACAATAACAATATTATTTACTAAATTAAAAATTCACTAAAATAACTAGAATATTTAAGAACAAAACAAGAAAAAGATGGAGAAATTAATATTAAAATATATGGAAAATATGCACTTATCAAATTCCCCCACACTTGCCCTTTGCTCGTCCTCGAGCAAACCTAGAACAAAAATAAAAAGAAAACCTAAACTAGTCCACTTTCGTAGGAAATCATGATTGCATTTAGCGTATGCAACAAGCCTTTAAACCCCTAGGCGGCCCTAGTGGACGAGTTATAGTCTCGTGAGGGCTTCAGCGATGATACCCACAAACATCATTCATTTTTTTTTAAAAAAAAAAAGAACAAAAGAATTTAAAATAAAACTAGCCTCAAAGATTGCATAAGTCATATAGCTCAAAGAAAAATTCAAATATTATCGAAGTTCTAACTTTAACTCAATAGTCAATCTCATCTCTCTTTTGATTCTCATAGTGTGTGTGTGAATCAATTCAATCAAAATCCTTTCCCAAAATCTTCAATGTCAACAGCCTTTGCCTTGAATAAAGAAAAGAGTAGGTCAAACTAATCTTATCATCTTGATCTCCAAAAATTTTTTTTTTTTCACTCACAGGCATTTGTGTGCATTTTTTTTCCTTTTTTTTTTTTTAGTCAGGAGCTTTCACTCTACCCCTTAAGGTAGCCTTCTTCTCATGGTAGATTATCCTCTACATACTGGTGGTACATGTAGCCAAATTACTCAAGGATAGCTTCACTCTTAAGGGTTATAGGTAGCTATTTCGACTATGGTGCTGTGTAGACTACACTGTTGTAGAGTAGATAAGAATCAAGACAAACAGTCATTTACTCAATCTAAAATTCTCAACTCAGGCTGCATTAATCTCAAATTCTAAGTCAAAACTATGAAAGAATTGATATTAGTGCTCATACTTTAAAGAATCTTAATTAAGAGGAAATCAACACAAGAATCAAGTATAAACTAAGGTAATATTCAACCCTTTCTAAGAACCATATTCATTGTCAATCAAATTCTTATCATTGGCTAATATTCAGAACAAAGATTTTTTTTTTCTTTTTGTTTTTTTTTTGTTTTTTGTTTTTTATTTTTATTTTTTAAAAAGACAAAGCAAAGCAAACTAAGTTCTAAATCCACCCCCCCCCACACTTAATTCTTACATTGTCCTCAATGTAAGCCTAAGCTAACAAAAGAAGAAAACATGGGGAAGTGAGATGAGACACACAAACAGAAACAAACAAAATTCAACACAGAGTGAATAAAGGAAATGAGAATGAAAGGGAGAAAGATCAAATCTGTTATGGCGTGCTCTCAAAATCTTTTCTCCAACCATTGGGTTGCCTCCCAGTAAGCGCTTGGTTTATTGTCCTCAGCCTGACATGGTTCTCAAGTTTCACTCATCAACGTACGCAGGTTCATAGAGTGGAGCCTCATCTACATTGAGTGTCTGAAAGTTTTCATAGTAAGGCTTCAACCTATGACCATTTACCTTGAACTCTTTGCCTGTCTTTAAGCTCCTGATCTCAACTGCACCATGAGAAAAAACGTTAACAATAACAAAAGGCCCAACCCATCGAGAACGTAATTTACCTGGAAACAACTTAAGGCGAGAATGGAATAGCAAAACTTTCTGTCCAACTTTGAAATTCTTTCTCAAGATCTGCTTATCATGAAAAGCCTTAGTCTTTTCTTTATAGATTCGTGAATTCTCATAGGCATCATTTCGAATTTCTTCTAATTCTTGCAATTGGAGCTTTCTGTGTTGTCCGGCGGCATCCAATTCCATGTTACATTGTTTCACAGCCCACCATGCTTTATGTTCAAGTTCCACTGGAAGATGACAAGGTTTACCATATACCAACCTGTAGGGTGACATACCAATAGGCGTTTTGTATGCAGTCTTATATGCCCAAAGTGCATCATCAAGCCTTAGGCTCCAATCCTTTCTATTCGGATTAACTGTCTTTTCAAGGATTGATTTCACTTCCCTATTAGACACCTCAGCTTGCCCACTAGTTTGTGGATGATAGGCTGTGGACACTTTGTGAGTGATGTTGTACTTTCGAAAGAGTGCTTCTACTGACCTGTTACAAAAGTGAGTGCCTCTGTCGCTGATAATTGCCTTCGGTGTTCCAAACCTTGCAAAGATGTTACACTTTATAAAATCTATCACAACTTTAGAATCGTCAGTTCGGGTGGCTTTTGCTTCCACCCATTTTGAAACATAATCAACCGCAAGAACAATATAGAGATTACCAAACGAAGACGGAAATGGTCCCATGAAATCTATGCCCCAAACATCAAAAATCTCAACTATAAGAATGGGAGATTGTGGCATTTGATTTCGAGGTCCTAAATTACCTGTTCGCTGACAACGATCACAAGATTTGCAAAACAAATATGCATCCTTAAATAGTGATGGCCAATAAAAACCACTTGTAAGTACCTTAAGGGCTGTTGTTCGCTTTGTCCAAAATGTCCTCCACAAGCCGAGTATGACAAAATGTGAGAATAAGAAAATTGATTCTGCACGCACCTTCTAATAATTTGATCAGAACAATACTTCCACAAATATGGCTCATCCCACACATAGTACTTTGCATCACTCTTGATCTTGGCCTTTTGTGCACGGGTTAGCTCTTCCGGTACTATCCTGGTAACCAAGTAATTGACAATATATGCATACCAAGGAATAACTGTACCTACCTGTAATAACTGTTCATCTGGAAAGTTCTCATGCAATGGGAGTGCATTTTCGTTATAGGTAAGCCGACTCAAATGATCTGCCACCAAATTCTCAGAACCTCTCTTATCTAGAATCTCTAAGTCAAATTCTTGCAATAGAAGTATCCATCGAATAAGGCGCGGTTTGGCATCCTTTTTGGTGAGCAAGTACCTAATAGCTGCATGGTCAGAGTAAACAATTACCTTAGATCCAATTAAATAAGAACGAAATTTCTCTAAGGCAAAGATAATCTAAAAGTTCTTTCTGTGGTGGAGTAGTTGAGTTGTGCATCATTCAATGTACGGAGGCATAGTAGATGACATGAGGAAGCTTGCCCACACGCTGCCCAACACGGCTCCAACAAAGATAGTCACTGGCATCGCACATGATCTCAAATGGTAAATCCCAGTTCGGTGGTTGAATCACAGGGGCTGATGTCAAAACCTCTTTTAACTTCTCAAATGCTCTTTGGCAATCATCATTGAAGTCAAAAGTTGCATCCTTTTGAAGTAAGTTGCAGAGGGGTAATGCAATCTAAGAGAAGTCCTTGATAAACCTACGATAGAAACCTGCATGACCAAGAAAAGAGCGAACCTCTCTCACGCTAGTGGGAGGTGGTAAGGAACGAATAAGATCTATCTTAGATTTATCAACTTCAATTCCCTTTTCAGAAATAATATGGCATAATACAATACCTTGATTAACCATAAAATGACATTTTTCTCAATTAAGCACAAGGTTAGTGTCAATGCATCGTTTAAGCACAAGTGTAAGATTATCTAAACATCTATCAAAAGAATCACCATAAACCGTAAAATCATCCATAAATACCTCAATGATGTTCTCCACATAATCAGAAAAAATACTCATCATGCACCTTTGGAAAGTGGCAGGAGCGTTACAAAGACCAAATGGCATGCGTCGGTAAGCAAATGTGCCAAAGGGGCATGTGAAGGTTGTTTTTCTCTTGGTCTTCCGGAGAGATAACAATCTGATTATAACCTGAGTAACCATCAAGAAAACAATAATGAGAATGACCACTTAACCTTTCAAGCATTTGATCAATGAATGGCGAGAAAATGATCCTCATGCGAGTGGTCGCATTCGGTTTTATAGTCAATGCAAACTCTCCACCTGGGCTTGAACTCTTGTTGGTACAAGCTCATTTTCTTCATTCTTGACCACCGTGATTCCCGATTTTTTGGAACTACCTGCACAAGACTTACCCATTTACTATCAGAAATCGGATAGATAATCCCCACATTAAGGAGTTTCAATATCTCCTTTTTTACGACTTCCATCATTGGTGGATCAAGGCGGCGTTGTGCATTTCTTGTTGGTTTAGACCCTTCCTCTAGTAAAATGCGATGCATACACATGGAAAGACTAATTCCCTTAATATCGGCAATGGTCCACCAATCGCTTGTCTTGTGATCCCGGCACCCGATTAGCTTTTCTTGTTGAACTGAAGTGAGGGTTTTAGCAATTATGACTGGAAGTGTCTCATTCTCACCCAAGTAAATATATTGCAGGTGCTCTGGAAGTGGCTTAAGCTCTAAGGTAGGTGCCTGCACAAATCAAGGTAAAAGTTTCTCATTTAATAAAGGCAATTCAAGATAAGAAATATTATACCCATTGGTGCGTAATGGGACTGCTCCATCTAAGATTGCCATAGCTTCTTCTACCCCATCATCCAACTTTATCAAATTTGCCTGTTCCTTAGAATTATCTTTCGTAAGATTTTTGCTTATGGCAATTTCAAAGCTATCATTACCGGATAATTCAAAGAAATCCTGCACCAAAGTATTAATATCATCTATGGCAAAAACAGAATGTACATCACTAGATACCTCATTGCCTCAAAGATATTGGCGGATCACTTCACCATCGAATTCCATTGTGAGGGTTCCATCGTGAACATCAATCTTAGTTCGGGTCGTCTTAAGTAATGGTCGCCCAATGAATAGGAGTGGGATTTGGCGACAACTCATCCTCCATTTCAAGGATATAAAAATCAGCTGGAAAGACCAATTCATTGACCTGCACAAGAACATCTTCCACAACCCCTTTGGGGTAAGTATTAGATCTATCAGCCAATTGAATAATTATACCAGTTTCTTCCATTGGACCTAAATTCAAAGAGTTATAAATCGAATATGGCATAACATTAATTGAGGCCCCTAAATCTAGCATACATCTTTCGAATCTGGTATTGCCAATAGTGCAGGGGATAGTAAAAGTACCTGGATCCTTGCACTTAGGAGGAAGTTTTCTTTGAAGTACAGCAAAAACATTCTCTCCTACACTTACCTTTTCGTTACCGCTCAACTTTCGCTTGTTACTACATAATTCCTTCAAAAACTTTGCATAATGCGGCACTTGTTTAATTGCATCAAGTAGAGGAATATTTACTTCTACTTTACGAAAGGTCTCAAGAATCTCTTTTTCTTGCTCCTCTTTCTTGAATTTTTTAAACCTGCTAGGAAATGGTGGAGGAATGGAAAGAGTCTTAATTCGGTGAGGAGGTACTTACCTGGCCAGATGGGTCGACTGGCACTGCTGAGTGAGAATCGTCTTTCCTTGTTAAAGAAGGAGCCTCAGGGGAGGATTTGGTCACAGAGTGCGATGATGTTGTGGACACTTTTGATGGCTTCGCTAATAATGGTTCCAATTGCTTTCCGCTCCTAAGAGACAAAGCACTAGCATTCTCCTTTGGATTAATTTCTGGTTGAGAAGGTAACTTTCCTGAAGTTCTAGCCTCTATCCTACTCATAGATGTGGCCAGTTGGCCAATTTGATTTTCTAAATGTTGGAGCTGTGTCTGGGTAGTCATTGGGCTGCATAGAGAGTTAGTAGCGAGAGCTTTTACAAGATCTTCCAAAGACGTACCTTGATTTTGAAGAGGTGGAGGTGGCCAAACTTGGTAAGGTTGTTGCACCCGCTGTTGGGGGTAGCCCGGTGGTCGAGACGGTGCCATATTAGGAATACCTTGTTGTCGGTTTCCATACCTGAAATTAGGGTGATCCTTCCACCCTTCATTGTAAAAATTAGAGTAAGGATCATACCTTTGTCTTGGTTGGCCTAGGAAACCCTCAACTGCATTAGCTTGCTCATGCGAACCCTCTTGAAGAGTAGGGCACACGTCAGTCGCATGCCCAACCATAGAACATACGCCACACGGTCTCACTTGTTGCCCTAGAGCTAATTGTTGCACTAAAGAAGTAAGATTTGAAACTTGTTGTTCTAGAGAAGTAGTACTTACCTCATTGACTCGCTTACGTGGTGGCAGTGGATCGTTCTTGGTGTTGAACTGTTGGGAATTAGCAGCCATGTTAGCAATGAGATTTCGAGATATCGCCGGTGTCTTATCCACGAGTGCTCCTCCACTAGCGGCATCAATCATGCTCCTATCCATAGGCAGTAGACCCTCATAAAAGTATTGAATAAGGAGCTGATCACTTATTTGATGGTGGGGGCAACTAGCACATAACTTTTTGAATCGTTCCCAATAGTCGTAAAGGGACTCCCCATTATACTGTCGGATTCCACAAATTTCTTTTTGAATGCTGCCAGCTTTTGATGCTGGGAAGTACTTCTCCAAAAATAGCTGACGCATCTCATTCCATGTAGTGACAGTACCGGAGGGAAGATAGTACAACCATTCCTTGGCTGAATCCGCCAAAGAGAATGGGAAGACCATTAGTTTAACTTGTTCTTCAGAAACCCCGGCTGGTTTCATTGTGGAGCATACCGCATGGAACTCTTTCAAGTGCTTATTTGGGTCTTCTCCTACAAGACCATGAAAAGTAGGAAGAAGATGAATCATCCCAGATTTGAGTTCAAAGTTTACCTGAGGGTTTGGATTCTCAATGCATAAAGGTTCTTTGGTCCAAGTTAGGAGCGCCAACTCTTTAAGTGTTCGGTTGTTGTTACGAGCCATTGGTTCGAGTTAAGGCTGGTCTGGCTCTGTCTTCGTGAGTGGAATGTGGATGGAAAAATTGAGTTCTGAATGTGATGAGCTTGCTCTAAGTTGTTCGAGTTTCAATCGAATGTCCTCTATGCTCATGAAAATCTAAATATGGAACCAAAAAAAAAATTAATTAAAATAAAGTAAATAAATAAAATAAGAAAATAAAATAAAGCGAGTGATAATAAACAAAGTAGACACTAGTCCCCTGACAACATCTGGCGCAAAAATTTGGTAGTGTCGTTAGAGTGCACCAAATTTAAAACCTTACTACTAGTATAAATAATTAGTAAAAGAAATGAGTAAGGATCGGTCCCACTTGACAGAGACTATCTTTAGTTATATTTATTATCAACTCTAAAGCAAGATTTAAAATAAAATAATAATAAGAATAATAATATAAATTAATCTAACTAAAGAAAATGCCAATTATAAATAAAAAGGGGGGTTTTTGAATTTTTAACTAAATAGCAAGAAATAAAGAAATTAAAACTACGAAAACAATAATTTAATAATAAAAACTCGAATTAAAGGATAAAGAAATAATAATGAGAAAAACTTTGGTCAAAGGATCATTCGCCACCACCAAACATGCACATAATATATTAATTCTATCATCAATTTATATTGAAACTATCAACCGTAGACAACAATAAGCTCTGTTAGTCTCAATCTTTCCTTAGTGTGTCGTTAGGCAAAATAAGCTCTTCACCTAATCTCTAACCATTAAATAATTTAAAACAAGCTCTTTAAATTTAAGATAATGGAAGCATTAAACAAAGAAAGATATTAGGTTGATCTAGGCAATAAACACACAAGCTCGGATTATTTAACCTAGGTTATGTTCTCCAATTGAAATCATTGATTCCAACCTGCTACTAATAATTAAAATATCAAGACGATTACGGATCAAGAATTTTAATCTAGCAATAGAATTATTCAAGTCCTATCTAATTGGCCACTCAAACAAGACAAGAACAAAATCATAAACATTAATTATGGAAGAACATAAACAATCTCAATTAAATAAATTGAATGATAGAAATTAAAAATTAATCATATGACATGTTTGGGATTTTGAATTCACCCTCAACCAAATAGAAAATTTAGCCTAACATAATTAAATTGGGAATAAGAGAATTAATAAAACCAATCATGGAAATTAATTCACACGGCTGCAATTTTTTTCTTCAATTCCTTCCGGCTGCTGATTTTTCCTCTCTTTTGTTGCTTCCGTTTTCTTTACTCTCCTCTGGCGGCTCTCACAAGCTCTCTGGCGGCTCTTTGCTCTTGGCTTTTATATTGTTGCTCCCGAATCCTTACATGGAAAGGAATTAATCCAAGCCAAAACCGCCACTTGTCAATTGTAATTCACGTGCTGCCACTTTTGGTTTGCAATCTTTATTTTCCAATTTTTCAATGCCATGCACGTGACTTGCCATTTAAATTATCATGCAAAATATTTGTTTCCTTTTTTTATCTTCATGCACAAACTCTTTTGATTGGCCATGCTTAAGGCCGAAAGCCTTTATTCTTTTCTTCCTCTCACGTGGATGGCAATCACCTTTTTTCCAATTTTGCTTTCATGTGATGGCTTGGCTTCTTTTAATTGGCTTTCAGAAATCTTCAGTTATGTCCTTTTCTAATCTCTTCAAGTAGATTTCTTCTTAAACGCTCCGATTTAATTCCTCTTTAATCCCGAAATATACCTAAAATAACAAAATAAAATAAAAAAAATAAACTAAGATAAAAATTAACACAATAACAATATTATTTACTAAATTAAAAATTCACTAAAATAACTAGAATATTTAAGAACAAAACAAGAAAAAGATGGAGAAATTAATATTAAAATATATGGAAAATATGCACTTATCATGGGAGCAATTGGGCAAGGCGTGCATAATATAGAAATTAAAAATATTATTTTTAGCATGCCTCTTATGAAAGCTTCGGGTAGTAATGGCCTCCATGCTATTTTCTTTCAATCCCATTGGGACTTAGTGGGTCCCTCGGTGTATAAGCTCGTCGAGTAGATTTTTTCTAAGGGAAGAGTCCCATTAGAGATTAACGGTACACTGATTTTTCTTATCCCCAAAACACAGGATCCCCACAATCTTAAACTCTATCAACCGATAAGTTTGTGTACAATTGTTTATAAAACTGTCAATAAATTGTTGGCCAACAGATTAAAGCCTTTGCTACTGAATCTCATTAGTCCCACACAAATTAGCTTCATGTCGAGCAGACATATTATATAAAATATAGTGGTAGCTCAAGAAATTGTTCACTTGATGAGAAGAAAGAGAGGGAAAATAGGAAATATGTTCATTAAGGTGGATCTTTAAAAGGCGCATGATAGACTTAACTAGACTTTTATTTGTCCTAGTAAGCCTTCTTATAGATTGCATCCGCGTAATTATGGATTGCATTACTTCTATGTGCATGCGAATCTTATGGAATGGGGAACTCATGGAATCCTTCTCGTCGTCGAGGGGAATTAGACAAGGTGATCCACTCTCTCCCTACACTTTTATGTTGTGTATTGAGTATCTTAGCCATGGTATTAACCAGGTTGTGAGGGAGGGAAAATGGAAGCCGATTCGCCTTAAGTGTAATAGTACTCCCATCACTCATCTATTTCTTGTTGATGACCTTATTCTTTTGGCAGAGGCCTTTGGGGAGCATTCTGCTGTTATCCATGATGTTCGTGACTCCTTTTGCACAAGCTCAGGTGAAAAGGTTAACCGAACAAAAACCCAAGTCTTTTTCTCCAGGAATGTTGATTCGGGGGAGACTTGCAAGATTAGTCAGAAATTGGGTTTTACTGTCACAAAGAGTTTTGGGAATTATTTAAGGATGCCTTTACTCCATTCTTGGCTAGGGAAGAACACATGTCAAGCCATCGTAGACAAAGTGGAGCAGAGGCTTTCATTTTTTCTTTAAATTTATCTCATTCAAGTTTGAGTTAATAAATAATTTCACTTAATGTTTTTTATTTTGTATTATAAAAATTTGGTTGTTGTTAATATCTATCATATTACATGAATTTTCGTAATATGATCTTTTTTCCCTTTTTTTTATAAGGACCTGATATAATCCTTGGTATACGTATTTTAGGCTTAATGAAACTACTCCGACTAGGATTGGTAATTTGCAGGCTTGGGCGCCTGGGCTTGAAATGTTATTATCAAGCCCAAGCCTTCTAAAATCCCATCAAGTCTAGATGGGCCTAGCTTAGGCCGGTTTGGACGTTCATTTTTTATTTTTTTAGTAAAGCTGAAAAGCTTAAATTAAAGCTGATTATCCAATACATAATAGTCAAATACACAAAACATTAACAATACAACATAATAAATTACAATTACTAACATCGAAAACAAACTAATCCAATATTTATAGGCCAGTTTCTTTCTCTTCCTTTAATTCTTCTCCAGTAAAAAGATTCCTCCGAAACTCCACCCAAAAAAAAAGAAACATAAATAATAAAGCAAAAACAGTTACTCAATCATTAATAGCCCATAATTAATGTTGAGAGCACATGATAGCTTCCAATATGTCTTGATGTAATCCACTACAATGTGGACTTAAGGTTCTACTCCCCCATACTAAAAGCAGACTCCGAGGGAACGATTGTCACATGTATGGCTAAAACATTTTTGGCTATTTCAACCAAAATTGGATACTTGCCTTTGTTCATCTTCTGCCATTATAAAATATCATAGTCTAGAGTTTTTTTGACTAAAGGATCCTCCAATTACCTCTTAAAGTCAGAGTTCGAACTAATTGGTTGATAATTTTAAGTTGCATATACATCGAAATCACCCATATCATCTACACCATCAAAATTGAAAGAAACAACACTTAAGGGAGAAGACTCGCCAACAACACTATATCTCATAGCTTCGGATTTGGCCTCATAATAACTAACCATTTCATCACAAAGCTCATACTCTCTCTTAAGTTGACTTTCAAGACAAACTAAATAAATCTTTGGATAATAGTAATTAACAACACCATTTTGTATCTCGGATTAAAAACAGCCATATGACTAATACCCCACTAATCTCTTCTCGCACTACAATCATTTTTCAATCATGTTATCCACCATTTTCAATTGCAGTAACTTCTGATGTTTGCCACCCCTTCAATGCAATCCTCATTTTACAGTAAGGTATGTTGTACCCAAAAACATTTCAATCAACCTTGAAAAATTCCTCAAATAATCCAATATTAGCTTAGCCAACTCTCATTCCTCACTACTAAGAAAACACTTGTATTGCAGCTCAAGTGTCTACACTTGACAAAGAACATTTTTATACTTCACTAGAAGTTCAAGCATAATAAAACTAAAATTCTATCTTGTTGGAAAATCAAGCCACAACTTTTTCACATTCGTTATCTGCAATTGACGTGCAGTCAAGTCAAACTTTTCCACCTGTTTTTGCGACAAATTCTAATAAGAGGCGTTGTCTCTAAAACGTGCAACACCACTCTCAATTACTTAAAATCCATCTTTCGCAATTAGCTTCAAAATATAAGCCACACACCTCATACGAAAGAATTTGCCACCTAATATCATTAACTTAATTGACAACAATCCCTTCAATTTATCAACCATTGTTTCACTAGTAGAACAATTATCCAAAGTAACCATGGATATCTTCCTATCCAAATTCCAATCCAACAAGCACTTCACTAAAATTTGGGAAAGACAATTAGCTGTATTTGGGGCTTGCACATATATAAACATATTAACTTAAAAAAATTATACGAAGTTAAAAAAATTATCAAATAAAAAATTTAATACGTGATAAAGTAAAAGTACCTAAGGATTCGACTTTGCAAATGTTAAGATTTGTCAATGTAATATCTCATAACAACCATATAATCTTTCTTTTGATTAGTAACAGTCTATATGTCTGTAGTAATTGCCACCCTACTATCATTAACCTCCAACAAATTCATTGCCTTTGCTTTTTCAACATTTTATAGCTTAAAGATTTCATTCTTTAAAGTGTTTCCGGATATAGGCTTCACCAATGGGTTGCAATAATCAACAACATCTCTAAATGCTTTATACTCTACAAACCTAAGAGGAAACTCATGCTTTACAACCATTGTAGTAAGTTTTCTATGGGTAGCCAATGGATCAAATTTCTGAATTCCAAGTCACCACTTTTTGTCTTCACCAAGTGTTGCTTATTCTTAAGAACCTTTTCATTTGTCGTTGATTAAAATTGTGAATTTGTTTGGGATGTTTCTTCAAGTGACTGGTTCTTGATCCATAAGTAAGAACTGTTCCATAATGATTGCATTTTGCCTTCAGTACCCCAATGATGTTTATCTTTGTCAAATGGTCCCAACAATTAGAGACAACCCTCTGTTTTCTTTTTTTTTTTTCACTCCGTGTTTCTCCTTGAACATTTTTTAACTCTGCAGATAGATCCGAAGGTGAATTAGAAGATTCAAAAGCATTTTTCACTGTAATCCTATATAAAATTAAATAAGATAAGATACTAAATTAACGTAATTATGCCACCAAACCTGTCAGCTTGTTCTAAACTCTAATATAATATATAAAAAGTTCCACAATATAGAAGAATTTCTAACAATGTAGAACATTTTCTAGACCATAATCTCATAATATTTTTCTAAAAATACACAATATTTTTCTTCAACATAATTTCATTTTTATAATTTTTTTTCTAATAATACACAACATTTTCTAACCCATAAACTCATAATATAGAATATCTATAATAATTCAACATATATTTGACATATATTTGAAATTCTACAATAATTTCTCAAAATTTCTACAATAAAAAAATTTAAAGCTTACTTAAGTGGAGTTGGTGAAGGTTTGTTGGCTTGGATCACGTTGGTGCTAGGTTCGCTGTTGCTGTGTTGCACAGGTTTAAGTAACTACTGCTGCGTCGTGTAGGAAGTGCCGCTAGGTCGCTGCTGCATCGCATGAGTGGTGCTGCTAGGTCACTACTACATCGTGCAGGTGGTGCTACTAGCTCACTGCTGCATCGCATGCTGGGCTCGTGTGGCTACGTCGATCACTGAACGATGGTGGCTTTAGTTGTTGGTTGGGTATGAGGCAATGAACGTGTGGCTATTGGCTGCCAGCGTGATTCATGTGAGAGAGGCAAAAAGCAATGAGAGCGGTTGAGGAGTGAAGGGAGACAATTTAAGAATTTAGGTTTCCGGTTTCAGCTTTTATTTTTTTAGTTTGATTTTTTAGTTTTTTTCAATTTAATTTTTTTTATATATTATAAAGCCTTTTTCTTAAAATTCACACACGCACACACAAATATTATAAAACCGCTTTTCATAAAGGCCTTTAACTAGTTATAATGAGCTTTGCATTATATGAGCCCTTATCCATGATTTTATCATGCTGGTCTGGGCCGAGCTAAGTCAAGCCGAGCTTTTTTGCCAACCCTAATTCTCGTCAATTATTTGTAAGATGTGTTGTGACATATGGATGAATGCCTTTGAGGTGCAAATTGCAATACAACCCCCGACTAAGCCCATTTACTGGGGCACATGTGCCCATAAGAGATTGCATCTACTTTTGGGATTAACTTACAGGGCCTTAAAAGCCCATATCTAAACCTAAGCATGAAATTATGTAATGACATTCTCTTCTAGAAATCCAAAATCACTTGTCTACATCAAAACCTTATCTTCAGTTCATTACGTGCACATGGCAGCTCATATTACGCTGTATTATATTACATTAAAATATTATTATTATACATACTTGGCTATAAATTTAGCTGCATTGCACTGTATCAAAAAGATGGCTAACACAGTGAAAGGTGCATAAAATAATCCCATGGGAGAGTACAACTCAGGTTGTGTTACATTAAAATATTGTTCATATTTTAAATTAATTATTTTACTTTTATTATTCAATAATCTATAATAGATATAAATTTACTAACTATTAATTTATAGTTATATTAAATAAAATTTATTTTTAAATAATAATAAAAAATATCAATAAAGCTAAATATTTAATAATTAAATGATAATAATTATTTTACTTTTATTACATAATATTATTTTAAATATTTTACTTTAAATATGAAAAAAGTATTTCAATTATTAATCATTTATTATTTACTAAAATAATGAATTTAAAAATAAATTTAAATTAAATAATTATATTTGACATTAACAAATAAAACTTAATTTATAATTAAATTGAAAACTTAATATTATGTTGTATTATATTATATTATTTATATTTATAATATTATATTATTTGATTATAGTATATTATTAAATTATTTTCATTTTATAAAAATTAGTATATAAAAATTAATTTATAATTAAATTGAAAACTTAATATTATGTTGTATTATATTATATTATTTATATTTATAATATTATATTATTTGATTATAGTATATTATTAAATTATTTTCATTTTATAAAAATTAGTATATAAAAAATAATTATAATAATTAATTTGAAAACTTAATAAAGTAACACTAAAACATTAATAAATTTAAACAATACTAATTTATTTTAATATTGTATAAAATAATTTTACAAAATAGTATTCTATATAATATATAGTTCATAGTAAAACCAACATTGTATTGCATTACAATGTAATGAAATACACCCTAATATAATAAAGTTAATACAATATAATGTAATATAGTATGCTAAATGCACTCTTAGCGCATAAATGTGGATGTCTTGGTTATTAAAAGACATCTACAAGCTGCCTACGAATCTCATTTCTTTTGGAAACATGGGATGCGATACCATGAGTTCTCATGATATGGAATTTTGTGTTAAGCCTTGATCATCGTAAGAACTAAAAATAAGGTACATCGAAAGATTCTATGCTCATTGAAATGCTAAGGCATATAAAAAGGACCCTGAACCGGTGTTTATACCATCAACTTTTATGCTAGGCCACCGTAGAACATTCCCCAGTTGGCAAGATGATCAATAACCTCTCATAAAACCTTAATTGCCCTTTGTAACCATCTATATAGCCGATACCTCAGGCGTTAAGAAAACTTTTAGGCCATACATGCTTCACGTTTGGTGGGAAATGGGTGCAAAACAAGAAGTCCAAAGATCCCATGTCACATTTACAACGGCGGATGCAAAAAATAATTTATAGAGTTAAATTATATAGTGATAAGATGTGAAAACTAAAATTTTATGAATTAAAAGTTTTATAGAGACTATTTTAATAGTCAAATCACCCATATAGGTTACTATGGGCTTTTATTTTTTTAATTTCTAATTAACTTAAATGATAACAAAAATATAATTTTACCCTTAAAATTCTAGAATTAATGGTAACAGAAGTGATGTCGAGGGTTTTTTGAAGTATTTTTAAGAGTATAGGGATTAAACAAACATTAATGTTAAAATATAGGAACTAAATTCTACTCAAAATTAAAATTTAAGTTTTCGAGCTTATCAGTTTATGCAACTATTTTTATAAATTTAAAAAGGGACTTTAATAGATTTAATAGGGCTAATTAATAACTCATGTAATTTTCTCTTTAATCTTTTTCAAAATTATTTTCTCTTAGAGGGATTTGAGCCCCACTGGCCATGAGGTGGATTAACCTCTGGGCATAATAGTTTAAGAATTTCTTCTTAAATATGTATTTTAATTTATATTTTATACATATTTATAAATTTTTTCATTTAAATATTTTTATTTAGATTGAATTTTAGTTTAGGCTAGAGTTTTTAGTTTAAAAGGATAAATACACATCTTTTGTAACCTTTGAAACTGAATTGATTTATAATAAATTTTAATTTCTTTTTCATCAATCCATCAACTTGTTTTAGTTATATACCTTCAATGCATCATATTAGGGTTTATAGAGCATGATTGTGTCAAATCATTATATATTTCTTTTTCATTTTATAAGAATTTGTCCAGTCTTATGTCATTAATAATTTAGATCCACTAGATCTCTTGAAGATATTTTTCGAGAAAAAAAAATAGCAATGGTGTATAAGGAGATTTCATATTCAAGAGGATTACTTAATGGGCAAGCAAAGTATAATGTAATCGAAATGATGAATTCAATAGGGAGTGTTGTGAATACTTACGTTCCACATTGAAAAACTTTTGTTGCACATTAAAAAATATACCCTTTCTCGTAAGCTTGTAGCATACGAGTATATACGTGTTAATTGACAAAGGTTCCACATAGGAAATTTAAATAGGTGCATGCTTTGTAACGTAAATTAAGTAAGAAATAAAAAGACTTGAATAATAACCCCTACACAAACTTTTATATTTGATGCCTTCTTTTTTGGTTCAAAATTTCTTTTATTTTCTTTTATTTCAGTTTATTTATGACAATAAGATTTGAAATTGGTTCATCAATATATGTAAAGGGGCAGAGAGACGTTATCTCAAATAATTATTACAAAATCTACTGACCCTACGTAGTCAAATTTGGAATAATAACGTTAGGCAGGCTATGTACGTACAGTAGGCCCCTCAGGAGTCAAGACTGAAATAAACTTAGCACAATCGATGATGGATTAGGCCCATCAGGCCTGCAAATTCAGATCTGTGGCCTGTGGCCACATCTCGCTTCGGCTCTTTGATGATAAACTAGATAGAAACTTTTCAAAGCAAAGAAAATTTCTAAATTTAAAATTTGTTGTTTTAACGATTCTGTAACTATGTATTAACATTCAGTTCTATGTCATTCAGATTTTTTTTTTAAAAAAAAATTCTACAGCTGCAATAACAGGCATTGCGATAATGCATGTCAAAAAAATTTGTGACGACGTACTAACTTGAAAAAAAAAAAAGAAATAAAGTTTATTAGTTAAAATAAAGCTGTTTTAATGATTCCGTAATAATCTACTAACATTGAGTTCTATGTCATTCAGATTGAAAAAGAAAAAGCAAATCTACAACTGCAATAACAAATATTGCGAGAATGCACGTCAAAGAAATTTGTGACTACATGCCAATTTTTTTTAAAAAAATTAATAAGAAATAAACTTGATTAGTTAAAACCATATAATTTTTTATGTATCGGAAACAAAGCTTTTACCGAATTTTCCGTTTAATAACTCAAGTGCTTAGCTCTTTCCTTTTCTTTTCCTTTTTTTTTTCAATCAAATGATAAGCAAAAATCTGAAACCCGTGATAATTCTAGCATTATATGTTCATATCATTAATTAGCTGTATGATAGGACAAGCCAGCCAAAATCAAAATGAAGGCAAGTTAGGTTAATGATGCTGGTTGAATGATGAAAAGAATCGGTGGATCCCCTTATTATATAAATTATTTTAAAAAAAGTTTAATGATTATAAGTTAGCAGTTTGTTATCATGTTAGCCATACTTGCAGAATGCAGACTGACTATGGTTGCAATCTAAGGCCTGTCACGTCCGTACTATTATTATTGTTATTTTTCTTTTTTGTCTCTTATTTTTGTTTTTTTAATTTTTGGTTCTCTGGCTTTTGTTTTTGTCCTTGTAGTCAGGATTCACCAGCTAACAAAATTCTTAAATGATTATAATTAATTCAATTTTTTTGAAAACATGTACATATAAAAGCATATGATTTAATAAAAGATATTATTAAGTGCAATAATATAACTTACAATGATTTGCCCAAGGACTGAAGCTAACGTCGTCCATCAAAATCAAATTTGAAGTATAAAGAAACTTCTATTTTGAAATTGTAACCCAGCTGCTGGCATAAGAGTGAAGGATTAAAAGAAGTTCTCCCTTCGTCCGAACGGTTCTTTTTGAGAACGAAATGCGTCATTTTGTTTTATTGGCAATAAAATTTCATTCTGTTAATGGTAAAACAAAAATTTGTACCCAGTATCCGTGGATTACAATTATCCTTTCTAAGTTATATTTATAAATGATTCCCGCTAGCTCTGAAATATATTCAAGTTCTTAAATCATATGCATACTTGTTTATATGTAATTACTTACAAAGTTAATCTCTAACATATGTAATTTTTTGTAGTAATATCTGTAATCAATATTCTCATTTGCAATGAACATTTTTAATCAATTTAGAGTTCTTCTTGTACGCGAATAATTTTATTGAAAAATTAGGGTCAATAATTGACACATTTGAAGGTGTAGCCAGACAATTCAAGAGGAGAGGTAAATTGGGCATTGAAAAACAAAAAGGAAATACCAGTTTTTTGGTTGGCAGATTATCATACGCAAACTGTTAAATACCGATTTAGATTACCAATAGTTAAATGTATTTGAGTTTGAGAATGTATCTGATTTCTAAGGTGTGAAGTGGCAATCAATTTTACGAAACCCATTAAAATTTCATGTACAAAACACAGCTAACACATCAGTCATACGGATTTGGCTACAGGGGCCATGGCCACCTTTGGTCCTTGAAGAGCTTCGCCACAGTTTGGTTCGTTGAAGTGATTCTAAAGACTATAAAATGGGTTTATATAACTACAACCAAAAACTACTCGTTAGACACATATATTCAAAAAATTGGGTGTAATTGGTTAGCTAGTGCTGTGTAACTGCTAGATGCTCAAGCGCTGACAGACATTCCAAAATTTTGTTTGAAATTACAATTGTTGGGAGTTATGTATTGATTACATGCTGGAATTCTGATGAACCTTTAGAAATCTTGCGCTTTAGTCCAGCCCATAACTTTGAGAAATCACAAATGTCCCCAAAGCTTTAAAATGTATGTAGTTCAGTCCTTATTCTTTAAAGAAAATACTTTTGTAAAAAGAAATTAATTTCATTTTTTTGAAGTAAGAAATTTTAAAGCCACATTTTTTAAACAATCATAGTGAAGAAAACGTGCTTAATAACTTTGGTGAATGTAACACATAAATTACTTTTGAGCTCATATTTATTAAGGATCCCTTTGACAAACTAGATTCATACAAGAGTGCTAAAAGGAAAATGTTATTTTGTCTAGTGTCTTGAATTTGAATCTTGAATCAATGAACGTTTTCCGTGAATTCTTGTTCTTATGATGATATTACTTTGATGTTCAAAGCTCCTAAAATCTTCATATTATCAATTTTAACAGTAACACAACAATAAGACTTGGTTAATTAAGAAGTCACAATATTTGTTATCGTCAAAAGTCAAAACCTATGCTTATGAAAACTTTAGGGTTAAAAATATTGTGATATTTTTAATTAATTCAACTATTTTTTTTCCATGATATTACCTTGTTAATTTGTGGAAGTTTTTTTTTTTCTTTTTTTCACGTGTGGGCTCATCCAAAAGCTATAGTTAGTCTCACTAGAGGTTCTCTACATGTATTAAATTTAAATGATTTATTTTCTTAATTGTTGAATGATTTTTCAAGCACATGTTCATTAAAAATTAAAATAGAAGAAGGTTAACTTTATTAGCAATATCAGTTACTTAACATCATTATTTCAGTCGATGCTTAGGGCTCATTTGAAGTTAATGTAATCAACTACTCATTAATTGTAATTTGATCAAAATGATGATTATATCTCTCTCTCTCTTATAAGTTTTTTTTACACTAATATTATATTAGACTACTACACTAATTCTGGAACTAATTTTTATTAAATCTTATAAAAATTTCCACTAATATTTAAAAAATATTTATTTTACTCACATTTCGTAAGAGGAAAAACTATATATACTCAATTGAGGAAGGAATTAAGCCCTCCATAATGCTCTATAAGGGGTCGAACTGCTACTCTAATAAGTGTGAGATCAGCTCCTTTAACCACTCACCTTTGGCTAAGTGGCTCTCTCTCCTATTTCACCCAACTAGTGTTTTTTTTTTCTTTGAATTGAACTATTAATGAAAAGCTGCAAGACATCATTTCTAAAGGGGCTTGAATTATTTTGATAGATCGGTATCTTACAGTCTTATACGTTTTGTTAACATACATTTTACATTAAGCATTAGAAGAAAATTTTGTTTAACTTTTACGCAAAATGTGACTGAAAAAAGACTTCGATCTTATATAATGATGTAATTTACATCAACAAATTGGACCAAATAAATTAAGTGTAGTTTATTTAATATAACTTTGTATTTGTCTAATAAAACTCTATGGTTGTTATAATTTACATCATTGTATGAGGCCCAAAAAAGAAAAATTACAGTAGTTAGAAAAGACTAAAAACGTGAGGAGTAGCAGTAGCATTGAAAGGTAAGTGAAGTGCACATGGTCCAAGAAAAAGGCGAAACAAGAACCCATAGAAAAGCTCTTCCAAAATGAAAATCTCATTACTTTGAACTTTTTGTTTTGGTTTTCGCCATGAAAGATATGTAACTCGTAACAGCAACCACACGCAGTAGCGATTAAATGAATAAAAAGGGCTTTGAATGGTGTCTGCAAAAATAGAAAAATGCTGTGCCTGTGCTTGTTCTGTGGCTATGGCCCCGATTCTGATGAAAAAGATGAGAGAGAGATATGAACAGGAGTTTGTTTGTGTCCGCGGGTTTGAAGCGTTGAGAGGACGAGTAAGCCTGTCTTTAAACCGTACAACTACGGCACTGAAAAACATGGTGTTTTTACATTTACATTTATTTGAGGTGACCACAACGGCAGCAGCCTGCAAGCAGAAAAAGGATAACTGATTCCTTTCTCTCTTTCTCTATATTATATTAATTTCGATACATACATTTATGAAATAAAGCATGAAATGATGTTATCAAAGTTTATTAGGTTTTAAATTTTGGTCAGAACTGATCTTTAATGCTGAGGAGAAACGGGTCACCCTCCATTTTTCTGACCTATTCAGACAACAAAGATCTCCAAATAGTCCAAACGCATAATCCAAAACTACCAAAAGTTGAGGCAAGAAAAAAAGATATTGCTTCTCTCTGCTCATTCAATGAAATAGTTTCATTTCGTAAACAGTGATCAATTATTCAATATTTCAGTTCTCCTTTTTCTCCCTTAATTACATTAGAATTACTAATAAAAAGATTCAAAGTCTACTGGAACCAATTCTGCATTGCTTCTGTCCACATGTTTGAGTTTAAATCAACTTCTAAACACTTAAAAGAAAATTGATCTCCACAACAGACACTAAAAACTCTAATCTCTACAGTGATAACCCATTAAGTCATTGAGTGATTAATTAATTAACAGTCAAAACCCATGCATCAACCAAATAATTAAGTTCCATTTCCATTGAACAAATTAATGAACAATAACATCGCATATATTTAGGAGACAACACTCCACTAATTATATTTCAATTGAGATAAGCACAACACCAAACTTGGTATATTAATAGTTAAGCAAGAAAAAGGAAATCAAGAGAAAAACAAATAAAAGGAAACGAGATTAACATAACTTGGACCTAGCTAGAGGGATTTGTTTGAAAGGTTAACAGTTTTTGCAAGACGATGATTAGTTCGATTATTACGGTTGTTTACTTCACCTTCGGTTGTAGCAGAAGACATGTAACTCAAAACCAGAGAGTTCTCATCGGGAGGCAATCGTGACTGGAACTGTTGTTTACAAGCATGACAAGTGACTCGCAGAATAGTTGAATTGATTTGCTTGATTGCATGCTCTTTTAAAGCCTGAGCCTTGTCCAGTTCAGCTTGTGCTTGTTGTCTAATTCTCTTGGCATTAGCAAACTCTTGTTCAGCCAATTCAATCTGCCTTTTCGCTGCTTGTCTTGCCTCTTCAGCACAGGCCTTTTCAGCCATGGCTAACCTTAACTGCTCGCGTGCTTGTTCTTTTAGCCTTGATGCTATGTCCATTGCTGGTTTTCCATTTGTAGTGCTACTCAAATAAGTAACATTCGATTCATTTTTCTCGCTGATATCCGATGACCCAATTGAGAGCTGCAACTGAGTAGAATGATTATGATCATGATCTCTCTTAGGGGAATCACCTGAAACATGAATGGGATTTGACGTAGTCAAGAGTTGAAGCTCCAAATTGTGATGTTTAACATTTCTAGTGGACTTATCTCCCTGACGAATACGATTCAAGAACATGGTATCAATTGTTGGCACCTTTGGTACCATCAAATTAGGCCAGTGAGATGCGCTAAAATTAGTATCACTGGAGGGGCTTGGGCTAGAAGCGGTTCGCGATAAACAAGCTGCTGGCTGCTGCTGCAGCCCTTGCTGCTCTGATCGGATATGTCCCTTACTACAAGCATCTTGGTGTTCAATGAAACTCTCAACTCTATAGAGAAGAACCAAAAAAAAAAAAAAAAAATTTAATAATTAGATCGTTGCTCACATTTAATTTGAAAAGCTTATGATTCCATGCACCACAAAAGTGGAACAAAGAAATTTTCAAAAGGGCTGCATCTAGGTGTCGTTATCGATAAAAATGAGCATCTAATACAATAGAAGGAAGAGATCAAGTCATTAATACATCAAGAAACATGAAAAAATGATTATAAAAGAAACTCTTTGAAAAAGGATTGACTGAGTTAAAAAGGAAAAAGGGAAAATAGAAAGGAAAAAAAAATTAGTAATCGTAAGTGGAGAGCTAATCATTCAAGACACACATAGAGGCACAGTTCATTATTACATATTACAAAATCAAACACCTTTGTTTTGGGTTTTGGGCTGCAGCCAGCAAATTAAAAGGGATTCGAAAACTGATCTTTGGGTTGGGAACCGTGTTCAACGGCCAATGAACAGTAACACTGTACTGTTAATTAAAAATGATCGAGATTAAGGTCCAATCAGTCAAAAATAACCTAAGAAGGGGAGGAGTAACTAATAAAAAAGGATATATCATAGAATGAATAAAATATATATAGACAAGACGATGCCAACCTTGAAAAAACGCGGCCACAATCGCAAGAATGACCTCGGGTACCACAAGTTTTAAGATGCGCCTTGTAATCGGACTGAACAGCATAGCCTTTAGAGCACTTTTCACAAACCCATTGCTTGTGATTGCTGTGCTTTCTCCGGAAGTGCTTCTTGATACCTACCAAATCACCAAGCGCATGGCAAGGGTCATGGTGCAAGCAACTAGGCTCAGGGCATACAAAAACGCGCTTCCTTACAACGGGGGTCTCTCGTTTGAGAAGTTTCCAAGGAACTTTATGTCGCCGTCGGTGCATTTGCAGGTTTTGGTCTCTCTGAAAACCCTGGTTACAGATCTCGCACACGTAACGATCCGATTCCAGTAGTGTTTTTGGCGAAAGAGAAACCACTTCTGCATCTGGATCTGCACCAATTAATTTATGACGCACCTACGATTATATATAATTACTTGAACCCCAAAAAAAAATCTATCAATCACAACAACAACAATATGTATATATGCACACAAAATTAACAAACCAAACCTGGAGTTCCTGCTGGTCTTCTTTTCCTTTTATTATGGCTAATACCATTTTCTAAACACGAAAAAGGCTCTGAAGAGCACGGTATAGCGGAAGGAGAATTATTAGCCAGCATGGTTTAATACTTATTGTACTATGCTTTTCAAGATTGATCAATAAGATATATTGAGAAACAAAGGAACGCTATAGCTAAGAGAAATTTAAAGCGATTTTCTTTTCTTGCTTTCGGTTGATCATCAGCTTTCTTTTAACTTCAGCTTTTTGTTTTTGCTATCTCAGCTGCCTTTCTAGCATTAACCCTCCTCTTCATCAGGTATTTGTTTGTAGAGGGTAGTTTAAATAAACTTGCTCAAAAGGAAGGTATTGAGAGAGAGCCAATCAAAATGTTCGAAACTTGATCCCACGGATGGGCCAGAATGAAAAATCATCCCCTCGCAAACATACAAAACACTCGTAATAATTCATCTCTTTCTCTATACAGTAAATTAAATAAATTTTTGCATGCATAATTGATAAATACACTCATCCCCACCTATATACACGTAAGCTCCCCGTTGTTTGTCACTCTCCGGTTTCAATTTCATATATATCCTTAATTTGCTAATTGGTTTGATTACCAAAAATATCCTTCATTGCTTAATAAATTAATTATGAAGCAGCTCCTTTTAAGCATATTGAGGATGTTAAGTCACCCTCAAGGGTAAAATAGTCATTAAAACCATTTGATGTGCCCACACTTTTTTGCTTTTCTTTCTTTATTTAAGTGGGTACGTACATATCAGCTTTAACATTCATTTCTGTGGAGAAGTTGGCCATTAATTAATTATATAAAAAAAATGTAGTTGGCCAAAAAATGAACCAAGATATCAGATTAAGCTTAATTACTCCATTTCCTTCAATTAATAAATTATTGTGCATGCAAATGCAGTGCATCATTAATTGAATCCTCTAAATGAAAAGGAAGTTATTAACAGATGAAAGATCACTTCAACTAATTAAATAAGCATATTATTGGTCAAATTAGACAGGTTCTTCTAAGTTTAGTACAGGCTATCATCCAATAATAATTCTGTGCGGTCTGATTTTGATTCTCTCCCAAAAATAAAATAAAATAAGAAAAAAAGAAAAGAGAAGAAACTAATAGGAATTTTCAAGTACCTGAATCAATTATTCTTCTCTTGATATTAATGGGTAGGCTTTTGATAGTAATCATCTTAATTACAATTTGCCTTCTAAATTTCTTCCTTATTTTATTTTTTTTTAGCAGAGTATTTGAAAATACCAGATTGATGATCATTACATAACTATTATATGTTTTTCTTCGTCATACACAAATACAAATTAAGTGTAAATTTAGCTTAAATGTTCAACAGTCGTTGCTCAAAGTTATCGCTATAATGTATTTAGTAAATATTTATAATTTTAAATTTTAAAAACTAAAAATATTTTATTCTATAATTACTTGTTAAAGAACTTATATTATCTTTATTATTTATCTTAAAATTATTATTTTAAAGACTATTTACTTTTATTTAATAATTAAAACTTTCATTTAAGAAAAATAGAAACAAAAGCTCCCATTTCAAAATACCTTTGGTTTAAGCGAGGGATTTCTCGATCATAGTCTACTTAATTGCTTTACTGCAGAAGATCTTACCTGGTTAATTAATTTTGTTTAATTTCAAAGCATTGAAAGCTTTTAACACAATTTTTTACTTGTACCCATTCTCCGATTTTTTTTGTTCAATTCTTTTTCCTGAATATTCCTGTCCTTAACAATTAAAGCTTAATCTATAAATGTTATATGTGAAGCCCAAGAAAATAAATCTGGATATTTAATTAGGCTAGTTATCTCTGTGTGTTTCTGTTTCCCACCGCAATTCTTGATGCATGCTATGGCATATACATATTTAAAAGTGCGCATCTTACATCATCTCCTGACACGTAGCTCAAAACGGAATGTACCAGATGATTGGAGCAGCTGATCTGGCGTTCTCATTCCATTCACCCGCTATGCTACGACGAGTAATCCAGAATTAGCCACATGATGACCACAGACGTTGGTGCCTCTCGTCATCTTGTTTTTAATAAGTAAAAAGGATTTATAAATTATTATGCAGGTTGGACATTTGAATCTTAAAAAATATTGGCTTGAATCATCCGCATGATCTTTTTAAAAGGTTTAGATGAAGTTGAGAAATCTCACTTATTAAATACGAACTCTTAGACCATTTTTGATTGGGGGTAATGGAAAGAGAAAAAGAATTTGATTTCTTTTTTACTTTCCACTGCTTTGGTTAGACCAAATTTAACGGAATTGAATTTTCATTGAAATTTATTTTCCATCAAGTTCGAGAATTTGTATTCCTTATCAATGAGTAAGAATTTCAAATTCCTCATCTATTGGAATGCAAAAATTTCAATATTATCCTTTAAATAAAATTAATTTCAAATAAATTAAAATGTAAATAAATTATATTTATTTTCTCAAATTAATAGGATAAACTTACTTGAAAAAAAAGGAAAAGCAACAAAGTGGATCATTGGATAGTCACCGAAAACTCGCCGAAGTTTCGCAGAAGAAGCATTTCACCACAACTCTATGGAGTCAGAAATATTAATATATGTTGTTATTTACCTCAAATCTTGTTTAAATGTTTGAGAAAATTCTAACTATTGTATTTCCGACTATATAGTATGTTTTCGGCAAAATTAACATTTTCAATGGGTAAATCGTCCATTTCTAATCTTTTTTTTATTTAATGCAATAAAAAATAGTGTCAATGGAGGTCAACTATGGTGGTAAACAGTGGTCGAAGGTAGCGACGGCAGTCAATTGTTGTCCATGACTTGATGCTGTAATTTTAAAAAAATAAAATTCTCTGTTTAACTAGATAATTTCAGCAGGCGAATACATTATTGTTTTCAATAATCATACATGTTTAGAAACTAAATTAAATAAATAACTAATTATGCAATGTTAGTTATTTTGATTATAAAATGATAGTGAATTAATTAAAACTATAATACAAAATTAAATGTTTTTATTAATTTATTTTCTAGATTAAATTAATTCATAGTTTAATTATTTTTTATTTATTAATAATATTAACATTTTAACACTAAAAATAATGGGTATATTTGTCCAAATAAAAAATATTTAATTTCTTTTCCTTCTAAATTTAATGTGAAACCAAACAATAACAATTAATTTTTACACGCCTCTTCTCTCATCACGTCTCTACTCCTCTCCTTTTTCCTTCTCTCCTCTCCTCCTCCTTAAAACCAAACGCCACCTTATTTTTAATTTTATTGGAACTTAGGTTACCATGAGCACAAAATTTCAATGAACTATGTTCCAGAGGCTAGAATAGTGTTGTATAATTAATCTAAAGTACATTGCTTTCCTAATAAGATTTTACAGTTCAAGTATGCATATGCCCTATTAGAATTGGACGCCTATAATGGGTTGGCCAGACCCAATATTAAAGATAGCAAGAAGTTATGTTTTGGTTGAATTCAAATAGCTATGGTAAGTCTATTTGAAATCAATCAAGTTTATTAAGAGTCCGTTTGGAATTGACATTGGACAATTGTAGCTTCAAAGATATAATATTAAAGTGTTTGATAAACATTAACTGTTGTACCTTGAAAGTTATGTTGATATGAGTTTTGATTTGTATGATGAAAAATCTATTATATTTTTAATAATTTTTTCAAAATTATTATTTAAAATTTATATTTAGTGCATGCTATTAACTTTTGTTTCATAGTTGCAGTTTTTTTCCCATAGTAGTTACAGCTTAAAAGTTATAGCATTTCAATCGCAAACAAGACCTAAATAGTGTATAATTATACCTACATACGTAATTGAGAAAACAATGGATGAAAAGAAATATGTAGAAACCATAGAAATGAGGTTGTGACAAAGTTAAAAAAAGAAGACAGTGGCTATTGATTAATGGATTAAGAGGTGGAGGTGTTGGATTGTTTTTACCTTCACACATATTTGTAGTTTGTCAAGAACTTGTCACGATTGTCGGCCTCAAATCCGGTTGGGTGAGTACCTGAAAAAGGCACTTCGATGCCCTAGTTAGAGTTTTATCAAGATTAAATAAAGGAGAAAGATGGAGAATATGGGTTTCTCTCTCTAAGTATAACCAATGTGTTTGGAGGCCAAAGACCCCCTTCTCTTAGAGATGGGGTATCTATTTATAGATGATGAGTGATATGGATTTAGGGTTTTGCTTTGAGCCCTCAACCTAATGACATGTGTTATCCATAATTTTTATACGAGTAAAGGTGAATTTATTCATAGGGAATTATTTCGTACATTCATATTTTCACGTCGTTATGACTTTTGGGTGTGATTCCTTGGACTAATGGATTACGGAACTAATTCTCCCTTCTTGCCATCTATATGAGCTCCAGAGAAAATTTTCCTTAAGTGTTATTCTCTTGGAATAACTTGGATGTTATTTTTTAGCAATAGCTTGAGTGTTATTTTTCTGGAATAATTTCTTTTATCTGATAGTATGGACACATGACATAATTTAGTATCTTTTGGAATAGAGCACCTACGGGAATATTTTTCAATCTTGCAATTATCCTTCGATATCATTAACAATAGTCACATAACTACATTACGACCCACTTTTACTCAATCACTAAAAGATATGCTTTTTCCACTTGGTTACAACATTTTATGATTGATACATGAAAACTAATATGATCATTCAAAATTAAAAACATATAATCAACAATGATTCCTTATTATATTAAGGGATAACATCTAAACTTCAAAATTTGTAGCATCTTTTTTTTATTTTTTTGGGTTAATGTAGCATTATTGTTTTAGAAAATTTCATGTGATGTGGACGTCTGTATTAAATAACTATTGATATTTTTCGGTTAAAAGTATTAGTGATATTTTCCGGATAAAAAGTATTTGAACTAACTGTAATGTAATGAACCTGTCGTGTGTGTATGATGCAACGGCGAAGCAGTGAATCAGTTCCGTTAAGTGATGAAAGAATCTAAGAAAAGAGTACATAAAACTCCGACACCCGGGATGTGGCCTCCTGTTTGGTGGCTGCCGGGTTGCAAAAGCGTTGGGACCCACTGCAGAACCTTGCCATAATTTCACCATCGACCTGCATCCCCTTTTTTATCTATTAAAAGATTAATTATAATGAACGCCAACAAACCCTAAATATAGAAAAGTTCAAAGAAATCTCTCATGTTACGTAATAAAAAATTTAGGTTAAAAGCATTTGGTAATAAAAAAAATTAAAAAAAAAAAATTCAGTAATAACTGATTAAGTAGATTAGCAAGTAGATTAAAAGGAAGATTAGATTCGGGATCGGGAATAAGTGAGGAAAATGATTGCAAAGGAAATTCACTTGTGATGCTGCATGTGTTTGGAATCAAATTTTCATCATTCTTTCATTTCTTCTTCTGCTCATTCACCAAAAAAGAAACGCTAACTGATGATCGGATTTCCTTTTTCTTTTAATTTGTCTTTAAAAGACGCCAATTGCTGATCAGCCAAAAAAATTTTGCTTGAAAACCATCTGACCATGCTCTTTGAAGTATCAAAGTATACACTTAAATACTCCAAGCAAACACTCTTCACTTCAATAAATATTCATAAAAAAATTAAGGCACTTGGTCAATCAATTAATTACATCTTATTACCTAATTTATTTTGTTAATTTAATTTCTGTTTACCATGTTTGACACTAAGGTTGGATGAACATAATAAAAAATAATCTTTTTTTTTTTACCTTTTAAGGTAAAAGTGTCAAATACTTCAAAATGATTTGTTGGTGTTGCCTTTTAAGTCCTATTTAGTATTGAGATGTTATGCCCCAAAAATTGCAACCATAGTGGAATAATGATTTAGCTATAAAATAAATATTGATAGTGTATGGTAAATATAATTTTTGAATAATAACTGTTACAAAAATACTAAATATTTTATACGTTTATCATCTTACAAGTGTGAGATATAATTAACTTAGCTTCTAAATCATAGCAGATAGTATTTATCAAGTACTTTAATAATGTAACTTTTAAGCTACAATGACCCATCCATAATACCAATTATGGCCTTAATCTTCAATTAAACTAACAAAATGATTTTGTAACATGATACCTCATGAAAATTAAGGCCTTTAGCAACAAGTTTTTTAACAACAAAATTGTTTTTCTTTTTTTGCCCAATGGGTTGTTGTACGTGGCGTTGTTATACCGCAACTATAACAGTACGAAATTGTTCTTTGGACCAGTAGCCCGCAAGTTCTGGTTTCTAGCCGATCTACACTTATCCATGGGATTTCAGATCCAAAACAAAATTTTGAAAAACCATTTTTCATGATACCACCCTAAAACAAGGTTTTATTTGACCTTCAAAGAGGGTGAACGTTGTGAGAAAATAGATTTTTATTTTTTTTAAATCAAATCTGTGGATAAATCAGGACTTTTCTGATGCACAGGATCCTTAAAGTTAAGGCAAGTGCAGAGCATACTCAGTATAGAAAAAGAGACGAACGTATTTCTTTAAAAAATATTATAACCAAGTATTTTTTCCTGCTTCCTACAAGAAGACGAAAGAATTAGAAAAACATTGGGAGTATGGAAATCTTAAAAACTCTTCTTATTTCATTCTGCTTTTTACAAGGAAAGAGAGCTCCTTATATAGAGTTTTTAGCAGCAAGCCAAACGTTAAGATGATAAGATTGGAATCTTATCTCTTTACAAAAGAAAATTACATCAAAAGAAAAGTAACCATACAAAAGTAAAAGAAAACTTTAGTAAAAGCACATTGCACACTTAAAAGACAAGACAGGACCCTTGTCTTTATAAGAAGTCGAGAAAGTTGAGATTTCTGGAACTTTAAGGAGTAGATGGAAATTTGGATGGAGACACGTCACCGGTTTCTTTTTCATATTCTTTTCTGGCTCTGGCAATTTGTCAATAGATAATGTCTTCTTCATCTTCATGAGTGAGGGGAGTCTGGTGGTTGAGTGACTGAATATTGATTTTCATCTGTTGGGAGGAGAAAGATAAAGTCTTCCCAAGGGTCTTGAGCGTCTTGGAAGAGGACCTTTGTGTAGTCTGGTCTTTGTTCACGAACAAGAATTCCATGAGGGCTTGAGCTGGAAACTGGAGTAAAGGACTGAATTTTAGGTATTATTTCAAGGGTGTGCGAAGGTCCAATGGAGGTATGGTGGATATTTGTGGGAACTGGCTTAATATTATTGAGTTCCGAAAGGTAAGATCTGAGGGTTGACACAATATGCAGGTCATGGTTAAGAGGGAAAACATGAGGGAAGGTTTTCCATTCATATGTCATATCTTGTGTCCAATAATCATTTGTTTCAGGGTGTTGAAAATATGGTATATGAACGATGAACACTGACGTAAATAGATCTGCTTCTTGGTCAGAAATCCTATGCAATTGATGGAAATTAGATAGATTCTAAAGCTGTTTACACCACCAGGTGAGAGGTGAAAACCATTCTAAGAGTGTCCAAAGAAGGGTTGGAGCATTTTCAGGAGTTGAGATGTGCCTGAGTGTTGCTCTTAGAGGAAGGACAAGCTTAGTAGCATAGAGGACTGTGAGACACCACATATACCATAACTCATCATCAGAGATGGTTAGGTTAGTGAGAGTAAGACCAGTGAGGAATAGGTGATCCAGACAGGATGAAGGAAATCTGTCTGGCTTGGAGCTGTGGACATTAAAGAAAAACCTGTAAAGGAATTTCTTTACGAAGTCTTGGATTTGAAAGGCTGAACTAAAAGAAAGGTTTAAAGGGAAAGTCTTCTGAGTTAGAGCTTTGAAAGGAAGTAATCGATTCATGGCTATAACTGGGATGGTGTGAATTGAAGTGATGACAGAAGGTTTATTTATAGTGGGTCGAGTGAGAAAATCAGGGATAAGATTTTGATTACTTTTTATGTGATGGACTGTGAAATCATACCTTGCGAACCAATTTTTTAGACTGAGTAATTGCTTATCAGGAAGTAATTTGTTCTTGAAGTCAAAGATCTTTGGGAAAGATGAATTATCCATTATGATGAGAAAGTTGTGGCTGATGAGGTGGAATTCAAATTTTTTGATTCCATATTTTACCGCCAAAATTTCTTTGTAGATCACGTGATAATTCTTTTCAGCATCTTTGAACTGTCCGCTTGCATGAGCACAAAAGTAATCTGTGTCACCTATCTTTTCAAGGAGAGTAGCACTCTAATATTCATCACTAGCATCTGTCTGGAGGATGCGCCGGCCAATAGTGGGAATTCTGAGTGCTGGTGGTGACTAAGCTAATCTTTTTGAGCTGTTTGACAGCTTCTGTCTGTTCTGGACACTATGGCTTTTGCTGTTTTTTGAGCAATGATGAAGCTTGCTGGTGTGGACCGTAACTTTGGGGATAAAATCTTTGACATAATTAACAATTCCAAAAAATTGTTGGATTTGTTTTTTGGTAAGATCCGAATCAGTAAACTTTAATAATTCTACTGCAATGTGTGGTCCAGGATGGTAGTGACCATCTTTTAGCACCATGCCAAGAAAGCCAATAGATTTCTTTCCTATGCTGCTTTTCTTTTCGGAAAGCATAATGCCATGTGTCTAGATCATTTGAAAGAAATTTGAAAGTAATTTTTTATGGGTTTGGTCATCATGTGAAAACAAGAGGATATCATCAATGTAGATCAGGGCGTGATGAAGAATAGGGCTAAAGATTTTGACCATTGCTTTTTGGAATAAGGATGGAGCAACTTTTAAACCAAAGGGCATGACTGTCAATTGGTAATAGGCATCAGGGATGCAAAAAGCTGTTTTGGGACAATCAGTCGGTGAAATACCAAGTTGCCAAAAATCAGATTTAAGGTCGAACGTTGAAAAGACTTTGGCACCTTGAAGATGAACAAATAATGATTGGATCTTTAGAAGAAGGAACTTATCATCTTTTAGAAATGCATTAAGAGGCTGGTAGTCAATAACTAACCTTTTTTTCCTCGGACTAATTCAGAACGTTTTTCAACGTAAAAGGCTTGACAAGCCCATTCTGAGTCTGTTGGTTTAATGAGGCCTTGGTGTAATAACAGTGCACATTCTTGTTTGGCAAGAGATAAATCTAAAGGAGACATGCCTGGATGAGATGCTTTTGTAGGATTGACATCTTCATTTAATTTGAGAGGGAGATGGATAAAGAACTGTTCATTTTTCCATAAAGGAAAAGGATGATGAAACTAGGAATGATTATCTAGACAAAACTGAAGAAATTTGAGAGAAATAGATTCATAAGGAGAGGGAGTGTTTGAAAGAGCATACAGACAAGGAATGTCTGTATAGGGTAGGAACATTTGTTTGAACTTTATTCCTGTCAGGGTGATGAAGAGTTTTTTGCCAGAGAGAGAAGATCAAAGCCTATGAGAATGTCTTTGTTGGGCAGGTCTGAACCAATAAGCTTTTTTCCAAATAACACAATTGGGAAAGAATTGGATGCCAATTGGATTTTTGGTTATAAGGTTTGTTTCAAAAATTTCTCCATTTGCTGCTCTGAAAAACTTTGAGTAATTTTCCCAATAGTTTTGGGGAAGAACTGAGGGTGATATCATGCCAAATACTTAAGAAATAAATTAATATTTAATTAACTTTTTTAGTGACACATATTTTGTAGCTAAAGACATACATTACAATGAATTAGCTTTTGGTTGCCAAAATTTTTAGTGCCAGACTAAATATGTTGGTGCCAAAACATTTAGTGACAGAATCTTCGTTGCCAAATAGTTTTGTCACGAGAGAGCGACCAATGGCGACAAAAAATAATTTGTTGCCAAATCTATGTAGCTAAAATTTTAAATTTAAATATTTAACTTCTTGACTTTTTGTGACAAATTTTGAGTTTTGTTGCTAAATGTGTATTTATAGAGACAAATCTAATTTTGTCAGTAAAATTCAAAAGTTAAAGATTTAAATCATTTCATTTCAACCAAAATTTTTGATTTTTTGTGACAAAAGATAAAGTTTGTCACGGAATGTACACTTTTAGCAACAAATGTAGAATTTTTTTGCTAAATAAATTGAAAATTTTTAAAATGAAAGGTAGGTGATTTTCCACCAAATTAAGTCTTAGCGAAAAAATTTCAATTTTCTTGCTAAAAACTATATCCCTCTATTTATATCTCATACACTTCATTTTTGTCACTCTTTTATTCTTTTATTCTCTAAATTTTATTCTAAATTCTCTCATCTATAAGTTTCTTTAACTTTCATTCTCTCATCTCTAATGTATGATTCTCATTCTCTCATTCCCAAACTCAATCTCTATCTTCTTATCTCTTCTATTTTTCTTCAATACGGTGTAATTTTTTATCTTTTATTTATCTTTTTTCATGACAATCTTACATGATTATTATATTTAGAAGTTAATTAATTATTGTTTGTGCTTTTTGTAGAAAATATTGAAGTTCAATTACACCCCGAGATGAAGAAAATCAAGAAATTTATATTCATTTGTAATTTTAAAATCGTAATAATTTTTATGTATTTGTCATCAATAATAATAATTCTTTTGAATTAATTAATAATTCTAATAATAGTACTAGGTCGATCGAAAAAGCTATGTGCTAGCTGTCTCTACCATCAGATAAATGATAAACTCTTTATTTAATATTTTTATGAGGGTCTAGTGCCTATAAAAAAGAGCATGATTAATGTTGTTAGCAGAGGAGCACTCCTGGATAAGACACCGGAAGTAGCCAAGAATCTCATTGCCAACATGGTTGCTAATTCTGAACAATTCAGCACCAGGAAAGATATACTACTGCCACCTAAGTGAGTCAATGAGGTAAATATTTCTTCCCTGGAATAACAAGTTTCAAATCTTACTTTTTTGGTACAACAATTGGCCCTAGGGGCAGTAGGCAAGACTGTGATGCCTATGTTCCATGGTCGGGCATGTGACTAATATATGCCTTGCTCTCCAAGATGGTTCGCATAAACAAGCTAGCGCAGTTGGCGATTTCCTGGCCAACCAAGATAAAGGTATAATCTATACTCTAATTTTTACAATGAAGGGTAACGTGTTCTACCTGACATGTCACTATCTTGACCACAGGGTTACCCACAACGGTGAGGGCAATAGCTTTGCCAAGTTCGATCAATCTCATCCCCTCAGAATTAAGGTATGTCTCTGGAAGATCTTATAAAAGCTTTTGCTACTGACTCTTTACAGTTCTAATAGATTACTCAGACACAACTTTAACACTTGGAGAATCAAATTCACCAACTAGCCATATCCATGAGTAGAATAGAGGCTAGAGCATCAAGTAAGTTGCCTTCTCAACTTGAAATTAATCCTAAGGTGAATGCTAGTACTATGTTTCTTAGGAGCATAAAGCAATTGGAACCATCATTAGTCAAGCCATCAAAGGTGTCAATAACATCATTGTGTTAATATAAATATTTCTTTAATATTAATTTTGATGATGACAAACTTGATTAAGATTGATTAATCTTTTAAAAGCTCACATTATTTTTCATATATTTTTAAATCATTATTTTCATTTAAGGTTTTATACTCAATGAAAAATGCTTTTATGAAATTGGTTATTTTTATGTTAATAGTTTTGAGAATTTTGAAATTAACAAGTATTGCTTAAAATTCTAGAAGTGGACTTATTTGACAAGTTTTATAAAGTTTTAGGTCATAGTATAATTTTATAAAGTTTTGGGGCAAAAACTATAATTGTGGAAAATAGTTCACTGTAGCAGTCACTATAGCAAACGGCTAACCAACATCTTGATAACGGCTAGCCGACATTGAACAGAATTGAAGATTAGCCTCTGGACACTAACGGTAATCTGATATCTTGATAGTGGTGATCTGACAATTTGAAATTTTGTCCAACGATCACTTGCTCAAGTCAAAATGGCGATTCAACTTCGAGCAGAAATTCAATAACGGCTAGTTTTCAGCTCCAACTATAAATATACTCAATCAAATTCAAATAAAAACTGATCACAACGTTTTCATTGAGCAAATTATTAAGCATACAACTTTCTTTTAGCTTTAAATTCTTGTATACATTTCATTTACTCACACTTTAGAATTTCATTTATAATCAAACATATTGTGTGAGAGAGATTGTGTAATCTTTTGAAAATCAAATTGAGGGGTTGTAAAGTATTGGGATATACTTGGGTTAAGAGATTGGGGATAATCTCTTGTTGTAAAGGTTATTGACACCTTGGAAGTCAATTGTAAGAGTGATTGAAACCTTGGAGGATTGCTTAGTGAAATCCTCAAGCCCGGTGAGCTTGAAGGCGTGGACGTAGGCACGGTTAATCGAACCACATAAAAATCAAGTGTTTGATTTCTCTTCCCTTACTCTTTTATTATTTTGCTTGATTAAATTTATTATTTTTCTTCTTATTAAGGCAATAGATTTAAATTGTTGTGTGGTTTGTTTCGCACAAGTTTTTATAACCCAATGTATTAAGGCAATACATTGCACCCCGTGGCCAATCCCTCCGTTAAGGCTCTTTCTTAAACAAGGAAAGACGGTTCTTACCCTGTGCTACCAGTCGACCCATCTAACTAGGTAAGTACCCCTTCATCTCTAGCTAAAACTCTTACCATTCCTTGACCATTTCCTAGCAAGTTTAAATATTTCAAAAAAGATAAGCAAGAAAACAAAATTTTTGAGACATTCCATAAAGTAAAGGTAAATAATCCTCTACTTGATACTATTAAATAGATGCCGTGTTATGCAAAATTTTTAAAAGAATTATGCACCAACAAATAAAAGTTGAGTGGTAACGAAAAGGTGAGCGTAGGAGATAATGTTTCTACTGTACTTAAAAAAAATAAATCTCTCATAAGTGCAGGATCCAAGTACTTTTCATCATCCCATGCAGCATCGGTAATACTAGGTTTGAAAGATGTATGCTAGATATTAGGGCATCTATTAACGTTATGCTATATTTGATTTATAACTCCTTAAATCTAAGTCTATTGGAAGAAATTGGTATAATTATTCAATTAACTGATAGGTCTAATGCTTACCTAAGGGGGTTGCAGAGGATGTTTTCGTGTAGGTTAATGAATTGGTCTTTCTGATCGATTTCTATATCCTAGAAATAGAGGATGAATCATCATCCAATCCCACGCCTAATCTGATGGGGCAACTATTCCTTAAGACGGCATGAACCAAGATCGATGTTCACGATAGAACCTCACGATAGAAATCGACAGTGAAGTATCTACTTTAATATCTTTGAGGCAATAAAGTATCCCAGTGATTTACATTCTATTTTTACCATAGATGATACTAAGACTTTGGTGCAAAAATTCAGTGAGTTATCTGGTAACGATAATTTTGAAGTCACTATATGCAAGAATCTTAAGAAAGAGGATTTTAAGAAACAAACAAGTTTGACAGAGTTGGATAACAAGTAAGCAGAGGTCGTGAGGAGCTTAGATGTGGCAGCCCGATTACATACCAACAAGTATGTTGTATTTATCTTGAATTACTTTTATCAAATGAGAAACTTTTATCTTCTGTTATGCAGGCACCTACCTCAGAACTCAAGCCACTCCTAGAACACCTTAAATATATTTACTTTGTGAAACAATTCCAATTATCATTGCTAAAACTCTTACTCCAATTTAACAAGAATAACTAATTAGGGTACTTTGGGATCACAAGACGACGATTGGCTAGACCATTATCGATATAAAAGGTATTAGTCCTTCCACATGTATGTATCGCATTTTACTAGAAGAAGGATTTAAACTGACAAGAGATGCATAATGTAGTCTTAATCCACTAATGATAAAATTCGAAAAAAAAATATTAAAGCTTTTTGATGTAAGGATTATCTATCCCATTTTCTAATAGCAAGTGGGTGAGTCATGTATAGGTACTTCAAAAAAAAATTAGGTATCATTATGGTCAAGAATAAAGAAAACAAACTTGTGCTGGTTAGAGTTCAAATTGGGTGAATGGTTTGCATTGACTTCTGCGAACTGAGCGCGACCACTCACAAGGATCATTTCCCTTTACCTATCATTGATTAAATGCTCAGAATGTTAACTAGTCAATCTCATTACTATTTTTTAATGGTTATTTAGGCTATACTCAGATCGTTATTACTTCGAAAGACCAAGAGATAAGAGTGGGTGTTCGGGTCGGGTTGAAGCTTATAACCTGTTTGGGTTCAAAATGCAAATTTGATCCAGTTGTATTTTGACCCAACCCAAATAGCCAGCCCAATCAGGTTAACTAATAAATAAAAAAAATTAAAAACACTTTCCTAACCCTAACTCATCACAACTCACACACACACACTTCACATTCTCAACTGCCACCTTGTCTCTTCCTTTACTTATTCTCTTCTTCTTCTTTTCTTCTTCTCCTCATTTTCTTCTGTGACTGCCAAATATCATCTTATTTTTTTATTCTTCTTCTTCTTGTTCTTTTCTTTTTCTTCTTTTTCAATTCTTTTTCTCTTCTTCTTCTTCTTCATTTTTCCTTCCATCGCTGCTAAACATCTTCTTCCTCCTTCTTCTTTTTGAGTTCTTTTTCTCTTTTTTTTCTTCTTTTTTCCTTTTGCCCCTACCAAACATCTTCCTCTTCTTTTTTTCATCCTCCGCTACCAAATATTTATTTTCCTTTTTCTGATTTCCCATTAATTAATTTTAGTAGCTTTTTTTATTCTTAGTTAATTTCTTAATTTTATTTTGTTAAATTTTGTTAATCATTTTGTTAATTGTTAAATATAAGTTTGTTTATGTAATTTAGTTAATTTTTTGAGATTATGAGAAATGTAAAAGTAGAGTTTGTAATTTAAGTCAACCCAAATTTGTAACCCAAACCAAATTGAATGTATTAAATTTGGTTTGGCTTGGTTCGAGTTTATAGTTTGAACCCGATTAGGTTGAATTCTCCAAACCGAACAATTTGAAACCCAAACAACCCAAACCGAAACCCGATTTGCCCATCCCTACCAAGAGAAAATGACATTCAGTCTTCTTGGCCACATTTGCTTACCGGTGCATGCCATTTGACTTTTGTAACGCTCTTGCCATATTTCAAAGGCGTATGGTAAATTTCTTTTTTACTACGTAGAAAATATCATTGAGATATTTATGGATGATTTTATGGTTTATGGTGATTTTTGATAAATGTCTAGGTAACCTTACACTTGTACTTAAACAATTCATTGACACTAACCTTGTGCTTAATTAGAGAAAATGTCATTTTATGATTAATTAAGGTATTATGTTAGGACATGTTATTTTTGAAAAGGGGTATTAAGGTTGATAAATCTAAGATATCTTATTCTCTGCTTACCACCTTCTACTAATACGAGGGAAGTTTGTTATTTTCCTAGTCTTCCAAGTTTCTATCGCAGGTTTATCAAGGATTTTTTCAAGATAGTGTTGCCCCTCTATTTCTTGCTTTAGAAAGATATGATTTTTTACTTTAATGAAAGTGCTAGACAGGCTTTGAGAAGTTGAAAGAGGTTTTGAGTACCAGATAGCCTTTGAGAAGTTAAAAGAGGTTTTGACATTGGCTTCTATAATTCAACTGCCAAATTAGGATCAACCATTTGAGATCACGTGCGATGTTAATGACTATATTATTGGAACCATGTTAGGCTAGCACGTGGGCAAGCTTCCTCACGATGTTAATGCCCCCTATTCTAAGGTAATTGTTTATTCTTACTATATAACTCTTAGGTATCTGCTCACCAAAGAGGATGATAAGTTGTGCCTTATTCAATGGACATTTCTCTTGTAATAATTTGACTTAGAGATTCTAGAAAAGAGAA
The DNA here is from genome assembly GCA_030444775.1 of Atalantia buxifolia. Taxonomy (NCBI): domain Eukaryota; kingdom Viridiplantae; phylum Streptophyta; class Magnoliopsida; order Sapindales; family Rutaceae; genus Atalantia; species Atalantia buxifolia. Next base: position 30,806,545 of record CM059835.1, read on the forward strand.
ATTCTGAGAATTTCTTAACAAATCATTTGAGTTGTTTTATCTATGGTGAAGATGCACTTCTGTTGCATGAGAACTTTTAGAATGAGCAGTTGCTACAAGTAGGTATGGTTACCCTTTAGTATGCATAAATAGTAAATTACTTAGTAACCAGGAGAGTACTTGAGGAGTTGACCTGTGCACAACATGAATGATGCAAACTTTTGTGTGTGGATGAGTCATACCTTTAGAAGCATTGCTTTAATCAAGTGATTAGAAGTTGAATGCCCGAAATTTAAGATATATCAGCATATTCTGATTCTAAATCAGAGGAAGTGTTTTTTAAATCAATGACATGTGCACAACATGAATGATGCAAAGTACTGTGTGTGGATGAGCCATACCTGTAGAAGCATTGCTCTAATCAAGTGATTAGAAGTTGCATGCCCAAAATTGAATCAAGTAATTTACTTTTATGGAGGACATTGTAACAAAAAAGAACAACCCTTAAAGTACTTGCGAGCAGTTTTTATTAGTCGTCATTATTTAAGAATGCATATCGCTTTTGCAAATCTTATGATCATTGTTAGAGAACAGGTAATTTGGAACCTAGAAATCAAATACTACAGCCTCTCATTTTTGTAGTTGATATTTTTTATGTTTGGGGCATTGATTTTATAGGACTAGTTTCTTCATCTTTTGGTAACCTTTACATTGTTCTCGCTATTGATTATGTTTCGAAGTGGGTAGAAGTAAAAGCCACCCTAACTGATGATTCTAAGGTTATTGTAGATTTTATAAAGTGTAATATTTTTGCAAGGCTTGGAATACTAAAGGCCATGATCAGTGATAGATGTACCCACTTTGTAACAGGTCACTGGAAGCTATCTTCTAAAAGTGCAACATTACTCACAAGGTTCCTATAAAATCCACATGTTTAATCCTTGAAAAGACGGTTAATTTGTTTATGCTTATGTGTCTCATCTTATTTCCACATGTTTAATTCTTTTATTTTGTTAGCTTAGGCTTAAATTGAGAACAATGTAGGAATTAAGTGTAAGGGGAGGATTCCGAACAAAAGCATTGTTTGTTTCAAATATAAGCCAATGATAAGAACGTTATTGACAATGACTATGATTCTTAGAAAGAGTTGAATATTGTCTTAGTTTATAATTGATTCTTGTGTTAATTTCCTCTTAATTAAGATTCTTTAAACATCATAAGCACTAATATCAATTCTTTCATAATTTTGACTTGAAATTTGAGATTGATGCAGACTAAGTTTAGAATTTTAGATTGAGTAAATGACTATTTGTCTTGATTTTTATCTTCAAGATGTAGTTATACAGGCACCATAGTTAGAAATAGCTACTTACAACCCTTAAAAGTGAAGTTATCCTGAGTAATTTTGGTCTATGTAGCCACCAATATGTAGAGGATAATCTACCTTAAGAAGAAGGCTACCTTAGGGGGCAAAGTGAAGGCTTCTGGCTATGGATATTTATAAAAAAAATGCACATAAATGCTTGTGAAAAAAAATATGAAGATTAATATGATAAGATTAGTTTGACTTACTCTTTTCATTATTCAAGACAAAATCTGTTGATATTAAGGATTGTGGGAATGGATTTTGATTGAATTAATTCACACATACACTACAAGAATCAAAAGAGAGATGGGGTTGAATATTGAATTAAAATTAGAACTTAGACAACATTTGAAATTTTCTTTGAGCTATATAATATATGCAATTTTTAAGGCTAGTTTTATGTTTTATTTAAAGTACTTGGTTCATTTTATGCGATTTACATAAAAGAAACAAATGATATTTGTGGGGATAATCACTAAAGCCCTCATGAGACTATAACTTGTCCACTAAGGTCGTTTAAAGGTTTGTTGCATATGCTAAATACAATCATGATTTCCTACGAAAGTGTACTAGTTTAAGTTTTTTCTTTTTCTTTTTTTCATTTTAGGTTTGCTTGAGGACAAGCATAGGTTAATTGTGGGGAAATTTGAAAAGTGCATATTTTCTTTATATTTTACTATTAATTTCTCGATCTTTTTTTTGTTTTGGTTTTAAATATTCTAGTTATTTTAGTTAATTTTTAACTTAATACTTTATTTTGATTTAATTTAAATTTTGCATCTTTAGTTTAAATTATAATTCATTTTACTTAGTTGATAATAATTCCTCTTTTCAAATATTTAATTATCCTCAATTTTGTTTTTAGTATGGGTGAAAAATTCAAAGAGAGAAAATTGGAATATAGTTGGGCCCCGATGTGAAGGATCGTGTATTTCACGCTCCACTTGAGCTCCCATGCACCTGTTTTGTGTCCTTTCCTAGCGTGCCATGAAAGTAGCCACAATCCAACAACTCACAGCCACCAAATCATAATCCGCCATGTGGATTTTCACGTCAGAGAAGTTTTTTTTGTCATGTTAAGCTAGATTTTTTATTTGGTTGAGGGTGAATTCAAAACCTTAAACATGTCATATGATTAATATTCAATTTCTATCATTCAATTTATTTAATTGAGGTTGTTTACAATAAGGGTGGGCGCGGTTCGGTTCAATTTTTTACTAAATTTTTCATAATCGTTCGATTACGATTATTTTAAAATCATAATCGCGATTAATCAAATTACCGAAATAATCAAATACTCGATTAATTGAAATAATTTGATTTAATTCGGTTCGGTTATTTTGATTATGGGTCTATTGGGCTTATTTTGGGCTTTTTTAAATTTAAAACCTTAAATTAATAAATCTACCACAAACATAAAAAGTTAACAAACAAAAAATTAAAATATGTCTCAAAGTATGTTCAAGAACACATAACATGTTCAAATAACAAGTTCAAATCAAAATAAATAAGCAAAAAGTCTTTTAAACTTTAACAAAACTACAAAAGCAATAAACATCAATCAACTCCCAAATCCCAATTACTCCTTAGCTGCTTATTCTTGTTGAGCTACTATTGGCCTACCAAATTCTACAATAACAAACTAAATAAAAATATTAGAATGATTAGTTAAGAGTTCAATAACCAAAACAACATATAAAAATATAGTAGTAACATATTACTTGCTTTAATAACTTCATAGAATTCAGTTTCCTCTTGAGTAGGTTGTATTATCCGTTCTCGTAATAGAGTTGAGCGAGTCAATTTTGAGTGCAAATCAATGACTCAATAGTTTTATGAGTTAAAGAACTTCTAAAAGGATCAAGAACACGCCTTTCTGTGCCAAATGCCGATTCCGAAGCTACAGTAGACATTGGAATTGCCAAAACATCCTTGGCAATCTGAGACAAAATTGGATACCTATGCCCATTCAACTTCCACCAAGTCAAAATATCAAAATGGGCATTACTAGTACTCTCATTAGCATCCGTCAAGTACTTTTCAACATCATTTTTCAAACTAATGCCATCATTTGAACTTTGCTTCATCATTTTGAAGATGAAAAAAGATCAATTGACATTATACTACTACTAGCACCACCACCACCACTACTACCATCATGGATATTACCAAAACAAACACCACTATTATTCCTCACATCACTCCCACCAATATAGCTATTATATAGCTTCATCAACAACTCCTTAATGTTAGATTTCAATTCTTCAACCTTCCTAGATTCATACATGCTACTAAAACAAAATGTAACAAACTCCAATTTACATCTAGGATCAAGCACATTTACTACAAATAATAACATGTTAACCTGATCAAAAGAATCACCCCAATATTTAGCAAACTTTTGCTCTATTTTTTCGGCCATTTTCCTCAACAAATCATCACTAGAAGTAGCAAGTGACTTCAAATGAATTAAAACTTTTGCCATTTCATTTAAGTAATCATTGGAAGTGACATCAAGAGAGCTACTAAATTTCAAGGTCACATAATAAAAAACCGATAAAAAGTTGACTAACCTCCTTGCATTTGCCCAATCGTCATTGCTCGGTGGCCCTTCCCTCTTCTTTTCACCCTCATCCTCAACAAACCAATTAACATAATGTCCATCATCTTCCTTCATCTTCCTTCATCCTATCAAATGCTTTTTCAAACACAACCGCTTTGTGCAACATCAAAGATGTTGAATTCCATCTAGTAGGCACATCCAATATCATAAGCCCTCCATATGAGATTTTCTCTCTATCAACACATGTTTTAAACTTTTGCAATCTTGCTGGAGAGGATCTAACATACTTTACTGCATTGCAAATACTAGCTATTGAATGATTCACCTCCGCCAACCCATCTAGCACAATCAAATTTATTATGTGTGCCGAACACCTCACATACATATATAAACCATTCAAAACCATTGAATTCACACTTCCATTTGCTAACTTTTTCTTCACATAAGTTATTGCAACTTTATTGGCACTTGCATTGTCCACTGTAATTGTGAAAAACCTCTCAATCCCCCAATCAATCAAACATGCGTCGATTAGCTTACAAATACCATCTCCTTTATAATTAGCTATAGGTGTGAAACTAAAAATCCTTTTGTTCAACACCCACTCCGCATTAATAAAATGAGCAGTAATGACCATGTAGTTAGACATTTGAATTGATGTCTATGGTAATACACACTCTCTGCTAGCTTGCACCCAAAACACTTTTTAACAACCCTTTTTCATGCTAATACAATTCAAGAATATCCCTTGTAATTGTTCTTTGCGATGGCACATCAAATCTTGGGCAACAAGTTTGTATGAACTCTAAAAACCCTTCAGCCTCCACAAAGCTAAAAGGTAATTCATCCTTGACAATCATCTTCACAAGTGCCATTCTACAAGCCTCTTGACTAAACTCACCACTAACTTTAATAACTCCATCATCTTTATCTTTTCCCTTTTGAATTTCCTTTGTTTCCACAAGAAAAAGTACTTGTTTTTTCTTTTTTTCCATCATCAACCTCCACCTCTTGATCCTCTTCAACCTTCACACCTTCATATGACCTACATCTATCCAAATGATTCTTCAAATTAGTGGTATTTCCTCTATTAGCTGCAAAGGTTTTACGACAATGATGAATTTCCCTTTGTTTCCACAAGGTAGTTTGGTAAAATGAGCCCAAACATTTGATCTCAAAGGTCTTTTTCTTTTTTTTCCATCATCAACCTCCACCTCTTGCACTTCCTCCTCATCATAATTTTCTATTCTACACAAACACATGTAATAAAATAGACATAAATATCTAGTTCAATTATGAGTGGCTAAAAACTGATGGGCTTTATTTGGTAAATTTATTTTCTCTTCCCCTAATTTCTGTGGAGGTTTTGACTTCTCGTCGACAAATAATAATAATCTTGTCTAGTTACCGCCAGTTTTCCTGGCACCCTAGTATAAGGTTATTATTATTTGGCACGATATAAGAACACCATGAAAAATCTAATTGTTATTTAATGGAAAGAAAATTCTCATCTGTCAAAAATTGTAAAATAAAATAAAATGTTTGTCCAATCACCCATTTACAAAGTTAATTCTACATACAATTAAAATCCACCTGCTGGCTATTCTACAATAGAATCTTAATTTCTAAGAGGATAAAATGTTTTGAGGAAGAAAATATTAATCCAAAATAAAATAAAATGTTTGTGCAAAGTGGCACAAATTCATCAATTGGATTTCCTTTTTATAATTTAAACAGCCTTCTAGACAGAGAATCCCATAAAACCCACGTAATGAAAGAAGAAAAAGAAACTAATAGTTACAAATCCAATCGCTATAAAACAGCCGATTACCTTCAATATGACAATAGCATCTTCTAAATTTCATCGAAAAATAGTTTGATTTGTTTTCAGCTAACATGATTAGTAGCCGAATTCTCATATACAAAGCCGATGAACGGAGCAATTATTTTCCCAAGTTATCATTTACTTATCAATTCACAGAACACTTATATTATATTGCTACAAATATGCGGATACCAAATGTTAAACAGAAAAAAAATGCCATGTGTAAAAAAATAATCTAGAAATAATAAGATAAATTGGAATTTGAAATAAAATAAAATAAATTATCTAACCAATTAGTTCAGCATAGAAAGGCACAGAAATTGCCAGAAATTCACAAACCTGATAACTGAGACACAGAAAAGAGACTCACCGTAGAGTGGCTGCAGTTGGATTCACTTCACTAACGGATTTGAATATGACCGTAAAGAAGCAAATCTAACGGTCGCGGATAACTGGATGGTGATCTCAAAATGTGAAGAACACCAGTGATACTTGCTATACTAGGTTTTGGTTTGGACGATTATGTTGAGTTTAGTTCTAGTTCGAGCTTGCAGCGGCGGTGACGAGCAGAGGGGACAGAAGAAGACAGAGGTGTGGTTGAAGGTCACGACTCACGAGTTTAGTTTTTGCTTTTGGTGGAAGGTCACGACGAGCAGTGGCTAGCGGGAACAAAAGAAGTCACGATGAGCAGCGGCCACGGGGAATAGAAGAAGACAGAAGTCAGAAGTGTTTAGATTTAGATTTTAGCTTTAGGTTTCAAAACAATCGGTTTATTTGAGATTTCGGTTCGGTTTTTTGATTTTTTTTTAAACCGAAAACCGAACCGATTAATTTTATTATTTTTTTATATTACTATTTTGGTTTTTGGGAGGTAAAAAAATGCACAAAAACCGAATTGAACCGACTGGTTTGGTTCGATTTTTGATTAATCAGCTTTTTTTGCCCACCCCTGGTTTATAACCTTTTATAATTAATGTTCATAATTTTATTCTTATCTTATTTGAGTGGCCAATTAGATAAGACTTGAATAAATTTTATTGCTAGATTAAAATACTTGATCCGTGATTGTCTTGATATTTTAATCATTAGTAGCAAATTGGAATCGGTAATTGCAATTGAAAAACATAACCTAGGTTAAATAATCTGGGCTTGTGTGCTTATTGTGTAAATCAACCTAATATCTTTCTCTACTTAATGTTTTTGTTATCCTAAATTTAGAGAGATTGTTTAAAATATTTAATAGTTAGAGATTAGGTGAAGAACTTGTTTTGTCTAACAAAAGATTAAGGAAAGATAGAGATTAATAGAGTTTATTGTTGGCTACAGTTAATAGTTTCAATAGAAATTGATGATAGAATTAATATATTGATTATGTGCATGTTTGGTGGTGGCAAATGATCTTTTGACTAAAGTTTTCATTATTATTATTTCTTTCTCCTTTAATTAGAGTTTTTATTAAATTATTATCTTTATAATTTTAGTTTCTTTATTTCTTGCCAATTAGTTAAATTCATAAAACCTCTTTTTTTATATGGTTGACATTGTTTTTAGTTAGATTAATTTATATTTTTGTTTTTATTATTGTTATCACTATTATTTTATTTTAAATCTTTGTCTTAAAGTTGATCATAAATAAAAATAGCTTAGTTTTTATGAGATCAATCCTTACTATAAACTAGTTATTCTTAATATCAGTAAAGTTTTAAATTTTGGTGGAAAGTCTGGTTTTGGGTTGTAAAACCTAAAATAAAATTGTTTTGAGTTTTCTGTTGTTCATCTGGGTATATCGGCTGGAAACCCAAGCATGCGGGAGACTGAGACAAACTGTATAGTTTGAGAATTTCTGTGAAAGATTTGAACATGGACTTGACTCTGGTTCCTGAGGGAAGGATTGTTGGGAAATGCTGAGTTGTCCATTCGGATGAGAAATTGATAACCGATAAGATGGTATTCAAATTTATTGATACCATTCTTTATTATTCGTTTAAGATTTGCATAGCATTTATTTTTAATTTTGTTCCAATAATTTTTTGGTATGCATTTTGACAACCCTAAATCAAATTGCTGGTTTCGTCCCCGCCGCTAATAAACGCTAACAAAAATATCTAATTATATACTTTTGGATGGAAAACCAAAGCAATCTTCTAGCTGTGAATGAGTCGACCTTGTGCCAGCTGGTATGCTTAATCCCCCCACCTATCCACATCATCAAGCTAATTAGGTGTAATGGATGAGTAATTCGATTTGATTCAAATCAAATGAATTTGAGTTAAGGAAAAAATTAATTCACTTAATGGATCGAATACATGGATTAGCATATCAAGATACAATAAATTTTCGATAAATGAATGTTCGATAAATAAATAATCTTAATTAAATATTAAAATCTTTTATCTCGACTTGGGCCAATATATTAAATTAGTTATCTTATTGAATGTATACGATAATATATTAATCCTTTAAGTCCCCATAAAAATATAAATTATTTTTCTACTAAATTTCAATGGTACAAGAAAGTTTGTTAAAAAAATATGCTTAAATAAAAATTTAAATTAATAATTAATTAAATACAGCAAAAGAAAAATGAGTACAACCTCAGTTTATTTTTATTTCTTATTTTTTAATTTTTTTTTTTTGTGAATCTAACCAAAATTTCAGAAAGTAAACCGTAAACAATTTCTGAAAACTTCAAATCACCAATCTTTTTACATTTTTCTTCAAATTCTTAACACTCATCTCACATTCTCACAACAATTACTTCAAAAGAGAACACAAAAATTCAAACCAATGAAAACAATTAGCCCATCTCCTAAATTCAACATTTCAACACCTCAATCTCCATTAACCTCACAATCACTTAGTCTCTCTCATCAACTCCATTACGCCGCCAGATTTCATGAAAATGATTTTAATAGATTCCTTTTTTTCTTTTCGGGGCTGTTTCTACAGCCATCAACTCAAACACTTATAACTCGAATGCCTAAATGGAAAAACGAAATCTGCGGATGAAACCGTTCGAACCTCGCCGCAGCACCACCACCACTCCACGCTTTTGTTTGAACTTCAAATGAGGCCTTCGCTCAAGCAATAAAAGATCCAGACGCCCCAGCTGCACCACTCACTTAGTGGTTCATGCTGCAACATCGGTGGGCTTGGCTCCTGACAAGGCATTTGCTATGTTTGGCTTTCGAGAAATTGAATGAGAAGGGAGGAAATTTTGTGATTTTCATTTTTGTCCATTCGTGGGTAAACTATGGTCAATCGACCAACCAACTAAACAGTCAATTGTTAAGGAAAAATAATAAGATAATTATTAAATATAGCATTGTTACAACGATAGAAAGATTTTAACTTATTTTACAGTATCACGGGTAGGGATGGCAAAACCCTGGGTCGGGTCTCGGTATTGCAATGACCGGACCCTACCCAGATGCAACCAGTGCGGGTTTGAATTCGGGTCTGGACTGAGTTTTAATCCGGATATGTGAATTTTATATTTTTTAATATTATATGTGTATATATTTTTTATTTTTTGGTAATTTTATAAGTTTTAAATTTATTTTAATAAATTTTGACATGAAAATATAAACTTTAAGTGTTTAAACTTTATATATATATAATAAATAAGTCAAATAAATATAAATATTTAAAATAATATATATTTTATAATTTTTTTAGTAAAATTCGGGTTCTGGGTTTATCAAGTGATTCCCAAGACCAACCCGGCTTCATATTACCCAGCCCACAAGGCTCGGATATGGTCCAGGTCCAGACCGGGTGGGTACTTTTGCCACCTCTAATCAGGTATAGTATATAATGAAACCAAAAAATAAGGGATTATACTCATTTTTCTCCAAAAAATAGGATGCCTATATTTTCACTCGAAACTTCTGTAAACTCACCTTAGGAAATTATTATCATAAGTTCACATTAATTTTAAAAGAATTTTAATAAAAATTTGGAGAATTAATTAATTAAATCTATCTTCATTTATTGTTTTATAACTATATGTTTTTTTTATTATATTTGGCCACTGAAGTTGTTTTAAAATGAATTTAATATGTTGTTTTACCATCATAAGGTAAAAGGACCTACATGCCTAACAATTTATTGGGAAATTGATGGGTAAAGTAGACACGCAATTAAAGTGAAATTGAGAAATAATGAGACAATAAAATTGTGGGAAAATATGCTCTTTAAAAGCATATGTGTTTATTTAATTGTAATAAATAATTTTTCTGATTAATAAAATCAATGAGGTATTTTATTTAAGTATCTCAGTTAAATTAATATTTTGAGTACAATTTATTTAATCATATTATATGTATTTATGTGATTACCATGTGGATTCATAGAAAAATTAAAGTTATATTATGATTAAATAAATTAAATTCGCAGTTAATAAATAAAGTTGGGCACTTTATTTAGGTATGGACTGTAATAAATTCATTGAATGATTTGTCTTAATAATGTATGAATTTTTTTGATGTAGTATGACTATATTGAACAGGATCACATATGATATTTAATTAACTTTGTAATAAGTGTTAGACTTATTAAATTTCATATGCATTGATTTTACTGTAATCTTAATCTTGAGTTACTTATAATTTCATGATTGTAGTTGTTATTCGATTTGACTTACCAATGGGCATAACACACACTTGTAGTTAAGATTACCTGGTATCTTAGTGGGAGCAATTATGAGTATTGAAGTTATAGATTAACAATATAAAATTTGTACAACACATCTCTTGATGGATTTTCGGCACTTGATCATAGGATTCTCTAGCTAGAGTATGTCAACATATTTAGTATGTTGAAAATGATCATTAGAGAGAACCAGTAAGTATCAAGGAATAAGATGTAATTAAATTGATTGAACAGTTGAGATATCGATTTAATTAACGATGTAGTATAAAGGATTATGTAGTAAAGAGATCAATGTAGCTTGGAATGAATTATTATTCAAGCATACAATTATGGAGGCCAGTTTCAATCTTATAGTGGAGTAGAGTTGGAATTAAATGATTAGGCTTGTTTATTTACAGGCTTAATTGTTATAGCCACTATTGTATGTTCCCAAATAATCTTCCGGTTAACTCATTTAATTGACTGCACCACTACTAGATCTAAAAACAAGAAAACTGACATATTAGGTGATAAACCTAATTATAATATTTGTTAAGACCTTATGGGTTATATTCATGCGTAAATGGGGCCTTGTGTTTTTTACAAGGTGGGCCCCAAAGTGGTTACACATGATCTCCACTTTCACGTAAGTGGAGAGATAATATTAAATTCAAAATATTTATATTTTGAATTATAATAAAGGATAATACATATCTACGGTTTTACAATAGATATTATATAAGTGTATTTTTCTCAAGAAGAAAATATACGGGATTCCAAAATGCATGTTTTGAGAAAAACACTGCAAAAGAAGTCGATTGTTTTAGAACTAGTGAAGCAGACGCCCACACGTCCAGTATTAATCAAACTTGAGTCATAACCTGAAAGATTATTTGGTGAAGAATCGTGATCTAACAGGAGTGGTGGTGACGGACAGTGGCGGATTTAGAAAAATAATTTATCGGGGGTTAAATTAAATATATAAACTTAAATATAATTTTTTTGGTTTAACGCAATCTCTAATTAAAATGTGGCACTCACAATTTAATAATTAGGAATTATAAATATTTTGGGATGTAAGCTTTGATTTTAAGTCAGAGTATAACTTTTATAATTAATAAAATAATAATTGAAATTTAAAGGACGTGGTTACCTAATAATTTGACAGGGATTATTTAGAAATACGGTAATTTTTCTTTATCAAATAAAAATATTTTCTTTTTCCAGTGGGGGCTTGAGCCCCCACTTGTCCTATAGTGAATCCGCCACTGGTGACGGATTGCGATTTGGAAGCCTTGATTACTTCAGTGAAAAAGCAAAGTTGGATTGTCATGGTATGATTTTCTAGATTACGGATTCTTAAATTTATATGAGATCGATCCTAAAAGTTTTTATGAGAAAAACTGTTTTTTTCTTTAACAAGAATAACACAACGACACCAAAAATTATGTGGTTCGATTTTTAGCTTACATTCATGGGAGAAGACAGAAGAAAAATATTTCACAACTCTATATTACACCAAAAATATTTCACTACCCAAAACCCCAATACACCTAATCTCTCACTCACTAATTACTCAAGAGTTTATTAAACTCTTAATACTCTCAACTCTATAAATGCAGGAAGTGCTTCTCTCAAAACTAAAGGCTAAAATGAGGAGGAGCATCTTCCTTTTATAGCAAAAAATTGATTACTATTCATGTCTTTTATTTTATAATTTATTATTAGTTTATTTCTTTACACTGTCCCGCCACTTTTTCTTTCTTTTTTCTTCTTCTTTCTTTCTCTTTCCTTTTCGATGGGTACTAGTAGTGGCCACCATTCACTTTTTAACATTCTTCCCTTGGAGATTAGATTGGGAACAACTCAATCTCCACACCATCCTTTCTGCTTTGCCATAGTCATGTTGCTTACGTTTCTACTAGGCTATAAGAGGATCTACTCCATATAAACTTGTCCGCAATGATCGGCTTGGACAAAACATCTGCTAGATTCTCCTTGGTATAGATTTTTTAGAAATTCACACTTCCATCTTCCACTACTTCTCGAATGAAATGGTACTGAACTCCTATGTGCTTTGTCCTAAAATGAAAGGCTGGATTTCTTGCAATGTACAAGGCACTCTAACTATCACAAAACACAGGTATTTTCTCTTGTTTGTGCTTGAGCTCCTCCAATAATCGTTGTATCCAAATAGTTTCCTTGCAAGCTTGTGTAGCTGCCATGTATTTTACTTCTGTTGTACATAGAGCCAGAACGATTTACAGTTTCAAAACCCAGCTTACGGCACCTCCTGTAAGTGTAAACACATAGCTAGTAGTGTATTTCCTTTTATCAAGATCTTCTGTAAAATCTGAATCCACATAGCCCCTGCGAGTAAATTCTGATCCTCCATAACATAATACAATATCGAAGGTTCCTCTAATGTATCTTAGAATCCTCTTCATAGTTTTATAATAGTCTCCACTAAGATTCGCCATGTGTCGACTGATTGCTCCCACTGTTTGTCCCATGTCCGGTCTAGTATATATTATAGCGAATATTAAACTTTCTACCGTTGATGCATACAGTACTCGAGACATCTTCTTCCTCTATGCTTCATTGCTAGGAAACATACTTGAGGATAACTTGAAATTAACAGGAATGGGGTAAAAATTGGCTTACAATCTTACATGTTGTAGCGCCACAAGATTTTTTTCAAGTAGTTTTTCTGAGAAAGTCAAATCTTCCTATTATCTATGTCTCGGTAAATTTGTATCCCTAGAATCTTGTTTGCTGGTCCCAAGTCCTTCATTTCAAATTCCCAAGCCAACTGTACCTTTAATTCTTGGACTCGATCTTTTTTAGGGCCTACTACCAACATGTCATCCACGTACAACAACAAAATAATGAAATCTTTATCTTTGAACCTTTTGAAATCATTATCCATGTACAACAGTAAAATTTGCATCCCTAAAATCTTGTTTGCTGGTCCCAAGTCCTTCATTTCAAACTCCCTGGCCAATTGTGCCTTTAATTCTTGGACTTGATCTTTGTTGGGACTTACTACCAACATGTCATCCACTTACAATAGCAAAATAATTAAATAATTATCTTTAAACCTTTTGTAATATTCACAATGATCTGAACTAAGTTTGTTGTATCTAAGGCTCATGATGAAGGAACTAAATTTCTTACACCAGCATCTCAGCACTTGTTTGAGACCGTAAAGAGATTTGCTCAACCTAAAAACTAAGTTCTCCTTGCCCTTTTAAGTAAAACCTTTTGGTTGGAGCATATAAATCTTTTCTTCAAGTTCTTAATGAAAATATTGTTTTCACATATAACTGCTGTAGACGTAAGTCAAATGTAGCACACATTGCTAAAACTACTCTGACTATCACAAGTCAAACCACTGGAGAAAATATTTCATTACAGTCAATACCTTCTTTCTGAGTATATCCTTTTACCACTAATTTTACACGATACTGCTCCACTTGGTCATTGCCATCACGCTTGATTTTGTAGACCCATTTGTTACCAATGGCTTTTCTTCCATGTGGTAGTAGTACAAGTTCTCATGTCTTATTTTTGTGTAGAGCCTCAATTTCTTCCTGCATTGATGTCATTCACAAAGCAACATCTAACCTTTTTAAAGTTTCATAAAAAGTTGCTGTCTTATTTTTGGTCGTCTCTCACGAGTTAACCGTCGAACTTCTGGGCCTCGGACTCGACTGGTTCTTGTTCCTCATGCTCTGGTGCTGCTTCAAAAGAATCTGAATCTTTTGTATTACTTTCCATAGATACCGGTATAGTCTCTGACTTTTCCTTCATAATGCTATCATTTTTATCTTTCCTTTTATCTTCTACAAAAATAACATCTCTGCTGATGACGATCTTATGGGCAGTAGGATCCTAGAGACGATACCATTTTACTTCATCAGCATATCCCAAGAAGATACGCATTCTAGATTTTGGATCTAGCTTTGTTCTTTCTTGGGCATTGTATATCATGCACATAGGACATCTAAATGCATGTAGGTGGGAGTAATCAGCTGGCTTTCTAGTCCACATTTCCATCGGAGTCTTCAACTTAATTTTCGTAGATGATGACCGATTTACTATATAACAGGTAGTTTTGGTTGCTTCTACCCATAATGAATTGGGTAGGCCTGCAATCCTCAACATAACTCTTATTCTTTCTATAAGAATGTTGTTCATCTGCTCCGCCACTCCATTTTGTTGAGGAGTGTATGCCACCGTGAATTGCTTTTAAATACCTTATTGCTTACAAAAAATAAAAGACCCGCAGTTTGTATACTTTCCATCGTTATCTATCCTCAAGTATTTTATCCTCTTCCCTGATTCAAGTTCAACTCGTGCTTTGAATTTTTTGAACATTAGAAACACATCTGACTTTTTCTTGATTGGATACACCTAACATCTCCTGGAATAATCATCAATAAAAGTCACCAGATACTTTGCGCCTCTCATGGATATATCTGGTGATTCCCAAACATAAGAATGAACCAAGTCTAGAATGCTTTTGCTTCTGGCAATGGACTGCTGAACTTCAATTATGCTGCTAACTTATAATACAATGCTCGCAAAATGGTAAGTTCACCGATTTAAGCTCTAAAAGCAATTTTTGCTCAAAGACACATCATTGTTGATTTTTCTCCATTTGACGTGACACACGTATTAGTTTCTTGTAGTGTTTCCCCTTTAAACATGAACATATTAGAGCATTGATCTTTTTTACCTTCATCAATACAAGTGCGCCTCTAACAATCTTCATACTCCCATTTTCAACATGAGTTTTGCACTCACGACTATCTATTTATTCTAAAGACAATAGATTTTTCTTCAGGCCTTTAACATGTCATACCTCCTTAATTGTATAAATTGTATCATCAAACATTTTTGTTTTGACAATACCAATACCAATGATCTATAAGGCATGATCATCACCCATGTATACTGATCCTCCAAAGATAGGTTCCTATGTGTGGAACCATTTCTTCGAGATGTCATGTAACGAGTAGTTATGAGTCTATAAGCCAGATGTCAGATAGTTGTTTGTTGCCTCGCTGTAGAGAATTTTGTCATCATTTGGGGTACTTAATACACTCCTCTGAGCATTTGATGACTCAGAGGCTTTACCCTCTCTTCTCTTCTGGTTATTCCAACACTCTTTTTTGATGTACCCTTTCTTGCCACAATTTAACATTTGACATTCTTCTTACTTTTTGATTTTGATCGATCATGATTGTTACTCCCACTGGGGCCACGTTCTGTTAATCTTTCTTTCATCACCGATAATGCTTTCACTTGCTGCAAACTTGCTTGTCTTTCTTCCTTATTTTTCCCCTTACTCTCTTTATTTAATACGGAGGCTGCAACATCCTCAAATAGTAGACCGTCCGCTTGGTTGTTGTTTTTCAAATTGATGATGCGTTGATCATATGAATCTGGTAGACTTTGAATTAGAAGCTTCGCATATTCATTTTCCTTTATTTTATGACCCAACATTGTGAGTTACAAAAATATAGTCTTCAAGGTGTTGATATGATCAGTCACTGATGTAGATTTTGCAATTTGAATAGTGTAAAGTTTCCTTTTCAAGAAGATCTTGTTGTGCAGCGATTTGGCCTCGTATACTCTTGTGAGAGTATCCCTTATTTCCTTTTGCTGTCTTTTTCTCTGCCATACTAGATAATAACCCATCTACAAGTGCCAAGTGTAGATCAACAATGACATTACCGTCCATCTCATTCCACTTGTCATCATCAGTTATCTCTGTGGGTCTTTCTCCAATTGCTGCCAAGTAATTATTTTTCCTCAATATAGCCTTCATCTTTATTTTCCACAACGAGAAATTGTTCCCGTTGGACTTCTCAATTTCATACTTTGCTGCTATTTTGTTGATAGTTGTAAGAATGTGTGAAAATGCACACCAAGAAAGATTAGAGGGGTCACAATAGGCTCACTCAAAACCCAGATTCCTTAGACTTTTATTGCCTCTGTGACAGAACTTTCTTAGACATGTACAAATCCACATGGTTACTTCATTCACACTTTGCTTTGCATCGTAAAATTCTTAGATCGCTTCCACTGTTTCTTGTAAACAAT
Organism: Atalantia buxifolia; assembly: GCA_030444775.1. Taxonomy (NCBI): domain Eukaryota; kingdom Viridiplantae; phylum Streptophyta; class Magnoliopsida; order Sapindales; family Rutaceae; genus Atalantia; species Atalantia buxifolia. The sequence continues at coordinate 30,823,021 of CM059835.1, forward strand.
ACCCTATACGTGAATAGTACCGTATATATAAATAGTATTGTATATGTGAACAGTACCCAACTCTAAAAATACAACCAATATCTCTAATACCATTGTTGGGAAATTGATGGGTAAAGCAGATACACAGTTAAAGTGAAATTGAGAAATAATGAGACAATAGAATAGCATAGGGACATAAAAAATTACGTGGTTTGGTTTTTAGCGTATATCCACGGGTGAAGACAGAAGAAAAATATTTTACTAGTGAATTGAGGATAATAAATATTGTAATATTTTGGCTCGCTACCTAAATCCCAATATACCCAATCTCACACTCATTAATCACTCAAGAGTTTATTAAACTCTTAATACTCTCAACTCTCTAAACGCAGGCAATGCTTATTTTAAAACTGGATGCTGAAATGAGGAGGAGCATCCTTTTAGAGGCAAAAATTGATTACTATTCATGCCTTTTTATTTTATTATTTTATTTTTCCTTACGCGACCCGCTACTTTTTCTTACTTTCTTCTTCTTCTTTCTTTCTCTTCTTTTTCTTTTTCTCTTTCCTTTTTGGTGCGGCACTAATAGTGCCCACTGTTCACTTTTTGACAAAATTTACTTTAACATCAATTTTTTTAATGCACAATTTATTGTTTCTAAATGAGATATAAGTACCACTTAACATCAAAATATTTTCTTACAAAATTTATTATTTTTAAATAATGTATAAGTACTGCTTATTAGTATGATTATTAATATTCAATTAAACTAATAAAATGTATTTATGATATGCGGAGGATTGAAAATGATTAAATTTTGTTTAAAACATATTAGATTATAGAACATAAAACTGAATGGCTAAATTATTAATGGGAGGACAGAATTAGCATGGGAAGGGGATAGTGATATGGATTTATATTTATTTCCAGGACATATAAACAATAAAGTAAATAATTAGTCTTCAAAATAATATTAAATAACTACAAGAAAAATAACGAGACTATGTATTATACATATGCATTTTTAAGCAGTTGAAAAAAGTTCTTGTTCATTGTGATCTTTCTGAAACGTCACAACATCACATAGTGGAAAAAAAAAAGGGTAAAAGATGAAGTTTTTCATAACATGATTATTATAAAGTCGCAAATTGTTAGAATAGCCATATCAATTATCAAACTACCGCTTTGAAAACTTAAGCTAATTTGATTACCAATTATCATGAAAAGTAATTGTGATAGCTATAGATCTATCATTTTCTCTCTTACTGGGTAATGTATTTGGTTTTTATCACTAAATGATAATTTGGTGAAAAAAAAAATCATAATATATATAGCTCGCAAGACAAATGATGATGGAGAGATGCATGGGTGATTGGGTGGTGGGATCATATTATAATTTTAGTGCAAGTGAAATCTTTCAAAACATAATATTCTTAAATTGTCTTGTCTTAAGAAGGGCCCAGTTGGCATTTTGATTGTTAATTTAACTGTGCATGATATCATTTGTTTTATCTTGGAATAAGGATGTCCAGATAGAAGACGCATGTCTTTTCTTGCCTCCTCATTTTCTGGGTTGCATCAATAACAAATAATACATGGACAAGTATAAAAAAGATGTACATCCGTGATTTTGATAAAGTGTCTGTATCTTTTAACAGCGTTTGCAGAAGACAAACATATCTTGTTCGTAATTCAATCAACCATGAAGCATTTCCAGACCAAAGTAAACGAGGCGGTTGAGGGATGTCGGCCGGCTATGGCATCTTCATGAAATTTTAAGTTTTTCATTTGTTTTCACATTTTATCGCAGTTTTGCAGTTCAAAGATCAATATTTAAGTTTATGACCAAATGATAAAAATTCAAAACTTCGCTGTTAGTTGTTAAAATCAATCATTCTCTTGATGTTTCAGAACCCATGAAAATTTCTGGTCGTTAAAAAAAAAAAATTGTTAATTTTCATTTTCTTTTTTATGTCACAATTTTACCTCCAAAAACTTTCATTAATTAATGGTAGATTTTATCGTATTATGGTTAAAATAATAAAAGAACATAAAAGTTGAAAATTGACTAAATGTTTGTTTAAATTTGTTTTTGCGAGGTTTAGAAATGATTTTGAAAAACTAAAAGTTAATTATAATATTTGGTAATTTTTTTATTTTTGGTAAAATTATTTTATCCTACAACAGATTTTGAAAAGTAGAAGAGTAATTTTTAAAATTTGATAAATTTTTGGTAAAATTATATTGTTTTCAGTCACTTGTACTCTTATAATATATTAACAACAAAATTTAACAAACACTTATGACTGATTTTAAGACTTACATTAATTTTAAAAATAAAATTTACCAAAGCTGATTCTTTTCACAATTAATTATTCTTATAGAATAACTAACAGTAATTATTTAAAAAATAGCAGGATTACCAAACAAATTTTAAATTTTTTAAATGATATGGAGATTTTGATAGATTTTAAAACCCAAAGAAAATATGATTAATTTTAACAAAAGAGGGGGTTGTGAATTTGAGCATTTTCCTATAATTTAGTAATCATTCACTATAAACACAGAGAACTTTCATCATTCTTCACTACCCCTGAAAAGAAAGAAAGAAAAGTAAATAAATTAATTAAAAAAATTTCGTAAGCAAAAAAATACGAGCAATCAATGGATTACAAAGAACCTTCAGTAATGAAGGAGCAGAAACTTCTTCGAAGTATAAGCCAAGTAAGAAAGTGACAGAAATAAAATTCCAGCGAATTGTATGGAAAGGTTGTCACTTGCAAGCAAAAGAAGTCGGTTTCTTATTATGATTCTGTTTGTGCTTGTGCTTGAGTTTGTTCTTTTGCCCAATGCCATTATAAACACATTCACTTCTCTTTCTTTCAATGATTCCCTATTCTTCGATCCAATAAGAAAATAAAAAAGAAAATAGGGTTAAAGTTCAATTATCCGCTGAGACAAGGAGCGTGGGTTGTCCAAACTTTTCCGCTTTTCCTCTTTATCTTTTTGGTTGTGATATGTACCCTTTTATGGAAGATCATGACCTTCTTGGGCACCATGTGCATGAAACGTGATAACGTGATAGTGGATCAATGATGATCGTCTCATTCTCACACGAAAGACAAACACCAATAAGCAGTGGACACACACATACACAAACATATCCATGTATAAATACACATTATTATAACCTTATACCTATATATATGCATATATATTATAACCTCCATAAATTAATAGATTGTTACGTATCAAATTTATTAATAAAAGAGGTATTATTAATTTATAAACAAATTTATTAATTTATTACTCAGGAAAGTAAACCTGTAATAACATATACTCACAAATCTTAGAAAGAATGCTATCTGCGCACAAAGACATGTGTTGTCGATTGTGCCCAATTTCGTTTTATTTAGAGTATTCAACTTGTTAGGCGATCTTAAGCCTTGATTTCAACTAGAAGGCCGGCACCAAAAGACTACGTTCAGTCATCCAGACTGGATCAGTGCGCCCTTAAGGCCTCACAAGCTTAACAGTATGTCATTCGAGAAATTCCTATTGAGCTTGTCTCTCAGTGGAAGAGAGAAGGATATACTCATCTCCATCTTGGCAGAGTCCGATTAATTCTTACTCTCTATGGCAAAAAAGGATTGCCTGTCACAGCCAGATTAGCACTTCTTGACACAAGGTTCAAAGAATACCAACATGTCGTTATCGGAACAATGCTCACAACCCTTCATGCTGGAAGTGTTCTTTTAACCTTCTACCCAAATTGCAACCTATCGCTTGAAGACCCAAACCTACCAATAACCATAAAAGTCCAAATTCAGCTCCAAGGAGCAGAACAACCAGTCTCCGCAAAAATGGCAACTCTACACCACCAATTGGTGTACCGCCTTCAGAATCATGCTCTTGATCTTCCTACTCCTCAAACCAATTGGTGTACTCGCATACTCTTTCCTATTTTTTTTATTCAGATTTCAATTTGATTTTGCTTTAGGATTTATTTCCAAAAGTTCTTGTAACTAACTCTATATAATGTACTCGTATACTCTTTCCTATTGGTTTAGATTCAGATTTCGATTTGATTTTGGTTGAGGATTTATTTCCAAAAATTCTTTTAACCAACCCTATATAATGTACTCACATATAATAAATAGAGACATATCAGTTTTGATGCAATTAGTGAGAGGGTTAATTCTTTTTGGTTGTTAAACAACTCTTTGAACTTATTGGATTTCTGTGGCATTCAATTTTTTAATTTATCAATCAGATCATCCGTAGTTGATTGTAGCATCCTCACACACCAAGATTCATGCTTTCATTGAGCATCAGTCGCAGTTCCATACAATTCTAGGTTTAGATTTGATCTTAGAGACCAAATTGATTAGGGTCGTGTCAGTTCTTAGCGGGGTTCGTATCACTTCGGCTCCGATACTAGTGTTAGGTGGTCATGGGTAGATCATTAGGCTAAGATTGTTCGTGAACTGCAGCAATGATACCAGTGATAGATGATCTTGGGACTTTCTCAACAATAAAAGCTAGCTCAAGGAGAGAGGGTTTTCCTCATAGTTATAAAGTCAATACTAGCACCTTTCACAACCAACGTAGGATAACCCCAACACAACCAACTATCCATTTCTTTGATAAATAACCCTCCCTTCTCGATCAATCTTCTAATTTTATTTCCAATCTCTCTCTTTTACCCTTGAACAGTGAGAAGAGGGAACTTTTGGGTAAATGAATAATTCTAGCTGAAGCAATCATGGCCTCATTTTGAAATATTCACAAGCTAAGAAGGGGGTGAATTAAGTTTCTAAAAATTTAAGCAACTAAACCTACATGCAATTTAAATAAAACAACCAAATTTGAAATAAATAAATTAATGTGCAATGAAAAATAAAGAGATAGGGTAAGAGAGAGCAAACACGTGATGTCATGACCAAACCAAGATCTAACAAGATACAATCCGCTTTGGGCCATGAAAAGGCCAGCACAGATTTGTTTCTGGCCCGCCCATACACCACAAAATATGTCTTGCCAATTAAGATGTGGATCACCCCTTATAAACCCAGCATCTCTCCCGTATTTTACCGATGTGGGATTTACCTAGGGTGTTACATACAGCCCCCTCAGGGACTCAGCATCTTCACTGAGATTTACCCCACCATCGCTCAAGAGGACACGCAGAACCGCTTTGATACCATAATGTTATGACCCAATCTAGACGTGACAAAAAATTGTTTACTTTAGGCGTTAACAAGGTCCGCTCATTCACCCCCAAAACGTATCTTCTCAATTAAAGTGTTGATCGTCCATTATAAACCCATCACCTCTCTTGTGCTTTACCGACGTGGGATTTGCCTAGGGTGTTACATACATCCCCTTGGGGACTTAATGTCCTCACTGAGGTTTGCTCCCTCATCACTCAAGAGGACACGAGGAGCCTCTTTGATACCATAATGTCATGACCCAACCCAGACCTGGCAAGAAATTATTTGCTTGGGGTGTTAACAAGGCCTGCACGAGTTTGTTTCTGGGGCACCCATATACCCCAAAACGCATCTAGCCAATTAAGGTGTGGATCACCCCTTATAAACCGAACATCCTTCCCGTACTTTGCCGATGTGGGATTCGCCTAGGTGTTACATACACCCCCTCTAAGACATAGTGTCTTTGCTGAGGTTTCCCCTGCCATCGCTCAAGACGACACGTGGAGCATCTCTAATACCATAATGTCATGACCCGACCCATACCTGGCAAGAAATTGTCCACTTCGGGCGTTAACAGAGCCTACACGGGTTTGTTTCTGGCGCTCATACACCCTAAAACGCGTCTTTTCAATTAAAGTGTGAACCACCCATTATAAACCTAATATTTCTCCCGTGCTTTGCTGATGTGGGATTTGCCTAGGGTGTTACATACACTTCCTTGGGCCGAATCTTAGCATCCTCATTAAGGTACACCCCACCATCGCTAAAGAGGACGCACGGAGTCGTTCTGATACCATAATGTCAAGACCCAATCGAGACCTAGCAAGATATTATCCGCTTTGGGCATTAACAAAGCCTGCATCGTTTTGTTTGTATGGGTCCCATACACCCCAAAATACGTCTTGCCAATCCAGGTGTTGATCAGCCCTTATTAACCCAGCATCTCTCCTGTACTTTGCCGATGTGGGATTCACCTAGGGTGTTACATACACTCCCCTTGGGGACTCAGCGTCCTCGCTGAGGTTTGCCCTACCATCACCAAGGAGGACACACGGAGCCGCTCTGATACTATAATTTGAACATGCAACCGAGACCTGGCAAGATATTGTCCGGTTTATGCCTTAACAAGGCCTGTATGGTTTTGTTTCTAGGGCGGCCATGCGCCCCAAAACCCGTCTTGCCAATTCAGGCATGGATCACCCTTTATAAAGCAGGCATCTCTCCCGTGCTTTGCCGATGTGGGATTTGCCTAAGGTGTTACATACACCCCATTTGGAATTCAGTGTCCTGACTGAAGTTTGCCCTACCATCGTTCCAGAGGACATGCGGAGCTGCTCTGATACCATAATGTCAAGTCCTAACCGAGACTTTGCAAGATATTGTCCGCTTTGGGCCTTAACAAGGCCTGTATGGTTTGTTTCTAGGGAGCCCATACACCCGAAATGCATCTTGCAAATTAAGGTGTGAATCACCCCTTATAAACCTTGCATCTCTCCCGTGCTTTGCTGATGTAGGATTTGCCTAGGGTGTTATATACACCCCTTTTTGGGACTCGGTGTCTTGGCTGAGGTTTTCCTTACCATTACTCAAGACGACACACAGAGTTACTGTGATACCATAATGTAATGACTCAACCTAGATCTGGCAAGATATTGTCCGCTTTGGGCATTAACAAGGCCCGCACATATTTGTTTCTAGGCTGTCGATACACACCAAAACTCGTCTCGTCAATTATACTGTGAATCGCCCTTTATAAACCTAACATCTCTCCTGTGCTTTGCCGAGACGGGATTTGCCTAGGGTGTTACATAGACCCTCATTAGGAACTCAGCGTCCTCACTGAGGTTTGCCCCACCATCGCTCAAGAGGACACGCGGAACCGCTCCGATACCATAATATCATGACCCAACCTAGATCTGGCAAGATATTGTTTGCTTTAGACATTAACAAAGCGCACATAGGCTTGTTTCTAGGGCGCCTATACACCTCAAAACGCGTCTTGCTAATTAAGGTGTGACACCCCTTATAAACCTAACATCTCTCTCGTGTTTTGCTGTTGTGGGATTCGCCTAGCGTGTTACATACACCCCTTATTGGGGACTCAGTGTACTCGCTGAGGTTTCCTCAACCATCACTCAAGAGGACACGCGAAGCCGCTCTGATGCTATAATGTTATGACCAAACCTAAACCTAGCAAGATATTGTCTGCTTAGGGCGTTAACAAGGCCCATATAGATCACTACTTATAAACCCCCTTGGGAACTCACCGTTTTACTGAGTGTTGCCCCACCATCGCTTAAGAGGACATTCGAAGCCTCTCTGATACCATAATGTCATGACCCAAACCGCTTTGGACATTAAGGGGGCCCATACTCCCCAAAATGGGTCTTGCCAATTAAGGTGTGGATCAACCCTTATAAGCTTAGCATCTCTTCCGTACTTTGCGGATGTGGAATTCACCTAGGGTGTTACATACACCCCTTTGGGGACTCAGTGTCCTCGTTGATGTTTACTCCACCATCACTTAAGAGGACATGCAGAGCCGCTCTGATACCATAATGTGATGACCCAATCGAGACCTGGCAAGATATTGTATGCTTTGGGCCTTAACAAGGCCTGTGTGGTTTTGTTTCTGAGGTGCCCATACATCCTAAAACGCGTATTTGCAATTAAGGTATAGATCATCCCTTATAAACACAACATCTCTCCCGTCTTTTGCCAATGTGGGATTTGCCTAGCGTGTTACATGCACCCCCCGGGGACTCAGTGTACTCGCTGAGGTTTTCTCCACCATCGCTCAAGAGGACATGCGGAGCCGCTCTTATACCACACTGTCATGACCCAACATAGACATGGTAAGATATTGTCCACTTCGGGTGTTAAGAAGGCCCGCACAGATTTATTTTTAGGGCAACTATACACCTCAAAATGCATCTTGTCAATTCAAGTGTGGCTCACCCCTTATAAATCTAATATCTCTCCCGTTCTTTGCCGATTTAAGATTTGCCTAGGGTGTTACATACACCCCTTTCGGGACTCATCGTCCTCCTTAAGGTTTTCCCCACTATCGTTTAAGAGTACACGCGGAGCCTTTCTGATACCATAGTGTCATGACACAACCCGTACCTGACAAGATATTGTCCGCTTTGGGCTATAACAAAGACTATATGGGTTTTTTTTTTGGAAGCCTGTACACCCCAAAACGCTTCTTACTAATTCAGGTGTGGATCACCCCTTATAAATCCCAGCATCTCTCCCGTGCTTTCCCGATGTATGATTTACCTAGGGTGTTACATACACCCCTTTGAGGATTTAGCATCCTCTCTGAGGTTAGCCCCACCATCTCCCAAAATGACACGCGGAGCCTCTTGAAACCATAATGTCATGACCCAACCCAGACCTAGCAAAACATTGTCCGCTTTGGGCGTTAACAAGGCTTGCACAGATTTATTTCTAAGGCGCTCATACACCCCAAAACGCATCTTCCTAATTAAGGTATGGATCACCCTTTATAAAATCAGCATTTCTATAGTGCTTTACCGATGTGGAATTTTCTTAGGGTGTTACAAACACCCCCGTTGGGGAGGAAGCGTCCTCCCTGAAGTTTACCCCACCATCGCTCAAGAGGACACGCAGAGCCTCTCTAATGCCATAATATCATGAACAATTCCACACTTGGTAAGATATTGTCCGCTTTGGGCCTTAACAAGGCCTATGTGGTTTTGTTTCTGAGGTGCCCATATGCCCCAAAACGTGTCTGGCCAATTAAAGTGTGGATCACCCTTATAAACTCAGCATGTCTCCCGTGCTTTGCCAATGTGGAATTCACCTAGGGTGTTACATATACTCCCCCTGGGGACTCAGTGTACTCGCTGAGGTTTCCCCTATTATCGCTTAAGAGGACAAGCGGAGCCGCTCTGATACCATAATGTCATGACCCAACCTAGTCCTGACATGATATTGTCCGCGTTGGGTGTTAACAAGGCCCGCACATATTTATTTTTGGGGCAACCATACACCCCAAAACGTATATTGCCAATTCAGGTGTGAATCACCCCCATAAACTCAGCATCTCTCCTGTGATTTGCCGATATGGGATTCGCCAAGGGTGTCACATAGATTCCCTTGGGTACTCACTATCCTCACTGAGGTTTGCCCCACCATCGCTCTAGAGGACACGTAGAGCCTCTCTGATACCATAATGTCAAGACCCAAACCAGACTTGACAAGATATTGTCCGATTTTGACGTTAACAAAGCCCTTACGGGTTTGTTTTTGGGGCGCCCATACACCCTCAAACGTGTTTTGCCAATTAAAGTGTGGATCACCTTTTATAAATCGAGCATCTCTTCCGTACTTTGTTGATGTGGGATTCACTCAGGGTGTTGCATACACCCCCTTGGGAACTCAGCATCCTCGCTGATGTATTCCCCACAATCACTTAAGAGGACACGCAGAGCCGCTCTAATAACATAATGTCATGACCCAACCCAGACCTAGTAAGATATTGCTCGCTTTGGGCCTTAACAAGGTATGTATGGTTTTGTTTCTACGGTGCCCATACAACCCAAAACGTGTCTTGGCAATTAAGGTGTAGATCACCCCTTATAAACCTAGCATCTATCCCGTGCTTTGTTGATGTAGGATTTACCCAGGGTGTTAAATACACCCCCTTGGGGACTCATCGTCTTTACTGAGTTGCCCCACCGTTGCTCAAGAGGACATGCAGAGTCGCTCTAATACTTTAATGTCATGACCCAACAGAGACCTGACAAGATATTGTCCGCTTTCAGCCTTAATAAGGCCTATATTGTTTTTTTTTTCTAAGGGGCCTATACACCAAAAAACACGTCTTAACTATTAAGGTATGGATCACCCTTTGTAAACCCAGTATCTCCCCCTTACTTTGCCGATGTGGCTTTCGCCTAGTGTACTACATACACCCCCTTGGGGACTCAGTGTACTCGCTGAGATTTCCCAAATTATCGCTCAATAGGACACGCGGAACCGCTTAGATACCCTAAAATGAGTCTTCCCAATTCAGGTGTGGATCGCCCCTTATCAACCCAGCATCTCTTCCGTACTTTTCCGATGTAGGATTTGCCTTGGGTGATACATAGACCTCATTGGGGACTCACCGTCCTCGTTGACATTTGGCCTACCATTGCCAAAGAGGACACGCAGAGCCTTTCTGATACTATATTGTCATGATCCAACCCATATTTGACAAGATATTGTCCGCTTTGGGCCTTAACAAGGCCTGTACGGGTTTGTTTCCGGGGTACTCGTACGCCCCAAACGCTTCTTGCCAATTAAAGTGTGGATCACCACTTATAAACCCAGCATCTATCCCGTGCTTTCCTGATGTGGGATTTACGTAGGGTGTTACATACACCTCATTGGGGACTCAGCGTCCTCACTGAGGTTAGCCCTACTATCGCTCAAGACGAAACGCAGAGCCTCTTTGATACCATAATGTCATGACACAACCCAGACTTGACAATAAATTGTCCGCTTTGGGCGTTAACAAGGCCTGCACAAGTTTGTTTCTAGGGTGCTCATACACCCAAAAACGCATCTTGCCAATTAACCCCAAAACGCATCTTGCCAATTAAGGTGTGGATCACTCCTTATAAAACCAACATCTCTCCTGTGTTTTGCCGATGTGAAATTTTCCTAGGGTGCTACAAATACTCTCGTTGGGGACTCAGTATCCTCACTGAGGTTTGCCCCACCATTGCTCAAAAGGACACGCAGATCGTCTCTGATGCCATAAAGTCATGATCTAACACAGACCTTGCAAGAAATTTTCCGTTTTGGGCGTTAACAAGGCTTGCATGGGTTTGTTTCTAGGGCGCCCATACACCTCAAAACGCGTCTTACCAATTAAGGTGTGAATAATCCCTTATAAACCCAACATCTCTCCTGTGCTTTGTTAATGTGGGATTCGCCTGGTGTGTTACATACACCCCGTTTGGGACATAGTGTACTCGCTGAGGTTTCCCTCACCATCACTCAAGAGGACACGCGGAGCCGCTCTGATACCATAATGTCATGCTCCAACCTAGACTTGGAAAGATATTGTTTACTTTGGGTGTTAACAAAGCCCGCACGGATTTGTTTCTAGGGTGACTAGGCACCCCAAAATGCGTCATGCCAATTCAGGTATGGATCACCCCTTATAAACCCAGCATCTCTCCTGTGATTTCCCGATGTGGGATTTACCTAGGGTGTTATATACACTTCTTTGGGGACTCACTTTCCTCATTAGGGTTTGCCTCACCATTGCTTAAGAGGATACACGGAACCTTTCTGATAGTATAATGTCATGACCCAAACCAGACCTGGTAAGATATTGTCTGCTTTAGACGTTAACAAGGCTTGTATGGTCTTGTTTCTGGTGCGCCCATACAACCCAAAATGCGTCTTGCCAATTAAGATTTGGATCAACTCTTATAACCCAATGTGGAATTCGCGTAGGGTGTTACATACACCCCTCTTCGGGACTCAATGTCCTTACTGAGGTTTCCCCCACTATTGTTCAAGATGACACACAGAGTCGCTCTGATACCATAATGTCATGAACCAACCAACACCTGGTAAGATATTATCCACTTTGGGCCTTAACAAGACCCGCACGGATCTATTTCTGGGGCAACCATATACCCAAAATGCTTCCTACCAATTAAGGTTTGGATCACCCCTTATAAACCTAGTATCTCTCCCGTGCTTTTCCAATATGCGATTTGCCTAGGTGTTACATATACCCCCTTTGGGGACTCAGTGTCCTCGCTGAGGTTTACTCCACCATCGTTTAAGAGGACACGCAGAGTCGCTCTGATACTATAATGTCATGACCCAACCGAGACCTGGTAAGATTTGTCCGCTTTGGGCCTTAACAAGGCCTGCATGGTTTTGTTTCTAGGGCCCCCATACACCCCAAAACGTGTCTTGGCAATTAAGGTGTAGATCACCGCTTATAAACCCAGGTTCTCTCACTTGTTTTGCCAATGTGGGATTTGTCTAGGGTGTTACACACGATTTTTATATGGTTTGGCCAATCGTGCCTACATACACGCCTTCAAGTTTACTGGGCTTGAGGATTTCACTAAGTAAGCCTCCAAGGCTTCAACAACTCTTACAATTGACTTCGAAGGTGTCAAGAGATTATCCATAATTTTTTAGCCCAAGTGTATCCCAACACTTATAATCACTCAACAATAAAAATTACAAGTGTGTTTTCTCTCACACAAGAAAAGCTCAAAGTGTGAATAAATGAAACAAAAATAATTTTAAAGCTCAATAGTGGTTGTATACTTAGTAATAAGTTTAATGATAACTGTTGGATCTCTATATGTTTGAATTTGATTGAGCCATTTTATAGTTGGAGCTGAAAACTAGCTGTTATTAACTTTTTTGGAGAAATCGGATCGCCGTTAGCTATTGTTGGTTTACCATTTTGACTAGTCCAAATGGCCGTTGAGTTGATATTTTAAATAGTCGGTTAATCGTTTAGAGTTATCGGTTAGCTGTTTCTTTCGAGAAACCTGCAAAACAAATTTAGCTTGTCCGTTCTTACTAAACGGTTCACGGTTAGAATGTAATTCCTTTCTGGAAATTATTGGTTCGTAGTTTGGAATTATCGGTTAGCCATTTATTTCTAAAAAACTGCAAAACTAATTGTGGCTATCTGTTCTTGCTAAACAGTTCACTATTATAATCTATTATCTTTCTGGAAATTATCAGTTAACTATTTCATTCAATAGTTCACTGTTATTTTCCAAAATTAGCATTTTAACAGACTTTTGCAGAGAATGATTTTCTGATTAAAGTTAACGATTATCCAAATTCATAAACATGTCTAATATTATACGGATTTAAGAGTTTTTTAATATTGATAGCTTCAAAGTTTTTAATAAAAATCATATGAAGTTTGTTATCATTAAAATCAATATTATATAATTATTTATGTCAACACATTTTACCTAGCTCTATATATCATTTCATTATCTTAATTCATTGAATTTTATCAATCAAATCAATTAAATATTAATTAATCCATTAAAAATTGATTGTATTTTTCCAATGTAATTAGTTCAGAGGTTTCAAATTTAGAAGAAATCATTGCTAACATCATTGAAAATCTTGCTAATGAAAAAGCTAAGGATGATACAATAGCTTTGGAGGTTGTTACATGCAAGAAAGTAATCAGAGCATAAAAATTGTTTCATAATTTTTTTACTGTAATTTGAGAATTAAACCCTAGTATTTCTAAGTACAATAAGAAAAATTAAAGATGAGATCCAATTGGATTTAAATTTTAAGAAAAAAAGGAAAATAAGTAACAATATTTAATAAAATATCATAGTCAATTATATTTATAGTGTTAGCAAATCATTAGTTTATTATATGAATCGGATCACAATTATAAATGTTGGAATTATGCGATCATATTTATCTATTTTTTTGTACTTAATAGATTTTCTAATTAATAAAATAATTAAGATATTGTTGAGATATCTTAATTGCATGAATAATTTTTATTTGATCTCACTTAATCATATTATATGTACCTATGTTATCACTAAGTGGAGCCCCAGAAAACATAAATACAAGTTATCTTATGACTAAATAAATTGAATTAAATGATTTATCTTATTCATGTATGGATTTACTGATATAGTAACAGATCAAACCAAGTCACATATGAGAATTAATTAATCTTAAAATGACTACTAGAATTATTAAATCTCATAGGCATGATTTTACTACAATATCAATCTTGAGTTAATTATAGTTTCATGATTGTAATTGTTATTTCATTATACTCAAGATTACCTCGTATCTTTGTGGAAGAAATTATGAGCAATGAAATAATAGAAGAATAATATATATTTTTTACAACACATCTTTACTGGGTTTTCTATACTTGATAAAATATTTCTTTGGTTAGAATGTGATGAGATTAAGGATAAAACTATCACAAGCACATGGGATGAGGCATATTCAGATCCTACTCAAGTTCCCGTCGAACCCGTTACAAGAGCTCGAGTAAAGAAATTCAAAGAAGCACTTAATGGATTGATTTAAGCAACTTGGGCTCAATCAAATTTGTGGAGGCCTATTGAAGGAATCGCACATGATAAATGTATGATTCAGGCTCTTGAAGTTTCCAAATAATTACTTCCATGAAATAGGGAGTTGGCTTGCACATTATGGCGAGAAAATATATTATTTTCTTTTTTCAGATATTTTCTCATTTCTTGAGGAGGCTGTTAGGGAAACAAATCAATTATTTCTATTTTAATTGCCTAGTTTCCATTTAATTGATGTAAGGCATTTAAGCCAATTAGGATCTTGATTTAATTTAGATTCTTTCCTATTTACTTAGATTAGGATTTTGATTTGGTTACTTAGACTATGATTCAGATTTGATTTAGATTATTTCCTGTTATGGAAGATTCAGATTCAGATTTGATTTTTGGTTTAGGATTTATTTCCAAAAACTCTTATAACCAACCCTATATAATTTACTCATATCCAATAAGCCAAAGAAGTTTTTGATGCAATTGGTGAGAGAGTTAATTCTCTTTGGTTCTTTACAAACTCATTGAACTTATCAAATTTTTGTGGTGTTCAAACTTTTGACTCATCAATTAGACCGTCTATAGCTGATTGTGGCATCTTCGCATACCAAGGTTCATGCTTTCAATAAGCATTGGGTCGAGGTTCCATTCCATTCTTAGTTTAGATTCGATCTTGGGAACTAAATTGATTAGGGTCGCGTTAGTTCTTGACGGGATTCGTATCAGAGTGTGTCAACATAATTAATGATATAGTAAAAGGGATTGTTTACTAAAGAAATCAATATAACATGGATTGAATTATAATTGAAGAATACTATTCTAAATAGCATATAATTATAGAGGTTAGCTCATTTAATTAAATGTACCACTATTGAACTAATAAATAAGATAACTAGTTATTTAGGTCAAAAGCCTAAATATATTATTATTCAGTAGTACGCTCCATTTAATATGCTTGTGTATAAGGAACCTTGTGTTATTTCACAAGATAGGGCCAATAACAAATATAAATGATGCACAACTTTTAAAATTAAATTATCTTTTAATTTAAATCAAATATTTTTTTATTTAATATAATTAAAAGAGATAACCAAAGAGCATAGGATTTTCACTAAAAAGTATAAAATGTTTGCTTTTTATAAAAAGAGCAAAGAATCCACAACATATAAAATAGAAAAAAAAATTTGTTCTCTCTAACTTTGCGAGAAAAATTTCAATTGCTAGCTGCTTTTGGTTAAAAAGTCACCCACACATCAAGTGTAGCTCAAACTTGAGTTATAATCTGGAAGATTTCTGGTGATGGATAATGACCTAAATGATTGGTGGTGACGGATTATAGCATAGAGAATTATTGGTGATTAGTTCGTGACTTGGGAGCCTAAATTATTACTACAAAAAGGCAAAGGTGTATTTTTTTTTTGATAATTTTACATTGCGATCCATTAATTTCCGTTACAAAACATCTTTTAACCAACAATAATGAGGGTTTCTAAAATGTATTATCTTATTAGTTTATGGAAATATTAATTTAGACTATTACCCCAAGCCGAGGTTGTAAAAAATTATTATATAATCTATATTATTAGTTTATAGAGATTGCACTTATGTGTTGAGGTTAAACACTTAATTAATTTTAAATAAGTACCCATTTAACTCTTTTGTTTTAAAAATCTCTTAAAACATCTTTGATATTACTTCATAGTTGTTGTTTTTTTTTTTATCTAACTAAGATTCAAGAGCAAAATAATATTTCTATCTCTCTTTTTTTTTGTAAGTGAACCTCTAGGCAAAGAGGAAAACTTAATGAATTAAATAAAAAATCTATTTAGGGAGAGACATAATAAGAACCATGCTATAAAAGTAGAAAAGAAAACACAATGAAAGTCACTAAAAACAAATATGAACTATTTCAAACTCTGGCTCTCCTTCAGAATCAATATTGGTGGAGTATGATGATGAAAGCTTTTTATGAGAATTGGTGCATGTGGTAGAATGCTTAGTAAAAGACCTACCAAGAGTGAGAGACCTAAAATTGAAAATGCATCAATCACACTAACCCCAAATTTCGAAATAGTATTTCTACATAATATCATATAAAATTAAAAAAAAAACTCTAACATGAAAAAAGTGGAAAAAAAAAAGATAATAAGGTAAATGAGCCATACCTCATGTCATCTAGAGAAAATATATCAAAGATGTTTCCCTCATGTTTTATAACCCATCAAAACCACCCTAAAATCTAGTAAGTGTCAAATTTATTATCATTTTACAAAATTTTCCTTGATGGATGTAAATCTTAAATATTTGATGTAACAAAAGTTTGATGTTCTAATATTCATTGATTTTTTAGAACACTGGAACGCAAGAATGTTCTAAGTTTACATTGATTCGAAAGAATACATGAATATAGGTGTTAAGACACATCGATTCCACATAATGTCGATAATTAACTAAACTCAAAAACTCACACAGTGCTTTTAAAACTAAAAATATTATTGAGGTCAAATCTACAGTTTATTGCAAGAAATAATCAATAATTAAATAACCAAAGCCCACTTGTACAAAGTTACAAAAGACACTTATTTATATTAACTACGACTTATTTTAATTTAATTAGAAAACCTATTTTAATAGGACTTATATCTAAATTAGAAATACACCTTAAATAAGCAATGCCTAAACAATAAAACTTAACTCTAAATAGCAACCAAATGAAACTAAAATACAAGTTAATTAAAGTATTCCTAAATATTATAAATTTCAACCTAATTAGGATTTCTTCAATTTTCGGCTTTGCATCATTCCCATCATGGTGGAGTAAATTCGTCGTCGAATTTTTCTTGTTATAATCTCTAAGAACATCTTCACGTCTATATGGATTAATTTTTCAAAATAGATTCTCGATATAGTCAGCGAGCTTTAAATTTTCAAACTTTTGTAACAATTTCCATCCAATCACTCCAATAGTGTAAAATAAATTCTTCTGTCAAAAAGTTCTCTAACATTACCTTCTCGTACTTTTGCTTTGAATTTCAACATATTCAAGACAATAATTTCTTTTCATAATCTACTGACTGTTGAAAGATAACACAACAACTCTTTTTGTCTTCTTTAGGCAAATCGAGAGAACCATATGAGATTATATCAAAGAGTACCTCTCTTCACTCCACAAGATCATAAGATGTATCAATAGTTACCTCCACTTTGGTGGTTCATTTGAATTGGTTAGAGGATCTTGAGAAGTTAAGGTTGATGCGAATGGCCAATCAATATGCTCATTGGATGAAGTAACATTGACAAAGCAAAGTCATAGTTTACCTTAATAATATTATCACCACAAACAACTTCGTCAACTATATCTCTGCTTTATGTGTATGATTTCCTATTTTGAAGTTTCTCTAAATCTTGAGCAATCAATCGCTAAACCCTCAACAATCCAATCAAAATATATTTTTTGAAGATGAAATCTTCATGATGATGTGGTTTCATGACTTAGAATTTTTTTTTTTTGGTATTTGTTTAAGTTTTTTCTTGGCAATACTATAATTAAATGAAGGTACTATGTCAAAACTATAAACAAGTAAAAGATAGGAATACTGGTGATGGTAATAAAAAATTGGATACGAATAAGGTGGATCTAGAAGATTTGACAATGGTAAGTGTGATAGTAGTGGGCGTTTGTCTGAAAAAAGTGGTGGTTTGATTGAAAGTTTGAGACATGCAACAACTGTTTGTGTTGGTTTTGATTCTGGTGATCAGTGCATCAATCGATAGTGGTGAATAGTTAGAAAGGATGTACTTATGGAGAGGAGTTGATCGAGAGTGGTGGTGTATAATGGAGGCGTTGTCCAACGCACGGTTAAATTCAGCAAATGAAAGCTATGGTGGTGTATGGCTTTTAATCATTTTGTAGGTGATTTAGTGGTAAAAGGTTGCATTCATGGTTAATTTTAGTGGTCAACTTCTTTTAACTATTGTGGTGGTGATTGATCAACTGAAAAAGAGCTAGATCAGTGGCATGGAGACTATGCATGGCAGCTTTTGTGGTGATTATGGTGTACTGTTTTGGTTTTTCAAATTGTCTATCTTTTTTAAAGCTAAACCAGATTAATGATTAAAAAAAGAGAAATGGTACGTTTTGAGAATAGTCAAGAATTAGGCTTTTAGCTCTGATACTAAATTAATGCAGCGGAAGTTTAATTTTCTAATACTTCGTGATTCTTGAAAACATCAAAATCTACAGCTTGCATTCATTCAAAAAAAATATATCGTGAATTTAGGAGGTTAAGAATCATTGATTTCGCAAAATGTTGGGAATTAACTAAACTGAAAAACTCACATAGAGCTTTCAGAACTAAAAATATTATTGAACTCAAATCTACAGTTTTTTTTTTGTCAAATAATCAATGACAAAATAATCAAGGCTTACTTGCAAAAGCTACAAAAGACACTTATTTATATGAACTACAACTTATCCTAATTTGACTAAAAAACAAAGTTTAATGAGACTTATACCTAACTTAGAAATGCAACTCAAGCAACCAATGCCAAAACAGTAAAACTCTTAAATAGACGACCAATTAAACTAGAAAACTAATTAAAGTATTCCTAAATATTATAAATTTCTATCTAATTAGAATTTCTTCAATTTCTTACTCTGCAGCAATGTTTTAGGAATATGAATCAAATAAAACATCTTATATGCTTCTTAATGATTAATTAAGTTAATGATAAAACACAAATTAGACAAAGTTTGGGTACTAGTGAACTTGGCGACATTTCAAGAATAAAATGGGTGATATTATGTGTATTTACAACTTTTCTTTTTAATTTCAAACCTTCCCCATAATTTTCACTTTATCATTGAATCAATTTTATAAATTATAAGTCATTTTTACTTTCTTCATATCCCAAAATATTTAAGCTTTACCATCACCAAGAATAAAATTGTAAAACGATAAATAAAGTTGATACTTAAGAGAAATATTAGGGTGTCTCACTTACTTTTTGCAAAGAATACAAGTATTTGGCTCATTTTTGTTGAAAACAAATATACAACAAAGAGCAAGGGTAACTTGATATTTGTACAGATGGCCAATGGGCTGAACAGCGCGTGTCCGTACAGCACGACACGACACGAGCACATTTTAGTGGGGCACGCGGCACGACACGGCACACACGTGGGCCTTAAAAGTACAACACGATTAGAGATGGTCTAAACATGGCACGATAAAAAAGTTCGCAATAAGCACGTTTTACTTTTGAATGAAAGTAAATTTAAAATTTTATAATTTTACATATAACTTGAAATTGGATTTTTAAATTCATTTAATTCTTAGTTTAAAAATTACTATAATTGATTTGTATTTATAATTTATTAAATAAATAATTGATATCATGATTTTAATGAATAAAATTATGAATGTCATGATTTTATAAATATGCATTAATATTATTGTAAACTATGATTTAATGATTTATGACTCTATGTAAGTCCAAGTTAACAATTAAATTAACTCTTAAGAAAAATTTATTATTATTGTTGTTGTTAAGTATTAAAAAAATTCTAATATTATAAGGTCAAACTTAGTAATCAATATTACATTTCTTACTGTTATTAGTTTATTATTATTAAATATAGACTTGAGTTTTGAATTTTTGATTCTATTAAATTTGAATAAAGGCATAGACCTAAGAAAAATACATAGACTTGAAGAAATTATGCCAATAGCTTAGCACGCGCTCTTAAAAAATTTAAAAAAAGAAAAAAACTTATTGGGCTTTTTTTTCTTAGGCACAACACGTCACGGCCCATAGCAAGGCACGTGTGGGCACGGCACGTGTACTGAGCCGTGCTTAAGTAAAAAAGATTTAGGCATGGTACGACATAAAATACATAATGGGCACGACACGGCACGGTACAGCTACGGGCACGCGCATGCATGAGCCCTTCTTCCATTGGCCATCTGTAGATATTTGGATCGAGCTATAGGAATTAAAGTAGCATTTTTACCTTTTATGTTGATCAACTTGCTAGGCTTATATGCCTAGGGCAGGAATTTTCATGGAATCAAGGCCAAATGAATGGCACGTACGTGTTCCAAGTATTTGGCCATGATCTGAGTACAAAAGCATAGAATCTTCATGCTTCATGTGGTTGGAAAAGCCTTCAATTAAAGAAAAAGGGGAAAACAAACAGAAAGTGACCAAAAAGAGGTTGTAAGTGGTAGCATGTCAAAAACACTAGAAAGAAGAAAGATAAGAAAAAGCGTTAATATTTACAAAAAAGAAAAAAGCTTCCAAGAATTGACACACACTTTTGCAGAAGAAGGATCGAAAGAAGAGGGATTTTTTATGTACGTGTATTATATAGTGAAATATAATTAATATTTCACTTGTGTTATGAACAAAGAAAATATCTTATTAATGAAGAAAAAAGTTAGTCCCAACAAACCCTAATCATGAATGGAAATGTTAAAGAGCTTGGGCCCTTCAATTTGGGCATCTTTTGATCAGAAATTTCTGCAAAAGTTGAGTAGTGATGGCTCCGGAAACAAACCATGTGAGTGGGGAAATTTATCTTTAAATCCAAAAAGAGAAGTTTGCCGGTGCAAGTCCAAAAGTCAAAACGCATCAAATCTCAAAGATCAAAAGTCTCTTCTTTTTATAAAAGAACCAGAAGCAATCATATGTTTTAGCCTTTCATTTTACGTAAGCAGTAAAACACAAGTTGGAACTCCCAGGCCCCACAAACCCCCCTTGATGGTTTTGTTAGCTTGCTGTAAAAACGACCCTACTTGCAACTCAAATTCATTCTCAGCTAATTAAGTTCCAACCTCTTTATTGAAAAATTAAATAAGTTGCTACGGTACTTTATTCTTATTCTTCATCTTCTTATGTAAGTTTCTTTGTGTTTTGTGTTTCGTAACATATAAATGTACGTGATATAAAATTTGAAGAAAGAAGCTGTTCGTAGAAACTCCTGCTGAAATTCTAAAATGCAAACTAGATAATAAGTGAAAGTTTGTGTGCACTCATTTCCTACCAAGTGTTAGTTTTATTGCATAATTGCTACATTCATTAAGGATCCGTTTGGGGCACTCTATCCTGTCTCTTAGAATGTATGGGGGACTCTAAATTAGTGATATAGTTATGCTATCCATTCAATAATTAGGAAAAAATTTTTTTTACTTCTACTCAATTATGTGAAGCCCCAACACAAGTGCTCCAACTAGAACCCTTAGCGCCCAATTTGAGATGAACACACAAAATGAGTAAACGTGCTCTACCAATAAAAACAATAAATAAATAAACATGCATGGGGCAGCATGCGTAAATTGGTCGAGCCAGTCCAAGTCTAATTTGAAAACTATTGGCCCATTCATGCTCTGTGTTGAGCCAGGCTCAGTCTTGAGAGGTTGGTTGAGCAGAGCACTAGCAATTAGCGTATTAAAAAAAAATTATTTTTAAAAAAATTATTTACTTACCCTTAGTTTGATTGCTCATGTACTAAATTTTTTTACAATTTTTTTATAATTTATTGCGTTTCCATGCAGATTTTTTATTATGGTGGTGAAAATCAGGGATGACAAAATATTCCATTGGTTTGGGGCTCCATGGTTCCCCACCTCAATCAAGGTGAATTTTTAATACTTTTTGAATAATGGGATGGGAAATGAAAGAAAAATAATCCACAAGTTCTTTATAGGGTTGAGTTTAGTCTTGTACTTACCATCCCGCTCTGCCCTCACCCTAATCCAGTGGCGAAGCTAGCATTATTTTTTTAGGTGGGCTAGAAATTTTTTGAAAAAATAAAATTTACTTCTCAAAAAATTTATTTTATACAAATAAAATTAAACACACTATACAAGTAAAAATCTAACCATAAAACTATAAAAATACAATGTAAATAAGAAAAATATTATCAAATATTAGATTTTTTTTATGAATATTAATAAAATACATATAAATATTTTTTAATTTTTATTTAATAATTTTTATTTTATTGTTACAATATTGGTTAATTTTTTTTATTTTACCTAATATAAATAGGCTATGACTAAAAGAAAACCTTATAATATAATTCTTATTCAACTCCAAAATATTATTATGTTTTATTTTCTCTCTTAAAGTGTTTCTCTCTTCAAACATTTTTCAATTTTGATATCTTTTTAAGATATTATTTTGAAATTTTAGAGATTTTTTAAAATAATTTAAATACTTTATAATATGGTAAAGATTTTATTTAATTCTTTAATTTTTAATTTATTGAAATATATGTCTATCCCTACTATAAAATAACTAAATAGAGAATGAAGTGGGGATGTGGAAATCATTCCCCACGTTGGGATTCCCCATCCCCGCCCAACTAAATTTATCGAGGAAGGGGTGGGGAAATGGAGGTGAAATTTTTAATGGGGTGGGGAATGGGTTAGGTCTCCCCCTCCCACCGAACCTCGTTGCCATGCCTAGTCAAAATTTGAACCTGTCACAAATTTGATAAGATTTTTACAAAGGGTAGGGTCATTTTTATGCACCTTATTACTTTTTACACTCATAACTAAATTTAAAAAATTAATTTTTGCTCTATACACTCATTAAATTGTAAAAAATATCTATTTAGATTAACACTCTTTTTTTTCTCTATGCACTCATAAAACTATTGAAACTATTCAACATACCAGTTTGCTTGTGAAGATAATCAAGTTAATATTGCATAGAGATTTATATGTTTAAGCATTAATTTTTCTTCCCAAAATGAAAAGTAATAAAACCAAAGCTAATCGTGAATGGATTAATTAGGGCATCAGAGGAGCTTAATTTCTACCATTTTTTATAAGGAAAAACTCATCTTGGTATATTTGCTTGCCGCATACCCAAAGGTCGAAGCCATTGATATGTAAGGAGCTATTTGAGCAATGTGATTCTTTGCTCACCAAGTCTTAATGTGTGGCTAGAAAACATTTTAAAAAAAAATTAATTTCAAAGACATTTTGTCAAGCATTATTATTATTATTATTTTGAAGAATTAAAGGGGGATCATAAGGGTTTAAAGAAAGATAATTATAAACTGAACAGGTGTGCAATATGAGTATTCAAAGTAATTATATTATATTAGCTAATAAAATATTATCCTTAATAGTAATTTCAATCATGGCTTTTTTGTAATAAATTATTTTATTAAAATTGGAGTGTTCAAAATAAATTTTTGGGTGCAAACATTTAATTGAGATCATTTATATTAAAAATAAAGCTATTCTATGATTTTTAACTACAACCAAACAAAGTCACTGGCTACCAAAACCGTGTTTTAAAAGATCAATAAAAATAGCAAAGACCTTACTAGGCTCTTGTGATAGTTAAAATTTTTGTCCTAGGTATCCTTGCAATAATGTTTTATGTAAGGATAGTAATTGTACCCGCAAACCTGCCCAAACCTACCCACCAAAACCTGCCTGCTACAGATAATTTTGCGGGTTGCGGGCAGGTTTGGTATTACTAATTGAAACCCACACTTGAATGCGGGTGGATTTGGTATTACTAATTGAAACCTACACTTGAATGCGGGTGGATTTGATATTAGCCCAATATTCGGCGGATACCCGCATGGATATTGGCCAGATTTGCAATGTTTTTTAAATATTTTTAATTGAAAAATATTTAAATCTAAAAATAAATAAATAAAATAATGCAATTATGCAAAGTGTCAAATAACCAAAATGTAAATGCATGTACTGTGTATAACAATGCAAGTAGCATATGTGGCCTAATAGTCATAACCTAAACAAAACTAAAGGGATTTTCCCTTTAGCCGCGCACCCATCTCTCGTCTCTACTTCATTCTTCACTTCTTCAGCCATGAGCCTATGACAGTGAGCCAGCACCTAACTTCCTTTACTGCCGACAAATTCTTCTACTAAATATTAATTCACATAAAGTATGAAATAGCAAATTCTTCTAATAAAGTAGGAAATAACAAATTCTCCAAAGATGAAGATATTGTTGATGAGGTAAGGAACTAAGTTTTCAATTTCTTTAACTTAATTCATGGATTATTATATACTTATTTTAATTTTGTATGGACTATTTTTCTTTAACTTAATGCATGAAATATTTCATTTGAAAAGTATTATTCTTTGAAAAATATTAATTTTAATCAGTATTGTAGGAAGCATGTTGGATGGGTGCTAATGGTGGTGAATGAAATGAAAATCTTCTCTTGGAGCTTGTGTTAAATGATAATATGAAATGTAATTGTTATTTTTAGATACTAGTTTGTGTGTTTTTTTTTAATAAATTTGTGTGTTTCATACTTAAATTTGAGAAATTGTATTGAATTGATATTGAAATTTTAATTTTCTATTTACATTGATTAAATTTATAATTAAGTATGTTATGTGGAATTTAGCTTATTAATATAAAATTACTTATTAAACATTTATGACTTTAAATGTGATAACTCACAAAAAATCCGTCGGGTACCATTGTGGATTTGGTAATTGTCAAAACCTATAGCGGGTGGATTTTCTTAAAAAATTAAAACCCGCAGTGGGTGTGGGTTTGGTAATTTAAATTTTGTGTGGGTGCGGGTTTGGTAATAGCAAACCCGCTGAGGACGGTGCCCATTGCCATCCCTAGTTTTAAGACTCATCCTATGGATAAAAGAAAAATCAAAGGTCAAATCTTCAATTTCTTCTCCTTTTAAAAATTGTTCTTTCTCTATTGTATTTTAATAGCATTCTTATTTATTAAAATAAAGATGTCTTTACTAGAGAATTCTTCTATACACACACATGCATATACATTAGAGGTGGCTATAGCACTAGGTGAATTAAGCGGTTACTCAGGGCTTCATATTTTATGAAGGCTCCAATTTTTGGGCATTTATTTATTAATACACTTATAAATAATTATATATTTAGGAAAGCCTAATTTTTAGCCATCTTCCCATTACTACTCCCATTTATGATTATCCAAAAATTGAAAAAAAATAATATAAGTTTTATATTTGATAATCTTCATCATAAATATTTATTTATTTTTTGTAAAATTCCATATTTGATAATCTTCATGGTATAATTAATGATTTTAACTGTTACTAATATTTTGCAAATCTATCCATGGAAAAAAGTCTCAAGAACACAATTGAAAGAATATTTTCAATACATATGTATGTGTGTGTGTGTGTGTGTAATGCATTGCTAGACCATATATGATCAGTTCTCAATATGATAGTTCGTAAACTCATATTCAAATATAGGAAAGAATAAGAAAAAAGGAAATATCTTGTAATCGAGAGGTAGGATTGCTCAATTTGTATGGATATCACACATGCCTAACTTGTCTAGAGAGTCAACAAAACTTGGTGGCTATGGCCTTCGTGAGGACATTGGCTAGTTGTTCTTTAACCTTCTCAAAAGAAAAGTTACTAATTCCATCTTTAATTCTCTTTGGTGAAATAACTATCAACCCCTACATGCTTTGTCCAATCATGTCGAACCAGATTATGAGCAATTTCTACAGCTGATGTATTATCACAATACAAATTCATTGCTTCTTTGGAGTTAAAACAGAGATCTCTTAACAAGTTTCTCAACCAAAGTAACTCATATATCCCAAAAGCCATTCCTCTGTACTCGGCTTTTGTACTAGACCTTACTATTACTTGTTTTTTTAGTTCTCCAAGCCACAACATTTTCCCTAATAAATGTAAAGTACCCTAAAGTAGATCTTCTATTGTTTGCCTAATTTGCATTAGTATAGCCTTTTACCTTCAAGTTATTATGCTTGGTGAATACTAATGCTTTACCTGGAGTAGGCTTCAAGTACCTTAGTATACGTTTGAAAACATTATGTAAGGATTACAAGGACCATGCATAAACGGACTTATTTACTTACCGCATAAGTAATATCTGGCCTAGTTTGAAACAAATAAATCAAATTCCCAATAAGTCTCTAGGACCTTCTTTTATCAGAAGCAGTTGCATTTATACAATAAAACAACTTGTGCTCTTATTCAATAGAAGAATCAATCGGCTAACATTCGACCATTCCCATTTCAATTACTATGCTTTAATTGAGTTACTTTAGTCCCAAGAAAATATTTTTCGTCACCGAGCTGCATTATTTTGAATTCTTAGGCCAAGTCATTGCAAATGATCAATCTCATCATGATCATCATCTATCACCACTATATCATAGCAGTGATTTTGCCATTTCTAAGCTTAAGGAACAAACTATGATCAGAGTTGCTTTGTTTATAACCAATATTCACTACTAACTTGTAAATCTATCAAACGAAACTCTCCAAGATTGCTTCAACCTATATAGAGCCTTCTTTAGTTTACAAACCATCATTGCAGTTGAGTACTTTGCTATATCTAGATGAGGACTGATGATTGTTAAGATACATATTTCCATAATGTTGATTTTGATTATAACAAATTGGATTAACAATTTAGGAGTCTTTACAATTGATTAATTTTAAGTCGTGTGAAGGTTTTAGAAAAGAATAAGATTTTGGAAATAAATGGATAACTATTAATCTTTAGTCGATAAATCATTTTCTTAAGGAAATTTTATAATTTTTTATTTTGGAAGATAACGGTGAATCGTTTACTAGAAAATAATAATCTGATAAATTCCAGAGAGCAAATTCTTTGGAACCGGTGAATCGTTTACTGAAAACGGTTAATCGACAAATTCCAAAGAGCAAATTAACTCAAAACATTAAACCAATTACTGGAAACGGTTAGTTGATATCTCTTTGTAGGGTTACTAGAATTAATTAGCAAACCAATTACTTGCAAACGGTAAACTGATTCCAAACAGATTAGCTACTTTACAACTCCAAACGATGAACTGACTATTCAAATTGCAGTATAACGGTAACTTAGACAAAGTCAAAACAGAGATTCGACAATAATTAATGGTGATCCAATTATGAAAAAAAAGTCAACAACGACTAATTTTCTTCTCTAACTATATAAAGCCTCAATCAAATTCAAATAATAATGGATTTTACAATCATCATTAAGCTTGTTATTGTGTATTCAACATCTCCTGTGCTTAAAACTTGTTAGATCACACTTTGGGCTCTTATTTCAAAACACTTGCATTATGTGAAAGAAAATTTTGTATATTCGTCATTTCAACATCAAATTGAGTGTTTGAGAGTGTGAGAAACACTTGGGTTAAGATGTTTAGAGTAACCTCTTGTTGTAAAGGTTGATTGATACCTTGGAAGTTAATTGCAAAGATTTTGAAGCCTAAGGCTAGGTTAGTGGAATCCTCAAGCCTAGTGAGCTTGGAGGTATAGATGTAGGCAGAGTTTGCCAAACCACGTGAAAATATCATGTTTGATTCTCTTTCTCTTCTCTCTTTACATTTTGATTGTTTATATTTATTTGTGTTTGTTATTTGCTTAATTTTATTAGATATTTGTATTTTATTTGGTACTTATCCACTTAGAGTAAAAGATCCATGGCAACTCAAAATGATTCCACTTTTATGGAAGGTCAGTCCATTGCTAGACCACCTTATTTTGATGGAAATGACTATCGATATTGAAAAACTAGGATAAGAATTTACTTGTAAGCTTTAAATTTTGAGATTTGGAAAATCATTAATGATGGTCCTTTCATGCCAACTACAGGGAAGAAATTACAAAACCTGCACATGCCTCTTAAATTCTTAAGTAATGAATGCCTTATTTTGTGCTTTTGATAAGAAAGAGTTTCATAGTTTTAAGATGTTCTAATGCATATGAGATTTGTAAGAAACTTGAGGTAGTTTATGAAGGTACAAATCAAGTCTGAGAGTCTAAAATTAGTAGATATACTAGACAATACGAATTATTCCAAGTGGAACAAAATGAGAGTGTACATTCCATGTATACTAGCTTTATTGATATTGTAAACACTTTAGGAGTCCTAGGAAATACCTTTTCAAATAGTGAGAAGGTTAAGAAAATTATTAGGTCTTTATCAAAAGAATAAAGACCTAAGAGAGCTACTATTAAGGAAGCCAAGGATTTAAATACTTTAACTACTGATTAAATTGGCTCACTTATTTCTTATAATAAAGATTTGACAGTTGAAAGAGGTGACAAAGATAAAAAGAAAAAGAGCATTGCCTTGAAAGCTTCAAAATCTGAAGGTGATGAAGAAAACAAATTTGAAGATGAAGATATGGCAATGATTGCCAGAAAATTTAGAAAATTCTTCAAGAGCTCCCATGAGGCTTAAAGTTTAGAAACTTTAAGAATCAAAAAAGAAGGAAAATGAAGCAAATGGTCAAAAGATTTTAGATAGTTTGCCTAGACTATAAACCAAATTTAAAATAAAAATATTACAAGAATTATTTTGTGAAGGCTATTTCCATTAATGATCAAATTGTATGCCATTATTGCAATAGAAATGGGCACATGAGTTATAAATGTCCAATGAAGAAAAATACGTGTTATGGAATTAAAAGTGTTTGGGTTCCAAAAGGAATTATTGCTAACGCTCAAGAACCAAAAAGTTTTGGGTGCTTAAAATATGAGATTTCTTCTATAGGGATCAAAAAAGAAGAAAAATAAATGGAACTTGAATAGCGGAGACAATTCAAAAGGAAAGATTCTTTGTATTGATAATGCTGATAAAAATTCGTCTATTTGTATTGGAATCTATTAATACCACATGCTATGTTTTGAATTATGTTAGTAATTTCAGATAACATTATTTGATCTCCTAAAAGAAGACTTCAAAAATATGGAAACAACAGCATCATCTTTAACTTCTTCTTCATCTTCTTCACCTCATATCTCTCTGTCTTCTACTCTTTCTTTACCAAAATCCTGCCAAAAGCATGTAACCTCAAAAATCAAAAACTTTAGTAGAATATTCATATATCCCTAAGTCTGCTCAAATTAATGAATCACAATTCCCTGTCATAAGTCCTTAAAGTCTCTACAAACCAAAAACTTCCTTCACCAGAAGCATCAAAACCTTTATCAAGACTAGAAGACCACTCCTAAAAGAATACATCTAATCATCTCGACTCCATCAATGTGCCCTCCAAGCCTCTCAAAGTGAACAATATGTCACTTTAAAGATTCCTCTTAATCTTGTAACCTCATGGAAAAGAAAAGGGTATACATATCTTCATCTTGGCGGTGTTAGATTAATTCTTACACTTCATGGAAGAAAAAGCTTACCTGTTACAGCCAGAATTACTCTTCTAGACACATGGTTCAAATAGTATCAACATGCTGTTATTGGAACCATCCTGACAACACTCCAAGCTGGTAGTGTCTTGTTGACTTTCTATCCGAATTTCAACATGTCTCTAAAAGACCCCAACCTGCCAACAACTTTAAGGTTCAGATCCAACTCCAGGGAGCAGAACAAAGTCCCACTTCCAAAATTACAGCTCTTCATCACCAAATAGTGTATCGATTACAACATCAGATGCTCTGATGATCTTTGCTGACACAGACACCATTCCAACCATAATCCAAATTCCCAAACAAATTCAAAAATAAGAATTGCTCAAACTCATGCCTCTTGAATGGCTCACAAACTATGAGCACTTTCACCAAAATTCTGAACTAGTTCAAACAACGGAAGCCACTTTTGAGAGAAGAAATGATGGATAGGTTAAACTGTCTTTTCAAACTCCTGAATCAAAACCCACTTCAGAAACTCCAAGGCTTTCTTATACTGCTATGATCACAGCAGTATCTACTGGTCAAGAGAAAAATCTCCCAATCTATAGTTTTTTGTCAGATGGATATCCTGTCTATCTTGACAAAATCAATGGACATTTTATTTGGGATGTTCCTGAAGCTCACATGTGCAATCAAGATTGTCCTTGGTTGGATGATACGGACATTGATGATGAAATTGAGATCATAAAAATGAGAAAGAAGAAAAAGAAAAAGTCTTTCTATCCTAAGTCTCCTTGCAAATCATTCTCTCTTCAACCTCCACAAGATCCAAAGCCACCAACACAAACTACTCAATCCAGAATAAGATCATGCCTAATGTTTTGAGGCCAATCTTATGAAGAATCTTTTCTTCCTCTTAAAAAACAGATCGACCCACAAACCAAAGTTATGTCAAAACTTTTTGTCCAATCCCTAATCACATCTTCTGGACAGCCTGAAGCACCAAAACAATATGAAGCTGTTTTGAACTGGCAAACCAAAAACGCCAGTGTCAAGAATCAAACACTACATCAACTTGGAAGAAAGATTGATCGAGTGGCCAACCAAGTTTCTCAAACAGAAACAAAAGTTAATTCTATCAGTAATCGTCTTGAACAGATTTACATAAATCTACAAGACAAAATCTCTTAGTTAGATAGAGATCTCAGAATGATGATCAATAATCAAGTCCAGGGTCCAGAATTCAACAAGAAAGAAGCAGAGATCAGAAAGCTTAAAGCAGAATTAGCTAGAATTGATACTGATAAAGCTCGCCATCATTGTTTATTAAGACACAATCCATTCCAATTCCAGTTCCAATATTTGATACCTATCAGCCATTCTATACACCATCCAGACCCCAATCTGTTTATAACAACCAATTCTTCAGTTTCTCTCATCTAAGTTCTCCAAACATACCACAACCCATTTCACCAAAAAAGTCCAGATCAAAGGTCAAAATTTCATAACCAAAACTTAAAACAAAAGCTTCATCCTCTTCTGTACCATTACAGGATTCCCCAACTGTAACTCCAGAACCTCTTAAAAAAGACAAATCTCCTGTTGGTCAATACCATTACCGTGGTGTTGAAAAACAATATCCATTTTTCGAATCTAAATCTGATAATGATTCCAATCAAGAACCCTCTTCTTCATCCTTATCAATAGATTTAGATAAGACTTTTTTTGATTCAGAATCTGAATACGCTGATATTTCTGGTCTATTAATGGCAACTAAAGCTAAAGAACCAAGTATTACAACTCCTATTTTTGAGAGTTCTGATGATGAAAATAATGATCAAACCTCACACACTGAACTAGTACTTCCAATGCCTCCACCCACTACTCATCATTCATCAAAACCGTCATCCTCATCTTGGTTCACATTTGATGACATTCCTCGTCATAAATGACCAGCTAGACATCAAGAATTTGCTGCATAGACTGACCTTCAAATGAAAAAACCAAATGCTCAGTTAGATGTGGTTTTACGAGAGTTCTTATCCCGCACAACAGGTTCTTTACGGGATTGGCTTGAAAGTCTAGGGGAATACATACAACTTTAGTTTATTCAAACTACAATAGCCACTGCACTCCCTGTCATTTATGAACAATTCATTGGAGAAAAGACTGCCTCTAATGAAGCAGCAAGAAAAGAATATCACCAGATGAAATGTTGTTCTCTCAAACGACATCATTTGGAGATGTATTACAAGCGAATGAGCATCTTGTTTTACAAGCTAGATGGATTCAATGACCCATCTCTAAGGCATGTTTTCATAGCTTCTCTTCCCTTAGAGCTAAAATCGGAGTTACAAAGACAGCTCACAGCCTCCAATCTTGAAATAGTAACATCTCTCTGGGAAAAATTTTCCAGATGACTATGTTATGCTTAGACAAAATTTGTGAACAAAAAGAATTCTTCAAAGACCTCATTGAAACTAAACAGCCTTTCTCCTCAGCCTACAAAAAACCTTATCTCAAGATTGAATGCAGAGATGAAAAGAAATGTGTTTGCCCAAACAAGAAGAAAAAACATTTCCAAAAACATTTCCACAAATCCTCTTCCAAGAAGATCCAAAAAACCCTTTCGGTACTTTAAAAAGAAAGATCCATCCCAGTACAGAAAAAAGAAATACAACCGTTGTTTCATCTGCAAGAAACGCGGTTATTTTGTCAGAAATTGTCCACACAAGTCTGCAAAAGTTGTTCTACTCATACAACATCTCCAGCATTCTTTAATGCTTTCTGAAAATGAAGATGTTGAGCCCAATTTCTAAGAACAATCAGAACAAAATGAACAGACTGCCTTCATTATAGTAGAATTCTCAGATTTTGATGATATCTCAGTTATTTCTACAGTCCAAAATGTCAATCAAATTTCTAAACCTTTCACTCCTTTATTAAAACTGTCAATCCTTCCTTGCAAATTCCATAAACCCATCCCAGTCATTGGTTTTATTGATACTGGTGCAGAAACCAGAATGATTGATCCCTCTCTCCTTCCTTCCAATCATTGGGAGAAACATTCAAAGTTTTTCAGAGCAATCAACGGAGAAATCTTTGAAACCAAATTAATTACCAAAAAACCCATTGGTATTTAATTCTTTCCAAACTGCATCATTTGGAAAAAAAAAGTCATTGCTGCTACTCTTCCAAACAAAGATTTGCTCATAGGATTTGACATCCTTCATTTGGTCAAAAACATTTTCATCACCCATTCTGAAATACGATACAAAAAAATGTTTCTACCCTATACAGACACTCTCTGTCTACACAAATTATCAGAAACCTCATCTCCATGCAGTTTTATTTCCCAAAAATTCCTCCAATATTGTCTAGAGAATTATTCACAATTTACCCATCCTTCACCATTGTGGAAAAATGAACAGTTCTTTGTTCATCTTCCTTTCAAGTTAAATGAAGATATCAATCCCACAAAAGCTTCTCATCCGGGTATGAACCCTACTGATCTCTTACTTGCAAAGTAAGAATGTTCTGAATTGCTTAAGTAAGGTCTCATTGAACCCATTGATTCAAATTGGGCTTGTCAAGCCTTCTATGTTGAAAAAAGATCTGAGTTAGTTTGGGAAAAAAAGAGATTAGTCATTGATTACCAGCTATTGAACTCATTTCTTAAAGATGATAAATTCCCCTTTCCAAAGATCCAATTATTATTTGTCCATCTTCAAGGGGCTTTTATTTTCTCTAAGTTTGATCTTAAAGATAGCTTTTGGCAACTGGGTATTTCACCCACTGACCGCCCCAAAACTGCCTTCTGTATTCCTGACGCCTATTACCAATGGACTGTCATGCCATTCGGCCTCAAAGATGCTCCATCTTTGTTTCAAAAGCAATGGTCAAGATTTTCTGTCCTATCCTCCATCATGCTTTGATTTACATCAATGATGTTTTTCTTTTCTCTCGGGACCGCAAAAGTCATCAACAACTCTTATCTGATTTCCTTCAAATCCTGGAAACATATGAAATCATGCTTTCTGAAAAGAAAAGCAGCATAGGAAAGGAATCAATTGACTTTCTTGGCATGGTGATTAAAGACGGCCACTACCACCCTAAACTACACATTGCAGAAGAATTATTAAAGTTTCCAAACACAGATCTCAACAAAAAGCAAATACAACAATTCCTTGGAATTGTTAATTATGTTCCAGACTTTATTCCAAAGGTTGTGGTCCACACCAGCAAGTTTTCAAGCATGCTCAAAAAACAATTCCAACTATGGGGTCCAGAACAGACAGAAGCTGTAAAGCAACTAAAGATGATAGCACAATCTCCTCCACCACTCAGAATCCCGACAAATGGCCAGCGCATCCTCCAGATTGATGCCAGTAATAATTATTGGAGTGCTATCCTTCTTAAAAAAATTGATGATTCAGAATACTTTTATGCTCATGCAAGAGGACAATTCAAAGATTCAGAAAAGAACTACCATGTAATCTACAAAGAGATCTTGGCGATAAAGTATGGAATTAAAAAATGCGAATTTTATCTTATCAGCCACAAATTCCTTGTCAAAACGGATAACTCATATTTTCCAAAAATAAGTTGCTCCCTGACAAGCAACTTCTCAGTCTAAAACATTGGTTCGCCAAGTATGACTTTACAGTCGAGCACATAAAAGGCAAATAGAATCTCATCCTTGATTTTCTCACTAGACCCTCTGTAAATAAACCTGCTCTCATCTCTTCCATCCAAACCATCTCAGTAATAGCCATGAATTGACAACTTCCATTCAAAGCTCTCACTCAAAAATCTTTCCTTCAAACATCTCTTTCAGTTCAGCCTTCCAAATCCAAGATTTCGCCAAAAAATTCCTTTACAGGTATTTCATCAATGTCCAGAGAACCAAACCAGAACGGTTCTTTTCTCTCTGTTTGGAACACCACTTCCTCATAGGTCTCACTCTCACCAACCTAACCATCTCTGAAGATGAGTTATGGTATATGTGGTGTCTCACCACTCTGTATGCCACAAAACTGGTCATCTCTGTCAGACCATCCTGCGACATATCTCTACTTTTACTCCTTGGATAGAATCCCTGATCAAGAAGCAAAATTATTCACTTCGGTGTTTATTGTCCACAGACTTTATTTTCAACATCCAGAGACCAATGATTACTGAACACAGGACATGGCATATGAATGGAGAACATATCCTCACCCTTTTCCCCTCATCCATGATCTAACAGTAACATCCGTACTCAAAGCCTATCTTATGGAACTCAATAACATTCAACCTCCTGCTAGTAACATCTGTCACACATCTATTGGACCATCCCACAACCTTGAAATTATTCCCAAAGTTCAGACTTGTACACCTGGAACAAGTTCTAGTCCTCATGGAATCATTGTCAGAGAACAAAGATCAGACTACACCAATGTTCTTTTCCAAGACGCTCAAGACCCTTGGGAAGAATTCCAGTCTCTTTTAGCATCAGCTGAATCACAGTACACAGTTACAGAGCCTAACCCTCCAGCTTATCACAAATCCACAATCACTTAGACTAAAAGATGTAGTGATGCATAAAAATGGAAATAAATTAGTTTGGCTAGTAATTCCCTTGACATGAAATCATTTTATATCTAAGTTGTGGGCATTATTTTTTCATTTTGGTGAGAGCGTGTGATATTGTTTATTATTTTCTCAATCTACCACTTCTTAGAGTAACTGTTTTTTGGGGTTTATTTTCTTTTGAAAAAGTCACTCTTAACTTGAGGTTTTGGGGTTTGACATGTCATTCTTAAAAGTGGCTTAACTAATGTAGCTTTGATAATTAATCATTTTGCATGATTTTACTTGACTAATTTCTGTGGGTGTGATTTTCTTTAGGGCGAAGATAATGTTATACTTTTATTTGATTGTTGTCATTAATTCAATGAAAGAAGTAAACACAAATTTCCAAAAAAAAAAAAGATATTTCAAATTGGGTTTGAAATTTTGCTAAATTTTTATTTCTTAAATTGCTAGTGCCTAACAATAAGCTGGTTAAAGGATGTGATTGACACTAAAAAGTGTATATTTAATAAGTCTAAAATTATTAGTTTTTTACTTACAATGTTAATTAATGAGCTCATTATTCATAAATTATCTTAACACTCCCCTAATAAATTTTTATGTTAAAATTAATTTGCGGTATGTTAATTTTTATGTTGTAAATATTTTAGGAATAAAGAGGAAATTAGAACTAAAAGTAAGAACAAAGAAGAATTGTTGGAACTATTTGGAATACATTATTGAGGAGACATTGTTAATAAAAAAATAAATATTTCAAAAAAAAGGCAAAGTAAGCCATGACTACTGTGATAGTCAAGTGGCCATTTTACCACCTGACTATCACACATTTCAATGTATATATATTATAAAATTAAAATAAAATAATAATAAAATAAAAGAAGAGGATGCATTCCTAACGTAAGTAGAGAAGGCGGGTAGGAGAGAAGAGAAGAGAGGAAGCTAGGACTGAGTCTTAGAAAAATTTCTTCTATTATGTTGTTCATTCTCTTATAATATATTTCAGAAGTTTGTTAAATAAAATAAGTGTTTTGTTTTTCAATATGGGAGGCTAATTTTCTAAGCTGAGGTGAAATGTGAAGCTCAAGGGTTCAAATTATTAAATTAATTACTCTCTCAAATGAGTCTTAAAGTGTATTTTATCTATTGTATTTTTCTTTCTTACCAGTTTCTTTTATGTCATATTAATTTATAGATCTAGATCTCTTTAGATTTATATTATAGTTGTGGCACATTAGGTACTTGGTCACATATTTATCACACTAATTGTTAGTTAAGAATTAAATGGCATAATAATTAACTGGCAAAATAAATGTAAAATACAAATATAAGAGAGTTGTTATAACCATAATTTGAAATCCGAGAGTGGATCTCGTAACCTTACCATACTTTTAGATTGATTCCTATTAATTTCTTTTCCTACATTTAATTTTCTTAGTTCAATAAATTGACTACTAGATTTTAAATTCCTCATGGTTCGATCACGAACTCACAGGGTTATATTATAACTAGACACTCTTATACTTGGAAATAAACAATACTTTTGAATCGTATCACATTTTCCTAGTACGTTTAGCATTTTCATCAG
The DNA here is from genome assembly GCA_030444775.1 of Atalantia buxifolia. Classification (NCBI taxonomy): domain Eukaryota; kingdom Viridiplantae; phylum Streptophyta; class Magnoliopsida; order Sapindales; family Rutaceae; genus Atalantia; species Atalantia buxifolia. The sequence continues at coordinate 30,859,609 of CM059835.1, forward strand.
TGCGAGTTAATACATGCAATTTACTGAATTTATAACTTTTACGTCAACTATGGTCCATCCTGATACTTCTTTGTACTCTCTTAAAATACCCAACAACTTAGTCTTTTGGTCGTCATCAAGAGAAGGTGAAATGATTATTGGCAAAGTATTTTCATCTCCTAAGAATGCATACTCTAAAGTGTCAGGTAACGATATGAGCTCGAGCTCTTATGGTGATTCCAATGATGGGCTAGGTTTCTTCCCCAATGGTTTTAACTGTTCTATTCTTGACTTCCATTTATTGGCATCTATGGATGGTAATAAATCGAGTAAAGCATTGACCTTGTCAACTAATATGTCAATATAAAAATTTAAACCAAAGTGGGTTAAATATGTTTGTAAAGGTTTATCACTAAAGGTATAAGGAAAAGTATGATCCATTAATTTTTCAACTAAATCCGCATCAACAATTCCTTCATCTCTATCATGAATATTCAACTCTATGGTCATGTTACCAAAAGAAAATTGCATATTCCTAGTCTTGTATTGAATGTAGGCATTAGCAGTTATCAAGAAAGGTTGACCTAGAATAATAAGGATGTGCTCTTTGAATCCTGTACTGGTTGAATATCAATTACAACAAAATCAACAAGAAAAAAAAAGTTATCTACCTGAATAAACACGTCCTCCACAATACCATAAGGTATTTTCATGGATTAATCTATATGCTGCAATACAACCGGGGTTGACAGTGATTCTCTTAATCCAAGCTTCACAAATATTGGATAGGGAAAAAGATTTCCATTAGCTCGTAAGTCCAACAAAGCATTCTCAAATATGTGGTTACCAATACTACATAAGATAGTGGGGGAGCCTAGAGCTTTGAATTTGGGAGCAATTTTATGTTGAAGAATGGAACTAATGTTAAGAAACTTCTCATAAAAGGCCTTCTTTCAAACATGAATACTTTGCCTTTTTGTGAAAAAGTCTTTCAGAACTTCTCATAAGTGGGCATTTGTTTTATAGCGTCAAGCAAAATGTTAATGCGTTCCTGTTTAAAGATCTCCATAATCTCACCCGTGGAATTTTCCTTCTTTACCTTAACTAACCTCTAAGGGAATGTAGCTTTAAGGATATATTCTCGTGCACTTTTTTCTTTTTTCTCCTTCGGTGATGAGTCCTCAGAGTCTAAAGGTTCAACTCGAACTGTCTTTTTCACTAGCATCTCCACTTTGTTGTCGATTTTTTTACCTTTTCACAAGGTCAGAATGGCATTGTCCTCTTCATGCTGCTAGAGTGATGCTATTTGGCAAGAGAGTCCTTCAACTAGTTCTTTGATTTCCTTGATTTTTGATCTTGACTCGCCTATATGGATTTCATTTACTCTTTTGATTTTTCTCACATTCCTCAATGATCGACTTCACTATTGGGAATTATCTACTTGTCGACATTAGCTCACCTCCACTTGTTGCCATTAGCCATTCTTGCACAAGTGGTAAAAGTCCCTCCGAGAAGTATTGACATTGGTACAATTTCTCATACCCATGATGTGGATGCTTTAAAAGTAGCTCATTGAATCGCTCCCGTCTTTGAAAAATTGTTCGTCCTCTCCATGAGTAAACTTTGATATTTCCCTACGAATAGCATTAGTTTTATCCATAAGGAAATTTTTGTTAAAAATTTAGTTTCAATTTATTCCCATGATCCGATACTATTAGCAGGCAATGTATTGAACCAAGAACGAGCTCTATCCTTTAGAGAAAATGAAAAAAGTTCGACCTTAACATCTTCATTTGAAAATTTTTCATTTTTAGAAGTTTAGAAAATAGCATGAAAATCATTCAAATGACTTCATAGGTCTTTATTTTCTAAGCGATTTAATAATAGAAGACAATTTAGCAGAGTAGGTTTTAACTCAAAACTCCTAGCAGTTACATTTGCGTATTTTATGCATGACATGCTCAAATTAGCTAATGGACTGAAGTAGTCCTTAAATGGCCTCCCTTGTGGTGCTTGTGGTTGTTGTTCCAAATCCATTTCAAGTTTATCTATGTGAGTGAAGTTTCTTTTCTAGTTTAAAGTCTATATGCTCTAGATCATGTGATTGTGATATTGTGACCATTAACCGTGCATACAAACAACACATAAAAATTAAAAACAAAACTAATAAAAATATAGAGAGGAAAATTTACGATATTGACCTTATCACCTTGAAAATAAAGTATCCTTATCACCTTGAAATTAAAGTATTATAGTAAAAACAAGTAGATACCTTGAAAATGGGTAAACTCATCACTGGATTCTCTATCCTCTCATTTTGAGTTAATCTAATTGGTTTATAATTTTTATAGTTATAGTATAACTAGGTGGTTAGAAACCTTTTATTTTTTCACTCCAATCCATCTTTTTATTTTAGAAAAAAAAACTATATCTATCAATATACTACTTTTTCTACACATTTAGCTACAACAAATAATAGGGACTCGCAAATACTTAGGACTCATTAAATAAATTAGTAATCCCTCACGCACTCAAAACCTGCACACAAAATTATTTACACAATATTTACAAAGAAAATTAACTCCATAAATTAAAATGACTTACCTCCCCAACAATGACGCTAAAAACTTGTTGTATAAATTTTATTGTACTCGTAAGCACATGAACCTATTGTAGTATAGATTAATGCTAACGACTATTGATCCTATGAGGTGGTAGATTTGATTATGTGTAAGGTTAATTTCCAAGTTTATATATAAATTGGTTGGATGTTATTTCTAAGCAGTACTGAGATTTAAATTAAAAAGATGGCGGGAATAAATTAAAAATGAAACAATTTAAATGAAACACTTGAGTCTCTAGATTCACACTCAACATTTTACTATGGGCTTAATATTTATTTTTAGTTCAAATTAATTTGAGTATTTCCACTCCTCATAGTTCTCATTCTGATAAATATGGTATCAAACACTCATTGTACTAGGAGGAAATAATCTTCTACTAAATGTGGTGTCAAGAACACGTGTCAGGTGATAATAATCTTACTGTCGACAAGGTTACAAGATTGTCCACTATATAACTTAGATGCATTCTCTGTCAATACTGAGTCAAGATAAACCACTAATACTAAAGAGGAGTTTCTTGCTAATAAATATAATGTAGATTACTCATCATGATCTTGCACTAAGGATTCGATATACCATGCAAAATCTAGATAAAATTATTATTGTCTGTCAACAATGAGTCAAAACAATCCAAATAAATCAGAGATAAGGGATGAATAAGTTTACGACATTAAGCCCATATATCATGTTAAGGCTTCACCTTCAACCGAAGCTTCAAATTAAATTAGCCCCTTATAATTGAACTAGGGGTAAAATGATAGTTTTATTAAAATATGTAAAAATACAAGATAGAATTAGAATTACACAAAAAAGAGCTTAAATTTGGATTAAGAGCTGTCGAATTAAGGGAAGTCCCCTATTCATGGATACAACAAGTAAATTGTGGCCAGCAGATGAAAACAACTTGAACACTTAGGATTGTGCAAGTTCTGATTGGATGGAGCATGTGACCATGTTGATTTGGTGAATTGCATGTAATGTACACGCGATTTTCGATCCAATAATATGTTGTGATGTCATCGGTCAATGCCAAAGTCAACTAGCATTGATTCAGTGTATTGCATATGTTATAAGCTCATTTTTTGTCGAATTGGATGTTGCCACATTATCAGTTAATGCAATAGGCCCCCACCAGAATCTTAAAATTATGATTTTACTCTTTATACTCTTTTTAAGATTTTTAGCTTTTCTTAGCTCAAAAATGTTATTTTTTTGCTATCTGATTTTTTGTTAATCACGAAATGACCAAAATACCCTAAAATATATAAAATACTCAAATTATAACAAAGCACAACAATCAAAGTTTAAAAGACTTAAATACATAAAAGTAAAAATGTTAGTGAGACTTGGATTGCAAAATGATGATTTTACCCTTTATAAATATATATTCTCCAGTACTAAACAACATGCATACGGTTATAAAAATACATTGATTTCCTGTTAAAGATTTGAAGAAAATGATTGTAATCTTTTCCACCACCGCTATTAGGATCTACAGAAAATGGTTGCAGTCTTCTCTACTATCTTCTCTCGTCTTCCTCAGACATGTAGAGAACCCTAACTGCCATATAGGAGATGGAAATCTTAGAACTGTATTTTTCTTTTTCAAGAAATCTTTATGTAAAGTCATATTCCTATTCCAATTTCTTCTCTTTTATATAGACATTTATTAGAGTCTAAGTTTGACTAAAAATTGAGCAAGCAGAGAAACTGTAGACCCATGACATAAAACTACTAGATTAACCCCAATTATTTCATTAAAAGTCCAAAGTTGCACTCTAGTAACACATGTAACTAAATAAAAGCCCAACTAATTAAAACTTTTTTTAATTGATTTTACCCTTGAACTTAAGACTAATAATAACTACTTAATAGAACCCTCTATCCGATGTTGATAATTAAAGATAAGTCCATGATAAATGTCGTGCCTCTATAATTACATATTTACCCTTGAGTCACTATTTCTTTTAATGGTCACTTTTGACTTTTAATATATCTATTTTTGTAAATAATTTTCAAATAAGTATTATTACTCCATAAATAGCATTCACTAATTTAAATGATCAAGTACCCCAAACTTGGGTAAGCATCATTAGTATAGATTTCATCTTTTGAGTATATGTTCCTACAGTTCATGAAATTACGTCTCCAAGCTATCAAGGCTTTTACCATATATATTGATCTCACTCTGTGATAACTCAAAAGACAAAATAGATGAATGCAAATTCGTTACCCACTTAGGATTAAAGTCGATTAAGCTAATTAAAACATATGTGAATTATAGTCTAGGAATGTTCATTATAGTCCAGTTCAATATGCGTATCACATATACATGCTAACTATTCTACTGGAAGTCTCCACCTCAGTGATCAAGATAAAATCACTCAAAAAGGAAATAGTAAAGCTACAGCCTTACATGACGAAATTCTCATTTTATTAATAACGGTGAACAATCTTTTATTTATAAAAAGCTCGTGATTTATATCTTTTAGCATTGACATCATATGCCTAATAGATAAATCACATACTTTATATATAAGGGCTAATAATACATGCTCAAATGAATAATGAATAAATAAATTTTATAAAATTCAAAATTGCTATTTTATCATATGCTTTTAGCGCACAAAATAACAATAAGTCTAACAAAAACAAACTAGACGAGGATTTAACCAAGTTGTGCATTATATAAGGAGAAGCTTATTCAAAAGCTAAATCAGATGCATGGGGCAGAGAAGCTAGATACAAGATAGAAGCGAAGTACCCGTGTGAGAAAAGAAGCTATAAATTCAATTCTCCATGATTGGTTCTATTAACTTTGTTGCTCTCTATTCAAGTATATTTAGCTAATTTTCTTATAATAAGGTTAAAGATGAAACCATGTTCAATGAAATAATTGTCTTTTTATTTAATTAATTCACTACATGTTTTCTTTGATGATTATAGTTCTTATTTCACATGATTGATTGAATAATAATTTTTCATCTTTAATATTAGTATTCTTAATATTTTGGAGATTATTTGATTAAATCTAAAGTTGGTAAAATAATAATTAACGTGATTCTCTTTTATTATTTGTTTTTCAATAAATTGGATACATAAAATGCTTTGAAACTTTGATTCTTTTTTTTTCAATAGGATACATAAAATACTCAGAAATCCTACATTGAAGCAAAAAAGAACCTACATTAGACTTAATTATTCGGCTTAATTATTATACCCATGAGATGACATAGATTGATTTTGAATTATCACTCTAAAATTAGAGATTAATAATAATTAGATAATTACTAATTGAATAACAGTGAATTCTAAAGCTTAGATAACCTTTTTCTTACTAAAATCTCCTTTGCTTTAATTGCTTTCTTAGTTTAATTAGTTTAGTTTCCCTTAAAACTTAATTTCTTCAACTAAGTTAAGATTAATATTGATTTAGATTTAAATTAGATTTTCTAATTCATAGAAATCCATGTGGATTCAACCTCATTACTCCATTCTATTTCTAAAGATTCATGCACTTGCATGTATATTAAAATTTTACTCCACAATTACTGTTGGGAAAATGTGCTCTTTAAAAGCATATGTGTTTATTTAATTGTAATAAACAATTTTTCTGATTAATAAAATAAATGAGGTATTTTATTTAAGTATCTTAATTACATTAATATTTTGAGTAAAGTCCATTTAATCATATTATATGTATTTATGTGATCACCATGTGGATTCACAGAAGACATAAATATAAGTTATATTATGATTAAATAAATTTAGTTCGCAGTTGATAAATAAAGTTGGACACTTTATTTAGGTATAGACTGTAATGAATTCATTGAATGATTTGTCTTAATCATGTATGAATTTATTGATGTAGTACGACTACATTGAACAGGATCACATATGAGATTTAATTAATTTTGTAATAACTGTCAGACTTATTAAATCTCATAGGCATTGATTTTACTGTAATCTTAATCTTGAGTTAATTATGATTTCATGATTATAATTGTTACTCCATTTGAGTTACCAATGGGCACGACACACACTTGTGGTCAAGATTATCCGGTATCTTGGTGGGAGCAATTATGAGTATTGGAGTTATAGATTAATAATATAGAATTTGTACGACACATCTCTTGATGGGTTTTCGGCACTTGATCAAAGAATTCTCTGGCCAGAGTGTGTCAACATATTTATTATATTGAAAATGATCATTAGAGAAAACTAGTAAGTATCAAGGAACAAGATGTAATTAAATCGATTGGACAGTTGAGATATCGATTTAATTAATGATGTGGTATAAAGGATTATACAGTAAAGAAATTAATGTGGCATGGGTCGAATCATTATTCGAGAACACTATTCTAGACAGCATACAACTATGGAGGTCAGTTCCAATATTTTAGTGGAGTAGATTTGGAATTAAATAATTGAGCTAGTTTAGTCTAATCTTGATTTATGTCTTAGAGTGGCACAATCTATTCAGATATATATTATATTTTCAATTTATGAATAAAGCATATTAATGATTTGTCTTAATTCATGGTTAGATTATCTGTTATATTTTTCTTTTGGATCTATAATAAGAGATGTGGTCTTTTATCACCATATTTTCCTCTTGATTTATTTTATTATAATAAAATTTTATAAGCCAATATTGGCGTAGGAAATTTGTAAATTAATTACGGATGACGGATAGGGATGGCAAAAATCCCCACGGGGACGGGTACCCTCGGGGATTTTCCCCATTCGGGGAGGGTATGAGGATAATTTCATACCCAATTTCTTATTTGGGGAAGGGACGGGGAAATTATTTTACCCAATTTCTTATTCGGGGAGGGGACGGGGATAAGGTGGAATCCCTATCCCCTACCCATTTTCCCATTTTAATTTTAATTTTTAATTTTATTTTTTAAAATTAATAGTAAATAAATAATAAAATTTGAATTATAAAATTATAGATATTGGTAAAAATAACAAATATCAAAATATTTATATTATTAAACTTTTAGGCCTAATTAACTAATTAAAGACCTAAATTTTTATTTAGGACATTAAAAAGACCGGGAAATTCTATTAGTCCAAAAATTTTGTTTCAATTTTAATATTCATTAAATATTTTAAATTTAAATCTATTTTTTATTTATTTTTAGATGTTATAATTGCCCACAACGAATCACAATTTTAATATCTAATCTAATCTAATCTAATATTTACTCTTGATTTGCTCCGACTTAACTATTATGCTGCAAAGGAAATAGTCCACATTTATAAAGTGTCCACGCCACCATTGAAAAAGTTAATTTTGAATCTAAATTCAATTTTTTTTGTAACAATTTGTATTAAACTATTAATTATTCATGATAATTTGTAAAAGAAGTTTGTATCTCTTGCATGCTGCGTTACTGACTAATTTAATGGATGTGACTTTTGTAATGGATATTAATGTAAGATATATTTCGAACTTTACTTTTATTTAAATTTTTTATTTTAATATGATTAACTCAAAATCGAAAAAAAAAATGTATTAGTTATTTGGGGATCGGGGACCTTCGGGGATCCCCTGTTATTATTCGGGGAGAGGATGAAGATTCTTTCAAGTAATTATGATGTGGACGGAGAAAGGACGGGGACATACGTAAAATATCGGGGATGGGTACAGGGAGATTGGTCCCCTCCCCTCCCCTCCCCATTGTCATCCCTAATGACGGATCATAGTGACGGAGGCCGGAAAATTCAGCAGCACTTTGCCAGCAGCCATGCGCAGCAGCAGCGCGCGCGACCCTCGTGGGCAGCAGCGCGCTGCATGCCCAGCAGTGCGCGGCTCGCTGCACAGGCTACCAGCAGCGCGCGTGGCCTGCAGCGCGCGCGACCAGCAGCTGCAGCACGTGGCCAGCAAAGCTACCAGCAACGCGAGCGCGCGCGTGGGAACTGGAAGCTTGCGGACATTTGCTGCTAGCAGAGGATGTCGTTTGGTAGCTTTCCCGTGCGGCAGTGATGGTCAAACCGGCGTCGGAAAATCACGAACAGTGGCTGGGTTTGTGGTTGATGGCGGCTGGGGAAGAAACGAAAGAGAAAAAAGATGGATTTAGGGTTTTAATGGTTTTTATCATTTGGATTCCTATGGTTCCACATTTTTTACTTTGGGCAAATTTGTTTAACTTTTTTGTATTTAAGTTTATAGATAGTTTTGGGTTTAAAGAATCTTAATTTTAGGCCCAATTTAATTTGGGCTTAATGGATTAAAAATGCATAGATAAAATTGAACATATTAAATTTATTTTTGGTCCAAAAATTTTATTTATAAAAAAAATTATTTATTTATTTATTTATTTTCTTTCAAAATTAAAATTGGACCAATAATAAATTTAAAAGCCTAACTTCTCCCAGTCTATTAACAAAGATAAGTTTGGAAGATGGACATTAACAAGAAGCCCAATGAAGATTAGGCTTAGGTTTAATGTAATTTTTCATTTTAGAAAAGTCATGAATTAAGATTTTTTAATTATTTTTCTATATGTTATGTTTTGGATGATAACATGCCATGATAACATGTCATATAGAATAGGTAGTGCCACTCTATGCATAATGATACATGTCATTCATTAATTATGAATCTCATTATATTGTTTGAAAATTGAATATGCTTAATAATATTGGATATCATCTAGATAATATTATAGGAAGCATGCAATTAACAATATATTATTGATGTATATTTTAAAAGGAAAAACCAATTTTAAAATATTGAGTGGGAGAGGAAAAATTCAGGATAATTTTTCTATGGGCTCTATTGTTAGTTCAATAATAAAATTATATATATACCTAGACTTCGTGATACGGTGATGCTCCCTTCGGAGGGTATATATATTAGATATTTTATTTGATAAACTTCTTCAAAGATAAAATTGAAATATTTTTCAATCGATTGTTCACCCCAACGTGACTATTGATATGAAAAATACGCAGATTGAAATAATGGTTATACACTAAACTAAAATTTGTTATTAACCTTTCCAACGAAGCTCTGTTAACAAATTTAGGCTCAAAAGGATAACGATAATTATTTATCATGTCTATACATGAAAGTAAATAATCCAATGGATAATTGAGTCTGGTAAGAGTAGACATGACTTCCCCAACGGATAGCTTGTCAAAGCGGTACTAGATTATCGTTACAATAAATTAAAATGCATTTATGGTTTTTTGCATTTTTTGTTATTTATTGTGAATATTATATAAAATTATTTATGCATGGATGTTTTATTTTTCAGAAAATGTCTTCCCTGAGCCCACTTACTATTATTCTGAGTCAAAACAAACCACTGGAGAGAACTATATAGATTGGAAAAGAAATCTATTCATTGTCCTAACTGCCGAAAATTATAAATATGTCTTAACCCAACCATGCCCTTCAGTTCCAGCAGATGATGCTCATAGAAATTAGAGGGGGCTTTATGAGAAATGGCAAAAGGCCAATGAAATGGCAAAATGCTACATTTTAGCCTCGATTTCTGATATTCTGCAGACCAAACATCAGAACTTGGAGACTGCCACTGAAATAATGGACAATCTTCAAGAGATGTTCGGGCAGAGTACTTGCTTCGCGAGACAAGCAGCACTGAAAGGCATTATCAACTGCAAAATGGGGAAGGGCACAAGAGTTCGTGATCATGTCCTCAAAATGATGGACTATTTGAATGAGGCTGAGATTCAAGGAGCACAAATCGATGATAACTCAAAAATTGACATAGTGCTAGAATCTTTGCCAGAAACATTCAAGGAGTTTAAGGCCAATTATAACATGAACAAAAGAAATATTACCTTAACTGAATTGATGAACAAACTCCATTCTGCTGAAGAGATCTATCGTACTGAGAAATATCTAGAAAGCATAAATATTGTTGAAAAAGGTTCTTTTTCTAGGCCTAAGCCAAAAGGCAAGGCTAAGAAGAAAAATGGGAAAAAGAAACCGTCTACCAAGCAAGATGGCAAGCCGAAAGGCAAATGCTTCAAGTATGGACAGAAAGGTCACTGGAAAAAGGATTGCCCTAAGATTGTAAAATCAGGTATAAGAAATCTTTTTGTAATAGAGGCCTGTTTAGTTCAAAATCTTATTGACACTTGGGTGTTGGTTTCAGGAGCAACTAATCATATTTTTAATTCACTTTATTAGTTTTAGGAAACCAGGAAAATAAGTGAAGGAAGCGTCAAGCTGCAGTTAGGGACAGGACAGTTCATGTCAGCAATGAAGACTGGATCTGTTTTATTATCTTTTAATAATGAGACTTTAGTTTTAAATAATTGTCTTTATATTCCAGATATTAAGAAGAATTTAATTTCAGTAACTTATTTATCAAAACAAGGGTACACTGTAAATTTTGGATCTTCTGTTTCTATTTTAAATAATAAGAGACTTATTTGTTCTGGTACATTGGAAGATAATTTATATCATTTAAGTCCTATGATCCATTCTATGTATGACACAGTGATCAATAATGATGAGCATACACATTTATCTAAGAAAATAAATATTTCTTCCAACCAATGTTACCTCTGGTATTTACGCTTGGGTCATATAAACCAAAATAGGATACAAAGAATGATCAAAGATGGGCTCTTGGGTCCACTAGAAAATAAATCATTGCCACTCTGTGAATCCTGTTTAGAAGGGAAAATGACCAAAAGGTCGTTCTCGGCCAAAGGTGTACGTGCAACAGTACCACTTGAATTGGTACATACAGATGTATGTGGACCAATCAATGTACAAGCTCGAGGAGGTTATGAGTATTTCATCACTTTCACTGATGATTACTCGAGATATGGTTATGTGTCATAAGTCTGAAGCTCTTGAGAAATTTAAAGAGTATAGGGCTGAGACAAAAAAGTAATTAAATAAGAACATAAAGAAACTTCAATCTGATCGAGGTGGTGAATTTCTCTCAGGAGATTTCAAAGAGTATCTGGTTAAAAATGGGATTATATCTCAGTTAACTACCCCAGGAACACCACAACAAAATGGGGTAGCTGAAAGGAGAAATAGAACTCTTTTGGATATGGTGAGATCTATGCTTAGTTATTCAACATTGCCAATCTCTTTTTGGGGACTAACACTGGAAACAGCTATTTACCTCTTGAACTTAGTTCCATCTAAGTCAGTGTCTAAAACCCCAATAGAACTATGGTCGAGTCGCAAACCAAGTTTACGACATGTCCGTATTTAGGGATCAACAGCACATGTGTTGAAACCAAAGACAGACAAAATGGATTCACGTTCGGAGGTTTGTATATTTGTGGGGTATCCCAAAGGAACACGAGGAGGTTTATTTTATAGTCCTCAAGATAGGAAAGTGATTGTGAGCACACATTTCACTTCCCTCGAGGAAGACTATATGAATAACTTTAAACTTAAGAGTAAGGTAATACTTGAAGAACTGTCAGGTGATCAGGTTGATGTTCAGCTTTCAATACCTGTTATAGAACAGGAAGAACAGCAACAACCAACTGATCAACACAGGATTATCCCTGAACAACCATCACTTTTAGAACCTCGTCGTAGTAGGAGGGTAACTAGGTTACCTGCGAGATACATGTTATTGGGAGAAACCTATACGGCTATCTCAGAAGAACATGTATAAGATCCCATTAGCTACAACGAAGCTCTAATAGGAAGAGATATCGAATTTTGGAAAAAGATCATGAATTAAGAAATAGAATCTATGTATTCCAATAAAGTCTGAGAACTTGTAGAAGCACCAAATGGGGTAAAATCTATAGGGTGTAAGTGGATCTACAAGAGAAAAAGAGGAGCAGACGGAAGGGTGGAAACATTTAAAACAAGATTAGTAGCCAAAGGTTTTACTCAAAAAGAGGGTATCGATTATGAGGAAACCTTTTCTCCGGTTGCTATGCTTAAATCCATCAGGATTCTGCTCTCCATTATTACAGTGCTAGATTATGAAATTTGGCAAAAGGATGTCAAGACTGCCTTTCTTAATGGGCTTCTTGAAGAAGACATCTACATGCAGCAACAAAATGGATTCATACAAAAAGGTCAAGAACACATGGTATGTAAGTTGCAGAGATCCATTTATGGATAGATCTTCCAATGAACTTCTTGCAGAGTAGAACCATGCAGTACCAGACACGAGATAGATCTTCCAACGAACAAGGCTTTTTTCGAATAAGCCAATTCATTTGGGAACCTGCGGATCTACTCTTTTTCCTATTCAAAGATCAGCGCCTTGTCTCTGTGTTTTCACACCGAGAATTCTTTGCAAATGAAGAGATGTCAAAAGGGCTTCTTACTTCCCAACCAGATCCTCCTACATCTATATATAAACGTTGGTTTATCAAGAATACGCAAGAAAAGCAATTCGAATTGTTGATTCATCGCCAAAGATGGCTTAGAACCAATAGTTCATTATCTAATGGATTTTTCCGTTCTAATACTCCATCCGAGAGTTATCAGTATTTATCAAATCTGTTCCTATCTAACGGAACACTATTGGATCAAATGACAAAGACATTGTTGAGAAAAAGATGGCTTTTTCCGGATGAAGCAAGCATCCCGGTCATGGAACATCAAATTTGATCAAGCGATTAAATCGTTTGGATTCATTCAGAACATTGATGAGCCATGTGTGTACAAGAAAATTCAGGAAAAATCTATAGCCTTCCTAATTCTTTATGTAGACGATATTCTCCTAATTGGAAACAATATAGGAGTATTGACTACAATAAAGAGTTGGTTAGCAAAACAATTTGATATGAAAGACCTGGGAGAGGCAAGTTATATTCTTGGTATCAAATTACTGCGAGACCGGAAGAATAAAACTTTAGCCTTGTCTCAAGAGGTCTATATCGATAAGATATTGGCTAGATTTAGCATGGAAAATTCCAAGACTGGTTTATTACCATTCAGACATGGAATTGGATTCTGTAAAGATCAATCACCTAAAACATCTGAAGAGATAGAGAAAATGAGACGAGTTTCCTATGCAGAAGCTGTGGAAAGTCTCATGTATGCCATGCTTTGCACTAGGCCAGACATCTGTTTTGCGGTAAGGATGGTTAGCAGATATCAATCTAATCCTGGACTTGAACACTGGACTGCAGTCAAGCATATATTAAAGTATCTGAAAAGAACTAAAAATTATATGCTTGTGTATTCCGGTGATGAACTCATTCCAATGGGTTATACTGATTCTGACTTTATATCAGATAAGGATTCCAGAAAATCAATTTTAGGCTTTGTGTTTATATTAAGAAGTGGAGCTGTTAGTTGGAGGAGTGTGAAACAATCTTGTATCGCAGACTCCACAACTGAAGCTGAATATGTGGCTGCATCTGAAGCTGCAAAAGAAGCTGTATGGCTCCGCAAGTTCCTACAAGATCTTGAGGTGGTACCTACTGTTACTGCACCCCTTAAACTATTTTGTGATAATAGTGGTGCGGTAGCTCAATCTAAGGAACCAAGGAACCACAAGAAACAAAAACATATTGAGAGGAAGCATCATCTCATAAGGGATATAGTGCAGAGAGGTGATGTGGAGGCTACTCAGATTGCGTCACAGCAAAACTTGGCAGATCCTTTTACTAAGGCCATCCCTGGGAAACCTTTTAACTTGCACTTAGAATCCATGGGCATGCGTGAGATGCCAAATATGCTTTGAGAGCTAATGGGAGATTGTCGGGAAAATGTGCTCTTTAAAAGCATATGTGTTTATTTAATTGTAATAAACAATTTTTCTGATTAATAAAATAAATGAGGTATTTTATTTAAGTATCTTAATTACATTAATATTTTGAGTAAAGTCCATTTAATCATATTATATGTATTTATGTAATCACCATGTGGATTCACAGAAGACATAAATATAAGTTATCTTATGATTAAATAAATTTAGTTCGCAGTTGATAAATAAAGTTGGGCACTTTATTTAGGTATAGATTGTAATGAATTCATTGAATGATTTGTCTTAATCATGTATGAATTTATTGATGTAGTACGACTACATTGAACAGGATCACATATGAGATTTAATTAATTTTGTAATAACTGTCAGACTTATTAAATCTCATAGGCATTGATTTTACTGTAATCTTAATCTTGAGTTAATTATGATTTCATGATTATAATTGTTATTCCATTTGAGTTATCAATGAGCACGACACACACTTGTGGTCAAGATTACCCAGTATCTTGGTGGGAGCAATTATGAGTGTTGGAGTTATAGATTAATAATATAGAATTTGTACGACACATCTCTTGATGGGTTTTCGGCACTTGATCAAAGAATTCTCTGGCCAGAGTGTGTCAACATGTTTATTATGTTGAAAATGATCATTAGAGAAAACTAGTAAGTATCAAGGAACAAGATGTAATTAAATCGATTGGACAGTTGAGATATCGATTTAATTAATGATGTGGTATAAAAAATTATGCAGTAAAGAAATTAATGTGGCATGGGTCGAATCATTATTCGAGAACACTATTCTAGATAACATACAATTATGGAGGTCAGTTCCAATCTTTTAGTGGAGTAGATTTGGAATTAAATAATTGGGCTAGTTTAATTACATGCTTAATTATTGTAGCCACTATTGTATGTACCCAATTGATCCCTGAGTTAGCTCATTTAATTGACTGCACCACTACTGGATTAATAAGTAAGATAACTAGCAATTTGGGTCAAAAACTTAAATATATTATTTAGTGGGAGGCTCCATGTAATGTGCTTATGTCTGGAGCCTTGTGTTATTTTATAAGGTGGGCTCCTATGACAAGAAGTAGTTAGGTTACATTAGATTTATTATTTTTTAATTTAAATCAAATTTGATTTAATAGAATTAAAAATATATTAAAATATGGAGCTAAGGTTTCCACTAAGTTAGATATATAAAAGGACTTATTTTCTCCCAAACAGAGGGAGGGCCACATTATACAGATCAAGAGAAAAAAGAATTTTTCTCTCTAATTTTGAGAGAAAAAAAAATTTTCCTGCTAGTTGCTTTAGTAGTGATAAAGGCGCCCACACGTCAAGCGCAGATAAAACCTGACTCATAACCTGGAAGATCATTGGTGACGGAACGTGATCCAACACGCGTGGCGGTAGCAGATTGTGATCTGGGAGCCTAATTCACTTCATTGGAAACAGCGAAGATTGTTCATCTTCTCAGAATTTCAAGGTACGATTTCTAGAATATAAATTCTTATATATTATATGAGATCAATCCTAAAAAGTTTTTATAAAATTATTAAAAACTGATTTTTCCCCAACAATTACAACAATTACTTTCTTGAATTTAGTCAACTACTATGAAGAATCAATACACCAACACACATAGAAATTATCATGTCTCTAACTTTCATTGAACCGAGAGTGACATACTATTATTTGTTCAAGCAACAAATGTTTATAAGAGCCAAACTAAACAATAATTTCACAAAATGTCAAAATATTACAAAAGCCCCAAAAAGAGAAAGAAAAATCCCATATTATTTCATTGGGTGTTCCTCATTTACTTCCAAGTTTTGGTCAGTAAGAGAAATTGATAAAAAAAAAATGTTGCTTTTAACAAGCAAACAAGAATAAGCAATGGACAAAGTTATAGAAGGCAGAGAAATCACAGATTTACTTGAAAATTTAAAACCCTAGCTTTAACTTTAGTCACCGCTATGTGGTGATTATGGTGGCATGCTCAATGAATAGTTGTTCTACTTGAAACAAGCAGTTAAAGAGAAGAGGGGTTCATCTTTCAAAGTAAAGAGGGACATCTAAAAGAGAATAAGATGAGCAACAAATATTAAGAAAAATAAAAGAGGCTTCATCGATTAGGCTAGGGATAAATTAAAATGGAGCATTTGTTTTTTTTAAAAAAAAATATATAAGAGAAAGGTAGAGTTTCATATTAAAACTAATAAAATAAACTAAAATACTTCAGTCAAAACCCTTAAATTAATTTGAAAAAATTAGATTAAATTTTATTTTCTTTTTTACTAATATCTTAATGTCACCAATCAAATTAAAGATGGTTTTTCTTTAAACTCAAGAGTTGACTTCTGGAGATCCGATTCAAGTTCTAAAAGGAACGAGATTAAAATTAATTTTTTTTAATTCAGAATAGTTGTGGCAATCAAATACCAATTTCACCTTCTTTTCCAAAATCTTTAATATCATTTTTACCTAGAAAAGATAGAATCTTTAACTTAATGTTTCCCAAATTGTCATCAAACCAATCTCTATATCTAACCCCTCTATTTCCAGTCCCTCGCCCATATCTGCCTAAATTGGTTTATGGAGCATGATCTTTTCTATATAGGTCTTCCCCATAGTCATCTTCATCAATATTCCTATATAGAATTCTCTTTCTTGCACATTAGAAGCTTTAGATGGCTGCCCCTTTTGTAAACTATATTTAACCCTATCTTTTCTCTCATTCACCTCCTCAAACCTTAATTCCAAATGTTCAATTTTTTGTTCTCAGGATTTAAAGAAGAGTCTGAAGTCTATTTGTTCATAAGAATCATTTGCTAGAGTTTTGATTTTTGTCTTGAGGTATTTAGAAAACTTGCAAAATAGAGCTAGAAAAACCTCATAAACACTCTTACTTGCTTTTCTCTCAAGACTAATAGCACTCATGCTTATATTTACTCAAATTTAGCTTTTACTTCTTATAAGCTCACTCTCCGTTGCTTTTTTCCACTCTAATTTTCTCTTTCAGTTATTTATTAACTTAAATAAACTCAATCAAAATTTACTTACAAAATCCAAACTCAACAAATTAGATCACAAACAAAGAAAGACAAACAAAAAAAAACATGAATCTTGATACACTTAGGATTGCCTTTTTCTTTTCTGTTTTTTAGTCGAATTATAGAAAATAAGAATAGACAAAACTTGAATAATAAGCTATGCTTTAAATTCAATTGCTTTTTTGGATATTTTTTTTGTTTTTTATTTTTTATTTTTTTAGTTTTGAATGAAAAAGAAGAGAAGGCAAAATTGCAGAAAAGAAATCTTAAAAGAAGATAGATTTATGGATTCAAACAAAGATTAAGAAACAAGAAACAAAAGGATGTGGAATTAGAGAAATTAAATAGATTTATAATAGATCAAACATGATTTAGGACCTAAGCTCCGATAACAATTAATGTGAACTTTATAAAGATAAGTGAGACCCTGAACTTAATGAGGCTTCTTTGTTAAGGATCATTTTAATTCAGATTAAAAAATAATTATGAAATCAAGACCTTGACTCATTATCTATAAAAAGATAAGAACCAAAGGTATAAGAAGACTAGGTTTGACAGCCACATTCAAGAAAGAAGAGAAAGACTATGAGTGATAAATAAAGAAAGAATGCCACAAGATAAAATCTTGATAAGTTCTTAAAGTTCTTTGAGAACCAAAGTGAAAAGCTCTCACAAATAATACATACATACATACATACATATATATTTTTTTTTATATATATCAAATTGCCAATAGGGTTACATGGGTTTATATAGTTATATTTTACTAATATAATAAGGTTTCCTTATTGCTAAATACAATCTAGAGTAAGAAAGAAACAAAAGATCTTTTTTTCCAAAACAGATCAGGAAACTAAACAATATGCTTGATTTTTCTTCCTAATTTGACAAGGCCTTGTTTGATCTCCATTCCAGTCATTCCAAATGAGATTTTGAAGTTTGAATAACATTGACAAAGCATTGCCCATCTTGAACACTCAATTAATACAAATCAGTATCATGAACAATGTGTGTGAGACATGCTCGATTAATTCATTTAATGCTTCATTGTCTTGGTTTTTGTCTTTTGTCATTCGACCAATTCATGGATGCTCAATAAATCTTGTGATGCTTTAGCAGCCTGGTTCTTATCAATTATATTCATAAGTCTCGAATGAATGATTTAAACAAAATGAAAAATACTCAATGAAGCCTTTCATTTTTCTTTTTTTTAGGCACTAGGCTTTATAGAGTATGTTTGATTTTTGTTCAAATCATCCATTAACACTCATGACCATAACCAGTCTATTTTTAAATTCACTTATGTATTAGGCTTGAAAGAGTACTAAAGTGAAAAATACTCTTTCTTCCATTGAAATCATGCATTAAACACTCATGACTATAACTAGTTTATTATTTTCACTTTTTTTTTTAATTAGGCTTTATAGAATAGTTTGTATATGTTCAAATCATCCGTCTAAATTTCAGTTTATTTATAGTGAGGGAATGAATTTAGAAAAAAAAAAGTTAATAGAAGTCTTAGCTGAACTAAAGCAAGAAGTTAAGAACTACCTGCTGTTTCTGTTATTCTGTAGGAGTTAATTCTAAATAAAGTATGAAATAAAATACACCAAGCTCAGTCTAATTCTTTTATTAAACCCCTGTTAAGGGTTTGCAATAAACAAGAAAAATATAGTCTTTAAAAGTATTTAAGAAATTCTTTAACCTTGAGAGTATTGAAGTCAAGAATTTTCAACAAAGACTTGTGAATTTCATCCAGACACATTTGTTTAATTTTTCCATCAACAGTGGGATTTGAGATCGTCAAATCATTCTATATATCGATCATTGGACTACCTAACCATGTACCCTACAACTTAACCAGTCAATTATATCTTTCACAATATCATCACGTTCTGGTTCGAAAAGGAGATCATGTAAGAATCCTTGGTACAATTTCATGGTTTTATCAGCTGAAGAGGCATATTTGTGTAGCTTTTTAGAAGCTTCTGGATCAGTTACAGTATCAGCAGTGCCATGGAGAAGTAGAAAACGAACTTTTAATCTGTTGAGATTTCGTTGCAAGTAGGTTGTGATTTGAAGGATCTCATAACCGGTTCTTACCCTGATGGATCCAGTATACACAAGTGGGTCAGTATACTTAGCCACTAGTGCCTCTGGGTCACGTGACACCGGCATTCCATTCTTATTTGCTGCACTGATTTGGTGTCTTGGCAATAAAAACGACACAATCGGAGCAAGTACCTACAACGACACAATGCAGATTACAACATTATCTCGAGAATAGATGACTATACATAAACACATTGAATAATTGGATTCACATATATTAATTGGATTCACATATATTAATTGGATTCACATATATGTGTGTGTGTGTGTGTGTGTGTGTGTGTACCACAAAAATTGGATGGGATGGCTCAACTCCAACTGCTGGTGAAGTTAGCACTACACCAGCAACACTGGCCTCAAACTTTGGATCAAGCGCCGCCTGCGATTAATTAACAACCCAAGTTAAATAAGCTTCAACAAAATTATCATCTCATTAAGAGTATTGTAAGAAACAAAAACCTTAAGTACAATGGCTGCACCCGTCGAGTGCCCAAAGCAAAAGCATGGAAGGCCAGGATTGTCAGCTAAAACCTTTTCAACAAATAATTTCTGGATATAAATTAAAGAAATCAATATTTAATTGAATCTGAGATTTATTGTAAATATATTAATTATTATTTATGATCTTCAGCATCTTATTTCGAATCTTTGGACATACCATATCCTTGACAGCAGCATCAAGAGAATGAACATATGCATGGAGTCCATCACTTCCACCATGTCCTAATAGAAACAAAAGCTTATGTGAGCCTGAACAAATGATTTAGATGAAACCTTGAATCACAAAATAGGATGATACATAACCCAGAGGTTCAAACTCAGAGCAGCTAATCAGCAAGTGACAAAAACAATAATAATAGTAAAAGATTAATAAAACCAGAGATAGTAGAATCCCGAAAGAAGTTATTCCAGAGAACATTATCAGGATTCATTATTATCAGAAAGAGAACGAAGACAGAAGATTAATTGAATTTGTATGTTAACTAAATAAAAGTTTTACAGAGAACTCTAGAAATTAACAGCCCGTAAACAAGATTACAAGATCAGCAAAAGTTCTGCTTATGCAACATAAGATCAAGTTCAATGTTTGGAAACGGGGCACATTTCACTTTCCTGTGACAATCACGAGAAAATCAAAATCTTAAGAAACTAAAAGCACAAACTACATACCCAACAACAGATGAAACTATACACCCGCAAATGTATTTGATTTAATTTAACCAAGGTCACTTTAAAATAAATGCACAAGAGGACGAAGTGAGAAGCAAATTTACATAAGCATATTATTAGAATCCACTAAAATTTTGGGTAAGAAAAGAACTAAATCGACTAAATCTTTCATATACTGATTTTTTCTGGTATCCATCAATCAGAAATAAATAAATTAAAATAAAAAAAAGAGCCTTTCTAGCATAAAATTTTCTCTGTGAAACAAATAAAATGAACGTAGTTCCTAAAGGCTTAGCTCGTCTTCCAAATGCAACCTCCTCCCTTAATGTCCTTGCCAACTTTAGATTTAAAAGTTCAGACGCAAAAACACAAATAAGAAGCTTACATATGAAAAGAAGCTTCAGATTTTACTTTTTCAAACCAATGGGATGCCAATTGATTTACTCAATCCCTGCAACATCCAAATATAGATGCATCGTTGAAGAGGAGGAGCGTAGTCTTAGATCTAGACTATAGAATATTAAAAAATGCAATTTTTTTTCCTCTGAAGGATAAGTAGACGAAAGTTAGCCATATATATGTGTGGACGGATTGAATAGAACGAGTACCATATATGTTATTGAAAGGTAAACCTATCCTGTGTGCTGTGGAAAAAGAAAATAAAAGGGTGCGGCTGCGGTGTAACAATGATATTGTACCACCATTGCATTCAGACATTGAATTAACTTAAATTCGTTGATTCAACAGTTGTGGTATCGTGCCATCATTATATTCAAACATTGAATCAATTTAAATTTATGGATCCAACAGTTGTGGTACCGTACCATCATTACATCCGGACATTGAATCAACTTAAATTCGTAGATCCAACAATTGGGTACAATAATTTTCTCCTAAAAGTTATTGCTGAGTTCCTACTCACTCCTACAATATTTACTATTCCACAAACTTACAGAAATATGATCTTCATCCTTTAAAATTGACTGACAACTCATTATCCTTTGCGAAAGAGAAGTAACAATGAATTTTCATATCATTAAACAGCAGCACCAGGCCCAATAAAATTTAAAATTTACTCATTTTTACTAGGATAGAATGTGGCTGATAGTTAATGAACCTAAATTATTCCCTTTAATTTCAGTAATAGGATTCCTTTAAGGGTTGTTATTTCCTTTTAAAAAAATAGAGAAATTGCAATAATTACAGAATTATACATCATAAGCATAATACATAGTACTTTCCGGAAATAATTTTTTATGTTCAAAGGTGATGAGAAAAAAGTATCTCTTCTCTAATTTTATGTTTGCTTATATATATTAAATTTAAAAAAAGGAGTTGTAAAATAAGTAGTTATTGTTGACAGAGAAGAAAAATTTGAGAATGTTAAGGGTGCCAACAAGCTTCAAACTTACCAATCCAATCCATTCCAAAAACCTTGAATCCATTAGCATTTAGCTGCTTGGCAAAATAATTATACCGGCCGCTTTTGTAGAAAATAAATCAGAAAATCATCATTAATAAAAGATTGAGCCGTACAGAATCAAATTAATATAAATTATGCACTTGCACAACACAACGAACCTGTGTTCGTTCAAGCCATGCAATAGAACCACTAATCCCCTGCATAATAAGATTGAGAATGAATTAAGATAACGTTAGCTCTCTATATAGGAAAGATGAAAATATTGTGAAGTTGAGCACACAATATGAAAAAAAAAAAGAAAAAGGAAATGAAAGGAGTAACAAAATTGAAAAATGCTTTTTACAACAGATTCATTTGCTTAACCAATTGCGAAGAAATAGGTAACATAAAAGTAGGAGTGGTTATGTATTGCCTTAAAGTGGTATAACATGATTGTGATAATTATCATATATCGGTCCAATGAAAGCAGGAATTTTATGAACCTATAACAAATGATGTCTTCATGAAGTTTGTTTTATTTAATCAGTCAGCGGACAATCCAGTACTCAAGTTATGGTCCACTGAAAAGTAAGATCACAACCATAAAAACCCAATTTTTTGGATGCAGCTACAATACCCCCGTGACACCGTACCCCCCTTTTGTCTTTTTTTGATTGAATCACTTGCGTTCTTTCTTATTTACAATTTAATTATAAGTATAATGATAATTTTATTTTTCCATTCTTCTTCACCTTTCCTCCATAATCAATCCGATTTTTTCCATTTAATATTATTTTTGGACTGTGAGACATGAGAAATGAGATTTATTTATAATAAATTGAAAAAAACTACATTTTTAATAGAGCTCATTTGACCCAAATAAAGTTTGAGAGCTTAGTATTAAAAAATATTGTACAACTCTTTTTATTTTCTTTTCTCTTATCAAATTTATGAATTGTATAGTTCATTTTTACTTTCTTTTTAATTATCAAACTAGGCAAAATTACGTTACCAAAGGGTAAGTAATCCCTTGCTTTGTCTTTTTTTCATTTAATTGCACTATAGTCTATGTTTTGCTAAAAAAAACCAAATAATATTTCTAAATTTTGACACTCAAGTCCTATTCATTTCAATTTTTTATACTTATACTGTTGAGTTGACAATTAACAAAATTTTACCCGTACAAAACATAAATTAAGCATTTTGGATATTTAAATAATAAAAATATACATAGTAGCTCCTTTTAATTAAAATTAGGCTATTTGACTTAAAAAATACTTTTTGCGACTATTTTTTCATTAAAAATTTCAATTATTAAAATGCCTATGAAATAATTTACTATTAAGGACAAGATATATACTTAATTAATTATACTGTTCTTTGATCTTATCCTAATTTAAATTCAAATTTTATTTTAAGCTAAATGTAATTTCATTGTAAACAAATAATATTCATTCAAAAAGAAAAAAAGAAAAATAGTGTGAAAATTAATGGAATAAAGGAATCAACTTGAATTACCATCCGCCTTTATTGCTGGAGGCCTTTAATTTAAGAAAGTTTTAAAATTAATTTTATTATTTTCAAAACCTTGTTCTTCCTTTCACCAAAATGGTATGATTAAAATCTTTTATTCAATTTTGATCAATAGACTTCAGGAGCAGAGAGAATTTCTAAATCATGGCATCATCTGCATCTTCAACTTCAACGCCTTCAACCCCTATTACTCTTTCTTCTACACTTTCTTTACCCAAATCTTGCACTTCTCACACTACCAATAAAATCAAAAATCTTGTCGAATACTCCTATATTCCTGAATCTGCCCAAATTAGTGAATCCTCCTACCCTCTTATCAGTCCTTACCAGTTGTACAAACGACCCAGTTCTTTTACACGAAGCATCAGAACTCTCATATCCACTAAACGGCCTCACCCAAAAGAATACATCCAGTCTTCTAGACTTGATCAGTGTTCTCTCCAAGCAACCACTGCTGAGCAATATGTAACTCTGGAAATCCCTTCCGAGTTAATCTCAAACTGGAAAAGAGAAGGTTATACTCATCTCCATCTCGGAGGAGTAAGATTAATCCTCACCCTTCATGGGAGAAAAGGATTACCGGTCACTGCCCGAATTGCTATTTTAGATACCCGGTTCAAACAGTACCAAGATGCTGTTATAGGTACTGTCCTCACAACCCTTCATGCAGGAAGTGTTTTACTCACTTTCTATCCAAATTTCAACCTTTCTCTTCAAGATACCAACCTTTCAACAGCCTTGAAAATCCAAGTCCAAATTCAAGGTGCAGAACAAATTTCTTCAGCCAAAATTGCTACTCTCCATCATCAATTGGTATATAGGCTTCAAAACCATGCCTTAGATCTACCCACACCTGAACATCACTCTGACACCCTCATGGTGTTAGCAGAATCAGATCAGATCCCAACCATTATCCAGATCCCAAGACAAATTTCTCGACATGAGCTCGTACAACTTATGCCTCTTGAATGGATCTCCAACTATGAAAGCGCCCCATAATAATACACTCTATTCAGACATCAGAAAGCATGTTTGAAAGACGACAAGATGGAACAGTTCGTATGACTTTCAAACCACCTCCAAGTGCTCCACAAGAGCCTCTTCGGCTCTCTTTCACTTATTCCTCAATGATCATAGCTGTTCAGACAGCTCAAGAAGATCTGCCAATCACAGGGTTCAATTCTGATGGTTACCCTGTATATCCAGCCAAACAAAATGGCCATTTCTTATGGGATGTCCCTGGCTCAGGAATGTGCGACCCAAATTGTCCCTGTTGGGATGATTAGGAAGAGGACGATGATTACACCAAAAGAGGCAAAAAACCTCAAAAGAAGAAACCACCTGTCCCATGTAAACACTGTGAACCCAAACTACCAAAAGATTCTCCACTTCCACCAGGTCCACTACCCATTTACAAAAAAGAACTCAAATGGATTGCAAAAAATTGCAAAACTGAAGTTCCCTCAATTTCTCACAACTCCACACCTATCGTACAACCATTAGCTTGTATGATGTTTTCTTCTATCTCTTCTGATTATTCTTCATCTTTTCCTTCTCTTGAAACCCATACTGATTCGCAACGTAATGTTGTGTCTAAACCCTTTATTCCTTCAGCTATTACCTCAACTGGTCATCTTGAATCTCCTAAACCTTTTGAATCAGTCCTCAACTGGCAAACTCAAAATGCCAGAGCACAAAATGATACCTTGTTGCATATTCATTCCAAGGTTGAAAAAATCAGTTTTAATCAATGAGTTGAGACAAAAGTTGACTCAATTACAGCTCAAATGGAGCAGATCCACCAGAATCTTAAATCCAGAATTGTTCAATTGGATTCCGAGCTCCGAACCATGCTTGCTCAACGATACAATGGCCCAGAGTTTGACCAAAAAGAAAGAGAGATCAGACGCTTACAAACTGAGCTTGCCCAGATTGAATCTAAAAAACAAAGACCTACCTTGTTTACCACATCACCACCCATACCCATCATAAATCCACCTTATCACCCATTTGCTTCTATGCTTTCTCCAATCAGATCTTATGATCCATCCAAATTATTTGGCATGACCTATACTCTATTCAGAGACCACCCTATTCCACCAGCACCTAAACCCAAATCAAAACCAAAACCCAAACCTCAACCACCTCCTCTGGTCAGAACCTACAAATCATCATTAACTATTCCAGAGCACCACTCTCCAACTCACACACCAACATCACCACAGCCTCCACCACCAACACAGTCCAAAGATAAAACCCCTATGCATCAATACAGTGCTCAGATAGCCAACCAATCTCCAGAAATTGATGACTCCACTTCTGATTCAAACCTAGCTGTTTCAGACACTTCTACTGACACAACATCCTCTTCACCATCCACCACCAGTGATTCTGAAAAGTCTTATGCTGATATTACCAGAATCCTCATGGCTGACAATCCACCCGAACAAGGTCAAACCTCTAGACCACCCGAACTATATTTTGACATTCCCTCAGATATTGAGGACGAACCTCCAACTGAATCTTCTGCCACAACTCAACCCCCTCGCGGTCAAACCAGTGAAAAACCATCCAATGGTCCATGGTTTACATTTGATGATATTCCATCTCATAAATGGCGAGACATACTTACTGAAATGTCTGCCTGGATTGATCTCCAAATGTTACGGTCAGGAGCAACTACTCATTCCGTTCTTAGGGAATTTGCTACTCGTTTTACGGGTGCCCTAAGAGATTGGTTTGATTCATTAGGCCAGTTCAGACAACTGCAATTTGTTCAATTACCAGAAGTCTCAAGTGCTCTTGCAGTTATTCATGATCAGTTTCTAGGCGATCCAGCTGCAGTTTTTGAAGCTGCACGCCGAGACTATCTTAATATGAAATGCTGCTCTCTCAATGCTAAAGATCTTGAATTCCATTACAAACGCGTGTCTCTCTTGTTCTACAAGCTTAATGGATTCAATGAACCTACATTGAAGCATGTCTTTCTGGCTTTCCTACCAGATGAATTACAACCAGACATCCAACGGCAACTCAAAACTCACCATCTTAGTCTTGACACTATATCTCTTGGCAAAATTTTTCAGATTGCTAAGACATGCCTTGATAAACTTTGTGAGCAAAAATAGTTTTTCAAAGAATTGTTAAAAGATAAAGAGCCATTCCGCAGTGCTTGCAAAAAACCTTATCTCCAGATCAAGTGCAAAAAGAAAAAGGATTATGATTGAAAAGGCATTTAAAAATTCTTCAAAGCCTCGAAAAGGCATTCTTCGAAAAAATCAAGTTCATTCGTAGATCAAACGGAGAAAATCAGAATATTTTTCAAAGCACTATGTCAAAGATTGTCCCAACAAACGAGAAAAATCTATTCGGCTAGTTGAAAAATCTTACAGATTCTTCAGGAAAAAATCAAGTTCATTCAGAGATCAGAAACGGAGAAAATCAAGCAGATGTTTTATCTGCAAGAAAAAAGGTAACTATGTCAAAGATTGTCCCAACAAACGAGAAAAATCTATTCGGCTAGTTGAACACCTTCAGGCTACCACTGATTATTCTCCTGAAAAAGAAGAGCTTGAATCCTATTTCTCTGAACAAGAAGAACCCACTGATGAAACAGTGTTCGCACTGGAAGACTCATCTAGTGATTCAGAAAATGATGAGCCCCAAAGCATTTTCCATCAACAGTTGTTGTCTCTCGACACTTCTGTTCCTATTCCCTCCATCAAACTACACATTTTGCCTTCAAAATTCCACAGGCCCATTCCAGCAATTGGTCTTTTAGATACTGGAGCCCAGAGAAGTATGTTAAACCCAGACATTCTTCCCCCTGAAAGTTGGACTCATTATGAAGAACATTTCAGGGTTGCAAGTGGAAAATTCTTCACTACCAAATTGATTACCAAAAAACCCATTGGTATTCAACTTTTTCCTAATTGTGTCATTTGGACCAAGGTTATTGGTTCAAATCTGCCTAATAAAGATATTTTGTTAGGTTTTGACATAATTCATCAGATCAAACACCTCCAAATCATTCCTACTGGAATCCGAGTCAAATCCATGTTCAAACCTTTCACAGACATTTTGAAGCTTTACAATTTGTCTGAAACTCCCCCATCTTATCAAGACATTTCAGCCAAGCTTTTACCCTATTGTCCAGAATCCCATTTTGAGTTCACCCATCCAAACCCTCTTTGGAAAAATCAGTCTTTCTTCATTAAGTTGCCCTTCAAACTAAATGAAGACATCAACCCAACAAAAGCCACTCACCCAGGAATGAGTCCTTCTGACTTAGTCCTAACCCAAAAAGAGTGTTCTCAATTGTTAGCCAAAGGTCTTATTGAACCCACACATTCTCAATGGGCTTGCCAAGCCTTTTATGTTGAGAAACATTCTGAGATTGTCCGAGGAAAGAAACGCTTAGTCATTGACTACCAGCCATTAAACATGTTTTTACAAGATGATAAATTCCCATTGCCCAAAAGACAGAGCATGTTTACTTTTCTCAACAATGCCCAGATCTTTTCCAAATTTGATTTAAAATCAGGTTTTTGGCAATTAGGCATTGAACCTTCTGAACGGTATAAAACTGCTTTTTGTATTCCCAATGCTCATTTCTAATGGACAGTTTTACCCTTCGGTCTCAAAACAGCCCCTTCCATTT
Source organism: Atalantia buxifolia (assembly GCA_030444775.1). Taxonomy (NCBI): domain Eukaryota; kingdom Viridiplantae; phylum Streptophyta; class Magnoliopsida; order Sapindales; family Rutaceae; genus Atalantia; species Atalantia buxifolia. The sequence goes on from CM059835.1 coordinate 30,887,844, forward strand.
TCCAAAAATCCATGGTCAAAATCTTTGAACCTATCTTGCATCATGCATTGATTTACATTGACGATATTTTACTATTTTCAGGAACACATGATGAACATTGCCAGTTGTTAAATCACTTCTTTGACATTATCCAAACCCATGGTATCATGTTAACAGCAAAGAAAAGCACCATTGTAACGGATAATATTGAATTCCTTGGTATGATCATTAAAGACGAACACTACCAGCCAGGAAAGCACATAGCCCAAGAATTGCTTCACTTTCCAGATCAGCAACTTTCCAAAAAGCAACTCCAACAATTTCTTGGCATTATCAACTACATCAGAGACTTTATCCCACATGTCGACCACCACACTCATCACCTTTCGGCTTTATTAAAAAAGAAGCCACCAGCGTGGAATTCAGACCACACAAATGCTGTCACTACTCTAAAGCAACTTGCGCAAGATCTGCCACCATTAAAGTTGATCACAGATGGCAAACGCATATTGCAAACAGATGCTAGTGATGAATCATCGGGTGCCATCCTTCTTGAAGAAATCAATGGAAAAGAACACTTTATCGCTTACGCTAGTGGACACTTTTCTGACACACAAAAGCACTACCATAGCGTTTTCAAAGAGATCTTAGCGGTAAATAATGGCATAAAAAAATTTGAGTTTCATCTCATTGGATATCATTTCCTCATCAGAATGGACAGTTCAACCTTTCCCAATATCCTCAATTTCAAAGGTAATCTGTTCCCGAAAAGATGTTACTCAGGTTAAAAGATTGGTTTTCCAAATATGATTTCTCTGTCAAGCATATAAAAGGATCTCAAAACGTCATCCCTGATATGCTATCTCGCCTCTCAAAACTAGAACAGCCTCTAGCCCTTGTTTCCACCAGATATCATTTCCCCATTATTCTCATGACTACTTCCCTTCCTTCTAAAGCCATCATCAAAAAGACATTTCCCCTTGGCAAGACTTTCAACACTGTCTTTGCACTCCAGGAATTTACAAAAAAGGTTATGTTTCGATTCTTCATGAAAGCTTACCTTTTAGCAGATTCATTCCCTTTCCCAACCTTCCATCCAGAAAACATGTTCCTTACTGGTTTAACCCTTGATCCACCCAATGAAATTACCGAAGATGAGTTATGGTACATCTGGTGCCTAACTGTCTTATATGCTACTAAATTGGTTTTACCAGTTCATTTAACCTTGTCCCATCTCCTTAATCCAGAAAGATCAACCTCTCTTATTTGGACTCTTCTCAAGTGGTTCTCCCCAATTCCCTGGTGGAGAAAGAAATTACACCAATTAACAGAATTATACAATCTTGATCGAATGCCTGCATCTGAAGCCAAAATGTTCACATCTGTGTTCATTATTCATCGGCCATATTTCCAACATCCAGACACCAATCTTTTCTGGACTCAAGATCAAGTATATGAATATTTCACCACTCCTCATCCTGCCCTCATTGAAAATGAACTCCAGCCCAACCTCAACAATTACCTTTCCCAACTCAATCACCAAACTCCACCGCATAAGGATATTTTTCATACATCTCTTGGCTCTCAACATGACATGATTATGATTCCCACTCCATCAGCCATATCCAAACCAAAGTCCACCGGTATCATCATTAAAGAAGAAAAACCAGACTACACTGACTTTCTTTACCAAGACTCTCAAGACCCATGGGAAGAATTCCTTCCACTCAGCCAACACCTTCAACAGTTCCCACAACCATCCATGCATGAACCAGGATCATCATCTCAACCTCCGCCTTAGAAAAAAGACAAAGCAACTCAGACATCACCACAACAATTACCACCAGGCTACAGGAGAAATTGTCCCTATCCACCTTGCTGTGGTCCCCGTTGTAAGCATCCAAAGCTCTCCAAGACATTTTTCCCAAAAGATAATGATCGTGATCCAAATGAGACAGATTGGTCATCTGAAGACGACTACATGAATCTCCGCTCTCCATAAAGTAGTTTGTCTTGTTGTAATAATTATGTTTGCTTTTGCTTTATGATTTTGTCTTCTTGTAATCATTAAAACTTGCTTTTACTTTAAGCTTTTACTTTTGTCAAAGTCATGTCCAAGTCATGCTTTAAGTCTTTGTCGCTTGTAATAATTAAAGGAGTGTAATAAGTATGTCTTTTACTTTTTAAAAAGAAAAAGATAGGGGTCCTGTCCTATCTTTACGCTTTGGAATCCTTATATAAAGGATTTCTCTCCTCCTTGTAAGATACAGATCCATCAATCAAAAAAACTTCTCGTGTTTTCTCTAAGCTATGACTTTCTAAACTCTTCTCTCTCTCTGCAAATGAAGTTCTAAAGAAAAGGAAAGAATAAAGATTTTATCTATTCATTTTGAAATCTCAAGGAAGTATGCTCGGCACTTGCCTTTCAGCAAGGATCCTGTGCATCAGAAAACTTGATAAATTTTATCTGGTTTGGTACCCTGTTTTAGACTAAAAAGAAAGTCTGTTTTGGGTTGTAAAACCTACAAAATTGTTTTAAGTATTTTGATGCTCATAAAAGTATATCGGCTGGAAACCAGGACTTGCGGGCTACTGGCCCAAAGTACAGTTCTAACTGTTGTAGACCTGGTGTAAACAACGCCACGTACTAACACGAGACATGAATTGGGCTTTTATGGAATCCTTTAGTAGAGGAATATTTAAAAATTGCATAAACACTAGAAGTGTATATATAAGAAGAATTGCATAATGATCGTGAATTAACTATAAAACCAAAGGCAAATAGCACCAAAAACAACAAACATAAAAACAAGATATGAGCATCCTTACTTAATATTTAGCACCAATCCCCATTTGAGAGTTGTAAGTTTGCAATTGATAACAAAATTGCAGAGAATTCTTTTTCCATTACAAGTAAAAAAAAAAGAATAATAAAGAGATAAATCAATGTTTATTGCTATCAAATTAAGAGTTGAATTTTTAGAAGTTTAAACTACTTTTTTGTTCATTTTTATTGTCCACACTTTGTAAGCTTATCTAGTCCATAAAATATCAATTTTGATTAAAAAAACAGAGATGAATAATTTATTATTCAAAAAATAAATTAAATTGGGGTTATTTTCATTATTTTGAGGTGTACATCGTCTAATTTTAATTTAGGCTACGGGTTTTTTGAGTAATTGGGTGTAGAAAGTAATTTAATGGGTTCAAATAAGCTCATACTATAATTAAATCATAAAAGATATTGTAAAAATAACCATTCATTAAATTACTATTAAAGACAAAGAATAATCATCTATAATTTATAATCATTTATTCTCTACCTGTGTTATCTTTTATTTAACATAAAATAGTCATTTATATAAATAAAAAAAAAATTCCCAAGAAAAAGTTCAAAGACCAAAGAACTTTAGAGAAGGGTAAGTTTATAAAAAAATAAAATTTTAAGAGCTGTAAATCTTTATTCAATGACATGTATGAAAAATTAACAGTTCTTTTAAATCACACTAAAAAAATAAAATTTTAAGAGCTATAAATCTTTATTCAATGGCATGTATAAAAAATTAATAGTTCTTTTAAATCACACTAATGCATGGACCAAAGAATCAATAGTAGGATTTTTGTCGATCAAAAAATCTGCTTCTAAACTATGATGGTTTTAATTAAAACTATTTTATTAGGTTAGAGTTTATAAAAAGAAGGAAACAAAAATAGAGGATAGAGTTCATGGGTGCTAAACTGCTAATTAGGAATAAAGAAAGAACAAAAATGAAATTTAGTTATAGTAAACAAGAAGATAATAATATCACAATAAAAAATATTTAATTAAATATACCTTAAGAATTATGCAACTTGTTCATTAATAATATTATTGGGAACATTTAATTTAGTCATATACATGTTTGTTATGATCATATATTATTATTGTTAACAAATTAATATATTTTTATCATGTATTCTTTTTTAATTGACATATTTAAAAAATTATTGTATATTAAATAGATATTATGTTAAAAAAAATATTAAGGCATGTTAAATTTTCGTGCGTTTTAAAATTTTTACATGAGATTACATTATTGTCCATACACTATACTCATGCTAATAGTCAAACTAGGTCAATAGATTTAGGGTGCGTTTAGAATTGAGGTGTTGTAACTTTTAAGTTACAGTTTCTGTGGAAAAAAAGCTATGATTATGAAACAAAAATTAATAATATTTAGTAAATATAAATTTTAAATAATAATTTTGATAAAATTATTAAAAATATAATATATTTTCTATTATACATGTGAAAAATCATATTAATAAAGTTTCTAAGTTACAGTAGTTAGTGTTTACCAAACACTTTAATGCTGTAACTTAAAATCTACAGCACCTCAACCTTAATCCCAAACGCACCCTTAATTGTACAAAATTTTGAAACAATATGCACATATATGTCAACATTTAGAAACTTTTACCTTTTTTAATTTTTCAGCAAACATCAGGGATGGCAATGTTAATAACCATGAAAACTCATCTACACGGTTATGCAACTTTTTAGTTAGATTTTATGATTAAATCACTAAATGACAAAATAAGGGTAGCAAACATCAGTTGCAAAGTAGCATGACCCTATATTTTTATAAGAAACTAGGACCATTTAAATTAAAGTATAAGACTCATATAATAGTCATATATAAGACTCACATAATAGATTTAGTTGATAAGTAATATTTCGACTTCATGATTTTAGAACCCCAGAAATTCAACCATGCAAAATGTTGCTTTTAAAATTAATATAATATTTTTTTAGTGAACTAAACAAGACATTTCTGTAAAAAATTAACAATATAAATTATTGAAAGGGCCCCTTGTCTAAATTTATGTACAGTGAAGTGCCAACAATTTGAATTTGATATCTTTTAGTTTCAGACGCTGATTTGTTTACGTTTTATGTGTACATTTGAGTATAAGAAGTTCATTATTTTGTGAAGTTTCAGGAGGCTAATGTTTCAAATACTCGGACCTTAGCAATTAAGCCCCATTCCAAAATGCTGCTATTAAATGAATTGGCCAAACCAATTAATTCATTATTTTTTACTGACATTTTACGGAATACATTAGTTGGCTTTTTAAGAAGAAAAAAAAAAAAGAAATACTAGGCATACAATCTTAGACCTCTGGTTCAATAAATTGTGATCCATACGTGACAAATATAGCAACCATCTGAATTTTTTAGGGGTATTCATGGGTCAAATTTTGCAGATTGGATATTAATACATATCTGATTAATGATTTTGTTGATTATAAATTTTCAATCCAATTAAAACTTTGGATTGGTTAAATTCAATCCAAATCTAATTCATATGTCTGTGGATCGAATGTGTATTTGACTCAATCCATATCCAATCTACTATTTTATAGATTGGTTTGCATATTAAAAATTTTTAATTTTGTCCAATCCATAAATAAATTAAATAAACAAATCTAATGTAAAAATAATTTTATTACCAATCAAATTTAAAATTAAATAAGATTTAAATAAATTAATTGTATAAATATAGATAGAATAATATATTCAAAGTTTCAAAATATAACATACTCAAAAGAAAAAAAATCTCATTTATTTATATCAATACATGACAAGCTTGAAAAGTTTGAAAAGAAAATAAGAAATTAAGTTTAACTACCTCAAGTGATGAGGTGAAACAGTGATGACTCTGTGCGTGCGGCGGCGAGGTAGAGTTTTGATGTTATGTGCTAAAGTGTTTTGTTTGACTTATGATTTTTGTTTTGCTTTAGAATTTTTAAGGTTAAGGAAGTTCTATTTGTTTATTTAATTTTTTATTTTATTATTGTCAGATAAAATATAATATGATGTTAATGTAATTATATTTTAATTTATTTATTTATTAGTGAGTAGTAATGCCACATTTATAAATTTTATTTTTTAATTAAGTACATATTTTTTTTTAGATTCACATATTTTTGTGAATTTACTATATCTAATCCACCAACAATATATTTTTAAAATTTCAATTTAATCAAATCCATTAATTCACAGATTAAATTTTTACAAATTAAATTTTTGTGGAATTGAGATAGTTTAAGTTAATAGATTGGATTCTGAACAATCATATTTTGAAGCAAATATAAAACATTGCAAGCGATGTAGTGAAGAAGTAGCCAAGAAAGGAAATTGTTCGGGTACGAAGAATTATTATATCATAAAGGCATGGAAAAAGAACAGCAGACACCGCCCATAATAGAAGCTAGATAAAATAGTCAAGGAAACTTTGTTATTTAGAGAGAAAAAAATAGTCATACCATATTAAAATTAATTTTTCAAAAGAGAGACTTGTCTCTAATAAAATGACTCGCATAACTATGTCGTCAAATCATGGAAATGTTGTGATACTATTCCCTAATGGCAATCAAATCAATGCACAAACAAACAAATAAACCGATTTTCGTAATTCAGATTAATAGAAACCTTACCGAACATTGACAGATGCTGGAGACCAAGATTGTGTAAAAATGGTATCACCCCGAGGCGTCACAAAAAGAGAAAAGTCTCTAAGACTGGGACAATGAATATTCTTATTTTCATGATCGTCTTGCACAACTCTCCTAATGGCCAATGATCTCCTTGCCAAAACCTCCTGCTCCAAACCGCTAACAGTGCTTTTCCATGGCACAATCCTTCTTGAACCTTTTCGCCCTCGAAATCGAAATGGAGCCAACAATATTAAAATCAATGCATTTACAATTGCTATAAGACATTTTAATGCTCTCAGAGAAAACAGAGCATTTATACGTCCGCTTGCACCCGATGTTAGAATCAATGAAGGTTGGCTTTCTTCAATTGCCATTATTTGATTTTTTTCTGAAGAATTTAGAATTTTTGAGTTTCTCAGAGTCTCTAAAAACAAATTATCACATATCAAGAGAAACTAAATGAGGCATAGAATTTTCAGAATTTCAACTGATGACAGTTGCTGAATTGAGGTTTTACTAAATTTAGCGTTCAAATAATAGACAGTGTCAAAATATGATGCATATCCAACAAAAACCAAGGCTCATGGAGTCTTATTATTAAGCCAAAGTAATAATCTAAATGATAGACACCTGATCATGCATGCATGAGTTGGAATGCAAAAGGCGATGTGTTATTTCATCAAATGGCCACGCAAGTAGAAGATATATTGAGCAAAATTAGGCATGTTTGCAAATTCATTAAGTGGTGATTTAGCACTATAAATAGAGCCCCGTTTTCCGCCGTACCCAAAAATCATCAAACGGAATAGAGAAAGTTTTGTACCTGTTTTGAAGAGATTAAAAAAAATTCTTTTATAATATGTTGGAATTACGTAGGTATTTCAAAATATTAATGTTCATATTGAAGAGAAGTGAGAGTAATAGACTTTTGTTTGATTTGAACTAATTATGTATTGGATTTCGATTATTCAAGTTGAATAAAATTATGAGTCACATAAATAACTAATTTAAATTAAATGAAAAAGTGGATAACTAAGCTGCCTTATTTGTCATTCTTGCACTAAAATATCTTCTTTTAAGGCCCAGAATTTGGTCTTAAAGGACAAGTGCTCTTGCACACCTTAATGAATTCTCCATTCATTGATTACTGTTGATAACTGGTTAATTTCACATCAATTTTTATTACTTTGTTTGCGGTTATTTAAAATTTTTTTATGAAATTTTTGAACATTATTTAGTCTTTTATGTTTTGTATGAATTTTTAAGATAAAAAAAATTAGTAGAAAAGCTATAGATTAGTGTGAAAAACAGCCAAATTGAAAATGAATCTTACTTGCTTCTTAGATGAATCTCTCGGCTCTATATTTTTCATTGGGTATATTAACATTGATTATGGTTGATAAAAATTTGCTCTTGAAGGCCTGGCTAGATTTTCAAATTAGGCCTACAATAATAATAATAATTAATATTATTAATATAATGATTATAAATAATAATAATTATAAATATTATTAACAATAATTAATATTATTATAATGGTAATTATAATCATTATTATTATAGTAATTTTATTATTAAGAATAATTATAATGTTTAATAATAATAATATTAATAATTATTGGCATTACTATTATTATTATTATTATTAATGACAATAATCAACTAATATCAGTATAATAATTTGTAAAAATTCATTCTGATATTATATAAAAATAAATATATCAATTTCAATATAATTTATTTTCATTTTAATTTTTATAATTAAAATAAATAATTTTTTTAATTCTCATTTCTCGATTACACTATATTTTGATTCTAACTTATTATAATTACTATTAGTAAATAAATCATGAATATATCGCTGGGGTTGACCTTCTCTGTGCCACGCCCATGCGCCAGATATTGAAGTGAAGCAAATATTAGTAACTTGTCAAAAACTGATAAAAGAATTCGACAGGTGGCAACTGCGTTCGTGGTGCCTACGTAATCAAATTTCAACAACCCTTTATATTCCCCCCCCCCTATAGCAGATATTGATGAAGATAGAGAGATATTTTGAAATTCAAAAAGAAAACAAAAATGTCAAGCCTAATCGTTCCGCCAATCCTAACTTCTCCACGAGATGATGCCATCAAGCTTCACGGTGCTTTTAAGGGTATTCTTCTCTTTTCCTACGAATTTTCAATTTTTTAATTTACTTCCAATCATGGAACTTTTGTAATAATTTTTTTAATTATTTATTTAAAAAATTTGTTAATGATATCGTATATTCAGGTTTCGGTAGAGAAATTCTGAAATGGTCAGGGATTAATTTCTTGACTGATCACGGAGACTTATAAAATCAATAGTAAATTTGCTAATTTGCATGTCGGATCGAACGTATAAATTCAAGTGAGAGAATTAGGGACATGTGTGGCATGTTGAAATGGACAATCCCATTTTTTTTTTCGTAATCCTTATCCACTTTATTATGATTTGATGAAAAAACCAAAATGGCATGCTTAGATTTTGAGGATCTGGATATGTGATTTAGGACTTAAAATTGAGTTATGGTTCGAATTTTTTTGAAAGAAGATTTGGCCATGTGGAAAATCTTTCAAATTACTATTGTTAAAAAAAGATTAAAAAAAGGATGTGATGAAGGCAGAGTTCATAGAGTTGCTCAAAGATAATGAACCTAGGCTTAAGTCTCGGCGTAGTGTGGGATCTAAAAGGATGAAGGAATTTGATTTGAAATTTGAGCATACGTTATGTGACATAACCAGGACTGCTGCTATTTCTGTGATTTAACTATATGTAATGGATAAATATATTACTCAGGAACTTTTGGAATTATTGACAAATCTTATCTTATGCTTAAATAAACTTGGTGTTGGATTCTTTATTTGGAAGAGTGTTATGTAAAAGAAATTTTGGATGGAATTACAGTCGAAAAGTAGGCAAAAAAATAAAAGCTTCTTTGATTGATGTAACAGATGGTAATGATAAGTGTTTTTGATTGAGAAACTTGCCAATAGAAGGTCTTAAGTGAGGTAAGCTTATTGATCAAATAAAAGGAAATGGGTGAACCATTAATATGTTAAACATGTAGATTTTGGGCTATGACATATAAATAGTCAACAAACAGCATAATGTTATTGTATGCAACACATGGGTTTATTCTTGATTTTCTTTAATAAAGCCTTAGTTTGAGCCATCAAGACCACACCCATTGAGTCATTCTATACTGTACATTAATTGAGTTGCTACGTTGATCCCTTCAATATCCATAATTGGGTGATTTTCCAAAATGTCAAAAGGCAGAAGCACGCAATGCATTGCAAGTTGTTAATAACAATTAGTGATTATGTCACTTCACTATTTATATTTATATAAAAAACAGCTGTACAAATTGTAGAGAAATGATGATAATTGTGGCTGACATGTCTATTATTAGTCGACTTAGAAAACTGCTCTGACTTTTACTGTTTTATAACAATCTTGAATACGTGAAAAAAAAAATGATCATATCAATGTTTTAGTGGGTCACCAATAAGGGAAATAATAGTCATTTTAGGTAGGATTTACGCTTTAGACTTTTGGTTTTGTTTTTTTTTTTTTTCTCACTAGGCTTTCTCTAGTTTATTATAACTATTTTCATTAATATTAATACTACTTTTTTGGGATAACGCTCTTGTGGATCAAAAATTTTCTTGTTAGTATGAGCGTCTCGTCTATAACATATTCACTTTCTCTGTTGCAACATCAAGGATATGGTCAAGGTTTACACACTAAATTTAATGTGGGAGCATTTTAATACTATAGTCTAAAGTCATGTAGTTTATGAAAATCTACTGCATCATGAGACTGGATCTAACAAGTTTAGGCTTTTAAGCCATGTTTAAGAGTAGTGAGAACGGCACAATGTTGTTGTAATGCCTTGATGTGAAATGTTTCCAAGATTAGTCTTTTGAATCCTTTCTCATATATAGAAAATGCTCATCAAGAAAATGCTTCTACAAGATAAGCGAAGAAAGTAATATTTAAGATGCTCTCTTCAATTGAAATTCTAAGAGAAGGCCTATATATGCTTTCCTTATAGAAGAGGATTTTATATTGTATAGAAGCAAATTTCTTTTAAAGTCTGAACTAAATGACAAGTGGCAGGTTTAACGTCTTTTTTCTTTTCCTCTAATTTTAAAGTAAGTAGTATCTGTGGAGTTCTTTTCATTTGGAATGTTTAAAAATTATTGTTTGAATATTCTACTATTGGCATTATGATATTGCTGCCTTCACACTTGTTAACCTAATGGGTGATTTGGACATCTGTTATATATAGTGTTCTATTTTCTGTGTAAAATAATCTACCTGCACCCTGTAAATGGACGCGCTGATGCAGTTACGATTCCATAGATTTTCTTCCAATGAGTTCGTTCTGGTGATTATTATGGTTTTCATTGCATCAAATGTTTGCTCTTTCATGTGAATTCAGGATGGGGATGTGATACTGCTGTGGTGATCGACATTCTTGCCCATCGAGATGCAACACAACGAGCTCTTATCCAACAAGATTACAGAGCTATGTATTCTGAAGACCTTTGTAAACGCTTGTCTTCAGAGCTTAGTGGCAAATTGGAGGTACCACTGTAATACGCACTCGGTATATCTTTTCAAAACTATTTTAGCTTTTTTTGAAATACTGGCTATTCCCTTTATTAATTTTCTTCCTATATTCGATCTTTTACAAATCAGATGGCAGTTTTGCTCTGGATGCATGACCCAGCAGGACGTGATGCAGTAGTTATGAGAAATTCACTTACCACAGGTAACTTAAAAGCTGCCACTGAAGTAATTTGTTCTCGCACACCATCCCAGATTCAGTTGATTAGACAACATTACCATTCAAAGTTTGGTGTCCACCTTGAAGATGATATTAAGAGACACACTTCTGGTGATCATGAAAAGGTAGAATGTGTTTCTCTTTTTATTCTATCTGAAATATTGTTTTTGTTAACTTTGCTCTAAATATTTGTCATCTGGAGTTATATCTATTGGTTTCCTGGTTTTCGTAACTTTTTGCCTTACTTTGCTTGTGGTCCCACCTCATTCTTCAGAAATGTTCTGGTTTCTCATTTTCTTTTAGCATTGTTGAAGTAATTCGATTACACAGAAAATTCAACATATTTGAGGGTTTCTTATTGATGTGAATGGTCCATCCATAAGCCAATCTTTATATCTTCAGCAGCAACTTTTGGACGTAAGTTTATAAATGTTGAAGAAAGGTAATACTTAATGCATATATTTAGTTATTTATTGATTTATTGAAATGCAAAGGTGGGCAGAGAAAGCACGTATTTATTAAACACTTCTACTAGGATTGAGAAACATGTTATATGCTGTGCTAACATCCAATAATTATGCCTTGAAATATTAGCTGCAATTTTATATAGGGTAATTTAGCTAGTACCAGGATCTGCATGAAAGTTGTATTATTCATGATTGCCATATATGATAAGTATGTTTTTCATAACTGTTTATTTCTTTTGCAAACCTGAATTGTGTATCCAAAAAAAGAAAAGAAAAGAAAGAAAAATACTGTGTACTCAAACTGAACCTGTGTACTCTTTAACAGTTGTGCAGGATATTGTTTAGTTCTTGCATGCCCTTTAGAGGTAAGCTTTTGAAATTGATAACAAGCTGCGGGTCTATTCGATTCTATGCCGTTACTCCAACAAATTAGATGCAATTTACTTGCCAAATAAATTCACATACATGTGGAGAGCCTATATTCATGGACATCTGGACTTCAGTCTCTGCTATTGAATCATTCAATTGGTCGAGATCTTTCATGAATAAAGTGATCAATGGCCTAACTTACAATTTAATTCCTCTCTTACTTGTGCCTTTATTTCTTTCTCCAACTCCCTTTCTCTCCTTTCACATTTGTCTCTCTCACTGGTTTGATCGTCTTGTTTTATCCAACTCTCAATTTTATTATTTCTCACAAGAAACCCTTTTTTTTTTTTTGATAAGGAATTAAAACCTTCATTCATTTAGAGACTGAAAAAGATACAAAATGTTCTCTGGGAAAGTTCCCATCCAAACTACAGATTCGTCATAATTAAAGGCTGATTTAGCTAAAAGGTGGGCATGGGCATTACCATTTCTTGGGATGTACTGAATTCTAATTTTACCAAACTCTTTAGCTAGATCTTGGGCCTCCGATATCACCCAGAAAACTTCATTGCTAGTGCCTACCTTTCTATTGAGAAGGTTTGAAACTGTTTGAGAGTCGGTTTCCACTATAAGTGAATACACCCCCAAAGTTTGAGCTATTTGCAGCCCCCGTTCAACAGCCTCAGCCTCTGCATAAGTTACATCCCCATGAAACTTTGATGTTTTTACAGCAGCTGCAATAAACTTCCCGGATGTGTCTCTAGCAACAACCCCCAAACCTGCTGCTTGCTTCTCCATATTTATGGCTGCGTCCACAATGATCTTTACCCATCCTTGTGGAGGCGGAAACCACTGCTGCTGCTTCTCCTGAAATAAGCCCCTTTGTAGGTGTGATTCACTTGGAATTTTGATTCTTTTATAGGATTCTAGAACAGCCCCGGCTTTTGCTAAAGCGATCAGAGGATCTACTTTCTTTCCTTCAAAAAGAAAACTGTTTCTTGCATGCCAGATTGCCCAAAAAACAGCCACCAACAATTCGAAATCTGCATGATTCAACATTTCTGACATCTTTTGTAGTTCATCCATCATGCTTTGTTCTGCAAGAGAATAGACTTTATCCGCAAAATGGACCATTCTCCAAATCTTTCGAGCTGATTTACAGTCCACCAAAGCATGAGAAATGCTTTCCATCTTCTTTTTACAGAGTTGGCAGATAGGTTCTGGAATCACTTTCCTTCTCCATAGATTTTCAGCTGATGGTAGCAAGTTTTGGGCAGCTCTCCACATAAAAATTTTTATTTTATCAGGCAGAGTGCTCACAAGAAACCCTTGTGCAGAAAATTATCTGACCTTTAAGTTTGTTCATTCTTCCAGTTATTTTCTTACCATAACATATAAACACTGGGTAATATCTATATGTATTCTGACTTTGTTTATTCAACTTACTAAATACCAATAACCTCCACCCAAAAAAAAAAAAAAAAGAGAGAGAGAAAGGAAACGGCAACTCAACTGAAATCTAAGGAAACGGCAACTCAACTGAAATCTAAGTTTTCGTGCCTGTGCTTGCTTTGAACCTCCAAAGTCTAATATCATCTACGCAATCATCTTATTCCCGAAGATACCACAAGCCCCATTGAACAAATGCTGAAAGCATAAGTTGAATTACAGCTATTTATTTGTGCCTCTCTTTCTACATATTTCTCAAGATCCAACATGGCCCTTCACGTTGTTCTCAATCTTATTATCTTGTGAGAGCCTAGTTTTGTCCACTTAGAACCACTACCAAGAGGCCCCATTAGAAGAGCCAAACTTGCTTCATCTTTCGCCTTGTCATGTAATAAACTTTTTCTAGGTGTTTAAAGCCACCTAATTAAAACAATTTGTTATATCATTGATCGACAAAGATTATGAGAGGGTTGATGGTACAATAAAGGAGCAGAGATAATGGAAAAGTGAATAAAGTCAATGGATGACTTGAAATTAGGGTTGGGCATTGGGTCGGATTTGGTTATTGCCCAATTTCTGATTGGGTACAATTTTTACCATCCAATCGGATCAGATCCGGGTTAATCCGAACAATTGGATCAGATTGCATTACTTACTGGAAAAAAAAAAAATCAAATCAATTATTATTTCATGAATTTTGTATGAAAATTGCCAAAAGACCCCTAATCCGAACGCAACCCAGTCTGAAATACCATCTGAATTTGAAATATCATCCAAATTTGAACTCATCCGAACCGATCCGAACCTGAATTCATCTGATCCGTTTTATTTCGGTTAGGATCAGATCGGATTTGAGGTTTGGATTGATTCAGATGGTTCTTTTTCCCCAATCCAAACAATCTGAAATCCGATCGAATTCACCCAAATCCAAGGTTCTACAGCCCTACTTGAAATGAGAAGAGAAAATTAAAGGGTACATGGATCCATTTATTTAGTGTGTTAATTGCGGAAGAGATAATAAGTTATTTCTATGGTACTGTCAGTGACTGCTTTCAGTTATTGGAATGCTCTAATGGCTTAGGCTACAAGTCAGAATGAAAAGAAAAATCTGAATATCCATTTAGAGATTTACTCTATAATAAATAGTAGCATTTATGACTTGGTTTAATATATTTGGTGTAGCTCTTGTTGGCATATGTGAGCCCCCCTTGGAATGAAGGTCTGGAAGTTGACAGACAAATGGTTGAGAATGATGCCAAGGCGCTTTACAAAGCTGGGGAGAAGAGATTAGGAACTGATGAGAGGACTTTCATCCGGATATTCTGTGAACGAAGCAGGGCACATTTGGCTTATGTTGCTTCTGTTTATCACAGTATGTATGGAAACTCACTTAAAAAGGTGAATTTTTTCCCCAGTTGTTGTCACTGGAGCAATTTTTTTATTTGATACTTATCCATGATGTTTTCTACCAGGCGGTGAAGAAGGAAACATCGGGCAATTTTGAGTATGGTCTTTTGACAATTTTAAAATGCTCAGAGAATCCTGCGAAGTATTTCGCGAAGGTAAGTGATCTTACAATATGCAAATATTTTTATTCAGTGATACATGGACCTTTGTTCATGTTGCACGGTAGAATGGACATATTCAGCCAGTGTTTGGAAAGGGATACTTTTCAACGTATGCTGTCATAAGAAGCTATCATTGAGAACTACAACAATGTGTGAAGTGGAAATTAGATTGTTTAACAGGGTTGGTAAGGTAAAAAGCGTACAGTTCATTGAAGCATCTCTTGGAAGCCATTTTGGAGATATTCAAATTGTGTGCACCTTAAACACTTTCAGGCTCCAACAACAAAATGATAACACCACTGTTACAGAGCAATAATAATTTTGAAGCATTTATGCGTTCCATTAAACAAAATGCTATAGGATGGTGGTGCTGAAAAAACATTGCAGAGGAGTTTTATTTCAATAAATTGTGATGCTTTTCAGCATTTACTTATTTGTTTGACCAACTATTGTAGAATGATGAAAAACCTTTCTCAACTTCCCAGGTACTCCACAAAGCAATGAAAGGTCTGGGCACGGACGATACTACACTGGTAAGGGTAATTGTGACTAGAACTGAGATTGATATGCAGTATATAAAAGCTGAGTACTCGAAGAAATACAAGAAGACCTTGACTGATGCTGTTCACTCTGAAACATCAGGCAATTACCGGACTTTTCTTCTCTCTCTTTTGGGTCCCAATATTAGCTGATTATAGGACTTAAATGAAAAATAATTATTTTCGTTTCTCGCTCGTAATTACAACGATCACAAATTGAACTTGATGATGGTATAGGATTTGGTTCATGCCATCTTCTGTACACCTATATGTCTATGGTCGTGCTGCGTATTGCTGAATGTACAGCTTAGTTGTGCTTGTTTCTGTACGGTGCTACTATCATCTCCCTTTAAGCTTGTCCTTGTGAGTATGAATAAGTACAAATTAACGTATTTGTTTACTATACAAATCCTATTAAAGAATCATGACTAAATCTCTCTCAAACTGATTGCTTTGGGCGCAAAACTTAACACATATTTGTTCTTGGGTTAAGTGGCCAAAATAAACAAATACCCTGGTCTGCAAATGTATTCTGGATTCTAGGTTAAGGATCTTTTTCTCTACTTTCGGTCTTTCAAGCTTGTCTCCTCTACTTCTGCCATTTTCTCTTTGGGTGAATCTTCTCTGCCTTTCCATAATTTGCCGTATGAATTCTCTCCGAACTCTTCATCTTCTCCAATTTCAGTATCCTTCAGCGTCTCTCTCGTCACTATCGATCCTCAAAGAAACCATGTTCGTTACTTCATGCTCAGGTCATTATTTCCATACGAGCAAGCTACTGTGAAGAGATCATTAGATCTCCTATTTTTAAGATCTACATGATAGTGTGATCAATTTTGGAAACTGAAGAGGGTGGGAGGCCTTTGTGCGATGCAGAATCTTGCTCCTCGATCTATAGCATGGCGGCAGGACGACACCCTAGTTAGCTAGAGTTATCAGCGGCGAGTTTCTGTTGCCACGCATAAGCCTTTCACCTTACTGCATTCACAGAGCATAGGTGTATGAGACTTTAAAGTCCAATGGTATATCCAACGTGACATTGTCAACGCCAAACTGCCACTAACCACGGGCGACCACTCTAGGCACGCGTCACCTTTTTCATTTTACTAGAGATTTAAATATTTAACGAATATTTTATATAAAATATTGATATATACTTATTAAGTTGGAGGGTATTTTTGAAATTAAAAATAATAATAATCTTGAGCGGAGACAATTTTTCTCCAGCATTCACTTTTTAATTAATTTTATTTACTTTCTTTTAAAAAAAGATATTTTGAGAAATCCTAATTACCTTCTAGTTCCATTATCAAAACACCGAGTTGTGGCTAATAATTTATTGAGAAAACAATATAAAAATTCCCTTCTTGCACTATATGTTTTGTTAATGAAACTAACAAAGAAGGTGCAACAAAGAAGGTGCAACAAATCCATCAAATAAGGAAAGAAGATGATGAGGATAATTGCTTCACAAATATATTAAACCGCTAAGTAACCATCGGCCTTATCATTTCCTAATAAAATAATAAAGGTTTTGGCCGGTGGTCGCTGGCGATTTTTATCGGTGGGATCAATTGATGATTAAGAGCTAGTGGCGCAGTGGCTTACGGCAGTGAGAGGTGGTTAAGGTTACAGAATTTTTTTTTTGTTTTTTTATTAAATTTTATTTTTACTAAGAATAATCTTTAAAATAAATGGAATTAATTAAAAAGCAAAGACTGTTGAGAGATATTTAAAAGATTAAATAGTAAAATCTTAAGTGTCACTACAAGTGCTATTTTAGAGACAATACATATGTTTATGCGCTGCCTCACAAAGCACCTCTAATGCATCTAAAATGTGGTAAATATAAGTAAAAAACAATTTCTAAAAAAATACTTCTCAAGATTTTTTTATACTTGTCTGTCCTTAATAATAAAAAATCTACAAATATTTATGATTTAAAATTTATTTATTAATATTTTATTATAGCACAACCAAAACTTTTATCTTTTAAAGTATACACACACTGCTTAAGTTATTTGACCAACATCTTTTACTTCTTAAGTTCTTACCCGACCATTTCATTTGAGGCTGCAAGCAGTCCAAGTTTATTTGTGCAATTCGTTCATATCACCAACATTCTGTAGTAGGGATGACAAAAGAATTCGGGTCCAGTAAAGATCCGAATTCGCATATTAAAAAATGTGAATTTAGAGTTTAAGAATAAGTATTCGCATAGATTCGGTTCTAGATCTGGATGTAAGTGCATTCGAAAAATCGGATATTCAGATCTGGATTAATTTTAATTATATTATTAATTAAATTAATTTTTTTATAAAAATAATTAAAATATATAAGCTAAAATTGCAAAAAAAAAAAAAAGTCTGAAATCCAATAACCCTAAAAACACAAACAGCTGCTCCCATGGCCGGATGGCATTGCTATCGCCTCACGGCCTCGCCTGCTCCCTTGCGCGGCTGCTCCCTTGCTCGCCCTCCGCCTCACGCCGATAGTGGAACACGCACGGCTGCTCCCATGGCCCTGCTCTCGCCTAGCCTCATCGCCTGCTCCCCCCCGCGTTGCTGCTCCCTTGCTCGCCCTCACCTCACGCCAACAGTGGACAGCGGAAAACCGACTGATGCCTCCACTACTTAGCTGCTTCTAACCACCCACAGGCCACAAGCGGCCGACGCTCACCACGCACAGCCACAAGCGACTGAAATCAACACTGCTTGGCTGCTCCCCATCACTCACAAACGGCCGAAATCAACCCCTGCTCCCCACCACTCACAACCGGCCAAAATCAGAAACACAAAAGGTGAGCCAACTGCCAAGCCCGCGCCAATTAGTTTCCAATGAATCAATCTTCATATTTTTAGTGAATTAATATGTAAAAGCATAAATTTAGTGAAAAATCATGGACCTTTACGAATTAGTTTAATTTCAGAATGGCTTTAATTACTTTAATTAGGTTTTTTTATTTAATTACTTTAATTTTTAAATTTTTAAATTTTAATTTTACAGATTCGGATATTTAAAATATTCGCTCGCATCCGTTGCGAATATTATTCGCATCTAGATCTATGTATTTTTTGCGAATCTCCACTGTGAATATTATTCGCATCTAGATCTATATATTTTTTGCGAATCTGAATATAAAAATATAAATACTAATTTTACCATCCCTGTTCTGTAGCTGCGGTATCCAAAACAAGAGGCGATTTGATGGCATTCATGAAATTTGGACCCGGCTACCTCATTCTTTTTGTCCAGCCAAACCGACCTTAAAATTGATTTATTGTTAATATAAATCTGGATGCTCTTACGAAATTAGAAAATTGTATGTAATATTTTAAGCACTATATTACGCAGGGAGAGCCCACAAGAAGTTGAGCCCTCCATTTCTTGCGACGAATATTCTAATAACGTTCTAATGCCAATGGCATATTCGCATATCCTCCAATTGCTCTCTGCGATCTCCCATGCGGTTGCAGTTACAACTACTAAAAGTAATCGCATATGACATAACTTTGCCCCTATTTTACCAAGTAACGACATAGTTTTAATTAATCATACTCAGAATTCATGCAACCTGGACTACGTAACAAGTTAAGTGATTGAAGCACTTTCCTGGAGATTGTTATCAACTACGTATAAATAAGCAAAAATATCATGATATGTAGATTATGTTATTGTGACCATAACATGGCATCCAATATGTTCATCAAAATGGCACTTTGGCTTGTTTTAGCTCTGTGTTTCTTCCTATTCCTTATTACAAGCGCAGAAGCAGAGCTTCAAAGATTTGAACATCCCATTTCAACCGAAACCAAAAATGATGAGCCGCTTTCGCTTAGCTTTTTGGTGATTGTTGATTGGGGTAGAAGAGGTGCCTTCAACCAGTCTCAAGTCGCTTCTCAGGTAACAAGACATTACATATTCATCAATTTGATTTCATTTTTTATTGAGTAATCTTTTATTGAATAATCTTAAGGTCAAACTCTTTGTAGGTGTGTATTCGACTATTAAGGGAATAATTAGTGTATATTATTATTCAATTGAGTACCAAATTAGCTTGTGCTCCTGACATCATGATTCCTTTTTTCATCATCTTTCATATTCTAGTATTTTTAACTATGTTAATTGCTATTCTAGAAGAGAAGTGATTAATTGGTTTGCTACGATATTAATACGTAGATGGGAAGAATTGGAGAGAAACCAGACATCGATTTCGTAGTTTCAACAGGAGATAATTTTTATGATAATGGATTGAGTGGAGAAGATGACACAGCATTTGAAGAATCATTTTCCAAAATCTACACAGCAAACAGCCTGCAAAAGCAGTGGTATAGCGGCAAGTTCCCTCATCACTCATCTCTTATCACAACATCAATTTCACATATAATATAATGCTATATTCAATTGAAAATAATTAATACTTATTCAAAATGCAGTTCTGGATAACCATGATTATAGGGGCGATGCTGAGGCTCAATTAAGCCCCCTCCTCAGAAAAATTGATAGCAGATGGATTCGCTTAAGATCTTTTATTGTAAATGCAGGCAAGTACAGAGGAATACTCAATACTCAGTCATATAGACGTAAACTGTCTTAATAATACTCAATTGCTAACATTTCTTCTTTTTTTTTTTCCAGAATTAGCTGAGATTTTCTTTGTGGGTACCACTCCTTTTGTCAATATGTACTTCTCCAATGCAGAGGGTCATACTTATGATTGGCGAGGTATTATCTCTAGAAAAGCTTACCGTGCCAACCTACTGAAGGTATAAAACATATATAAAGGTTTGCTATTTCAATCAACGATATAATAGATAAAATTCGTATTAGTTGTAATCTTACAATCATGTATCCATTACAGGATTTAGAATCAGCGTTCAAAGAATCAATGGCAAAGTAGAAAATAGTTGTTGGCCACCATGCAATTAGAAGCATTGGGTTCCATGGAGACACCCTGGAACTTATCAGGCATATCCTCCCACTTCTCAAGGTAAAAAATAACTTATATGTAAATGCGATAATTTACCCATTTCAGCACACTGAACTCCGGTAAATCCTGTGAATAATTTCAGACCTACGACGTTGACTTTTACATGAACGGCCATAACCATTGCTTTATCCGTGACAGGGAAAGGTAATTTTGAGGAGTAACATTATCTTTCATTAAACTAAACGATTGGATTATGTTTCATATGACTAATTCGTAAGATTGTTGTTGCAGCCCTATACAATTTCTTACGAGTGGAGCAGGATCTAAGGCGTGGAGAGGAGACATTAAAGAAGAAAATGGAGATGGTTTAAACTTTTTTTACGACGGACAAGGATTCATGTCTGTGAAGTTGAATCAATTTGAAGCAGAGATTAAGTTTTATGATGTTCATGGCAAGGTTTTGCACAGATGGAATAAAATCAAGCAGCCACGTGGCTCATCCGTATAAAGGTAGAGGCATCCGCATCTTGGTATAGTTTATTTGATTACTGAAGATAGGGGTGGCCATCAGTTCCATTCGGTTTTGGAATAAATTTTCGGTTTCGAATCGGTTCGGATCTAAAATTTTAAAAAATCATTCGGTTTTTTTGAAAAAAAAAAAATTTAAACCGATAGGTCGGTTTCGGTTTTGGTTCGATTTCGATTCTCTTAACGGTTTTATTTAAGCAATCGATTTTTCGGTTCATCTTAACAGTTTGGTTTTCGGTTCAATTTTTCAAATCATTTTCTATTTCAAACCATGTACAATAATTTCCTCATTTTCAATAACTATATAATATATTCAGAGCATGTACAATTTACTATTTCAACAATTAATCTACAATTTCATCAATTACTACTACATCATTAAAATATAATCTACTAATACCACCACCAAATCATTCATCATCATTACCAAATTAATTTAATATAATCCATAACATAAGTCCATGACAACATTAAAAAAAATTCCGACAAGGACACAAAACAAAATAAAAGACCGTCAAATGCCCAACAACATTCGGGTAATATTCAAGACAACATCCATAACCATAAGAAACCATTACAACATAAAAATTAAAAATCAACTATAAGAAATGCCATTACTTTGCTCCCCTTTCCCACCAACTTCTTCCAATTTTAATAATTTCCAACATCCACACTTCCTAACTTAAATCTACACAAATAAAATTGAAATGAGTAAAATAACAATAAATATAACTATAAAATAATATATCAAATTCATATAAATGATACCTTTTATTGAAATGATTGAAGTAAACATCACTCAATCACCAATTGGTCTTTTGCTGCTTGTGCTTGTTGTGCTAGCATTGGTCTCACAAATTCTACAAAGAAATAAAACAAATATATGAAAATCATTATTTATAATATTGAATATTACAAATAAATTATCAAAAGTCAACAAAATTATGCTATTACTTGCTTTAACAAGTTCATAAAATTCAGTTTCTTCCTCTGTTGGCTCTATTATGCGATCTCCGAAAAGAGTTGATCGAAGCCAATTTTGAGTTCAAATCAAGGACTCAACTATTTTAGGAGTCAAAGAACTCCTAATTAGGTCGAGAATGTGACCCCCAGTGCTAAGTGCTGACTTCGAAGCAATGGTGGAAACTGGAATTGCCAAAACATCTTTGGCAATCTGAGACAAAATTGGATACCTATGCCAATTCAAACTCCAACACTTCAAAATATCAAAGTTGTCATTCATCATCTCTGTTTTATCCGAAAAGTATCTTTCAACCTCATTTTGCCCACTGTATTCATCTTGTGTACTTGTTTTCATCCTTTTATATTGTGCAATAAAGCTAGCATACTTACTAATCCCACTAGTATGAACCATCCAACTAGTCTTAGCAGCACTGATTAGATTGCTTGAATTGTAACTTTGATAAAGCTTCATCAATAACTCTTTAAGCCTATTACACAACTCCTCAACCTTCTTGGTATCATACAAACTACTAAAGCATGTAACAAAGTCCATTTTACATTGAGGATCAAGTACTGTTGCTAA
The DNA here is from genome assembly GCA_030444775.1 of Atalantia buxifolia. Lineage (NCBI taxonomy): Eukaryota > Viridiplantae > Streptophyta > Magnoliopsida > Sapindales > Rutaceae > Atalantia > Atalantia buxifolia. Next base: position 30,910,518 of record CM059835.1, read on the forward strand.
AATCAACATGTTGACCTTCTCCAAATTATCACCCCAATATTTGACAAACTTTGTTATCATATGTTTAACCATGTAGCTTAACAGAATATCATCACTATCATCAAGAGACTTTAAATGAATTTGAACTTTCCACATCTCATTCAAATAATTATTCGCAGTCACAAATTTAGAACTACTAAATTTCAAGGTCACATTATAAAAGATTGATAGAAATTTGACTAACCTTCTTGCATTCTCCCAATTATCTTCCATCGGTGGCCCCACCCTATATTTTTCGTTCTCGTTCTCATCCTCTTTGTCACCTCCGAACCAATTAACATAGTGCCCATCTTCGTCTTTTAACCTATCAAATGCTTTTTCAAATTTCAATGCGGATCTCAACATCAAGAATGTTGAATTCCACCTAGTCGGCACATCTAACACCATAAACCCATTATATGAGATTTTTAAGGCGAATATAAAGTCCATATCACAAGTGTATAAACAAAATAATAACACACTAACAAAAGCTTCAATTAAAGCACGAATCTTGCAAAGTCAAATGCAATTAATATTTACGTCTTCCGATTAGTCAAATGAATTGTCATGAGGCCACCAATTAGAGTGCGTGTTGTGATATGGAAGAAATATAAAGGTATCCCCTCTCAGTGATGGTGACATTGATGAATTATTTTAGAAATAATCATTAGATTGTGAGAACATATGAGAACTACTCCCACATTCCTTTTGGGTTTCAAGTTCATATGATACTTCACTAGCGTTGAATGAACATTGTTCACTTGAGCGAGCTAACTTAGAACTACCATAGCTATCATTATTACTAACATTGGCTTCATTACTTCTGCAAGAAATCATTCATGAATAAAATGAAATTTACTTGCCATAAATTATGAAACAATAAACAACAAACATAAAAACAAGTTAATTTGAACTAGTAATATGAAACTTGAATGTACACATGAAACGGGGGGAAAAAAGAAAAATTTCTAGGTGTTTGGATAATAATTACATGAAATATAGAACAGTAAATCTGAAACTCATTACTTAGAATACGCAATAACAAACATAAAATATGAGTACCTCTACAACAGTGAACATAAAACATCAATATGAAACTCGGAACTTGAAATATGAAACTTTAACTTAAATATGAAGCGGAGGGAAGAAAAATTTTGGGGTATTTGGAAAATAATTACATGAAACATTGAACAGTAAATATGAAGCACGTTACTTAAAATATGTAATAATGAACATAAAGTATCAGTACTTCTGTAACATTGAACATATAACATCAAATATGAAACTCCAAACTTGAAATATGAAACATGAACGTAAACATGAAACGGGGCCAAAAAAGAAAAATTTTGGGGTATTTGGAAAATAATTACATGAAAAATATAACAATAAACATGAAACACGTTACTTAAAATATACAACAATGAACATAAAATATGAGTACCTCTGTAACAGTGAACATAAAACATCAAACATGAAACTTTGAACTTGCAACATGAAACATGAACGTAAACATGAAACAGAGACAAAAAAAAAAAATTTCGGGGTATTTGGAAAATAATTGCATGAAATATATAACAATAAACATGAAACACATTACTTAAAATATGCAACAATGAACATAAAATATGAATACTTCTGTAACAATAAACATAAAACATCAAATATGAAACTCGGAATATGAAACAGGGGCAAGGAAGAAAAATTTCAGGTATTTAGAAAATAATTACATGAAACATTGAACATTAAACATGAAATTTAAAATGTTAAATATGAGATATATTTCATAAAAAATAAATTAAACTTTCGTCTTTTTGTTAACACTCATTTTATTTTATTTTTCAAAATATTTGTAATAAAAAAATAATTTTTCCATTTTTACTTTACTTGTCTTTTTTTCTTCTTCTTATTATTTTTTAAATATTATTTATTTAATAAATTTTTTATTTTAATTTATTTAAATTAAAAATGCATATTAATAACAACAAGGGGTCAATAAAATTGACCTAGTCTATTTTAATTTATTTAATAACAAGGGGCTATGATTCAATCCATGTATCATAGCCAACCCCTATATACATATATAACGCCCCAAATAATAACCTCTGCATCTCCTCGAATATGTTTGATACACCATATTATATCTAACTATATTAAATTAAATTATATTATACTATGTTATTATATTAAAGTTAACAGAAAATTACATTTAGTGTAGTAAGGATTTTGTTCTGTATTTTAATATTTTATATTATTTTTATAAAAATAATATCATTTTGATTTTATTAATAAAATTACACAATTACTGTAACCACCACTAACCAGCAACAGGAATCTATAGATGTTGTTTGTTTATCATATTTGTGTTTACATAATCCTTATTTTGAGCTCTATGTGACGATATCAACATAGTCTTTATTCACTAGGCTTTAGCCTAGTGGTTAGAACTAAAACTTCATAATTGTGAAGTCATGAGTTTGAGCCCCCACAATGCATTGTAGAGGTTTAATTTTCTTTCTTAATTTAAGTGAAAGTAATATTCTCTCTTTCGAAATGTGAATGAAATATACATCCCTCGAATATTAGAGTAAAAATTTAGACGGTACTTCATGAAAATTGATGTAAACTAATCTCAGTAATAATCTGTTGTAAATATTAATTATAATTTTATGTAATATGAATTATAGTCTTGAACAATATTTTTATGTAATAAAAAAAATATATCATGGAATCTAACTTTTTGTATTGTTGCGTAAAGTTTCGCACGAGAATTCCAAGGTTATGGAATTTAGGGGCGACTTTCTTGCAGTAGAAATTGCGAATGTGCAAGTGGGGGGCGGCAACAAAAGACGTAGCTAGACTAAATGCAATTGCAGGAATAGGTTCTAGGTTAACTTTCTTTCATTTTGGTTATGGAAAGTGAAAGTCGTTCGGTCTCTGCACGAGATCGCTTTATACCTCGCGCCGTTTGCATCTCTCGCCTATCGAAGTTCTGTTGGAAAATCTCTTCCGAGACATCGAAGGCTACTTAAAAACTGCGATTCTCTGTCGTAATAACACTAGAGATGACTATAAGGGGGTAGCCAGGAGTACACGGTTCCCATCAATAATTTAAATATTAAATAAATTTAATTAATTATTAAAACATATAAAATAAATAAATTAAAGATAGTATATGTTTGCATACTGTGATAAACACTGGAAAGAAGCTGTGATAAAAGATTTTTTTAGGCCTGAAGATGCAGAAGAAATCCTGAAAATTCCACTTCCGACCAGACCGAGAGAGGACAAACTTATTTGGCACTATGATAGAAGAGGCCAATACTCAGTGAAGAGTGGATATCAAATAGCCGTGAGAATGAAGTTTCCAGACTCTCCTAGCTGCTCTTCTCAAAATCCCAATCATTGGAATTCGATCTGGAAGTTGGATATTCCTGAGAAGATAAAAATTTTCTTGTGGAGAGCCTTAAATGACTTGCTCCCCACGGCTGAAAATCTTTGGAAGAAAAAAGTCTTAAAAGAGCCGGTGTGTCAAATATGCTGCAATTCTGTGGAAACAATAGCTCATGCGCTGACAAATTGTAAGTTGGCAAAGAAAGTCTGGAATGATTTCCAGGCAGGAGGGAGCCCTCCAAAAGGTCAATGCAATGATGTTATCAGATTGATGGAAGATATGACAAAGCAGCAAAAAAATTTAGAGAAGGAGTCAGCTGCAGCATTGCTCTGGGTGATATGGAATGCTAGGAACAAATGGCTCTTCGAAAGGAAACAAGAGGCTCCAATTAGTTTGATAGCAAGAGCTGAGGCAGTAGTGGAGTCTTTTAAGATTGCCAGGCAATATGATGGGTTAAAGGTAGATCAGAGGAAGGATGGAAAGGAAAAGCAGTGGCAACCTCCTCCAAAGGGGTGGCTAAAGGTCAACGTGGATGCTGCAGTGAATTCTGAGAAACAGGTAGCTGGGCTGGGGGTGATTATCAGAGACTGGAACAAAAAGTGTATAGCCGCGGCCATCAAAACTTCTCAATATTTTGGCAATGTGGCTATGGCTGAAGCTGCAGCGGTGGAATGGGGATTGCAGGTAGCTTTGAGAGTGGGGGAAAATTCTGTGCTGATCGAATCGGATTGTCTAGAAGTTGTAGAGCTTATAAATAGCAGAGACAGCAGCATGGCTGAAATCACATGGGTGATCTCTGAAATTCTGGAAACCAAGAAGAGTTTTCAGAATTTCAAGGCTCAACACACACTTAGATCTTGTAATGATATAGCTCACTATTTAGCTAAGTTGGCTCTCCAAAAAATGGCTGATGTTGTTTGGTTGGATGAATTTCCAGCCGAAGTCTTGTGTATGATTTCAAGTTAATTAATGGAAAGGTTTACTTTCTAATCAAAAAAAAAAAAAAAAACCAAATGAGACAACGTCAACCCAGATTAAACTAAGTTTCCCAGGCACTTGCAAAATGAAGGTAAATTTCATTTAGCAACCACAAGTGTTGAAGCATGCAATAAAACAAGTAAACATGACAATTAAATTATTAACTCTGTACAATACAATTAGCAAATTACCTAATACTTGTCCTCAAAACTATCCCGAGCTCCATTTTGGTTTGGTCAGTCTGGTGCAAACTTTTTTTGGAACAGTTGAAAATGAACATCATTCAGTTCATGACAAAATGATACCTTGAATCCACATAACTCTCAACATCCCAGAGGAAAGAACCAAAAGTCACAGCCTCCAAAACAAGTTTCTTCAGACCAGCAAAGCTAATTTTGATTTGTTCATCATTTGAGGAATCAACAGTACCCCCTGGTGTTACAACAATTTCTGGTCTTCCAAATAGTGCCTCTGTGTGCTTCTCAATGATGCTAACAGCCTCTTTGGATCTTATTGTCGCATATCTCTGAAGTGACTCCCCATCAAAAGACATCACATAGGTCCTCAACCGAGAGGCCTTTATCCCATGACCAAAACCTCCAGGACTGACACCACCAGAAAAGGATGAAACTTCAGGATGAGATGTCAGAGCTTCAAGAGAACCATCAGCACCAGTGGGTGTCACGTCTCCTACCACTTGCTGAATCCCACTCTCTTCTACATCTGATGCATCTGGAAGAATTTTCATGCTCTTCTCAAGCTGAAATCTCTGATCGACTCGCTTGAGGAAGTACCCATACATAACTGAAGCTGCATAGACTTGCCCAACCCTGAGTTTGCTGATCTGTGCTACAGAGGTTGAATCACCCAACCGATTTCCAAGAATGAGAGCCAAGTGGTTTTGTATCATCTCATAGGCTTCAGATGAGTGAAGCTGCTCAAGGTTCTCATCTTGGCTTAGCCATGTGTCCACCCGGCCAGAGGAGTCTGAAGAAGAAGGGGTAATAGAAGGTATCAAGGAAACATTAGCATCCATGAACTTCTGCACAACCAATGCATACAAAATCTCTTCTAATGCCTTTCTCCTTTCATTAGCCTTCACCTCAGCAATTCTCCTGGAAATTTGAAATACCATAGTTTAAGGTTCAACTCTTGACAGTAAAACTAAATAATTTATCACTGACATGTTGAAGGCATATTTACGCAAGCATGAGCAAAGAAATTTACGAATGCCTTTTACCTAATTCAAAAGTTTTTTATAATATATGGTTTCAATAAAATCAAATTTTTAGCAAACATTTCATGTATGTTACATTTATACGATTTTGAGATTGATCATCATCTGGTTAAGGTTATATACGCTTCCAATTTCGAGCGTTGTAGTGTCACTAAATCAGATCTAAAGAAAAGAGAGAGAAATAGAACATGAACCATAGAATGGTGTGTAGAGAGCTTGCCAGAAAGATAGGACAAAGATAACAGAAAGGGAACTCAAAGAGCAATAACAATTTTGGGTTTAACCAACAACACAGGCAACCAAAAGAAAAGTGAGATAAAAAATAGGGGAAAGGAGGAGGAGAAATAGAAGCAAGTTAGGAGAAGAACAATATTTATGTTATCTACTTTATAATCCAAACCAGAAGTCTCGAAAAAATACAACAGAGTGAGGAAAAATATACCGAGAAGATAACCAAATCAACCATAGACAAATAATAATCAGTGGCATAAACAGAATTCAAATCTGCGGGAGCAAATTAATTTCCTTAAAAGAATTTGATTTTCCTCAAATGTTTGTAAATAATTTTGGATTTAACATATTCATTTAAAGTGATTTTAGTGATGATAATTTAATTGAGCCTACATTTTTATATATTAATCAAAGCAGTAGGGACAAATTAAAAATCTTATTGGGGACAAATAAAAAGTTTGGTCGAATTCTAAAAGCCATTTTCTGAAAAAATTAGGGCTTACAGGGGTAACTGCCCCCGCTTGCCTCTATGTGGCTTTGCCACTTGTAACTATGAAATCCCTTAAAGAAAACAATAAAATAAATCAATTCCCAAAATATCATAACATTCTCCAGCACAGAAATTCATTTTCGAACCACCTTCTGCACTATATTCGCTTTAAATTCATTTATCTTAATCTGGTTATCTCGTATATGCCAGTTGTACAACAAATTTTTGAGCATTCGGAGTGAGATTTCGTGAACCTAATAGTCAAACCCTAAAGCCCATAAATTACCATGCATCCTATTTTCAATGTAGAGCTTTTTTATTTTACTTTAAAAAAAGAAACAGACTATATATACAAAACTATATAGGAGATGTATAATTGTAAAATGTTTAATGTACAATTTCCATCTTCAAGCTTATAACATTGATTTCCAAATTTAACATGTAAGAACGTGCTTTATTTTATAACTAAATACTTAATAGGAATAAAACATAGTAATGAAAACTAGTTCATGAGCTTTGCTATTCTTAAATTACCAAGACTTAAATAGTGATAAATTGAAAGAATCTGAAAAGTTCCATACAAGGCCAACTTAAAAATTAGTTAACCAATAACAGTATTTGTGGAGCTTCAAGCCCAAGAGTGTATAAAAACTGTGATGCAAGAAAAAACTGCATAACATATGCTAATGTTTATTCATAACCATGAAACACATTTCAAAGCATAGCCAAATGAAATGATAGTGCTGTTATTAAAATTAAAAAAAAAAACCATTTCCTCATATTTCTAGCTTTGGTAAGTGGCATTTATACACTTCCATCATTTATACTAATCAAACAAGAAGCATTCCATCATTTATGCCGACATTCTCATCAAATTTCTAAAACTAAACACAAAATTGTAAGCCTTAATTTTCCCATGAAGTTAATTTCACATTCCATATCAAGAGATGAGCAACTAACCTATACAATACAAGCTCAGTGCCAGAAGCAGAAGCCTCATCCTTGTGTTTTTCAGCGTCACGGTCAGTTTGAAGCTGTTCAAGCTGCTGCTCAACTGCTGCAGGTACAAGGTGTGGGTGGCTTATCAAAATCTGAGACAAAAACTGTCCCACTGGAGACTCCAGCTGAAGCGGAGCAATTGGATCCATTGACCCAGATGATTCTGAAGAAGATGACGCTCTAACGACCATGCATCTCCTGCTTCCAAATCCCTTTCTCCTATGCCTTGGCTTAGGGTTTGAAACTGAAGAGTAATGCTGCAGTGAATCAACCAATAGAATAGTCAATCAAACAGGCGCAAGATAATTGACATATTCAACTAAGCGAGTCTAAATCAATTAGACAAAAAAGCAACAAAACAATAAACAGTAACGGATCTCGATTAAAAAGAAAAAACCAAGGCAAAATTAATATCTACGAGTCTATCCGTAAGTTAGATAATTATACTTTGATCGGTAAAAGCGATTTAGTGCCAAAACGAATAAAATCAGGTCCAGAATAAACAGAAAAAAGAACTGGTCTGTGACTATGCAAGGCGATTGAGGATCGAGCCACGCTTGCAGCGGCCGCCTCCATACTCAAATCTGTCAAATTCATTCACAAAGTCTTTAGCTATTAAAAAATCAATAATAATTGAAATAAGAGGAATTTTAAGGTGTGTAAATCAGAGACCAAAATATTAATAATAATAATTGTTGTACCTTGAATTGCGAAACAAAGAAAAGAGAAGAGATGTTTAAACCGAGCCGATTTACAGATTGAGAGAGATTTTTGCTTCAATAGAGCGAACGAGTGTTGTTCTTTATTGAGCTTCGAATATGGTCAAGTCAGCGATTATGGGCTGGCCTCGACGCCTCGTGGCAAGTTTGTATGTATTAATGTATGTATTCTTTGAAAAATAAAAATTATACGTGTACATACATCAGTACTCGATAAACAAATTTTAATGTTGAGAAACGATTAATGTGCAGCATTGGATGAAATTTATGGTAGAGAATAATTAAAAAAGATAAATAGAAAGTTAAGTTATTTAAAACGTTGGTAACTTAAATTTGATAAAAGGGATAAGAAACCAGACTTAAATAGGACAGCGAGAAATTTACAACTTTAAAAGAATAAAAAAATTAATTATACAATTTATTTATAAATTATATAAAACTATATTATATAAATTCTTGCTTATAAATCACTTGATAAATAAATTTTGTTACTCACGAACAATTTGTATTTTTATTTTATGTCACTAGATTATAATTACATTGATTTATATAAATTTGGTAATGCATCATTGTTGATTTTGATAATTATTGTGAAAAGTTAAACAAAATAATCTTCATAAATACTATTTTATCTTCACATAATTTACATATTAACATTTTACATTTTCAAGGCTAATATTGTAAACAACAAAATGAAATGGTACATTTAAATAATGCATATAAATACATCTAATTTAATTTTTTTAAAGGATCTAATTTCAAGTCTTGTGGAAAAATATTTTAGTTAAAAAAGGTCTAATTGTATTTTTATTTTTTATGTTTTTACAATGAATCAATGAAAATAATTATTTATTATTTATATATAAAAAATTATTAGCAATAATAGGATATAAGCTAGACCTAATTTAATTTAAAGTAAGGAATTACTTATAACTTGAGTAACTTATAATTATTAATTAAAGATTAATTGAGGGATGGAGATGTTTCATTTTAAACAAATGGTTCATAATAATCACTGTAATTCTTTTAACAGTATCATAAAGAAATCCATATAATAAACATTGGAAAGGAGTTTAGATGTGCAAAATACCCTTATAAACCTTAATTAAAATTCTATCTTTGCAATTCCTACTTCCTTATTTGTCACAAGTAGAGATAATAAGATTTAACACAATTCATTTATTTGACATGAAAAAAAAGAATAAATGAGTTTGAATTATCAAATTTAATACGATTATTAAATAGATCATATCCAAGTCAATATGAATTTTTTTTTTGAATCAATGTTTTAGTTCTTGATCCATTCACCTTGTTAATAAAACAATTATTTTGATGTTGACTTCATATTTTAATATTTTGATATAATTATTAAATAAGTCATATTTAAATTAGTCAAAATTTAGGACTTACCTATCGTGCAATAGTGGCACCATGCCACCGCTTTTGTCTTTTCTGTGTAAAATTTCATGAAGCCCTTTCACTTATTCTTATTTGAACTTTGCTTCACAAATATTAAGTTCATTTCTCCCAAATCCGTGAATTCTTCAACGGCCAATCACAGTAAATCGACTCCTCCGGCGGCTATGGTTGGTCGAAAAAGACAGAGGGAACTGTAGAGAACAAAACTCAAGTGGTGGTGTCACCGGAAACCGGAGAAACCGCGGGGAATTGAAGCGGAGATTCTGTGACTTTTCACGGCTTTGATTGATAGCTTTTCGAATGCTTTCCAGCGACAAGGATGGCATGGAGATGACCAGCATTGCACGAGCTTCCGATCGGTACCAACCTTAGCCGGTGGAGTAGCCAGAAACGGAAACAAAATTTAGGTCGGGTTCGCGGGTTGGGTTGACCTGGTTATTTTTACAACAAGGATGGCGTGGAGATGCTGGCGTCGCACGATCTTTTAATTGGTACCAACCTTGGGCGATGGTGTGGACGGAAATGGAAACAAAATTTGGGTCGGGTTCGCATGTATTTGTGATAAAGAGGGGGGTATTGTGATAAAGGTACAATATAGAAAAAAAGTATAAATAGCAAATAGTATAAGGTGCGAATTATAATATTTATATGGATGCAATAGAAATTAATTTAATATTTATGAGGTAAAATTTAAATAAAAATGAATGAAAAGGGTTCAATGAAATTTTATAACACTACTGGCACAAAAAACAAAACTAGTGGTACCGTACCTGGATTCCAAAATTTATACAATATAAACACAAACTAGTAATTCATTTTAACAGTTTTAAGGTATTCGGATTGAGTCTTTGAATCATAAGCTTACAATCTTTAAAAAAAAATTTTAATTATAAAATAAAAATTAATAATATATAGTAAATATAAATTTTAAATAATAATTTTGATAAAATTATTAAAAATATAATAAATTTTCTATTATATAAGTAAAAAATCATATTAATATATTTTTTAAATTATAATAATTAATATTTATTAAATATTTTATTAATATAATTTTTAAATTATAATTATCTAATCTTAATTCTAAATATACTCTTATAAATAAAGGAACCTAAGATAAAAAAGGGAGGGACGTTTAGGTAACCAAGATTTTTTCTTTTTTTAGGTCACCGCGAAAAAGACGATTACAAAAGACGAGTATGGAAATCTCTAGCTTCAAGAAAGTGGGACCCATTTATCGCTGACGTATTTGAATCTGTGTCCAGCATTCGTTGTGCGTGGAATCTGCGGTGGCCATGAAATCAAATTTCCAAAAAGAATTTTGGTCGCTGTTTTCAGAGGGGCTCACGCGTCTCATTTTTAACTGGAATGTTCTTTCGAGACGTTGCATCCCCACATCTTCAGTATCTCTAGCCAGGCATTTGACTTGATGCATGTTTGATTCTCATCTGCCCGATGATATCAATTGAAATTAAGCGGTGGTTCTCTTTTCCTTTCCATTAAAAAAAAAAAATCAAAAACAAAAAACAATCAAATCTATTCCTTTTTAAATGTTACAAAAATCAATAATATGAAATAAATTATATCATGTTCTGTCCTGGCGTATCTATCTGCTTCTAGTCCTTGTCTTCTGGTCCTTGTCTCTAGTTTATTAAGCATGTGATTACTTTAGCCAAGTAAAAGTCACATATGTGGTGGCTCACATTTAATTACATATACTAAATAAGAAAAGTGGGTTGATCCAGTGCAATATTATAAGGAGCGTTAAAGAGAGTTTATCTAATGTAGGGACAGACTCAAATGATTTATTAAGGGTCAGTTTGGTAATATTATAGTTTTTAAAATAATTGTTGTTAGTTGTACTGTAGAAATAATCAGCTGTGAAGAGAATCAGTTAAGTGTTTGGTAAATTTTATTTTCAAAAGTACTATAAATTTTGAAAGCATTATGAGTGATTGGTAAATCTTATTGTTAAATTGCTGTAAGAAAATAAATGACTAAAATGTACATAATGTAGGATGAAATTTGCTTATACATATAAAAATGTACACATACAATATCTTTAATTTTTTTTTGAAAGGAAGAATGTTTATTAAATTAAATCAGTAGCTAAAACAGAGTTCAAATATGGGGGTGGAACAAACCTCCACTCACCCGAACCTGACATGAAACCCGCTGCCTGAGCTAGAGAATGGGCTGCAGAATTCGCAGATCGCCGAACAACAGAAAATGAAACTTGGCATAAACTTTTTGCCAGAGCTTTGCAGTCATCAATTATTAAACCGAAGCCATTGAGACAGGCCAACGAACTAGTTAAAGCTTGATAGACCTCTAAACAATCGGTCTCAATGATCATGGGAGCATTAAAGGAAATCTTAATCCAGCTCAAAATTTCTCGAATGGCTATTGCCTCCGCCTCTCGAGCTACAAAAGAACCAATAATACAGCCACTCTTAGCTGCAAGGAAGCTGCCATCATCACGTCTAATAACCCCTCCAAAACTGATGCGGCAAGGCGAAGTAAAAACCCTGCATCAATATTGCATTTTAGCCATCCCATGCTTGGCTTATGCCAACAAACTACACCATTCGATTCTGGAAGTGCATCTGTATTTAAATATTCTTTGTTTTGAAAGCGAAGCCCATTGGAATAGAAACTGACCTGCCGAATTAACTATGTGGTAAGCTTGTCCAAATTTTCCATGCCATACTTGATTATTACGATTTCTCCAAAGTTGCCAACAGACCATCATAGCGAGGCAGCAAGTCTCTCTGTTACAATGTTTAAAAATAGCTTCCAGCCATTCCAGGAAAGAGCTAAAGCCTCCTATGAGTCCAGGAGGTGATAACCGCCAGCATGCTTTTGCAATGACACAATCAATCAAGATATGGTAGACAGATTCAGTTGCGGCATGGCACATAGGACAAGTAGGGCTAATCTCAACATGTCGAGAATATAAGTTGGCTGAAGTTGGTAGTACATTTGATGCAGCTCTCCAAACAAAATTCTGCACTTTCGCGGGAATCTCCAGCTGCCAAATCTTCTTCCAAACATTTCTCCAAACATTTGTTAATAATTTTAAATAAAAATAAAATTTCTGCTATAGTGATTTTTTTAAATCTTAAAACAATTGATATACTACAACTTTCATTAAATAACATCAAGCAAAGTATAATTAGGTATTACAAGAATAAACATAAAAAAATGTAATGAGCTACAAAAACTCAAAACGAAAATAAATAATAGATTATCATGTAATATCATATTCGCATTAAACTTGTAGCAATATTATTTCTTAGAACTTCCATTTCTCGTGCTTCAGGTCCATTGTTGATATATTCTTCTTCTTGTCCTTCTTGTCCATCATTGACCTCTCTCCCTGTCTCTTCATCGGTGTAATCATTGTGTTCATTTTCTTCATTCTCAAAATGTTTGTCATGTCGTGCATGTCTTCTTATATGGTTATGTAATGCCATGGTTGCAATAATTATCTTTACTTATTTATTGAATGGATAGCTGGGCATGTCCTTCAAAATCTTCCATCATTTTTTCCATACATCAAAAGTGCGTTCTATTACACTTCTAAGTGAAGAGTGTGCATGATTGAATACCTCTTGATAACCTGTTGGTTGGCTGCCTCTACGAAAATCTGGAAGGTGATATCTTTCACCTTTATATGGACCCAAAAAGCCCCTCATTTGTGGGTACCCCGCATCCACTAAATAATATTTTCCTAAACATTTAAAATATAATTTTAATAATATTATATAAAAATAAACTTAAGAAAGCTGTTGGAGAAAAATTTGATAAAAAAGAAGAAGAAAAATTATGTAAAAATGACAAACCTCTAGGTGGTTTAGGAAAATTCAAAGTAGGATTACGTAGAGTTGATAAAAATATCCTTGTATTATGAGCGCTTCCTTCCCAACCTGCAATTGCAAATATAAATTGCATATCATAGTTGCATGCAGCCGTTATGTTCTGAGTTGGTATGCCTTTTCGACCAATGTATGGTATTTGATCCTTAGGAGGTATAGAGACATCAACATGTGTGCCATCTATAGCACCGATACAATCCTGAAACGGTAATATAAAATTATATATGTAAAAAATATTTACAACTTTATAAAGTGTAAAAGTTTAATTGATAATCATTTACCTTAAAGTGTGGCATATATCTAGAATCTCTCAAGATTTCTTCAGGAATATCTTTAAATTCATGATCAAATGGCTTTATCAAATCTATAGACAAGCGACATATAGCATCTAGTGCTTCACCAAAATATCTACTCACAGTCTCTCCAGAGTGTTGGAATCGTTCTTGTGCCAATCTATTACCCACACCATGTCTTATAGTATGCAAGAACATTCATATTACTTCAGCAGTGCTCACTCTTCTTGATCCTTTTAGCTCGTAATTTATTTCCAATTCATTACATAATCTAAAAAATACATCTTTCTCCATTCTAAACATCCTCTGACACCGAGTTTCATTCCCTTTTAATATTCGCATCAGCTAGATATTACCTGTTTCTGAAGAATTCATGCAAGGTTGTTTATGAATATTCGTCCTATAATAATAATCAATGGCAATCATAAAAGTGGATATGATGCTATCAAACTCCTGCTCGTCATCTAGTATGTCTATATTATAAACAAAACCTGTAATCAATAATTTAAACCCATATCATCTAGCATGAACAAAATAATAATAATAATAATAATAATAATAATAATAATAATAATAATAATAATAATAATAAGGAACAAAAAATATCTGACAAACATTCAAAATAGCAATTCATTGTCATATATTCAAATAGCCAATTGTACCTTAAAATATTATAAAAAACATAACAAAAAAAAGGATAATCCCTTATTAATACTATAATAAAAGAGTAATAACAACGAAAAACTTAAGACTGCAAATATTGTAATTGCTCATAATAAAGCCAGTTAAGCATAATTTGAGGTTCTTTCATGGTTGCAAGCATCTCCCTTTTCTCTTTACAAATAAGAAGTTGAGTAGCAAACAATGATATGTTGCCCCCAATCTTAACCCTAGGAATAGATTCAACTATCTTCATTGCTTTTGCAATACTGCAACCATTCATTTCTTTTTGTAAGTTTATTAATGTAGAACTTCTATTCTCAACTACTTCAACAAGATGTTCAATTTGTTGTGATATTTTTGTAGCACCTCCAACCTTCCTCCTTGCATGATACTCTTTTTTTCCTTTCCTAATTTTTTTGGCTTGTGTGCTATTAGTCCAACTACTTTTCTTCTTTTTTCTCTTTAGCGGGGTAAGTATATTGAAATTGCATAACCTTGTCAGAATCACTATTTTCTTCAACTGGAAATATTGTATCATTATTGGAATCCTCATAATCATCAAGTGGAATTACCCCAGAAGAAGGTGTCCAAGCTTTATTGCCAGTAGCTGTAATGTTCATGAACATCCTATCTAACTTCCCTTCCAATTCTTTATCAATGCCCTCTTTGCGGAATTTTTCTACTTTAGGATTTGCCTGCATGTAATAAATCATATTTAAATGAATTGCGAAAATATTAGCCAAATTATATTAAAAGCTATTAACTAATGTATCATACCTTCAATTTACTCTGCCACCATTCCGGAGATGCATCGATTGTTTTCTTTTGTATATTCCATCTAAGACCAGTTTCCTTTCCAATAAGATCTTTCCATAATTTCCAGTCATTTTTTAGTACATCCTATTTATTTTTTAATTGTAATTTATTATACTCCCTTCCTGTCGCCTTACAAAAGTTTTTAACCAAATTTTCCCATCCTATTTTAGTAAAATGAGTCCCAGGTCGATGTCCTTCATCTACCTCTACGATACACAAATTACAAAAGATTGAAATAGTCTCATTATCCCAAATAGCCTTACCTCGTGGTACATTATTAGTTTCAACTTGATTGACAATTTTCTTGTCTCTGTCTATCTACATCATTGTAAATATATTTTAACACAAGCACTGTTTTAAAAATTATAATAAACAAAAAGAAAATGAAAGGCGGAAAAATTGAAAATCACAGACATTTATACTACGCTACTGGCTTCATACTACACTACTGGTAGTAAAGTTTGATAAACATCAACTGGCAGCATAAACAAATAATAAAGCTGGGCAATAAACTGAAATCCTCTTTTACTTGCATATGCATTAAATCTTTTAGAAACAAAACATTGCAACTGCATATGCATGGAATCATTTATATGTAAAATAATTCAAATAAGACAAACTTCAAATATTATAATAAAAATTACATAGCCATGGAACTGTTTATAATAAAAAAATCCAAATAAGACAAACAATAAATGTTATAATAAAAATTGCATAGGCATGGAGTTGTTTATATATAAACAAACTCAAATAAGACAAACAACAAATATTATAATAAAAATTACATTGAATATGCATGAAAAGAGTGATAAATCACTTACTGTTATTGAATATGGTGATGAACACGTACTGGATCTTGTTTCGTTGCACTAGAGAAGTTTTGATAGAATGCAAAATATAAAGAAATAGGGTAAACGAAAGGTGTGCGTTAATTATAATAAAAAATTATTAAAATAATGATTTTGTTTCTAATTTAAATAAGGATAATTTTGGGTTTAAGTAATAATTGTAAGGATATTTATGGAATTATATTAAAGGATAAAATTGATTCTCAAAATCAGAATCTAAAAGCTACTCCTTTCTTACTTTTCAAAATCAGCTGTAGGAAGAGCTAATTCTGGCAAAAGTGATTTTGATTTTTTTTAACCAAACACCAAAATTAACTTTTAGATTTTTAAAATCACTTTTAACCCTCCCAAAAGCAATCCCAAATGGGGCCTAAGAGTGGGTTATTGTCAATAACAATGTCAGTATCTAATAATGAGATAATAAAATTAATTCAATAAAAAATAATGATAATATTTATAATACGAACGTTAATTTCAAGTTTTCAACAATTTTAATCGAAACAAAAATACAAGACTTGAAATTTATTTAATATATTATTTCACTTATCATTCAAAAATTATTACTTAAATTATTTCATGATATAACTTAACAGAAATAATCATTTGTGATGGTAATTATGAATAGAAAATGAATAATTAAGAATATCTGTTGGAACTTAGTTGGAAGAGGATTCGTATTTAGAACTTAATTGGGAAATGATTTGTATTTGTCAGTCTTTAGCCTTAGAGATATGCAAACATGAAATGTCGTTACTCAATGTGGAAAAACAGTGTGAACAATAAAAGGGCCAGATCATCGAGAGCGTAACTTACTTGGGAAAGATTCCTCAAAATTTGCTTGTCATGAAAGACTTTCATTCATTGCTTGTAAAACTTGGCATTTTCGTACATATCATTGTGAATTTCTTCAAGTACTACCAGCTGTAATCTTCTTTCTGAGCTATCTTGCTACATGTCAAAGTTGAATTTCTTGACGGCTCAGTACGCACGATGCTTGAGTTCCATAGGTAGGTGGCAAGTTTTTCCATACACTAGCCTGTAGGGTAAATTTCCAATCAGGGTTTTGAAAGCCGTTCTGTATGCCCATAATGCATCATTGAGTCTTAATGACCAATCTTTTCTGTCTGGCCTCACCATTTTTTCTAATATGTGATTTATTTCTCGATTGGAAATCTCAACTTGGCCATTGGTTTGTGGAATGATATGGGGTTGCCACTTTGTGAGTGATGGAATACTTTGTCAAAAGAGTTTTGAATGATTTGTTGTAAAAGTGGGTACCACCATCACTGATTATTATTCGTGGGAATCCAAAGCGTGAAACAATGTTAGTTTTTAAAAATCCTATCACCATCTTGTAATCATTGGTTCTATATGGAATTGCTTCTACCCATTTCGATATGTAGTTAACAACAACCAATATGTATTGATAGCCAAAAGAAGGAAGGAAGAGTCCCATGAAGTCGATACCCCACACATAAAAAATCTAAACCACTAAAATTTGATTTAGTGGCATCATATTCCTTCGTGCAATGCTCCCCATTCGTTGACACCTATCACATGAAAAACAAATAGTATAAGCATCTCGAAATATAGTTGGCCAATAAAAATCACATTGTAAAACTTTAGTAGCTGCTTTCTTAGCGGTGAAATGGCCTCCACAAACTTGTTCATGGTAGAATGAAAAGATATTTTGAAATTGATTTTCTGGGACACATCGTCTAACAATTTGATTTGCATAATTCTTGAACAGATAAGGTTCATCTAAAAAAAAATTCTTTATTTTCATAAAAAATTGAGCCTTGTCTTGCTTGGTCCAATGCTTTAGAAGTTGACCTGTAACAAGATAATTAACTATATCAGTATTCCATGATAATACTGCCATACTCATCAATTGTTCATCTGGAAATAACTCATTCAATAGTAATGGTTTTGTAATTTTGTCAAAATTTAGATAAATAAGATGGTCAGCCACAATATTTTTTGTGCCTTTCTTATCTTTGAATTTCAAGTCAAATTTCTGTAAAAGTAACACCTAACGAATTAGTCTAATTTTTGCATCTTTCTTTGTGAGAAGATATTAAGAGCAGCATGATCTGTGAATACAATTATTTTAAACCAATGAAATAAGATCGAAATTTCTCTAATGTAAACACTACTACTAGAATTTCTTTTCAGTAGTTGAATAGTTCAACTGTGCATCATTCAATGTTATACTAGCATAGTAAATAACATGGGGAATTCGATCAACTCTTTGTCCTAATACTGCTTCTACTGCATAATTAGATGCATCACACATGAGCTTGAATGGTAAGCTCTAGTTTGGAGGCTGAATGATGGGTGATGATGTAAACAACTGCTCTAGTTTTTCAAATGCCACAAGACATTAATCATCAAAGACAAAAGGTACATCTTTAGCAAGCAGATTGTATAAGGGTTTATAAACTTTGCTAAAATCGTTAATGAAACATCTATAAAAACCAGCATGCCCAAGGAAAGATTTTACTTCTCTGACTGTTTTAGGTGGAGGAATATTGGGAATGAGATCCACCTTCGCTTTATCAACCTCAATACCTTTGGTCAAAATGATGTGACCGAGAACAATACCCTGTTTTACCATAAAATGACACTTCTCCCAATTTAAGATTAAGTTCTTCTCTATACATCTTTACAGAACTAGTATTAGATGATGTAAACATTGATCGAATGAATCACCAAAGACAGAAAAGTCATCCATAAAGACTTCAAGGAATCGCTTAACCATATCAGAAAAAATGCTTAACATGCATAATTGAAATGTAGCAGGTGCATTACATAATCCTCCTATATGCAAAAGTGCCAAAAGGGAAAAAGACCTTCAACCATCTCTTTGACTTCTTTAATTTCTGAACTTGACTCGCCAATGTGAACTTCATTCACTCTTTTAATTCTTTTAGTATTCCTAAGCGATCGACTCCGTTGTTGGGAATTTTTCACTTGTCGTTGGAAGAAATCCTAAATCTCTGATGCACTTTTTAACATTAGCTCTCCTCCACTTGTTGCCATTAGCCATTCTTGCATATGCGGCAATAATCCCTCTAAAAAGTATTAGCATTGGTGCCATTTCTCGTACTTATGATGTGGACACTTCAAAAGTAGCCCATTGAATCGCTCCCATGCTTCGAAAAACTGTTCGTCTTCCCTCTGGGTAAACTCTGAAATTTTCCTGTGAATAGCATTGGTTTTATGCACTGGGAAGTATTTATTCAAAAATTTCGTTACCATTTGTTCCTATGATATATTGCTATTAGCAGGTAATGTATTGAAACATGAACGATCTCTATCCTTTAAAAAAAATGGGAATAGTTTAAGTTCAACATCATCATCAGAAAAATTCTCATATTTAAAAATTTGACAAACAGCATGAAAATCATTCAAATGATTATATGGGTCCTCATTTTCTAGGCCATAGAATGTTGGGAGATAATTTAGCACACTAAGTTTTAGTTCAAAACTTCTAGCAGCTACATTTGAGTATCTTATGCATGATATACTTAAGTTAGTTAAAGAACTGAAGTAGTCCTTAAATGGCCTCTCCTGTGGTACTTGTTGTTGTTGCAAATCCATTTCAATTTTAATTTTAATTGCAACGTGTTTGTGTGTGCAAAATATTTTTTGGAGTTTAAGGTTATAGGCTTAATATTATGTAATTATTACCTTTGACCATGCATGCAAATAACAAAAAATGAGAACAAAACAAATAAAATAAAGAAGAAGGAGAAATTAGGATACTAACTTTATCACGCTGTTACAATCTTATTATGAAAACACACTAAAAAAATATGTGAAATAAATTAACTAAAATTAAAATAAATTAATAAGATAAACAAAAAATTACAAAAAAAATAACTTGAAAATTAAATTACAAAATTTTAAAGAACAAAAAAAGAAAAGAAATTCTTACCTCTAAATGCAGATTCATTTTTTTCTTTTTCTTTTTTAAATAAAAAATTACAAGAAAACCACTAAAAGAAATTATTTACAAAATTTAATTCTACGAATTAAAATAACTTACCTCCCCGGCAATGGTGCCAAAAATTTGTTGTGCAAATTTTATTGAACTCGTAAGTGCACGAATCTATTGTACAATAGATTAATGGTGACGAATGTCGATCCCACGAAGAGGTGAATTTTAATTATGTATAGAATTAATTTTCTAAGTGGGTGGTTGGAGAAAACTAATAAAATGGAGTGCTTGGGCATCTGGATTTGCATCAACATGCACCATGGGCTTAATATTCCTTATTAGTGCTAATAAAATCATGAGGGGGATTTCTACTTTTTATGAACCAAACTCTAATCAATATGGTGTTAAAGGCTTATCGTGCCAAATAGTAATAACCTTGCACTAGGGAGCCGGCTATACCAGTGCGGTATCTAGATAAGATTATTACTATCTGTTGACGAAAAGTCAAAACATCCACAAAAATCAAAGGGGAAGAGAAAGTAAATTTACCAAATAAAGCCCATGGAACATGTTGAGACTTCAGCTTCAACCCAAGCTTGAAGGAAAATTTGCTACTCATAATTGAACTAGGGGTAAAATAGAAATTTATTAAAATATGTAGAAAATACAAGTTGGAGAATGAATTACAAAAAATAGAACTCAAAAATGAATTCAGAGTTGTCAAATTAGGAGCTAGCCTCTTTTTTATAGATACACTGAGTAAATCGTGGCCATCAGATTAAAAATAATTTGGATGCTCAGGATTGCGCCACGTGTCAATAGTATGCAGTTTGACCACGCAGTTTGAATAGTGATGCGGTTTGGTTATAAATAATTCCGTGTATATGCATGTACCGTATGCACGATTTCGGTCCACTAACATGGTGCCACGTCACCGATCAACACTACATAAGAATTTTAGTCCGATAGGATCGTGTCACCTCATCAGTTAATGTCACGTTATTGGTCAATGCCATGTTATCGTTCCGTATATGTGAACAGTGTCGTGATCAGTAACATGGACAGTACTGTACATGTGAACAATCCCATTTTTTCTTTTATGCTCCTCATAAGGTTTTTGACTGTCCTGAGTTCAAAAGTGATGTCCGTTTTGTTGTTTGATCTCTCATTCATTGTGAAATGACCATGATACCCCTAAAATACATAAAATACTTAATTATAATACAACACACATAATTAAATCACAAGAGACTTAAATACATAAAAGTAGAGATGTTAGTGAGACTTGAAGTGTAAAATAACTATTTTCTTCTTTATAAATTATACTTTCTACCACTCAACATATATACTGTTTCATCTAAAAAATTTGTTCTTACTTGCAAATTAAAGAAATCAACATAAAACAAGTATGGTCGAGTTAAATCATCTTTTCATTATTCATATTCTCCATACCAATACTAAATCCAAAAATTTGATTTGGTGAAAGGCTTATGAACAATGTAGTTACCATTAAGTACGTATGGTTAATTGTGTAATCTGGTAAGTGTGAAATGAGAGTGGAGCTTTTAACAACCCTCTAAAATCGTTACAACACTCTATCAAAATTTTATTTCCTAAAACATCTCTACTTTAATTGATAAAATATAAATATGAAAATAAAAATTATCATCTTGCTATAAAAACTCTATCCTAAAATGAATATTTCTTTTCAATTTTTATTTATTAAATTTGTTGACCTAAAGGCTATACAAACCTTAATTTTGATGATAACGTACTACATTTTAAGGGTAAAATAGAAAACATATTCTTTCAATTTCACTAGATCTTGAAAGACGAAAATCATCCATGTGAGGTCAATTTCAAAGCATTCATAGACAAAGCTAATCATGTCAAGGACAAGCATCAATGATACTGGTTTAGACATCATAAACTAATATGATTAAATGTGTGTATCACACTTTATTATTCACAATGCATCTAGTATGGAAGATGTTCTCTCTCTGCTACCCCATGTCATCAACACTCATTTGTGCACTCAAAGCACGCCTAGCGACTAGAGATTCACCTTTTACAGGGTATTCAACGTCGTCATTAAAACTAACATTAATCAACTTTGGCATCTCTCCACCATCACTCTCACTCTCACTCACTACTTCCCCAATATCTTCCATCACCATAACTTTCTTATTCAGGCACTGAGAAGTAATGTGTTCAGAACCTAAACACTTAAAGCACTCGATGTCCCGATTCTTCTGTGGTTGAGATTTAGCCTTAGACTTGTTTTGTTACTAAAATCTTCTCTTACGCTAGGTGGTTCAGTCTTGATAGCTTATTTAATCTCTCATTGATACTCCACTTCAGTTTCCATTGGTTTGAAGACGTCGAAGTATATCTAGCTATACCCTTCCCTTCAATTGCCTCTCCACCTTCATAGCCATGTGGACCATATCCTCCAACTCCACATAATACTGTAGCTTCACTACATTGTTAATCTCTTTGTTCAACCCCATAAAAATTCAAACCATTGTAGCTTCCCTATCTTCCTTTACATTAGCCCTAATCATAGCAATCTCCATCTCTTTATGGTAATCCTCTACACTTTTCAACCCTTGGGTAAGGCTCCATAGTTTAAGATAAAGATCCCTATAGTAATGACTAAGAATGAACCGCTTCCTCATAAGTGCTCTCAACTCTCTCCACTCAGCTATAGACCTCTCACGATTCCTCCTCCAACTATTCACCAACTGATCCCACCAAATAATAGCATAGTCAGTGAATTCAATCCTTGAGTAAGGCTTTGTAGCTTAAGATAAAGATCCCTATAGTAATGACTAGGAATGAACAGCTTCCTCATAAGCGCTCTCAACTCTCCCCACGCAGCTAACTCTAGGCCTCTCACGATTCGTCTTTCTACTATTCACCAATTGATCCCACCAAATAATAGCATAGTCAGTAAATTCAATAATTGCTAGCTTTACCTTTTTCTCCTCTGAATAATTATGACAATTAAAGATTAACTCAGCCTTCTTTTTCCACTCTAAGTAAGCCTCAGGGTCATTCTTTCTTTGAAATAAAGGAATGGTCACTTTGATTTTATCTAAATCCCTATCCTCATCATCTCTCCTACACCCGCTTTCTTGCCTACCTCTTCTACATCTCACTTTATCCCTATCTACTTTGGATGCTTGATCATGACCATCATCTTTCCAAGATTCATTCTCTGCCTCATCATGACCATCATCCATAAGCTCATATCTGCACCTACTATTTCCCTTGTTATATCTTGCTTCATCATGTCTAGCCCCATTACACTCTCTACTAGTTTGCTTCTTTTGAATACTCTTAATAACAGCCCCATGTTGCCTTAACTGGCTTCCTATCTTTTCAAACCTCATATTCATATTCTCAAATGCCCGGTGCATTACTTTTAAAGTTAAAGTAAGGTCTATTGTGGGAAGTTGCACCTCACTTTTATCATCCATATTACTTATTTGAAGTAAAATACAAAGAGATGTTAGCAAAATAATAATAATAATAATAATAATAATAATAATAATAATAATAATAATAATAATAATAATAATAATAATAATAATAAACTCAAAAGCCTCATGGGTTTACACTCGAGATGTCACTCCACTCGTGTTTACACTCAAATAGGCTTTTACACAAGGCTGTGCTCTCACACTCTTACCTTTTACAACTCTTATATCTTCTCAGTCACGTTTTTTAGGAACTAATGCCTTAATCAAGGGAAAACACCAAAGTATAATCCCTCTAAAAATCACAGTTCATGAAACAAGAATAATAAAAAAAGAAACAAAAGAGATCACAAAATAGGATTATTATTATTATTGTTTTATTTTTTTTGTAAACCATAAATAACTGAAATTTGGATGAATTTAGGGAAATGAGTAGGTAAAATTTACGGATTTAAGGAAAATAAACCACAAGGATGCAAAATTGACAAAAAGAAAACCCTAAAAATACTGTTCATACGGCATTGTTCATTCAGTAGTGTTCACGATTTTGTTTTAGAATACTAGAACAAGAATGAAAAATAATAAAGCTAGATGAATCTGACTTGGGTGTCTAATCTTTGATACCAATTGATGAGAACCCCTTTAGATCTAACTAGAAAAACCTACAACTAGATTGATAAGAACCCCAAAAAGCCAATATAATCAGAATTCGGATAAAAGATCCAAACTCTTAAGATGCCAAGTTTTAAGAACCCAGATTGCTAAATAAGATGCCACAAAGGTTAGCGATTCCTTTGATAAGTCGAAAGTTCTTTCAAGAATAAGTTGAGAAAATCCTCGCCAATGATATCAAATTTAAGATTGTCAAAAATCCCACAAAGAACATTAAAGAGTGTTTATACAAGGTGGCTAACCCTAGTTTAACTTAAAACATGAAAAAACCCTAAAATTAAAACTTAAAGCCGCATGGGCCCCGACCTATAGAGCCACTCATTTTAAACTGTAACTTAAGCATATGATGTCAGATTTGGGCCTATAATATACCATTTTGAAGCTGTCGACATAAGGAATGCAGCTACAATTTTAGAATTGTTTTTCAACCCTTCTTCTACTTCAAAATTCATCCTCTCCGACGCTCACCCCCTTATTCGGTCGAATTAAATATACCAAGGCTGGTTCTTCCTCTTTGAAGCCCAACTCGAAAATTAGTCTCTTACAAATTGAATTTGAATTGAATTAATCCAAAGTAGCTTAAAAAAATCCATGCATTACTTTTCTAATCTTCTTAGCTCATGTTTTCATAATTAGGTATTTTGGAACAAGCAATGAATCTTTAATACTTAGAGCACTCTAGTTCACTTCATATTTTGTCTCCCACTATGGACAACTTGATGAATGGTCAAAGAGATTCTTTTTAACTATTCTCATATGATACGAACCCCGTCAAGAACTGACGCGACCCTAATCAATTTAGTTTCCAAGATCGAATCTAAACCAGGAATGGAATGGAACCTCGACCCAATACTATTGAAAGCAAGAACCTTGGTATGTGAAGATGCCATAATCAGCTATAGATGGTCTGATTGATAAGTCAAGAGTTTGAATGCCACAGAAATCCGATAAGTTTAAAGAGTTTGTAAAGAACCAAAGAGAATTAACTCTCTCACCAATCGCATCAAAAAACTTCTTTTCGTTTATTGGATATGAGTACATTATATAGGGTTGGTTACAAGGATTTTTAGAAATAAATCCTAAACCAAAAATCAAATTAGAATCTGAATCTTTCCTAATAAGAAAGAATTTAAACCAAATTAGAATCCTAATATAAGTAAATAGGAAAGAAATTAAACCAAATTAGAATCCTAATCTACATAAATAGGAAAGAATCTAAATCAAATTAGGATCTTAATTGGCTTTAATTGCCTTACGTCAATTAAATAGAAACTAGGCAATAAAAATGACTGATTTGTTTCCTTAATAGCCTCCTCAAGAAAGGGGAAAGTATCTGAAAAAGGAAAATAATATATTTTCCTGCCATAATGTATAAACCAAATCCTATTTCATGGAAGTATTATTTGGAAACTTCAAGTGCCTGAATCATACATTTATCATGTGTGATTTCTTCAATGGGCCTCCATGAAATTGATTGAGCCCAAGTTGCTTGAATCAATCCATTAAGCGCTTATTTGAATTTCTTTGCCTGAGCTCTTGTAACAGGTCGGACGGGAACTTGAATATGATCTAAATATACCGCATCTCATGTGCTTGTAATAGTTTTATCCTTAATCTCATCACTATAGACACTGAAAATGAAGACCACTTGTTCTACAGGGATTGGTCTATCAGTCTAGGATACGTCATCTTTATTTTCAGTGTTGGTGGGAATAGTGAACAAAAATCTCTTCCACTATTCATCAAGTTGCCCATAGTGGTAGACAAACCTTATGTGTCCATGAATGTTATCACTTCTACTTTTATGTGGGAGACAATGTGTGCTCTAGTGTCAGCACTAACAATGGATCTATCCAGTCTTCACAATACATATTGGTCATTGTCCAGGTCAATGTACTAGAACTGTAAGAGTCAGATGATGAGAACCATAAAGGGAATACCATTAAAGCTTTAAGTGATCCTTTGCACATTCATCAAGGTCTAATTCTAAGAGCTAAAGCCAAAAAGATGGAAGCTGTTTTAAATGGATTAATTGAGAACATGTGGACTGAAAATAGTATTCAAGATGCAAAACATGATGAATTGAGCATAGAGAGAAGACAAGGCATTGTGGGCATTATTCAAGTTGTTGGGCATCTAAATACACAATTTAGGTCAAATGCAGAGATGGTAAATTCAGAATAAAACAGGTATTGATTGAATTGGAACTAATGTGCAACCTATATACCATTGGAAAGATAATAAATTTAATTTTCTGATGCAATTTACAGAGCTGGATTTGGAGTTCTTTAGAAGGTGTTATGACCAATTTATTACAGCTCGTTCAGACTTGGGAATTCTAACCACTCCTTTGTTTATTCAATTTCATTTATTTGTTTTGTTTCAAGTTTGTCAATGTGTTAGGTAAGTCTACCATCAATGATGGTGGGCTAGCATTAAGTTTGTTAATGATTAGTATTAATTATGATAGGCTAGCATTAAGTTTGTCAATGACTAGCATTAGTAATGGTATGACTTTTGAAGCATCCTTTGACAAACCTATACTTGGAGGGTTGTTCCAATGTTTCTATTTGTATTTTTAGGATCTTGGTTCTTTTAAGAACTAGTGAACTTGGTTCTATTTCTATAATTAGGGATGGATGTTATTTTGAATTTGAAAGATCGTTCTTTCTTTGGTTCTTTTAAGAACTAGTGAACTTGGTTCTATTTCTATAATTAGGGATGGATGTTATTTTGAATTTGAAAGATCGTTCTTTCTTTGGTTCTTTTAAGAATTAGTGAACTTATCAAGAATTTGCATTTTTTTGGTGTTCGAAATAAACTTATACTCACTTTCTCATCTAAATCTTGGTGTGGCGTCAATATCCTTCTCTAAATCTCTGGTTCATATTTTCTTAAGCATTGGGTTAGCAAGACACTACCATTGCTAATCTACAAAGTGGGCAACAACCCATAGCTCTTAATATAAGAGGTAATCAATGGTGTGCTGCCATGGGAGAAGAAGATGATGATGACCTAGATAATTTTGATGACCAGGGCATCGTTGACATGTGTGGCAGATATGTGATGAGAACCATCAAGAAAATACCATTAAAGATTCAAGTGATCCTTTGCACATTTATGGAGGCTCAATTACAAGAGCTAGAGCTAAAAAGATGCAAGCTGCTTTAAATGGATTAACTGAGAAAATATGAATTGAAAATGCAATTCAAGATGCAAGACATCATGATTTGGGCTTGGAGAGAAGACAAGGCATTGTGGCCATTATTTAAGTTATTGGGTAGCCAAATACACAACTTGGATCAAATGCAGCAAGGGCAACTTTGGAATAAAACTGGTATTGATTGATCCCGAATTAATATGCAAGCTATATACCGTTGGAAAGATAATTAAGTTAGCTTTCCAATGCATTTTACAGAGCTGGATTTGGAGTTCTCTAAAAGGAGTTATGACCAATTCATTACAGCTTGTTCAGGCTTGGAATTTTCAACGACTCCTTTGTTTTCAACTTCATTTGTTTGTTTTGTTTCAAGTTTGTCAATGTGTAAGGTAAGTCTACCATCAATGATGGTGGGCTAACAATAAGTTTTTCAATGATAGCATTAATTATGGTAGGCTAGCATTAAGTTTGTCAATGATAGCATTAATTATGGTTGGTTGGTGAAGACTTTTTGAAGCATCCTTTGACAAACCTATACTTGGAGGGTTGTTCTAATGTTTTCATGTGTATTTTTAGGATCTTGGGTTTCTATTGGTGTATTTAAACTCAGCAACCTTGCTATGTAAGGATTAGAGATTAATGTTATTTGAATTTGAAAGATTATTCTTTCTTTGGTTCTTTTGAGAACTAGTGAACTTATCAAGCATTAGTATTCTTGTGGTGTTCCAAATTTAGACTTATCACTCACCTTCTCATCTATTTCTTGAGTGTGGCGTCAATATCATTCTCCATACCTTTGGTTCATGTTTTCTTAAGCATTGGGTCAAGGTTTTGTTTGTTTTAAATCTGTTTAGAACTTTCTTGGGAAGTTGAAACTTCAATTTAAGTGTGAGTTTCAAAGTTTCATTGTGGGATTCGCATCAATATGATAGAAGGGCAAGACGTATAGATCATGACTTGGGAGTATCAAACTGAAAATTCCTTCTTTTCAAGGTAAAAATGATCCTAAAGCTTATTTGGAGTGGGCAAAAAAGGTGGAGCTAGTATTTAATTGCCACAACTACTCTAAGGAGAAAAATGTAAAACTAGATGCTATTGAATTTACTAATTATACTATTATTTGGTGGGATCAACTCATTTTGAGTAGGAGGCGAAATCGTAAAAGGCCCATAGACACTTGGAAGGAGATGAAGGCCATCATGAGGAGGGGATTTGTTCCTAGTCATTATTATAAGGAGCTGCACCAAAGACTTCAAAGTCTTGCACAAGGTTCCAGAAGTGTGGAAGATTACCACAAGGAGATGGAAATAATCATGATTCGAGCCAACATTGAAGAAGAATGAGAGGCCACTATGGCTAGATTTGTACACGGTTTTGATCAAGATATTGCTAATGTGGTTGACTTGCATCACTATGTTGAGTTGGAAAACATGGTTCACATGGCCATGAAAGTGAAACAACAACTAAAAAAGAAATAGAGTAAAGATGAAAAGGTTGTTTCAAAGCCTAAGATTGACCCATTCAAAAATCATAAGGACGGAGGCAACCAAAGCAAAGGTAAATTTGATTCCCAAAACTCTAGAAATAGAGATATTAAGTGTTTTAAATGTGTGGAGGCATATCATATTGCATCTCAATGCCCAAATAAGAGAGTAATGATCTTGAGGGATGATTGTGAAGTTGAAACTAAGAGTGAATCAGATGATAATCCTATGCCACCTTTAGAGGATGCTAATAATGGTGTTGAGTATCCTGTTGATGGTAAATTGATGGTTACTAGGCGTGCTCTCAATATGCAAGTAAAAGAAGTTGCAAAGGTTAAATGTGATAACATCTTTCATACTAGATGTCACGTCAAAGATAAGGTATGTAGTATGATAATTGATGGCGGAAGTTGTATTAATATAGCTAGCACTAGTTTTGTTGAAAAATTGAATTTGAAAACTCTGAAACATCCTAGGGCATATAAGCTACAATGGTTGAATGATTGTGGGGAAGTTAAAGTAAATAAACAAGTTCTAGTTTTATTCTCTATTAGGAGATATAAGGATGAGGTTGCATGTGATGTAGTACTCGTGCATGCTGGATATATTCTTTTAGGGTGACCTTGGCAATATAATAAGCGTGTGACACATGATGGTTACTTAAATAGATATTCTTTTGTAATGAATAAAAAGCAAATCACTCTTGTACCTTTAATACATAGACAAGTGTATGAGGATCAAATGTCAATACAAAAAGAGAGCGATACAAAAGAAAATGAGAGTACAAAATAAAAAGAGATTGGGAGAAAAACAAGTTGAAAGATAGAAAAAAATGAGAATATTTTTAAGAGAAAAGAGAGGTAGCAAGTGAATTTATTTACAAAAGAGAGTGAGGTTAAGAGGGCTTTCTTTTCAAAATAGCCTATCATTGTACTTTTGTGTAAAGAGACTTGTTTACATACTCAAGAGCTTAACTCTTCTTTGCCTAATGCTATTGTGACTCTTTTGCAAGACTTTGAAGATGTGTTTCCAAATAAAGTTTCTAATGATTTGCCACCTATTATGGAAATTGAGCATCAAATAGACTTTATCCCTGGAGCTAACATTCTTAATAGGCCCGCGTATAGAAGTAACCCCAAGGAGATAAAGGAGCTTTAAAGGCAAGTTGAAGAACTCTTGGCAAAGGGATATGTAAGGGAGAGCATGAGTCCATGTACGATACCAGTTTTACTAGTGCCCAAAAAGGATGGAACATGGAAGATGTGGGTTGACATCGTGCAATCAATAAAATCACTGTAAAGTATAGACATCCTATTCCTAGATTTGATGATATGCTTGATGAATTGTTCTTATGTGTTTAGTGAAATTGATCATAAAAGTGGATATCATCAGATTAGAATTAGAGAGGGAGATGAGTGGAAAATTACCTTTAAAACAAAATATGATTTATACGAGTGGTTAATGATGCCATTTGGGCTATCTAATTCACCTAGCACTTTTATGAGGTTAATGAACCATGTTTTGCGTGGTTTTGTTGGTTAACAACTGTGATAATTGAGGAATATGTGAATTATAGCGTTAAAGGCTCTTGAGGAGCTGATGGTGGCAGCTTGAAAGTCCTTCTGACGGTTCTATCTTGCCTTCTTTCAAACATGCTTTCTGAAGTCTGGATTGGGGTAGTATTATTGTGGAACTGTTCATAATTTGATATCCATTCCAAGGGCTTTTTTATGAGCTCATGACGGGGAATATGTTTTTGAATTTGAATGATAATAGGGATTTGGTCTAATTATGCTAATATCATCAAAGTATCAGAGTGGTTTTCAGGTGTGGGAAGATCTAAGGTATGATTTTGAAGCCTATAAACCAATTGATGATGAAGGGTAGCAATTTTGGCAGAGGAGATCTGTTTTGCACCTTGGATCTGAACTTGTACTTTTAAAGCAGTTGACAGATTGGTATCTTAGAGAGATAGGTTAAAGTTGGGATAGAAAGTGAGAAGAACACTTCCAGCTTGCAGAGTTGTCAGTACAGTACTGATTACTACATCTTGATAATGTTTGAACCTGGTGTCCAGCATAACAACTCTAGCTATGACAGGTAATCCCTTTATTCCATGTAAGGTCAAGATTAATCTTACACCTCCGAGATGAAGATTAGTGTAACCTTCTCTTTTCTAGTTGGAAATCGATTTTGGTGGGATCTCCAGAGTGACATATTGTTCAACTGTGGTGGCTTGTAGAGTGCATTGATCTAACCTAGAAGACTGGATATATTCTTTTGGATGAGGCCTTTTGGTGGAAATGAGTGTTTTTATGCTTCTAGTAAAAGAGTTTCCTCTTTTATATAGCTGATAAGGGCTAATAAAGGGAAATGAAGATTCATTTATTTAAGCTGATTTAGGAATATAAGAGTATCCAACAAGGTTTTCTATTTTGTTTGCAGTTTATTTTGTACATGATAAAAGCCTTAGCCCAAAAGGAATGTTCACAGTTATTAGCCCAAGGACTCATCGAGCCCACAAACTCTCAATGGGCTTGCCAAGCGTTTTATGTGGAAAAACGTTCTGAACTTGTTAGGAAAAAAAAAAAAAGATTAGGCATAGACTATCAACCCTTAAACATGTTCTTGCAAGATGATAAGTTTCTTTTACCAAAAAGGCAGAGCATTTTCACTTATCTTAAAGATGACCAAATCTTTTCAAAATTTGATCTCAAATCAGGTTTTTGGCAGCTTGGCATTGAACCCTTAGAAAGATACAAAACTATTTTTTGCATTTCTTATGCCCATTAGCAATGGACGGTCTTACCTTTTGGCTTAAAAACTACCCCCTCCATTTTTCAAAAGGCCATGGTCAAAATCTTTTAACTCATTTTGCATCATGCATTGATTTATATTGATGATATTTTGTTATTTTCAGGAACACACGAAGAGCATCGCCAATTATTAAATTAATTTTTTGATATTGTCCAGTCTCATAGAATTATGTTGTCAGCATTATTACAACAGACAATATTGAATTCCTCTAAATAATTATCAAAGACGGACATTACCATCCAGGAAAGCACATTACACAGGAATTGATTCACTTTCCAGATCAACATCTCACGAGGAAACAGATACAACAATTCCTTGGAATTATCAATTATATTAGGAACTTTATTCCTCATGTCGACCACCACACCAGTCAGCTTTCGACTTTATTGAAAAAGAAACCACCAGAATGGAATGACAACCACACACTTGCTGTTATCACTTTAAAAAAGATTGCCCAAAATTCGCTACCATTAAAGCTCATCATAGATGACAAACAGATACTATAGACAGATGCAAGTGATGAATCATAGGGAGCCATTCTCCTTGAATAAAAAGATAGAAAAGAGAGCTTTATCGCTTATGCTAGTGGAAATTTCTCTGACACATAACAGCATTTCCACCGTGTGTTCAAAGAAATCTTAGCAGTAAAGAATGGTATCAAGAAATTTGAATACTATCTTATCGGATGTCGTTTTCTTATCCGAATGGACAACTCAGCATTTCCTAACATCATGAATTTCAAAGGAAAAACAGTTCCAGAAAAATATTGCTTAGGCTTAAAGATTGATTTTCAAAATACGACTTCTCTGTGGAGCATATAAAAGGAACCCAGAACCTCATCCCACATTTGCTCTCAAGACTTGCAAAACCAGTACCCTCTTTGCATTACATATCCTTAGAGTATCATTTCTCCATCATCCATATGGCCACCTCACTACCCAAACAAGCCTTAACCAAAAAGACCTTTCCTCTTTGAAAGACCTTTTGCACAGCATTTGACATCCAAGAATTTACAAAAAAATTTTTTTTTAGGTTTTTCATGAAAGCCTACATGCTAGCAGACACATTTCCTTTCTCAGTTTTTCATCCTGAAAACCTATTTCTCACAGGCCTCACCATAGACCCTTCCAATAACATCACTGAAGATGAGTTATGCCACATCTGGTGCCTAACTATTCTTTATGCTACAAAGTTGGTTTTCCCTGTAAAACCTACTCTCAACAATTTGATGAATCCTGACAAATCAACCTCATTAACTTGGACCCTACTCGAGTGGTTCTCTCCACTTCCATGGTTGAGAAGAAAGTTACAACAATTGTCTGAAACCTACAATCTAAATCCAATGCCTAAATCAGAAGCAAATATATTCACATCTGTGTTCATCATTCACGGGCCATACTTTCAGTATCCAAACACAAATTCCTTCTAGACCCAAGACTAGGTGTTTATTCTTGAACATGGCAACAACATTCAGAAAAATCTTCACAATTTCCTTTGCCACCTCAACCATCAACCTACACCTCATAAAGACATATTTCATACGTCTTTAGGCCCACAACATGATATCATT
The DNA here is from genome assembly GCA_030444775.1 of Atalantia buxifolia. Taxonomy (NCBI): domain Eukaryota; kingdom Viridiplantae; phylum Streptophyta; class Magnoliopsida; order Sapindales; family Rutaceae; genus Atalantia; species Atalantia buxifolia. Next base: position 30,943,626 of record CM059835.1, read on the forward strand.
ATGGTTCTTACTCCTTCAGCAATTTCAAAACCAAAGTCCACAGGAATCATCATCAAGGAAGAAAGACCAGAGTTTATAGATTTTCTTTTCTAAGATGCACAAGACCCTTAGGATGATTTTTTGCTATTAAGCCAGCATCTCCAACAACTCCAAGACCCATCATCAATAGGAGGACCTCCATTATTCAAAGCTAGTACCAGCACAATTCCACCTAGAATACAACTAGCTGTTCAAGTGGTGACATTTCCTTCAGATTGCCCAAAAGCACAACATTGCTCTTGGCCACCATGTCGTCCTAATTGTAAACATCCAAGGCGAGCAACAGTCCCAAAAGATGAAACAGACAGCTCCTCAGACGAAGATTACATGAATCTTTCGTCCCCATAGCTTTAAGTTTGTCGTATGTAATCATTAAAGTTATGTTTATTGTGTGTTGGGTCATGTGAGTCATGCTTTAATAAAGTTATATTTGTCGTGTGAAATTATTAAAGTATGCTGAGTCATGCTTTAATGATTAAAGTTTGTAATTATTTTGCTTTTGTAAAAGTTACTTTTGTAAAAGTATCTTGACAAGGGTCCTGTTCTATCAAGATTGCTTCCCTCTCTCCCTATATAAGAGAGGTTCCTCATTTTCTGTAAACAAGTTGAAAAAAAAAGAAAAAAGATTTGTAGCTCTAAAACTATGAGTTTCTAATTACTCTTTCTTCTCTCTGCCGATAAAGTTCTAAAAATTTAGATGGAAAAAAAGGGAGGCTTAATTTCTTATCAGAAAACTTTTGATAATTTCTTATCTGGTTTGGTACCCTGTTTTGAGACAAAGAAAGTCTGTTTTTGGGTTGTATAACCTGTAATGAAAATGTTTTGAGTTTTTTGTTCACCATTTTGGTATATCGGCTGGAAATCCAAGCATGCGGGCTATTGGTCTTAAGGACAATTCATTCATCATCGCGTTGGTCTAACAACGCCACGTACTCCCCTCTGGTATTAGAGCCATACATATACTTTCCTTGAAAATATGTTCTGTTTTCAAAACATTGTTCTTCATTTAAAAAAGTGGTATGATAAAAGTCTTCCTGATCCCGTAAAACGGGTGATGAATTCTCTAAGAAATGATTCAGTTGTTGTTCCTGATCTTAACATTTGGAGATCAATCCAAGCTGACATTTCTTGCAATCTTTCTCTGCATTTGTTTGTGGGGAGATCATCAAACATAAACCATGGACTGTTTGATGGTTTCTGACTCTTTTGTGACTGAGATTGAGGAGGTTAATTTATTGCTGAGGATTCAGCTGGCTCATCAATATCTGAGGGTATTTCAAAATATGATTCAGGTTGTGATGGTTGTGCTGGTTCTATTTCTTCTGGTTGTGCCATTAAAAGTTTAGTAATATCTGCATAAGTTTTGTCAGAATCACTGGTTGTATCAGAAGCATCAGAGTTTGTTTCAGAACTTGTGGAAACTTCAATTTGTTGGGAAGTATATTGGCGCTTAGGTTCTTTGTCTTTGGATTGAGATGGTTGGATTTGATCATAAGGAAGAACATGAGTATATCCTCTGATCATGAGGAAGAACATGAGTATATCCTAAAGATTTTTGATCTTGTGTTGGGATGGAAGTTATTGGTGGTGTTTAGTGAATTTTGATTGGTCGTGGTTGTGGTTTAGGTTTTGGTTTTGGTTGTGGAGGTTGTGGCTGGTTTTTAAAAAGAGTATGTGTCATTCCAAACAATTTGGAAGGATCATATAGTTTCATTGGTGCCAGCATAGGAGTGAAAGGATGATAGGTTGGATTGATGGTAGGTAAAGGAAGGGATTTGGTAAAGAGTGTAGGTTTTGCCTTTCTGATTCAATCTGATCAAGCTCTAATTTCAATCGTCTGATTTCTCTCTCTTTTTGGTCAAACTCAAGACCATAATATTTTTGACTGATAATAGCATGCAATTCTGCATCTAGTTGAGAAATTCTGGATTGTAAATTCTGATAAATCTGTTACATCTGCAAGGTTATTGAATCAACCTTAGTTTCAATTTGATCAGTTCGCAGATTGATTTTCTCAACTTTTTTATGGATATTTACGAACGTATTATTTTATGCTTTGGCATTTTAAGTTTACCAGTTAAGAACTGATTCAAATGGCCTGGGTTCTTCTAAATGTCCAGAGGGAGTTATAGTTGAAGGAATGAAGGGTTTAGCCACAACATTTCTTTGTGAATTAGTTTGGGTTTCTAAGGCCGGGAAGTTGAAGGAGTAATATGTTGAGGTTGAAGAAAACATCATACAAGCAGTAGGTTGTACGATAGGGTTTGGGTTTTGGATTGGTGGAGGGTCTTGTGGTGGTTTGGGCTTAATATTTTTGCAGGGAAAATGAATTTTTTTCTTTTTTGGTTTTCTTCTCCCTTTTGAATCACAATCATCCTCTTCTCAATCATTCCAACAAGGACAATTTGGTTCGCACATTCCTGATCCTAGAGTATCCCATAGAAAATGACCATTCGGCTTTGCAGGGTATACATGGTATCCTTTTGAATTAAAACCTGTGATTGGCAGATCTTCTTGAGCTGTTTTGGTTGATGTCTTCATTCAGCTTGAAAGGTAACTAAATAAAGAAAGACTTGTTTTTCCATAATGGATTTGGATGGATGAATTCAGAATGAGACTCTGGGCAGTAGCTCAAAAATTTGGCTGAAATGTCTTGATAAGACTATGGGGATTCAGACAAACTATACAGCTTAAGGATTTCTGTGGAGGATTTGAACATGGATTTAACTTTGATTCCAGTGGGAAGAATTTGAAGGTGTTTTATCTGGTGGATGATATCAAATCCTAATAAGATATCTTTATAGGAAGTTTTGAACCAATGATCTTTGTCCAGATAACATAATTTGAAAAAATTTGAATACCAATGGAATTTTTGGTAATTAAATCTGTTGTGAAAACTTTCCCATTGGCTGCTCGGAAATGCTCTTTGTGCTGTTTTCAGTATTGGGCTGGAAGGATGTCTGGATTTAACATACTTCTTTGGGCACCAATATCCAGTAATCCGATTACTAGGATTGGTCTTTGAAATTTTCAGGGTTGATGGAGGGAATTGGAATGGTGGTGTTGAGGGACAATGACTGTTGCTGGAAAATGGTTTGGAACTCATCATTTTCTGAATCATCAGATGAATTTTCCAAAGCAAACATTGTTTCATCAGTAGGTTCTTCTTGTTCAGAGAAGTAGAACTCTATTTCTTCCTTCTCAGGAGAATATTCAGTTACAGCTTGTAGGTGCTTTATCAACCTGACTGTTTTGTCTTTCTTGTTTGGACAATCCTTTGCATACTGGCCTTTTTTGTTACAAATAAAGCATCTGCTGGATTTTTTCTTCTTCTGTTCCTTGGAAGAAAATGACCTTTTTCTGAAAAATCTATATGGTTTCTTCCATCTACGAGACTTTGAGGAAGAATTTGAATGCCTGACTTTCTGAATATGTTTTTTCTTTTTTGGACCGCAATCATAATCTTTTTTCTTTTTGCATTTGATCTGTAAATATAGCTTCTTACATGCACTTCTGAAAGGCTGTTTATCTTTAATCAGATCTTTGAAAAATTATTTCTGTTCATAGAGCTTTTCCAAACACCCCTTAGACATCTGAAAGATTTTCCCTAAGGAAATGTTATCAATGTTGATGTTGTGCGCTGAAGTTGTCTTTGTATTTCTGGTTGCAGTTTTTCAGGCAAAGAAGTAACAAACACATGCTTTAGGGTCAGATCATTGAATCCGTTGATTTTTTTGAACAAGATTGACATTCTTTTGTAGTGAACAGCACCTCACATTAAGGTAATCACGTCTTGCAGCTTTGAAAATTGCAGCTGGCTCTCCGATGAATTGTTCATGTAAAACGGCAAGAGCATTAGAGACATTTGGCAACTGTACGAACTGCAATTGTCTGTAAGGACCTAAGCTGTCAAACCAATCGCTTCGAGATCTCATAAAATAGGTAATGAATTCTCTAAGAACTGATTCTGTTGTATAGCAAAAGCTTAGAGGATTACATTGAACATTTGCAAATTGTATTGACTGTTTTAAGTAAGGAAAAGTTATATGCTAATTTGAAGAAGTGTTCCTTTTGTACAAATAAATTGTTTTCCTTGTTTATGTTGTAAGTGCTAAAGGAATTGAAGTTGATGAAGAGAAGGTAAAGACTATTAAGGAGTGGCCTACACCTAAAAGTGTAAGTGAGGTAAGAAGTTTTCATAGTTTGGCTAGTTTTTATAGAAGATTTGTGAAAGATTTTAACACCCTTGCTGTACCATTAACTGAAATTGTGAAGAAACATATGGGATTTAAGTGGGGTAGTGAAGAAGAAAGGACATTTAATCTAATCAAGGAGAAATTGGTTTCTACACCATTACTTACTTTACCTGATTTTGCTAAAACTTTTAAAATTGAGTGTGATGCTTCAGCTATAGGTATTGGAGCTATTTTTATGAAAGAAGGGCATCCAATTGTCTATTTTAGTGAGAAATTAATTGAGTGGGGTAGCCCTAAATTATCATACCTATGACAAGGAGATGTAAGCATTGATGAGAGCATTGGAAACTTGGCAACACTATCTTCTACCTAAAGAGTTTGTCATACTCACTGATTACAAGGAAAAGACAAGATAAGTTGCATAAGAAACATGCCAAATGGGTTGAATTTACTGAGTCATTTCCTTATGTGATCAAATACAAACAAGGTAAGGAGAATGCGGTGGTTGATGCATTATCTAGAAGGTATACAATATTTCTTTTATCAGTAATAGTAAATTCTATTTTTTGAAAGGCAATTGTAGAACTTGACAAATATTTCTTTAAATATTAGATAACTTCATAATTGATTTTATTACCAATAGTGATAAGTGACCCCCCTAAATAATCTCATTGGCGCCCACTTTTTAATTTTCTTGATTTATTTCCAAAATTATCCTTACTCATCAATTTCATTTTCTTAATTTACTTGATTTAGCAACTTAAAAACCTCTTGAATTCCCTCTAATTAAAAGAGGTTAATAAATAAAACTCCCGACTTTCTTCCTTCAAAGAAGTAGGTTATAAATTTAATCACTTTTAACACTTCGATTATTAAAAGAAATAATTAAACTCCACCACTATCTATAAGATGCGAGAGTGGATAATTAGTATAAGTTTATCATTTTTTAAATGTCTCGTAACTCAATTTATCATATGAGGCATAATTAGAATAAATCTAACATTCTCCCACGTGGCTCATATGTTAAATGAATTAACTAAAACTTATAACTTGAAATGGCCACTAACTCTTAAATTACCTAAAAATTATTGATGGTGGAATTTCTAAGATAAATCAATATATGAATCATGGAAGTTATGTTAAAAAAAAATGTTTCCTTTCATTTATTACCTATATGATACTTTCAAAATAACCTTTATAACTTGCATCGATGACTTACAAAAATCAATCACGGACCAATTTAAAAATCTCAATGGACTTTACGTGCACAAAATAACAAAATTATTTATTGATAGTGAAGAGATCAAATAATATAGATTCACTTTGAGTCAATAAGGCCCATATTATGGACATGATCTTTTTACAACTTAGGCGGGAAACCTTTTTTCATATAATCTGCTAATATGAGTTTTGTGTTTATATATTCGATAGCTCTCTTATTTTTTTCTAACATGATCTCTAACAAGCAAAATCTAAATGTTGATCTGCGTACTTTGCCTTTCACATTTATTATTCCTAGAGAAGAAAGCTGTAGCGGAATTGTTAGAATAAACCATCAATGGCTTTTCTATAGAATGGACAACTTTAAGCCCACTGATAAAATTATTCAATAATGCATGTGAAGATGTGATGAATTTTGCTACCATAGTGATTGATGAGATTAAGGAAAAAACTATCACAAGCACGTGGGATAAGGCATATTCAAATCCTATTCAAGTTCCCATCGGACCCATCGTCACAAGAGCTTGAGCAAAGAAATTCAAAGAAGCGCTTAATGGGTTAATTCAAGCAACTTGGGCTCAATCAAATTCATGGAGGCCCGTTGAAGAAATCGCACATGATAAATGCATGATTTAGACTCTTGAAGTTTTCAAATAATCACTTTTATGAAATAGGAAGTTGGCTTGCACATTATGGCAGAAAAATATATTATTTTCCTTTTTCAGATATTTTCCTGTTTCTTAAGGAGGCTATTAGAGAAATAAATCAGTTATTTTTATTTTAATCGCTAGTTTCCATTTTAATTAATGTAAGGCATTTAAGCCAATTAGGATTCTGATTTGAATTAGATTATTTCTTATTTACTTATATTAGGATTATGATTTGATTTAAATCCCTTCCTATTCGCTTAGATTAAGATTTTAATTTGATTAGATTTTTCCTTATTTGTTTATATTCAAATTTCGATTTAACAAGTTTTACCCCATAGGTAAAAATTTTGCCCAAAATCAAAACACGACTTTCATATACATTGTCTTATTACACTTGAAATTAAATTCTCCTTGGTGTCATCTTTATGAATTATTGATAAAATCATGATATTGGTTTGATTAGTTTGATAAGAATCGAGTAAGGATTACTAAAAGTGGAAAAAGGCAAGAGAGTGTGAGCATATTAGAGGTTAAAAGCCAATTAATTTGAGTAAAACACGAGTGCAATTAAGTGAGTCATTTTTCTTGAGTGAAACACGTAAGGGAGTGAGGTGAGGTCCTTCCACATTATTTCTAACTTTCTTTTGCAGATAATAGTTATGTCTCATAACCTAGAACGAAACACAAATGAAGAGGATCAATCCGCAACTACTTAGAATTTACAAATTTAAGCATTGATGGGAGAGATAAGAAGGATGATGGGGGCTGAATTAGAGCTCATACATGAGCGTTTGGATCAAGTGAAAAACACACATTCAGGGGCAAATTGTTGCAAATTTTGTTGAACTCGCAAGCGCACGAATCTATTGTAGAATAGATTAATGGTGTTGAGTGTCGATCCCACGAGGAGGTGGATTTTAATTGTGTGTAGAATTAATTATGTAAATGGGTGGTTGGATTTGTGTGTAAGTGATTTAGATGATGCTAGAATTTAAATTGGATTGGCAGAAATAATTAAACTGGAAACTATTGAGATAAAGCACTTGGGTATCTGGATCCGTATCAACATGCACCATGGGCTAAATATTCCTTATTAATACCAATTAAATCATGAGGGGGGAATCCACACCTCATGAACCACGCTCTAATCAATATGGTGCTAAGGGCTTATCGTGCCAAATAATAATAACCTTATACTAGGGTGCCGGTAAAACCGAAACTGTAACTAGACAAGATTATTATTATTTGTCGACGAAAAGTCAAAATCTCCACAGAAATTAGAAGGGAAGAGAAAATAAATTTACCAATTAAAGCCCATGACACATGTTGAGACTTCACCTTCAACCCAAGCTTGAAAGAAAATTAGCTACTCATTATTGAACTAGGGGTAAAATGGGAATTTTATTAAAATACGTAGAAAATACAAGATGGAGAAGGAATTACAGAAAACTAAGCTCAAAAATGGATTCAGGGGTATCAAATTAGGGGGGAAAGGCCCCCCCTTTTTATAGATACATTGAGTAAATCATGGCCATCGGATTAAAAACCGTTTGGACGCACAGGATTGCGCCACGTCATCAGTGAACAGTAACACGGTTTGACCACGGGTTTGACCACGCGGTTTGAACAGTAACACGGTTTGCACACGGTTTGAACAGCGATGCCGAGCGAATTAATGCGATCCATGAACAAGATCTGCATACATGTGAATAGTGCCGTACGTGTGAACAGTGCCATTTTTCCTTTTATGCTCCTCTTAAGGTTTTCGACTGTCCTGAGTTCAAAAGTGACGTCCGTTTTGCTATCCGAAATCTCGTTCATTGTGAAATGACCATGATACCCTAAAATACACAAAATACTTAATAAAAACAAAACATATATAATTAAATAACAAATGACTTAAATAAATAAAATTAGAGATGTTAGTGAGATTTAAAGTGTAAAATGATGAATTTCTCCTTTATAAATATACACTTTCTAACACTCAACACACCCCCCAACCAGCTTATTGCTAGTCCCTAGCAAATAAAGCGAAAATAAAATTCAAACCCAAATTTTTTTTTTTTTAAACAAACTTGTTTATTCAATCAGACTAATGATAGCAATCAAATAAAAGTATAAGCATTATCTCCAAATGAAAACATCACACCCACATCAACCATCCACATGAATCAACCAAGTAAATACAGCTACTTTCAAAAATGACATGTCCAACCCCAAAATCTCACCGGTAATAGTGACACTCTCACAAGGAAATTAAACCCAATAAAAATTGTCACTTCAATGAATGATAAATGGAGTGAAGATAGTAAAGAAATAATATCACACACTCTCACCAAGATGAAGGAAATATGCCAATAGCTTAGAAATAACACGATCTTAAGTCAAACAGAATATTAGTCAACCCAATGTATTTATTATTATTTTTTTTTTAATTTTTTTTTATGCATTACTACATCTTTTAGCCCATATAACTAGCTTCTACTTCAGACTATAGTTCCCTAAAATCAAGAAGGACTTTTATTGGGATGTAACGTAGGCTAGGGACATGGCTAACAAAGAAAGGAAAATAGAGGAAACAAAATATATGTTTGAGAAAAATAATATCTTTTGGAAACTAAAAAGTGCATTTTACTTATTTATTATTGTATTATATCTCTCTCTTTTTTTCTCTTTTTTTTTTTTTTAGAGAATTTTTTTTCTTTTTTTTTTCTTTGCTTTCTCTTTTTTTTTTCTTTTTTTTTTTCGATATTGCACAACTTTACTAAACAAAACAATTATTTATATTTTTCTCAAACATGAATAGGTGATGGAACTTGTAAGATATCCGGTAATACTCCAAATTGGAGTGGGTGAAGACGATAAGTTGACAAAGAAAAGTTTTTTTTTTTTTTTAATAAAAGGCTCAAAAGGGCTAACTATGGATATTTGACATAAGGGATGGCTAGAAAGGCTCAAACGGGTCAAAGACGGCCTTTCCATCATCTTTTAGGGCTCTAGATACTCCTCCATATCTACTAGTTAAATGGACCTTTAGATGTAGCAACGCATTTTTTTTTTTTAACTTTTTTTTTTTTAAAGGGTTGACTCCAAGGAAATCTAAAGATCATGTATAAAATAATAATACTGCTAAGCTGTATGAAGAATGGGCAAAAAGGGTTACTCTCCAAGAAAAATAATAGGCTCAAAAGCTCACTTGGTATTTATTATGACATGTCAATTCTTTCAAGCAACTCATATTTATCTCCGACATCAACATGTAGAGTAGCAAACATAGTGTAACATCACTCAAGACCAAAGATAATACAAATACTAAAATTCGAAAATCATCATGTCATCCAAAAATAAAAACAAAATCACACTATTTTTTTTTTTAAACAACATTCTACCCCCCAACCTATTCTAAACATGAAAGGGAATTATGCATGCAGAAATGTGAAAATGATGCAGAAAAACTAATTGAAAATGTTACACTTAAAATGAGAGAAAAATGACTTTTTTAACTAAGAAGATGCGTTTCTAGAGGCACTACACTCTATATTCAGCCATCTTCGACTCAAAATTTGAAAATGCATATTTATAAAGGAGAAGTCAAAAAGTTAGAAAGATCACACGAAAAATAAGAATTTTTTTTTTTTTTTACTAAGAAGATGCGTTTCTAGAGTAACTACACTACATATTCAGCCATCTTTAACACAAACAATTAGAACATTAGTTTCTACAACAAAAATTAGTAAAAACTTAACCAACATTCCACAATTGTCAACTATCCCCTCCCCAACTGAAACTAAACATTGTCCTCAATGTTTTAAAAGAAAGAAGTAGAGTTTAGAAGACATCACCCGGTGGTGTAACACGAAGAAAATATTTACAAAGGGAGATTTAAATCTAATTTGTACTTCTTATCTGCTGCTATTGTTACCATCGTTATTTGTACACTCCAACACCAAGGTTTTGGATCGGCTCAAAGTCGATAAGCTTGTAATGATCAAGTAGCTCATTAGCGGTGTGAGCACAAATAAAAAGCTTTTTCACCGTAGAGAAATGAAGTAGTTTTTATTGCATGGTTAAGAAATGCGATAAAGCCATCATAAAATTATTGACATTTAACAAACCGATGGGTTTCATGAATGTGCGAGATGGGCCCAAGATGCTAAAGTGATGAGTGCCTCTAGAGTTGCAAGATCTCCTGGTAAGAAAATAAAAGCATCGGATGATTAAGCATTTCGGTTATTCTTTCTTGCATACCCGAGACAACTAACTCTTCTCCGCCGGTGAGTTAGACAAGCAGCCCAAAGGTTTTAGGGCTTGTGGTATGATGCCTAACACTTGACTTCCTCTCACAAAGCAGTTTAGACCAATTTTGATAACCCCCTACACCTCCGCCGTATACTAAGTGTAATTTTCTCTCTGGATGCATCGACCAAGATCAATGGCTTCAAAGAACTCTTTATATTTGCCATAGTTAAATCCTAAAGCACACAAATGTTCTTGAATTGTTTATTGGGGTAGCTGCCATTATGATACTTCTCAAAATAATTTGTGAGTGTAAACGAAAAGAATCATATTTAAGGATCTTGGCGGCAATGGGTCACAAAATTGTGGAATGAGGTGTCATGTATATGTCAATTAATCGTAATGCACATGGCTTGAGAGTAAAAAGGAAACAAGAAAAAAGGAAAAGCAAATAATGACAAATATAAAATTATTAAAGACAATAATGCAAATGGTAAAACAACAAGAAAATAAAACAACAAGTAAAGTAAAAGGATATTTACGGTAGTTGCGATACATCTTCCTCTGGTTTTACGTCCGAAAGCGGCTTCAACGCCTCATGGGGTCGAGATAGGCTTCCCATCCGATTTTCTTATAAAGCGGCAAACAGGTCGTTTATAGTCGATTCCCGAGATCAGACGTGCATGCTCTTTCGGAATGATGGCCATAATCGGAGAATCGCTCCTTGCACATATCCACTGGATGCGTTTCAAGAGACAAAAGGATATCATCCAATGACTCTTATTCAAGCCATCCCTTATGAATTGAATCTTATCTTCTCGTTATCGACACCATTCCTAAAGAACATCGTTTTTATTGCATATCATTCTCGCACACTTATGACAAAGAACCGAAATCTTTCGAGCTCTTCGCTTTCTTGCATAATTTCCTTTACCACAACCAGGCATGTATGCAATAAATTTGGAGGCAACTCACCCGCTAAGCGTACTTTAGCTTGATTAACCAAATGATATCAAGGGTATGTTATTCCTCATGAGCAATCGCATGCGTTCGGATCGAGCTTTATAGATTGTGAGGAGGGCATTCTGAGGAAGTGAAGGAATCGACTATGAAGCTTTGCTAAGATCTCGTTTCTATCCATACCTTCGCCTCAGAAGATCAGTAATTATGGGAAACTGGAGTAACCGACTTGATTGTCACGGAGTACCGTTATCCGCCACTTGACCGGGTGACAAACTAAAACACACAAACTAAAACACACAAACAGAGTAACAAACAAAAACACACAAAGAAAATCACAATCGTCCTCTTATGGAATTTACCTCAAGCTCCAATCGATGTTGTAGACACTTTCTCAATGTCTCGAGTTGGCTTTCAAATCCTCAACGTGGGATATTAACTCCGGTGGTTGTAGCTTCCAAATACGATGTGTTTTACAAAATCGTATCTGCCTCTAAGATGAGATTGGACACGTTGAAGTCGTCTAAGGATGTTCAAGAGAACTGTCTCATGATTAAAAGTGATAAAAGAAAACTTAATGGTTAAACAAACACACTTATGCACAAATGATTTCAATTAGCAGAAGAAAATAAATAAATAAATAAATCACCGAAAAGAAAAATCTTAATTGAAATCTGGTGGGTCACTTAAATTTATTTCGGTGTCCTCTCCATGTGGTTGGTACTCTCTAGATATGGCTTTAATCTTTGACCATTAACTTTAAACGTGACACCATTTTTGTGTGCTTAATTTCAATTGCCCCATGTGGAAAAACAGTTTGAACAATAAAGGGGCCGGACCATCGAGAGCGTAGCTTACCTGGGAATAAATGTAAGCGAGAATTGAATAAAAGTACTTTCGACAGGTGAAAGATTTTCATGTCATAATCTGCTTATCATGAAAGACTTTCATTCGCTGCTTGTAAACCTTAGCATTTTCGTATGCATCATTCAATTTCTTCAAGTTCTTTGTAATCGTCTTTTCAGAGCCACTTGCTTTGCATGTCAAAATTGAATTTCTTGATGGCCCAGTACGCACGATGCTCGAGTTCCACAGGTAGGTGGCAAGCTTTTCCATACACTAGCCTGTAGGGTGACATCCCAATTGGGGTCTTGAAAGCCGTTCTATATGCCCATAATGCATCATCGAGTCTTAATGACCAATCTTTTCTGTCTGGCCTCACCGTTTTTTCTAATATGTGCTTTATTTCTCGATTGGAGATCTCAACTTGGCCACTGGTTTGCGGATGATACGGAGTCGCCACTTTATGAGTGATGGAGTACTTTGTCAAAAGTGTTTTGAATGATTTATTGCAAAAGTGGGTACCACCATCACTGATTATCGTTCGAGGGAATCCAAAGCGTGAAACAATGTTGCTCTTCAAAAACCCTATCACCACTTTATGATCATTAGTTCTGCATGGAATTGCCTCTACCCATTTCGAAACATAGTCAACAGCAACCAATATGTATTGATGACCAAAAGATGGGGGAAAGGGTCCCATGAAGTCGATACCCCATACATCAAAAATCTCAACCACTAAAATTGGATTTAGTGGCATCATGTTCCTTCGTGTAATGCTCCCCATTCGTTGACACCTATCACATGAAGAACAAAAGGTGTAAGCATCTCGAAATATAGTTGGCCAATAGAAACCACATTGTAGAACTTTAGTTCTGTTTTCTTAAGCCACTTGAAATGGCCTCCGCAAGCTTGTTCATGGCGAGCGAAAGCATGTTACAAATTCATTTTCTCGGACGCGTCTAATAATTTGATCTCGCATACTTGAACAGATAGGGGTCATCCTTTTATTTCCGCAAAAGAATTTGGCCTGTCTTGCTTGGTCCAATGCTCTGGAAGTTTACCTGTAACAAGATAATTAACGATATCAGCATACCAAGGTAATACTTCCACACTCATTAATTGCTCATCCGGAAATGACTCATTCAATGTTAAGGGTTCTGTGATTGTGTCGAAGTGGAGACGAGAGAGATGGTCAGCCACAACATTTTCAGAACCTTTCTTATCTTTGAATTCCAAGTCAAACTCCTGCAAAAGTAACACCCAGCGAATTAGTCTAGCTTTTGCATCTTTCTTTGTGAGGAGAAATTTAAGAGCAGCATGATCTGTGAATACAATTATTTTACAACCAATGAGATAAGACCGAAATTTTTCTAATGCAAACACTACTGCTAGCATTTCTTTTTCAGTAGTTGAATAGTTCAACTGTGCATCGTTCAATGTCATACTAGCATAGTAAATAACATGAGGAATTCGATCTACTCTTTGTCCTAATACTGCTCCTACTGCATAATCAGATGCATCACACATGAGCTCAAATGGTAAGCTCCAATTTGGTGGCTGAATGATGGGTGATGTTGTCAACAAATGCTTTAACTTTTCAAATGCTACAAGACATGAATCATCAAAGACAAAATGTACATCCTTAGCAAGTAAATTGCATAAGGGTCTAGAAATTTTGCTAAAATCCTTAATGAAACGTCTATAAAAACCAGCATGCCCAAGGAAAGATCTTACTTCTCTGACTGTTTTAGGTGGGGGAAGATTAGAAATGAGATCCACCTTGGCTTTGTCAACCTCAATACCTTTGCTCGAAATTATGTGACCAAGAACAATACCTTGATTTACCATAAAATGACACTTCTCCCAATTTAAGACCAAATTCTTCTCTATACATCTCTGCAAAACTTGTGTTAGATGATGTAAACATTGATCAAATGAGTCACCAAAGACAGAAAAATCATCCATAAAGACCTCAAGAAATCGTTCAACCATATCAGAAAAAATGCTTAACATACAACGTTGAAATGTAGCGGTGCATTACATAATCCAAATGGCATCCTCCTATATGCAAAAAGTGCGAAAAGGGCAAGTGAAAGTAGTTTTCTCTTGATCTTTTGGTCTTATGGGAATCGATTGTATCTGAATAGCCATCTAAAAGCAATAAAATTCATGGCTCTAATCTATCAAGCATTTGATCAATAAATGGTAAAGGAAAATGGTCTTTACGTGTGACAGAATTCAATTTTCTATAATCAATGCATACACGCCATCCTGTAGTTACTCTAGTGGGTATCAATTCATTATCAGCATTGGTAACTACTGTGACTCCTGACTTTTTGGGGACAACTTGCACAGGACTGACCCATGAACTATCAGAAATGGGGTAAATGATACCTGCATCTAATAGCTTAAGGACTTCCGTTCTAACAACTTCTTTCATATTAGGATTTAACCGACGTTGCATTTCCCTAGTAGATTTAGCATTTTCATCAAGGTGAATGTAATGCATGCAGTCTACTGGGTTTATACCTTTTATGTCCTATGGTCCATCCTAATGCTCCTTTGTGCTCTTTTAAAACATCTAACAACTTACCTTTTTGCTCGTCATTTAGAGATGATGAGATGATTACCGTAAAGTACTTTCTTCTCCTAAGAACGCATATTCCAAAGTGTTGGGTAATGGTTTGAGCTCGAGTTTCGGTGGTGACTCTGATGATGGGATGATTTTCTTCTGCGATGGTGCTAGTTGTTCAACTCTTGACTTCCATTTATTAGTGTCCATGGATGGTCTTTGAGTCAAGTAGGGCGTTGACCTCATCGACGATCTGTCAACATCAAAATCCAAACCAAAGTGAGTTAAACATGTTTGTAAAGGATCATCACTAAGGTTTGAAAGAAAAGTATCATCAACTAATGCTTCAATTAAATCCACATCAACAATTCTATCATCTGCATTGTAAGGTTGTTTGGCAATGTTAAAGATGTTGAGCTCCATGGTCATATTGCCAAAGGACAACTGCGTATTTCGATTCGCATTGAATGTGAGCATCTGCGATTGCCAAGAATGGTCGGCCTAAGATAATGGGGATGTGCTTCCTTGAATCTGTATTGGTTGAGTGTCAATTACAATGAAATCAACGGGAAAGTAAAACTTGTCTACCTGTATAAGCACGTCCTCCACAATACCACCACGAGGTATTTTCGTGGACCGATCTGCAGTCAGTAACACCACTGGTTGGGTGTAATTCTCCCAATCCAAGTTTCACAAATCTTGAGTAAGGCAAAAGATTAACACTAGCTCCTAAATCCAACAAAGCATTCTCAATTGTGTGGTTCCCTATACTACATGAAATAGTGGGGAGCACGGATCTTTACATTTTAGAGGAATTTTGTGTTGGAGTATAGAACTAACATTTTGTGTTAAAAATGCCTTTTTCTGAACATGAATGTTTCTCTTTTTAGTGCAAAGATCTTTAAGAAACTTGGCATAAGATGGAACTTGTTTTATTGCATCAAGTAAAGGGATGTTAACACTTACCTGTTTGAAGACTTCAAGAATCTCACCTGTGGATTTTCCCTTCTTTCCTTTAGCTAACCTCTGAGGAAATAGAGCCTTAGGAACATACTCTCGTGGGTTGGTTTCTTCTTTCTCCTCCGGTGGTGAGTCCTCAGCATTTACAGGTACAATCTGATTTTGTCACTGGCATCTCCACTTTGTTGTCGACTTCTTTTCCTTTTCGTAAGGTCATAACGACTTTGACCTCTCCATGCTGTTGTGGTGAACTGGTACTTGCTTCATGTACTCCTTTAGGATTAGGCACTGGTTGACTTGGAAATTTACCTTTCTCAACAGTCATTGCCAAAGTTTGAACTGAAGAAGCAAGTTGTCCCACCATCTTCTCGAGGCTTGAAACTGATTGGGCTTGTGAGTTGAAGCCTACTCTCACCTCATTTCGCAGTCCATCAATGGTGCGGTTTTGTTGCTCGATCATGGAGTTAGTAACATTCTTGACATTCTAGAATGCATCCTCCCGTGATCTGTGTTGAGAGTAATTCTGGTTCTGATTGTATGGTCTAAATGTGGGTTGAGAGGCTTAAGGAACTTGAGGAATTGGTTGCATTGGTGGAGTGGAGCTTTCTTTGGTCCATTCTGTTGGAATCCACGAGACCATGAAAAATTGGGGTGGTCTCTCCATCCAGGGTTATATGTGTTGGAGTATGGGTTGTAATTTGATGGTTTCCTCATGACACCGATGGCATTGGCTTGATCTGAATATGACTCATGGTCATGTGGCTCTGTTGATTTAGCAGTCGTCAACGATGCTATTTGTCGAGAAAGACCTTGATTATCTCTTTGACTTCTTTGATTCCCGAACCTGACTCGCCAATGTGAACCTCATTCACTCCTTTAATTCTTCTAGTATTCCTGAGAGATCGACTCCGCTGTTGGGAATTATCTGCTTGTCGCTGGAAGAAATCCCAAATCTCTGATGCACTTTTTGACATTAGCTCTCCTCCACTTGTTGCCATTAGCCATTCTTGCACATTTGGCAATAATCCTTCCAAGTATTGGCATTGGTGCCATTTCTCGTACCCATGATGTGGACACTTCAAAAGTAGCCCATTGAATCGCTCCCATGCTTCAAAAAACTGCTCGTCTTCTCTCTGTGTGAACTCTGAAATTTCCCTGCGAATAGCATTGGTTTTATGTACTGGGAAATATTTATTTAAAAATTTTGTTACCATTTGTTCCCATGTTGTAATGCTATTAGCAGGCAATGTATTGAACCATGAGCAGAGCTCTATCCTTTAAAGAAAATGGGAATAGTCTAAGTTTAACATCATCTTCTGAAAAATTCTCATATTTAAAAGTTTGACAAATTGTATGAAAATCATTCAGATGATTATACGGGTCCTCATTTTCTAGGCCATAGAATGTTGGGAGACAATTTAGCACACTAGGTTTTAATTCAAAACTCCTAGCAGCTACATTTGGGTATCTAATGCATGATGTGCTCAAATTAGCTAAGGGACTGAAGTAGTCCTTGAATGGCCTCTCCTGTGGTTACTGTTGTTGCAAATCCATTTCAGTTTTATCTTTACGTGCAATGTGTTTGTGTGTGCGAAGTGTTCTTTCTAATTCAAGGTCTATAGGTTCAAGATTAGGTGACAATGACCTACGACCATGCATGCAAATAAAGAAAATAAATTGAGAACAAAACAAGTAAAAATAAAGAAAAAGGAGAAATTACAATACTAACCTTATTATTTATTACAACCTTTCTATTAAAAAAAAACACACTAAAACAAATACGTGAAATAAAATAAAAATAAATTAATGAGATAAATGAAAAATTACAAAGAAAAATAACTTGAAAATAAAATTGCAGAAATTTAAAGAAGAAAAAAAAGAAATTCTTACCTAAAATATAAATTCGCTTTTTTTTAATTAATTAAGAAAAAAAATACAAGGAAACAACTAAAATAATAATAATAATAGTAATAATAATAAAATTATTTACAAAAAATTAATTCTATAAATTAAAATACTTACCTCCCGAAGCGGCGCCAAAAACTTGTTGTGCAAATTTTGTTGAACTCATGGCCTTGCGAATCTATTGTAGAATAGATTAATGGTGTTGAGTGTCGATCCCACGAGGAGGTGGATTTTAATTGTGTGTAGAATTAATTATGTAAATGGGTGGTTGGATTTGTGTGTAAGTGATTTAGATGATGCTGGAATTTAAATTGGATTGGCGAAATAATTAAACCTAAACTATTGAGATAAAGCACTTGGGTATCGGATCCGTATCAACATGCACCATGGGCTAAATATTCCTTATTAATACCAATTAAATCATGAGGGGGAATCCACACCTCATGAACCACGCCTCTAATCAATATGGTGCTAAGGGCTTATCGTGCCAAATAATAATAACCTTATACTAGGGTCTTGCCTAGAAAACCGGGCGGAACTAGACAAGATTATTATTATTTGTCGATTTAAAAAGTCAAAACCTCCACAGAAATTAGAGGGGAAGAGAAAATAAAGTTACCAATTAAAACCCATGACACATGTTGAGACTTCACCTTCAACCCAAACTTGAAAGAAAATTAGCTACTCATTATTGAACTAGGGTAAAATGGGAATTTTATTAAAATACGTAGAAAATACAAGATGGAGAAGGAATTACAGAAAACTAAGCTCAAAAATGGATTCAGGGGTATCAAATTAGGGGAAGGCCCTTTTTATAGATACATTGAGTGAATCATGGCCATCGGATTAAAAATAGTTTGGATGCACAGAGGATTGCGCCCGTCATCGATGAACAAGAACACGGTTTGACCACGGGTTTGACCACGCGGTTTGAACAGTAACACGGTTTGCACACGGTTTGAACGATGAACGCTTGTGCGAGCGATGTCGTGAAGCGATATCCATGAAACGATGCCGTACATGTGAATAGTGTGCGTGCGTGTGAGCAGTGCCATTTTTCCTTTTATGCTCCTCTTAAGGTTTTCGTCACGAGTTCAAAAGTGACGTCCGTTTTGCTATCCGAAATCTCGTTCATTGTGAAATGACCATGATACCCTAAAATACACAAAATACTTAATAAAAACAAAACATATATAATTAAATAACAAATGACTTAAATAAATAAAATTAGAGATGTTAGTGAGATTTAAAGTGTAAAATGATGAATTTCTCCTTTATAAATTTACACTTTCTAACACTCAACAAAGAGCCACAACCCGTTCCCCAAGCATGTAGAAGAGAAAGAGCTCCAGCTAGAGAAGAGATTGAAGACTATTATAGGGATAAGTATGATGAAGGGGAGGACTCAGTGGGTAGACATAGAAGAGACGGACTAGGAGAGCTAGGAATAGAGATGATAAATTAAGTGGCATAAAGATGAAGACTCTATTTTTTCAAGAAAAATCCGACCTAGAAGCATACCTTGATTGGGAGAAGAAAATGGAGTTCGTATTTGACTGCCACAATTATTCAAAGGCCAAAATGGTAAAATTGGTTGTGATTGAGTTTTCTAACTATGTTATTACTTGGAAGGATCAGCTTATTATAAGTAGGAGGCGAAATAGAGAACGTCCAATTGAGACATGAGATAAAATGAAATCATTGATGAGAAGGCGTTTTGTACTTGACCACTATTATCGAGAACTTGTACAAAAAATTACAACGTCTTACACAGGGTAGCCGAAGCGTGGAGGATTATTATAAAGAAATAGAGATTGGCATGGCTAGAACAAATGTAGAGGAGGATAGAGAAGCTACCATGGCATGATTCTTAAATGGTCTTAATCGAGAGATTGCATATAAGGTTGAGTTGCAACATTATGTGAAGATTGAGAAGATGGTCCACAAAGCCATCAAAATTGAGCAGCAACTCAAGAGGAGGGGTAACACCCGTGCAGCCCAAAGCTCGAGTTCCACTCCTTGGAAGTTGAGCTATGTGAAACAAGACGAGAGGCCACAAGCATTCAAGTGTTGGGGTAACAGAAGAAGAAGGGTGGAAGGAACTTCATGAGAACAATCTGCAGTTGATCGACTTACAGACATCGTGACATGACTCCTGAAAAAGGAAGTTAGAAGGTGATAACTCTATGAAACGAGAGTTATCATGGCACTTTGACACTTAAATTAGGATTACTTTGAGGGTGAATAATATGTTTTCATTGCATTTTTATTATATTTTGCATAAACATTCATTTTAGTTTAGTTTTAATAAATTTTGTTTGATTTAAAATAATTCATGCTTAGATTGTGTGCATAATTGTAGGTGCTCAGAAGCTCAAGTTTAAGGAAGAAATACTGACGCAATAGGCTTGCAAAAATGAGGGAAGATCATGGCCACAAAGGAACTGAAACAAATCTAGAGCATTGCAATTGTTGTGGCGGTTGCTATAACAACCTTTGCTGTAGCAGTTCTGGAGCAAAGACAGAGGAATTTCACGTGGATACTTGCAGAATTACGATATGCACTTTCGTAATTTGACTCACGTGCCTTTTAAGTTTCCATTTACCCTAATTTTCAAGTATAAAAGAAGCACGCAACATATAAAAGAGGGCGAGGAGAATTACATCAAAAAAATCGAGAGAAAGAGAAGGAAGAAGAAGGATTTAAAGAGAACAAATCTGCACTACTGAAGAATCTGCAGAACTCTGTGGACTTAATTGCTATCAATCTTTATCTATTTTCTTCACTTACTTTTGGTTGAGACAATGTATTTCATGGCTGATACTTTGCTGTTTGTTTTTCTTTTCCGAGTTATGAACTAAATTTTATTGTAGTTGGGTGACAAACAATCTACATGAGATCTTGACTGTTCTTATGAGTTGCTGCACGTCTGCTGCAGCATTTTGCTCCAATAGATTTTATTTTAATTATTATTTCGGTTGACCTTCTATTTGATGATTTAAGTTAAGAGAGAGCCATAAAAGTAATACTTGATCTTAATTTTGTCTTAGCGGAACTTATTAGAGTAATACTTGATCTTAATTTTGTTTTAGTGGAACTTATTAGAGTAATACTTGATCTTAATTTAAGTTTCCTGGATGATTTTTAACTTGAGTCGTAAAAGGGTTTCACTTGAGTTAAGATTTGTGAAGAATTAGAAATGAAGATTCACCCAGTAGGGTAGAGAGTTTAGATGTTTCTAATGCCATACCTTATGTGAGATAACAACTGGTTATTGTTAGATTGTGTACGGGTATGAGAAGTCCAACAAGCGATAGCTGAGGATGCAAAGCAATTCTGCCCAGTGCTATAGGAGTTATTACAGCAACTGCAGTTAGTTTGAATAAAACAATTAGCGTATAAAGAGAGTTTGATCATTTAACTACTTGATTCTTATTAATTTCTTCCTGCATAATTTACCTATTTGCTCATTTACTGCATGCATTTTATTAAATTGTTAATTTCCGTGGTTAGTCATCTTTAATTAGAGTTTTCTTTAGAGAAGAAGCACATTTGCACTGTTGTGATTGCTGTAGCATTCGAGTAACATTCAGTCCCTGTGGAGACGATCTTGAATATTCATCACTTTATTACTTATTGTGTACACTTGCATATTGACACTAGTAGCAATTGATTAATTTACCAACAAGTTTTTTGCGCTGTTGCCGGGGACTGATTGTTTATCTTTGAAGTGTGAAATCAATTTTGACTATGCCAATTTAATTTAATTTATTCTTTTTATTGACAGATCAAGACTTGCATGCACAAGGAAAGATTTGTTGAATCTCAATTTGATCTTGAGATTGAAACGACTGTAAGGATATTGCAAAGAGAGCAAAGAAATTCAAACACTGCTTCAAAAATGGATAATTTGCAAGATGGGGAAAACTTGAATCCTCACCGGCCACTACAACTTGTCAATGTTCAAGAGGGGCAAAATGGACATGTTAATCAGAGACAACCAGGCAACAACAACATCATTTACATGGCAGATGACAGAGACAGGGCTATTCGAGATTATCTTGTGTTAACTCCTCAAGTTTTACATCCTGGAGTAGTCAGACCTGAAATGGAAGCTGCCAACTTTGAACTTAAACTAGTAATGTTTTAGATGCTGCAAACCGTGGGTCAGTTTAATGGACTTCCATATAAAGATCCTCATCTCCATCTTAAGTTATTTTTGGAAATAAGTGATGCTTTTAAAATTGCTAAAGCAACACAAGATGCTTTGAGATTAAGGCTTTTTCCTTACTCCTTAAGAGATCGAGTAAGAGCATGGCTTAATTCTTTACCATCTGATTCCATCAGTACATGGAATGATTTGGCTAACAAGTTCTTAATGAAATATTTTCCACCAAACAAGAATGCAAAATTGCGGAATGAGATCACCTCTTTTCATCAACTTAAAGATGAGAGCTTATATTAAGCCCGAGAGAGATTTAAAGAATTGCTCAGAAGATGTCCTCATCATGGCATTCCCTGTTGTATACAATTAGAAACCTTTTACAATGAGTTGAACCCAAGTACGAGATTTATGGATAATGCTTCAGCGAATGGAGCTTTACTATCCAAATCTTACACTGAAGCCTATGAATTTTTAGAGAGAATTGCTAAAAACAATTATTAGTGGCCATCCACTAGACAAACTGTTGCAAGAGGAGTAGCAGGAGTACATAACATAGATGCAATTACAGCATTGTCAGCTCAAGTAACATTGTTGACTAACATGGTGAAAACTATGACTATTGCTCTAGCAGTAGTAAAGCAAGTTGCTGAACTATCTTGTATGTATTGTGGTGAGGACCATGTGTTTGAAAATTGCCTAGGAAATCCAGCATCAGTAAATTATATGGGCAACTTCAACCGACAGCCTCAGAACAATCCATACTTAAATACTTACAACCCTGGACGAAAGAAACACCAAAATTTCTCATAGAGCAATTAGAATCAACATGCTCCAACACCCAGTGGACAGAATAGGCATGCTCAGCCATCTGGTTTTCATCAGCAGAACCAAGGGCAAAAACACAACCAAATTAGAAACACTAGCCGTGATCAAATCACTTCATTGGAAACACTTATTAAGGAATATATTGTGAAGAATGAGGCAATTGTGCAAAGCCAAGTTGTATCCCTGAGAAACTTGGAAAACCAAATTGGACAGCTGGCCACAGCAATGAATAACAGATCTCAAGGAAGTTTTCCCAGCAATACAGAAGATCCAAAAAGAAAGGGTAAAGAACATTGCAAAGTGATCAATTTAAGATCTAAAAAGAGTGTTGATGTTCCTATGGATGTGGCTAGAAAAAGGATGGAACTTAACCTCTCACACGAATAGGCTCAAAGTGAAAAGATGTTACAGTAACCCAGCCATCACGATACTAATGCTAGTGATCAAGTTACAGCAACCTTGGAAAGAGTTCACCTTATAATTGCTGGAGAAGATGTTACAACACTAATGGTGACAACTCATAATAAATCAAAAGAGCAGAGAGTGGTACCTCCTGAAACTATACAACAATTCAGACATCCACCTCCTTTTCCACAGAGATTCCAGAAACAAAAACAAGACAAACAGTTTAGCAAATGCCTAATTATGTGAAATTTCTAAAAGATATTCTGGTAAGAAAAAGAAGGTTGGAAGAATTTAAAACTGTTGCTTTAACACAGGAAAGCAGTCACATGCTTCAGAATAAAATCCCCAAAAAATTAAAGGATCATGAAAGTTTCACAATACTATGCTCAATTGGAACTAGGTACAATGGCAGAGCACTATGTGATTTGGGAGCCAGCATTAATCTAATACCATTATCTGTATTTAGGCAACTGGGAGTAGGAGAATGCAGACTAAGAACAGTCACTCTGTAATTGGCTGACATATCTCAGGCATATCCTGAAGGAAAGATTGAAGATGTGTTGGTAAAAGTTGACAAATTCATCTTCCTAGTGGATTTCATTGTACTAGATTTTGATGCTGATCAAGAGGTACCAATTATACTTGGAAACCCTTCCTGGCAACAGGGAAGACTCTGATCGATGTGCAGAAAGAAGAGCTGACAAGTAACCTTCAATGTATTAGAGGTAATAAAGAGTCCTGATGAGGCAACAGACTGCAACTTTCTAAGTGTGGTGGATTTGGCTGTAACAGAGAGAATAGATAGATGCTGCAGTATAAAAGTTATCAAATCTAACACATTTGAAAGCTTGGAAGAATAAGAGGTTACAACAAATCAAATAAATTGGATAGAGGAAAGGTAAGCTGACAAACATGACAGGTTGATTGAGCCTCTAAATCTCTCAGACAAGAAAGTAAAAATAATTTTGCAATCTATTGAATCACCTCCTACTCTTGAATTAAAACTGTTACCTTCACATTTGAAGTATGTTTATGTTGGTTAGAACAATAACTCCATGTAATCATTTCATCTTCCTTGGATCCAGATCAAGAAAGAAGTCTGGTAAAAGTGCTTGGGAAATACAGAAAAACAATTGGATGGACTATGGCAGACATCAAAGGAATCAGCCCATCATATGCATGCATAAGATTTTGTTAGAGGATTGCCACAACAATTCTGTAGAGTAACAGAGAAGGTTAAATCCCATTACGAAGGAAGTTGTGGAGAAAGAAATAATCAAATGGCTGGATGCTGGGATCATATACCCAATACAGACAGCTCATGGGTGAGTCCAGTGCAGTGTGTTTCAAAGAAGGGAGGAATAACAGTGATAGCAAATGAAAAGAATGAACTTATTCCTACAAGGACAGTAACTGGATGGAGGGTGTGTATGGATTATAGGAAGCTCAACAAAGCCATACGTAAGGATCACTTTCCACTCCCATTTATAGATCAAATGTTAGACAGAATTGCTAGAAAACAATACTATTGTTTCCTTGATAGGTATTCAGGTTACAACTAAATTGCTATAGCACCATAGGATCAGGAAAAAAACCACATTTACCTGTCCTTATGGAACTTTTGCCTTCAGAAGGATACTATTGTTTGTGCAATGCTCCAGCAACCTTCTAGAGATGTATGATTTCTATTTTCTTAGACATGGTGGAGCAAACATTGGAAGTTTTCATGGATGATTTCTCAGTCTTTGGGGAAACATATATGGATTGCTTACACAATTTGGAAGAAGTTCTTAAAAGATGTGAGATGACTAACTTTTTGCTTAATTGGGAAAAATGCAACTTCATGGTGCAAGAAGGTATAGTATTGGGTCATAGAGTATTTAAAAAATGGTATAGAGGTAGATAAGGTAAAGATAGAAGTGATAGATAAGCTACCACCTCTCACTTCAATCAAGAGAGTTAGAAGTTTTTTGGGACATGCTGGATTCTACATGACAAGCCTTTTCATTTTGATAAGGATTGTCTTCAAGCCTTTAGAGAACTAAAAAAGGCTTTGATCACTGCATTAGTGGTTACAGCACCAGATTAGACTCAACCTTTTGAGTTGATATGTAATGCCAGTGACCATTCCACTCTACATACTATGCTAGCATAACTCTCACTTAAGCTCAAGTTAACTACATCACTACAGGGAAAGAGCTGCTAGTAGTGTTATTCGCTTTTGATAAATTCAGAGCTTACTTAATGGGTACTAAGGTGACAGTTTACACAGATTATGCAGCCATAAAGTACTTGATTTTAAAGAAAGATGCCAAACCTAGATTAATAAGATGGGTCTTGCTGTTACAAGAATTTGATTTGGAGATCAAAGATAGGAATGGGACTGAAAATCAAGTAGAAGACCATCTGTCCAGGTTAGAAGCTGATGCTAGCACATTGACCAGACAAGACATCATAAAAACATTTCCTGATGAACAACTGCTAATGCTACAACATGCACAGACAATGTAGCAATCTGGACCCCCATGGTATGTTGATTTTGCTAACTATTTGGTAAGTGGATTGCTGCCACCTGAGTTGACTTATCAATAGAGAAATAAATTTCTTTATGATGTTAGAAGCTACCAGTGGGATGAACCATATTTTTATAAGTTATGCTTAGACCACGTAATACGAAGATATGTTTCTGAAAAAAAAATGCCACATATATTACAATCTTGCCATGCTGCAGTATATAGAGGAAATTTTGGTCAACACAGAACAGCTGCTAAAATTCTGCAATCAGGTTATTACTGGCCTTCTATTTTTAAGGATGCTTATGAGTTTGCTAAATGTTGTGACAGGTCAGTCATGCAAATATTGAGTTAACAGGTTACAAGGGCAAGTGACTTGAGTGTAGCAAGTTGAGGGGATTGTTGAGGAAATTGCTAGAGCACAAAATTTGGTGCTACAGCAATCACTTTTACCATTTCAGCAACTTAAGTTAGAAGCTCAATTTTCTTACCATTGGAGATATGTGTGACAGCTGGTTGGGTGAATCAAGATAAAAGTTGGGAAGGGAAGTTTAATCCCTAAATTACCGCACACATATCTCTTCCTACTATTATGGGATATGTTTCATAAATTCCAAAATTCCTTCCAAAATTTATCTCTTTTACCAGATTTATTTTATGTTATTTTAACCTATATAAGGGTTTTACTATTCACATCTCCCTCTCACACTAATTCCTTTTCCCTTCGCAGTCACAACCCTATTGGCTCATCACTTATTCTTCTTCTCGTTTCACTCTTGGGTAAATTACCACAGTCACCCTATTGCTATAGCAATGCCAAGGTATAAAAAGACAGCTAGCAGACTGAAAGATCCTTCACGATTCAAAGGCTACCATGCAGAAGAGAAGTACGAAGAGTTTATTGAACTGCGAAAAATCTTGAAAGAAAAGGGATTTCAGTTTTCAAAGCAACCTACAGGAATCGTGCAATCTCTCTATGATGCAGTACCAAAGCGTGGTTGGCTTAAGTTTTGTGACCATCCACGAGACCCTGTGCTGCTACTGGTGAAAGAATTTTATGCCAATTCATTGGGCCCTGGATAGCTTAATATTTGTGTAAGAAATTCTCTTGTGCTATTAGACTCTCAAGTGATTAATGCTTTCTATAATTTACCCTCTGAAGTTAATTGTGAGTATGCCAAGTTGCTTGGCAAACTAACCCCCAAAGATGGAACACAATTTTCACGACCCTTACTGTAAATGGTGCATCTTGGGCGAATAAAGAAGGGCGTGTGGTTAATAAGATAGATTTAAAACCCATTGCCAAGGTGTAAGTGAAATTCTTAAAATCTAGATTAATGCCAACCACACATACCACCACCTCACAAGAGAGGTTAGTACTTTTGTATGTGCTTGTTCGAGGGCTACCCATAGATGTGGGTGTTATCATAGAAAAAGAAATTAGGGAGTGTGCCATGAAAAAGAGCAAAGCAACTGCTTTGCTATTTCCTTCCCTTATGACAAGCATCTGTGTGCTGTCGGGAGTTCGCATTACTGCACCAGATGATCGTGTTAAGAACAATGGTGCTCTCACTGTACGTACCATTGAGCGCATTGCTGGTAAAACTGCTGTAGTCCTACCTAAACTAGCTATTGTATCAGGGACAAGACGAATTGTTAGATTGGAAAGGAGAATCTAAGAATTGAATGCAAATATCACTCAGAGTGCTGCTGCCCAGCAGAGGGAAAACAATAGGTTTTGGAATTATTTACAGTACTTGGAGGACCACCTCCACTAATTTGTTGTATACATGAAAAGCAGACATTGTAATTTCCCAGACTCATTGCTGCAGCAGTTCAATTTTGGTACCCCCACTACAGAAGCTCCAGCAGAAGTCAGTGAATAGGTGGCGACTCAGATGAACCGAAAGAGGCTACAAAGCAGAGCGAAGCGAGGGCTGATTCAGATGTTGATGACCACTCAGACCAGCCTGTGGAAGAGGATATTAAGTCTACAACTAGCAGTTCCCCAACTGAAGAGGAAGATGAACCTACAGAGGATCCTCTCATATTAATCCCCTCACGCAAGGGCAAAGAAAAAGTAACCAGCCCTTCTATCTATGAAGATGAATCAGAAGACATTGATGTTGAGTTGGAGGCGATAGCAGCCAAGGTGACACAAACACCAATTGAAACTAAGCACCTTCTTGATATCATTACTGTAATCATAGGTGAGGGGTCTGCAGCAGAAAAAGTGGCTCCAACCACCTCACAACAAACTCCCAACAAATCCTTCCTATCTAGTCCTAAAAGGACCAGCAAGAGAAAATGAAGAGCTTCTGGAGGAGCCACTACTTCAGACACTCCACAATCATGGAAGACCAGATCTATTCCAACCCAAGAGGCTGCACCCATTAAAACCTCCCCCACCAGACCGTCCTCACGAAAGCAAAAGACACGGTCTATGTTATCACCGTTGGACTCTCCAAAGGCTCGTCTGCGGAGTGCCTCAAAAAAGCAGTGATTTTATTGACATCTGTTGCAGCAGTACCTCCAGCAACATGGGAGTATCCCCTATATTTAGTTTATGTTACTTCTTTCTGCGAAACTTTTCTTTTATTTAGTTTTAATTTTCTGATTCAGTATGCATGTCCTTTTATTTAATGTATGCATGTTTGGTTATGTGTTTTGTTTTAAGTGCTTGTGAGGACACAACACCTCTTAAGTTTGGGGGGGTCGTATTTCTGAGTGCATATGTTTATGCTTGTGTTGTATGTTGTGTGTTGTGTGAATCTTTGTTATCTAACATTTATGTATGGATTTGAAAGTCTCATCAAGATAAATTGAGTGTTACTCAATATTAATGAGAATGCCAAGTGAGGATAGTTATAGATGGAAGTTGAAATTCTATTCTGACACTTAGACTTTGATTGAGTTTCATGAGTATGTTGTAGTAGAACTAAAAGAAAACATTGAGGATAAAATATCTCAAGTTTGGGGGAAAATTTTTGTTGAACTGTGCTCGTTATGAAATAAATTTTTGTTCCAATGGCTTAAGTTGCTAAGTAACCAGGGCCGAGTATGCACCCCATATGCAGACTTGAGTCCAAAGGCAACAAGAGTTATGAGCATTGCTGTAGCAATTATAAAAAACTAATAATAATAAAGAGGTTTGCTGCCTAGGATACTGAGTAACCTGGTCTGTTCATGAACCCCATGTTCAACCTTGAGTGAAAGGCATTCAAAGGTAAGACTTAGATATAACATCCTGGATGTGTTGCTGCAGTAACTCTAACATGTACTTTGAATGAGTAATTGGGTGTCGTCATTACAAGTGATGGGCATTCATATGAAAGTTTAATGTTGCATTGAAGGGTTTTAACTAAAAAAAATTATTATGCTTGTTGTAGCACAAGTTTGAGTTTATTTATGAATTTTGCTCCCCCATATGTGAATATGTTTGTGTTCTACCTCCGAATTATATGAAATGTCTCTGTAATGCTTTAACACTTCTGGAATTTGATCAGAGTGGCACAAACACACTTTGAACAGAATGAAACCTAAGTCTAAAACTGAACTGCTAAGGCTATTTGGCATGATTAAGAGAGTGATCTGAGGGTGGAAGAATTCCTGCAAATTTGATGATAGAGCTAACTTTTTTGTTGCATGATTGTGTGACTGAAATGTGAGTATTGTTGTCATTACTTGAGGAAAAGTAATGGTTTAAGTTTGGGGGTGTGATAACTCTATAAAATGAGAGTTGTCATGACACTTTTAGACTTAATTAGGATTACTTTGAGAGTGAATAATATGTTTTCATTACATTTTTATTATATTTTGCATAAACATTTATTTTAGTTTAGTTTTAATAAATTTTGCTTGATTTAAAATAATTCATGCTTAGATTGTGCGCATAATTGTAGGTGTTCAGAAGCTCAAGTTCAAGGAAGAAATACTGACACAATAGGCTTGCAAAAATGAAGGAAGAATATGGCCACAAAGGAACTGAAACAAATCTGGAGCAGTGTAATTGTTGTGGCTGTTGCTGTAGCAACCTTTACTGTAGCAGTTCTAGAGCAAAGACAGAGGAATTTCACGCGGATACTTGCAGAATTGCGATATGCAGTTTCCTAATCTGACTTGCGTGCATCATAAGTTTTCGTTTACCCTAATTTTCAAGTATAAAAAAAGTGTGCAACATATGGAAAAGGGCGTGGAGAATTACATCAAAAAAATCGAGAGAAAAAGAAGGAAGAAGAAAGATTTAAGGAGAACAAATATACACCATTTAAGAATCTGTAGAACTCTTTGGAATTAATTGCTATTAGTCTTTATCTATTTTCCTCACTCACTTTTTGGTTGAGACGATGTATTTCATGGCTGATACTTTGCTGTTTGTTTTTCTTTTTTGAGTTATCAACTAAATTTTATTGTAGTTGGGTGACAATCAATCTATATGGGATCTTGACTGTTCTTATGAGTTGCTGCACGTCTGCTGCAGCATTTTGCTCTAATAGATTTTATTTTAATCATTATTTCAGTTGACCTCCCATTTGATGATTCAAGTTAAGAGAGAGCCATAAAAGGGTCTGTCTTAGTGGAACTTATTAGAGTAATACTTGATCTTAATTTAAGTTTCCTAGATTGAGTTTTAACTTGAGTCCTAAAAGGGTTTCACTTGAGTTAAGATTTGTGAAGAATTAGAAATGAGGATTCACCTAGTAGGGTAGAGAGTTTAGATGTTTGTAATGTCATTCCTTATGTGAGATAACAACTGGTTATTGTTAGATTGTGTATGGGTATGAGAAGTCCAACAAGCGATAGCTGAGGATGCAAAGCAATTCTGCCCAGTGGTATAGGAGTTGTTGCAGCAACTGGAGTTAGTTTGAACAAAACAATTAGCCCATAAAGAGAGTTTGATCATTCAACTACTTGATTCTTATTAATTTTTTCCCGCATAATTTACCTATTTGCTCATTTACTGCATGCATTTTATTAAATTGTTAATTTCCGTGGTTAGTCATCTTTAATTAGAGTTTTCTTTAGAGAAGAAGCACATTTGCACTATTGTGATTGCTGTAGCATTTCAAGTAACATTCAGTCCCAGTGGAGACGATCTTGAATGTTGATCACTTTATTACTTGTTGTGGACACTTGCACATTGACACCAGTAGTAGTTGATTAATTTACTAACAGAAGGGATGAACATGCTCAGACAATGCACAATATAGGGAGAGGATTTAGACAATTAAATTTACATATATTCAAAGGAAGTGTTGATCCTATTACAACAGACCAATAGTTACGAATCATAGAAAAAATTATTGAAGTAGCCAAAGTACCAGAAGAAGAAAAAGTGGTTTTTGTCATCTTCATACTATAAGGAGTGGCAGAATACTGGTGGGATTCTATCAGACGATGCCATAATGAAGCAACAATGTAGTAGAAGGAATTTAAAGAACACTTCTACAACAAATATTTTTGAGAGACGGTTTGCTTAGCCAAAAGAAGAAATTTGTTTATTTATAGTAAGGAAGGATGTCTGTGTTAGAATATATTCAAAAATTTGATGAGCTCTCTCGATACTAATTACATATGGCTACAATAGAAGACTTGAAAAAAGACCATTTTATGCAAGGATTACACAAAGACCTCGTAAAAGACTTAAAGGTGGCTAGGGTTCGTGATGTTTCCTTCAATGAACACATCGATCAAGCCTTGATAATCAAACAAGCAGATGAAGAAAAGACAGAGGAAAAATGAAAGAATAAAACAAGTGTGGACTAGGGGAATTTTTTGGCTAACCACAAAAAACAACACTTAAATAACAACAATAGAAAGGGAACACCAATGGTTCAGGATGAAAATAAAAGTAAGTGCCCAAAGAATCATCAAAAGAAATTCCTATAAAAGCTAAAGTACAGTTAATGTGGCAGAACTCATCCTAGGGAATGTCGAGCCAATACCATAACATGTGTCAAATGAAGAAGAGAAGGACACTTTATCAAGGATTGTCCAGATAATAGTCACAACAAGAAAAGACTAATGTTCAAGTATTCACACTTACCAAAGCGGATACGAAAGGAAACCTCTTGGTAATATTAGTTGAACTATCTATCTCCAAAACTCCCACACATGCATGAATAAACTCAGGAACTACGTATTTGTTTGCCTCACCAGCATTCATTAGGAAAATAAAAGAGGTCCATGATATAATAAATAAGCCTTTTGGTGTCATGGTGTCGTTTGGTGAAATGTTGAATTCAGGACAATTAGTTAAAGCATGCAAAGTCAGCATTAGTGGTCATCAACTATGTGTTGACCTAATAATATTTGAGATGCATGACTATGATATAATTCTTGGTATGGATTAGTTATCGAGGCACCATGCTAAGATAAATTGTAAGAAAAAGCAAGTAACTTTCGACCACCACAAAAGGAATTATTTACCTTTAAAAGAGGTAAGGAGAAAATAATGCTTGTCATCTATACTTTAAAGGTAGCAAGACTATTAAAAGAAAGATGTGAATGATACTTGGCAAGTTTTGTTGTCGAAATAGAATAGCTAAGGCCAAAGTTGGAAGATATTCCAGTTGTGAACGAATTTATTGAGGTCCTTCCAGAAGAACTCCCAAGATTGCTAATGAGATTGAGGACAAAATTGTCTCAAGTATGTGGGATGAGGTATATTCAGATCCTATTCAAGTTTCCATTAGACCGGTCACAAGAGCTCGAGCAAAGAAATTCAAAAAGAGCTTAATAGGTTTGTTCAAGCAACTTGGGCTCAATCAAATTCGTGAAGGCCTGTTAAAAGAATTGCATATGATAAATGCATGATTCAGGCTCTTGAAGTTTCCAAATAACCACTTCCATAAAATAGGAATTTGGCTTACATATTATGGCAGAAAAATCTACTAGTTTCCTTTTTAGACACTTTCCCATTTCTTGAGGAGGCTATTAGAGAAACAAATAAGTTGATTCTCTTTTAATTGCCTAGTTTGCATTTTAATTAATATAAGGCATTTGATTTGATTTAGATTCTTTTATATTTTCTTAGATTAGGATTATGATTTGATTTAGGTTCTTTCTTATTTGCTTAGATTAGGATTATGATTTGATTTAGATTCTTTCCTACTCGCTTAGATTGTGATTATAATTATGATTTGATTTAGAATATTTCCCATTTGTTTATATTTAGATTTCGATTTAATTTTGGTTTAGGATTTACTTCCAAAAGTTCTTGTAACCAACCCTATATAATGTACTTGCATCCAATAAATAGGAAAGATAAGTTTTGATGCAATTGGTGAGAGAGTTAATTCTCTTTGGTTCTTAAACAATTAGATCATCTATAACTAATTGTGGTGTTCTCACATTCGTCCTTTCATTAAGTATTGGATCACGGTTTTATTCAATTTTGGGTTTAGATTCGATCTGAGAGACTAAATTGATTAGGGTCGTGTCAATTCATGATGGAGTTTGTATCATTTAGTATCAGAGCTTAGGCACTAAAATCATATTCATCTTTCACTTTTGTTTTAAATTTTATTTGTGATTTTTCATTCTTGTTCTAGTATTAAAAAAATAAAAAAAAAAGTCGTGAATAATGTCGCGTGAACAGTATTACATGAACAATATTTTTAGGGCTTCTTTTTTATCAATTTGCATCTTTGTGGTTTAATTATCCTTAAATCTGTAAATTTTACCTATTCATTTTCCTAAAAAAGAAAAAAAGTCCCCAACCTGAGCCTTAAATCTTTTGTTCATGTTTCATTTATTAATGTCTTGTAGAGTCCAAAATTAGTTTTACCCCATTGGTGAAATTTTTTGTCTAAAATTGAAACCCGACCTTTCATACACATTGCATTCTTGCTCTTCAAATTCTAGTCTCCTTAGTATAGTTATTGTTACTAGAATCTTGATATTAGTTTAGTTAATTTGATAAGAACTGAGAAAGATTACTATGAGTGGAAAAAGGTAAGAGAGTGTGAGCATATTAAAGGGTAAAAACCAATAAATTTAAGTAAAACACAAGTGGAATTAAGTGAATAATTTTCTTAAGTTAAACACGTAAGGAAGTGAGGTGAGATCTTTTCCACATTATTCCTAACTTTCTTTTGCAAACGTTAGCTATGTCTCACAACCCAGAACCATGTACAAATAAAGAGGATCAATCTGCAACTATTCAGAATTTGGAAATTTAGGCATTGATGGGAGAGATGAGAAGAATGATAAGGGCTGAATTAGAGCATTTACACGAGCGTTTGTATCAAGTAGAGAACACATGTGCGAGGTACCATAACTCGTTCTTCAACCGCGTGGGAGGGATAGAGCTCTGGCTAGAAGAGAGATCGAGGACTGTTGTGCAAATTTTATTGAACTTGCTAGCGCACGAATCTATTGTAGAATAGATCAACGGTGACGAGTGTCGATCCCACGAGGAAGTGGATTTTAATTACACGTAGAATTAATTTTGTAAAAGGGTGGTTGATTAGATTTGTTGTGGAAGTGATTTAAATTATCCTAGAATTTAAATGGGAATGGTGGAATTAAATTAAGGTAAAAAACTATTACAATTGAATCGCTTGGTATCTAGATCCGCATCAACATGCACCATGGGCTAAATATTCCTTATTAGTGCCAATTAAATCATGAGAGGGGAATCCACACCTTATGAACTACACTCTAATCAATATGGTGCTAAGGGCTTATCGTGCCAAATAGTAATAACCTTGAACTAGGGAGCCAGTTAAACTATAGCGGTATCTAGACAAGAATATTACTATTTGTCGACGAAAAGTCAAAACATTCATAAAAATTAGAGGGGATGAGAAAGTAAATTTACTAAATAAAGCCCATGACACATGTTGAGACTTCCCCTTCAACCCAAGCTTGAAAGAAAATTAGCTACTCATAATTGAACTAGGAAAAAAATGGGAATTTATTAAAATACGTAGAAAATACAAGATGGAAAAAGAATTACAGAAAATGAAGTCTAAAAATGGATTCAAGGGTCTCCAATTAGGGGGGAGAGGTCCCTTTTTTATAG
Source organism: Atalantia buxifolia (assembly GCA_030444775.1). NCBI lineage: Eukaryota > Viridiplantae > Streptophyta > Magnoliopsida > Sapindales > Rutaceae > Atalantia > Atalantia buxifolia. Next base: position 30,978,145 of record CM059835.1, read on the forward strand.
ATACATTTAGTAAATCATAGTCATCGAATTAAAAACAGTTTGAACGCTCAGGATTGCGACACGTCATCAGTCAACAATACGCAGTTTGACCATGCAGTTTCAACAGTGACACGGTTTGACCACGTGTTTTGAACAGTCAACCGGTTTGGATAGTGACGCGGTTTGGTTGAAAATAATCTTGTGTATGTGCATATACCGTACACGTGATTTTTGGTCCACTAACATACTGCCACGTCACCGATCAATAGTGCATAAGAATTTTGTCCAATAGGATCGTGACACCTCATCAGTCAAGGTCACATCATTGGTCAATGCCACGTCATCATTCCGTATGTATAAACAGTGTCATAAACAGTAACATAGACAATACATTACAAGTGAATAGTACCGTACATGTGAACAGTGACATTTTTCCTTTTATGCTCTTCCTAAGATTTTCAACTGTCTTGAGTTCAAAAGTGATATCTGTTTTGCTGTTTGATCTCTCGTTCATTATAAAATGAACACGATGCCCCTAAAATACATAAAATACTTAATTAAAATAAAACACACATAATTAAATCACAAGAAACTTAAATACATAAAAGTAGAAATGTTAGTAAAACTCAAAATGTAAAATGACAATTTTCTCCTTTATAAATATACATTTTCTAACACTCAACATACCCCCCAACTAGCTTATTGCTAGTCCTTAGCAAATAAAGCGAAAACAAAATTCAAATCCAAAATGTTTTTTTTTAAACAATTGTGTTTATTCAATCAGACTAGTATAAGCATTATCCCCAGTCTAAAGAGACATCACACCCAGATCAACGATCCACATGCATCAGCCCAGTAGACTTTGTCACAACTGCTTTCAAGAATGACATGTCAAATCCCAAAATCTCACTGGTAGTAGTGACACTTTCACAAAGAAATTAAACCCAAAAAAAATAGTCGCTCCAATGAATGATAATTGAGAGAAAATAATAAAGAAGTAATATCACACGCTCTCCCCAAGATGAAAGAAATATGCCCTCAACTTAGAAATAATATGATCTCAAGTCAAACAAAATGCTAGTCAACCCAATTTATTTATTTATTTTCTTTTTTTATGCACCATTGCATCTTTTTAGCCCATATAAATAGCTTTTACTTCATACTAAAGTTACCTAAAATTTAGAAGGCCTTTTATTAGGACGTAACGTAAGCTTGGGACATGGATGACAAATGAAGGAAAATAGGAAAAACAAAAGATATGTTTGAGAAAAAATAGAGATATTTTGAAAATTGCAAGATGCATTTTGCTTATTTATTTTTTTGTTTTTTTTCTTTTTTTTAAACAACAATTTTTTTGGTTGTTGTTGTTGGTGTTGTTTTTTCTTTTGTTTGGCATAATTTCACTGAACAAAATAATTATTTACTTTTTCTCAAACATAAATAGGTGATGTAACTTGTAAGATATCGGGTAATACTCCAAATCGGAGTAGGTCATATGATAAGTTAACAAAGATTTTTTTTTAATGGCTCAAAAGGGTTAACTATGGATTTTTCACAAAATCGATGGCTAGAAAGGCTCAAACGGGTCAAAGATGACCTTTCCATTATCTTTTAAAGCTCTAAATACTCTTCTATATCTACTAATTAGATGGGCTTCCAGATGTAGCAACACACATTTTTTTCTTCTTTTTTCTTAATTTTACAATTTTTTTAAGGGTTAACTCAAAAGAAATCTAAAGATCGTGTATAAAATAATAAATTGCTATGAAGACTGGGCAAAATGGTTACTCTCCAAGAAAAATGATCGGCTCAAGAACTTACTTGGTACTCATTATGACATGTTCATTCCTTCAAGCATCTTATATTTGTCTCCGACATCAACATGTAGAGTAGCAAACATGGCGTAACATCTCTTAAGACTAAAGATAATACAAATACTAAAATTTGAAATTCATCATGTCATCCAATGTTAAAACAAATCACACAAATTTTTTTAAACAACATTTCAGCCCCCAGCCTATTCTAAACATGAAAGGAAAATATGCATGCAAAAATGTGAAAATGATGTAGAAAAACTAATTAGAAAAGTTACACTTAAAATGATAGAAAAAGAAAATGATTTTTTTTTTACTAAGAAGATGCGTTTCTAGAGGCACTACACTCTATATTCAGCCATTTTCGACTTAAAAATTTGAGAATGTATATTTATAAAAGAGAAATTAAAAAGAAGAAAGAAAAAAAAATGAATATCAAAGCTTAATAAAGAAAAAGAAAATGCCTGCAATTTTTTTTTGTAAATGGGTGGTTGATTAGATTTGTGGTGGAAGTGATTTAAATTATCCTAGAACTTAAATGGGAATGACAGAATTAAATTAAGGTGAAAAACTATTACAATTGAAGCGCTTTGGTATCTGATTCCGCATCAACATGTACCATGGGCTAAATATTCCTTATTAGTGCTAATTAAATCATGAGGGGGAAATCCACACCTCGTGAACCACACTCTAATCAATATGGTGATAAGGGCTTATCGTGCCAAATAGTAATAACCTTGTACTAAGGAGCCGGTTAAACTAGAGCGGTATTTAGACAAGAATATTACTATTTATCGACGAAAAGTCAAAATATTTTGAGACTTCCCTTTCAACCCAAACTTGAAAGAAAATTATCTATTCATAATTGAACTGGGGGTAAAATGAGAATTTATTAAAATAAGTAGAAAATACAAGATGGAAAAGGAATTACAGAAAATGAAGCTTAAAAATGGATTCAGGGGTCTCCAATTAGGGGGGGAGAGGTCCCTTTTTATAGATACATTTAGTAAATCATAGCCATCGGATTAAAAACAGTTTGGACGCTCAAGATTGCGCCACGTCATCAGTCAACAGCATACAGTTTGACCACGCGGTTTCAACAGTGATACGGTTTGACCACGCGGTTTGAACAGTCAACCGGTTTGAACAGTGACACGGTTTGGTTGAAAATAATCCTGTGTATGTGCATGTACCGTACACGTAATTTTTGGTGCACTAACATGCTGCCACGTCACAGATCAACAATACATAAGAATTTTGTCCAATAGAATCGTGACATGTCATCAATTAATGCCACATCATCGGTCAATGCCACGTCATCATTCTGTATGTATAAACAGTGTCATGAACAATAACATAGACAATACATTACAAGTGAATAGTACCGTACATGTGAACAGTGACATTTTTCCTTTTATGCTTCTCCTAAGGTTTTCGACTGTCCTGAGTTCAAAAGTGATGTCCATTTTGCCGTCTAATCCCTCGTTCATTGTGAAATGACCATGATGCCCCTAAAGTACATTAAAATAAAACACACATAAGTAAATCACAAGAAGCTTAAATACATAAAAGTAGGAATGTTAGTAAAACTTGAAATGTAAAATGACGATTTTCTCCTTTATAAATATGCACTTTGTAACACGCAACAATGACTATTATAGGGATGAGTATAATGAAGGGAAGGACTCAGAGGATAGCTATAGGAGAGATGGATGGGTAGGAGAGCCAGGAATAGGGATGATAGATTAAGTGGCATAAAGATGAAGATTTCATCTTTTTAAGGTAAATATGACCCGAAAGCATACCTTGAATGGGAGAAGAAAATGGAGTTCGTATTTGATTGCCACAATTATTTAGAGGTAAAAAATATAAAATTGACTGTGATTGAATTTTCTGACTATAGTATTACTTGGTGGAATAAGCTTGTTATATACAGGAGACAGAATAGGAAACGTCTAGTTAAGACATAAGATAAAATGAAATCGTTAATAAGTAGGCATTATGTACCTAACCATTACTATCTAGAGTTGTACAAAAAATTACAAGGTCTTACACAGGGTAGCCGAAGTGCTGAGGATTATTACAAAAAAATAGAGATTGTTATAATTAGAGTAAATGTGAAGCAAGATAGAGAAGCTATTATGATGCGATTCCTGAATGGCCTTAATCGGGAGATTGCAAATATGGTTGATTTGTAACATTATGTGGAGATTGAGGAAATGGTCCACAAGGTCTTTAAGATTGAGTAGTAACTCAAAAGGAGGGATAAGACCCATGCAGCCTTAAGCTCAAGTTCCACTCCTTAGAAGCTAAGTTCTATTGTACTTAAATCGAGATCCGAGCCCTCCAAGCACAATTCACAAGGCAACACCGTGACTCCTACTATTAAAAATTGTGACATTAAGTGTTTTAAATGTCAAAACAAGGGGCATATAGTAAATAAATGTGTGAATAAAAGAGTTATGGTATTGTGGGAAAATGGTAAGGTTGAAACTGAAAATGAAACTAAAGAAAATAAGATTCCACCATTAGAGGACGTCGAAGATAAAGAGTATACAGCCCCTGAGGAATTGACTTTAGTAGCTAGAAGAGCTTTGAGTGTGCATGTAGAGAAGATGAAGCAGTGAAATGGGAAAACATTTTCTATACTAGGTCCTATGCTCAAGACAAAGTATGTAGTATGATTATTGATGGAGGAAGTTATACTGATGTTGCTAGTACTATCATGGTAGAGAAGTTAAGGCTTCTGACACTTAAACACCCATGACCATACAAAATGAACAAGCAAGTACTAATAACTTTTCGGATTGGCAAGTATGAAGATAATGTGTTATGTGATATAGCGCTAATGCAGGCTGGACACTTGTTACTTGGGCGACCTTGGTAATTAAATAGATGTGTGAAACATGATGGCTTCACTAATAAACATTCATTTGTATTTAATCAACGTAACATCACTCTTGTTCTTTTGACACTAAAGCAGGTTTATGGAGACCAAGTGAGCCTACATAGAGTAAGTAAAAGAAAAAGATAGAAAAAGAAAATGAAAACTATAAAGAGGCTGAGAAAAATGAGAGAGAAAAAGCCAGGAAAATGCGGCCATTGAGAGAAAATCATAGGGAAAACAAAAAAATTTCTATGCAAGAGCGAGTGAGATAACAAAAGTGTTGTTTTCACATCAGTTAATAATGTGCTTTTATACAAAGAGGCATTTTTAAAGACTAACGAACTTGACCCTACTTTACCTAGGTCTATTACTTCTCTTTTACAGGAATATTGTTAGCCTATATGACAATAAAATATTGATTTTGATTATAACAAACCACATGTTTTAGACAAACAAAGAATTACATATTATACTTTTAAAACAAGAAAATGATTTCATGAAATTAATTATTTTTCAAGATATGGACTAAAATGAAAAAGAACAACTTCATTAAGTATTGTTTTAAATTTTGAAATTGGACCTTTTTGCAAAAAATTTTTACGTCTTGGGCCATAGTATAATTTTATAAAGTTTTAGGACTAAATTGTAATTTTAGAAAAATAGTCACTATAGCAAAGTGACTAGCTGGATTGAAGAAAGCGGAAACGTGGTTATGGGCAGAAACTCTCTAGAATAAAAGCGGCTAACTGGATTCAGAAAAGAGACATACCAAATTTGCAAAAATTTAATTTTTTTAATATAACGGTAACATAAAGTGGCTAACCAGATTCACAAAAGCGGCAAGACAATTATCACCAAAAAGTTAATAACGACTAGTTTTCTTCCTCAACTGTAAATTGGCTCAAATCAAACTCATTTTAAGTGATGGAACCATTGATATTTTAAGCATTTTCTCTGTAAAACTAAAGCATAAACTTTATGTATTCATTTCATTTATTCACACAAATTGAGCTTTCATTTGTATTCAAACACATTGTGTGAGGAAATTTTTGTAATCCGTTTTTGCAAAATCAAATTGAGAGGTTGTAAGTGTTGGGATACACTTGGGTTAAGAGATTGGGGATAATCTCTTGTTGTAAAGGTTCATTGACTCCTTGGAAGTCAATTGTAAGTGTTTGAAGTCTTGGGAGGCTTGGATAGTGAAATCCTCAAGCCCGGTCTACTTAGAGGCGTGGACGTAGACATGGATTGTCGAACTATGTAAAAATCATTGTCTTTGTTTTCTCTTCCCTCACTATTTTATTTTTGTGATTTATTAAATTTATTGCTTTCGATTTCATTAAGACATTAGATTGAATTATTATGTGGTTTGTTTAGCTTAAGTTTTAAAAACCCAATTCACCCCTCTTGGGTTGCATAACTTGTATTTCATTTAGTATCAGAGTAAGGTGCTCTTGTTTAGACTTAACCGTCTAGAGCTAAAGATCAATGGCAACCCAATATAACTCAACATTTAGGGATGGACAGTCTACAACAAGGCCACTGTTCTTTGATGGTAATGACTACCCATTTTGGAAAACTAGGATGAGAATTTATTTGCTAGCCTTAGATTACGAAATTTAAGAAGTTGTTTGCAATGGTCCATTTATGCCTATGACTAAAAATGGAGAAGGAGATGATATTCATAAACCGTCAAGTCAATGGAGTGAGTTAGAAAAGAAAAAGATGTCTTTAAATTCCAAGGCAATGAATGCTCTATTTTGTGCTCTCGAAAGAAGAATGTCATAGAGTATCTAATTGTGAGAGTGCTCAAGAAATATGGAATAAACTTGAGGTTGTCTATGAAGGGACAAATCAAGTTAAAGAGTTTAAAATCAGTAGATACACTCACCAATATGAAATTATTCCAAATGGAACAAAATGAAAGTGTGTAATCTTTGTATACACGATTTACCGACATAGTGAATACCTTAGGAGCTCTAGTAAAAACTTTTTCAAATAGCGAGAAAGTCAAAAAAATCATTAAGTCACTTCCAAAAGAATAGAGACCTAAAAGGACTGCCATTGAAAAGGCCAAAAATTTAAATACTTTACCTATTGATGATTTAATTGGCTCTCTCATCTCATATAAAGAGGACTTGGCAGTGGAAAAGACAATGAGGAGAATAAGAAAAGTATTGCTCTTAAAGTCTCAAAATATGAGAGTGATGGGGAAAGTGAACTGGATGATGAGGAATTAGCTATGCTAGCGAGGAGGTTCAGAAAATTTTTCAAGAAAATCGGTGAGCGAAGAAAATTTAGAAACCTTAAGAACTAAAAGGAGAAGAAAGAGGTAACCATATGCTATGAATGCAAGAAGCCTAGCCATATAAGATCGAAGTGCCCACTTCTCAACAAACTCAAGAAGAAAGCCATAGTTGCTACTTGGAATGATAGCAATAAAGATTCAAGTGATGAAGAAAAGTCGCAAGAAGTATTAAACCTAGCACTTATGGCAATAGGAGATGATGATGATCTTAATGAGGTAAGTGATCCTACCTATGATGAATTATATGATGCTTTTGAAGAATTGCATGATGAATGGGTGAAAATTAGCAAAAAGTATGTAAGTCTTAAAAAGAAAATGATAGAGCTCAAAAATAAAAATGAATCTCTAAGTACAAAAATTACATGCTTAGAATCAGAGAATAAAACATTTCATGATGGAGTTGCATTATCAAATGAGAAACCTAGCACTTCGCATAAGCATTTAGAATCACACATAGATGACCTGAAAAATGAAAATTAAATGCTTAAGAAGAAGAATAATGAGTTAAATGAGATTATTTTATAATTTACAAATGGGCAAAAGATGTTGGATAACTTGTTTAATTCACAAAAAATGTGTGTTTCATAAAGGAGGACTTGGCTATAAGCCTAATTTGAAACAAAAGTATTATAATAACTACTTTGTGAAGAATACATCTATTAAAAATCAAGTTGTATGTCATTATTATAATCAAGATGGTTATATGAAAAAATAGATGTCCAGTGAAAAGAAATGCATATTATGGTGTGAAATATACTTGGGTCCCAAAAGAAACCATTGCCAACACTGAAGGACCCAAAAAGTTTTGGGTACCTAAGACTTGAGATTTTCTCTATGGGGCTTGAAGAAGAAGAAAAATAAATATTACTTGGACAGTGGTTGTTCAAGGCATATGACCGAAAACTATGCATGGTTTTCAAGTTTCACTAAAATAAAAAAACGGTGGAGATGTTTCCTTTGGAGACAAGTCAAAGGGAAAAATTCTTGGAATTGAAAATGTCGGTAAAGTTTTATCAATCCTAATTGAAAATTTATGTTTCGTTGAAAATTTGAAACGTAACTTGATTAGTATTAGTCAATTGTGTGACAAAGGTTATAAAGTTGCTTTTGATAAATCTATATGTGTTATTGGGAATGCATGTGATGGCAAGATTTTATTTGTTGGAAATAGATGTGGTAACGTTTATACCATTGACATAGAATGTGCATCTATTCATGATAAATATTTTTCGGCATTGCATGATGATGGTTGGCTATGGCATAGAAGACTAGGACATGCAAGCATTGATTTAATTTTGAAGATTTCCAAAAATGTTTAGTTAAAAGTCTTCCAAAAATTGATTTTCAAAAAGATAGAATTTATGAAGCATGCTAATTTGGTAAACAAATCAAAACCTCATTTAAAAGAAAAAATCATATTTCCACTTCAAAACCTCTTCAACTACTTCATATAGATTTATTAAGACCTTTAAGATATGCTAGCCTAAGTGGCAAGTATTACGCTTTTGTAATTGTTGATGTTTTTCAAGATACACATAGGTATTATTCTTAGCTAAGAAAGTTCAAAATGGAGTGATCATGGTGGAGAATTTGAAAATCATTCATTTGAGAATTTTTGTAATGATTTTGGCATTGAGCATCAATTTTCATCACCTAGGACTCTACAACAAAATGGAGTCGTTGAGAAAAAGAATAGGTCTATTCAAGAAATGACTAGGACCATGTTGAATGACAATACTTTACCAAAATATTTTTAGGTCGAAGTCGTCAACACCACTGGTTATGTTTTAAATTGGGTGTTGATTAGACCTCATCTCAATAAAACTCATTATGAGCTTTGGAAATATAGAAAACCCAACATTAGTTATTTCAAAGTTTTTGGTAGTATGAAGAAGTGTACCTTTTGCACCAATAAACTTGTATTTCTAGGATTTGTTGTGAGTGCACAGAAAATACAAGTTGATGAGGAGAAGGTACGTGCAATCTAAGAGTGGTCGAATCCCACATACATAAGTAATGTGAGAAGTTTTCATGGGCTCGCTAGTTTCTACCAAAAATTTTTGAAAGACTTTAGGAAATTAGCCGCACCGCTTATCGAAATAATAAAAAAAATGTATTTGATTCAAGTGGGGAGAAGAGCAAGAAACTACATTTCAAATGATCAAGCAAAAGCTAACTGATGCTCCTTTATTTTCCTTGCCTAATTTTAATAAAACATTTGAAATTGAATGTGATGTCTTAGGTATTAGTATTGGTGCAGTCCTAATGCAGAAAAGACGACCTATTACTTACTTTAGTCAGAAACTAAGCGGGACAGCCTTAAATTACCTTACTTACGATAAGAAGTTGTATGCATTAGAAAAATGGCCAACACCGATTATAAGTCCTTGAAACACCTTGAAGGCCAACACAAGCTGAACAAGAGGCATGCTCGATGGGTAGAATTTATAAAGATGTTCCATATGTCATTCATTACAAGCAAGGTAAGAAAAACATTATTATAGATGCACTTTTTTGCAGGTATGTCTTAATCTCAAAATTTAATGCTAAATTGCTTGGTTTTGAACATATTAAGAAATTGTAAGGTAATGACCATGATTTTAGTGTTGTAGATAGATTTTCAAAGATGGCACATTTTATTTGTCATGACCAAACCTATACCTTGGTAAGATATTGTCTGCTTTAGGCCTTAGCAAGGCTCGTACGGTTTTGTTTATGGGGTGCCCATACACCCCAAAATACGTCTTGCCAATTAAAGTGTTAATTACCCCTTATAAAAAACCCAGCATCTCTCCTATGCTTTGTGGATGTGGATTTGGCTATGGTGTTACATACGTCCCCCTTAAGGACTCAGCGTCCTTGCTGAGGTTTGCCCCATCATCATTTAAAAAGACACGCAGAGCTGCTCTGATACCATAATGTCATGACCCAACCTAGACCTTGGCAAGATTTTGTCCTCTTTAAGCCTTAACAAGGCCCGTACAGTTTTGTTTCTAGGGTGCTTATACACCCTAAAATGCATCTTGCCAATTAAGATGTGGATCACCTCTAATAAACCCAGCATCCCTTCTATGCTTTGCTGATGTAGCTTTTGCCTAGGGTGTTACATTATTCCATGCCATAAAACGGATGATGCTTCTAATGTTGCTGACTTATTCTTTAGGGAGATTGTGAAGTTACATGGCATGCCCAAGACAATTATTTCTGATACGGATGTTAAGTTTTTAAGTTACTTCTAGAAAACATTATGGGATAAGTTAGGAACTAAGTTGTTATTTTCAACTACTAGTCGCCCTCAAATTGATGGTCAAACAGAAGTTGTGAATAGAACTTTATCTACTATGTTGTAGGCTATTATTAAAAAGAACATCAAAGTGTGGGAGGATTGTTTGCCACATGTTGATTTTGCTTATAATTGTTCTTTTCATTCTACTACAATGTATTCACCGTTTGAAATTTTTTATAGTTTTAATTCTTTAACCGTATTGACTTTAACTTCATTACCTGTTTCTGAGTGTGTTAACTTAGATGGTAAGAAAAAGATTGAAATTGTTAAACAGATACACAAGATGACGAAGTTTAACATCGAGCAAAGAACTGAGCAATATGCTAAATAAGCCAACAACGGGAGCTAGTCTTTAAAGGTATGGTTACATATGCGTAAGGAACGATTTTCAAAACTAAGGAAATCTAGGTCTTTTCCATGTCTTGGAATGGATTAATGGCAGTGTAAACAAGCTGGATTTGCCTAGTGTACAGGTAATGATTTGAGGACAAATCCTCTACAAGAGGAGGGGAATAATGAGATTGAGGACAAAATTGTCTCAAGCACATGGGGCGAGGTATATTCAGATCCCATTCAAGTTTCCATTGAACTCGTCACAAGAGTTCGAGCTAAGAAATTCATAGAAGCGCATAATGGGTTGATTCAAGCAACTTGGGCTCCATTAAACTTGTGGAGGCCTGTTGCAGGAATCGCACATTATCAATGCATGATTCAAACTTTTTAAGTTTTCAAATAATCACATCCATGAAATAGAAAGTTGGCTTACATATTATGGTGGAAAAATTTACTAGTTTCTTTTCTGGATACTTTCTCGTTTCTTGAGAAGGCTACTAGAGAAACAAATCAATTATTTCTCTTTTAACTGCCTAGGGATGAGGCATATTCAGATCCTATTTAAGTTCCCGTCGGACCTGTTATAAGAGCTCGAGTAAAGAAATTCAAAGAAGTTTTTTGATGCATTGGTGAGAGAGTTAATTCTCTTTGGTTATTTACGAACTCTTTGAACTTATCGGATTTCCGTAGTGTTCAAACTCTTGACTTATCAATCAGACCACTCATAGCTGATTGTGGCGTCTTCACATACCAAGGTTCGTGCTTTCAATAAGCATTGTGTCGAGGTTCCATTCCATTCCTGGTTTAGATTCGATCTTGGGAACTAAATTGATTAGGGTCACGTCAGTTCTTGACGAGGTTCGTATCATTTAGTATCAGAGCCTAGGCTCCAAGGTCAGATCCACCTATCTTTGTTGTTTTTCATTCTTGTTTGAATTATTTTCATCCTTATTCTAATATCTATAAAAAAGAAAAAAGAAAAAAAAGTGTCGTGAACAGTGACTCGTGAACAGTGTTTGTGTGAATAGTGTCGAGTGAGCAGTATTTTCGTGAACAGTGCCGCGTGAATAGTGTTTAGGCGACCAGTGTTGTTAGGGTTTCCTTTTAAATTAATTTTTCTTCCTTGTGGTTTAATTCTCCTTAAATCCACAAGTTTTATTTATTCATTTTTCTAAAAAAAAAAAGAATCTCCAATATTCTTTATTTCTTTTTTTTTTCATTATTTGTGTTCTTGAAGTCTAAAATAAGTTTTACCCCACAGGTGAAAATTTTGCCAAAAATCAAAAATCGACTTTTGTATACATTGCCTTCTTACACTTGAAATTAAATTTTCCTTAGTGTCATTTTTGTGAATTGCTATTGAAATCCTGATATTGGTTTTATTAGTTTAATAAGAACCAAGTGAGGATTATTAAAAGTGGAAAAAGGCAAGAGAGTGTGAGCATATTAGAGAGTAAAAGCCAATTAATTTGAGTGAAACACGAGTGGAATTGAGTGAGTCCTTTTTCTTAAGTGAAACACGTAAGGGAGTGAGGTGGAATCCTTCCACATTATTTCTAACTTTCTTTTGCAGATAATAGGTCTCACAACCTAGAACGAAACACAAATGAAGAGGATCAATTCACAACTACTCAGAATTTACAAATTTAAGCATTGATGGGAGAGATGAGAAGGATGATGAGGGCTGAATTAGAGCTCATACATGAGTGTTTGGATCAGGTGGAGAACACACGTGCAGGGCAGCCACAACCTATTCCCTAAGCACGTATGAGAGAAAGAGCTCCAACTAAAGGAGAGATTGATGACTATTATAGAGATGAGTATGATGAGGGTGAGGACTCAATGGGTAGCTATAGGAGAGACGGACAAGGTAGGAGAACTAAGAATAGGGATGATGGATTAAGTAGTATAAAGTTAAAAATTCTATCTTTTCAAGGAAAATTCGACCGAGAAGCATACCTTGAAGGGGAAAAGAAAAATGGAGTTCATATTTGACTGTCACAATTATTCAAAGGCAAAAAAGGTAAAATTGGCTGTGATTCAGTTTTCTGACTATGTTATTACTTGGTGGGATCAGCTTGTTGTAAATAGGAGGCGAAATAGAGAACGTCCAATTGAGACATGGGATGAATGAAATCATTGATGAGAAGGTGTTTTGTACCTAACCACTATTATCGAGACTGGTACAAAAAATTACAACGTCTTACACAAGGTAACCGAAGTGTTGAGGATTATTAGAAAAAAATGAGGATTGCCATGATTAGAGCAAATGTGGAGGAGGATAGAGAAGCTACTATGGCTCGATTCTTAAATGGTCTTAATCGGGAAATTGCAAATAAGGTTGAGTTGCAACATTATATGGAGATTGAGGAGATGGTCCACAAAGCCATCAAGATTGAGCAGTAACTCAAGATGACGGGTAACACTCGTGCAGCCCCAAGCTCGAGTTCCACTCCTTAGAAGTCTAGCTATGTGAAACGAGACGAGAGGCCACAAGCATCTACTGCACCTAAGTAAATAACCGAGCACTCCAAACACAATTCACAAGGTAACACCGTGACTCTTACTATTAGGAATCGTGACATTAAGTATTTTAAATATCAAGGCAGGGGGCATATCGCAAGTGAATGTGTGAATAACAGAGTTATAGTGTTGCGGGACAATGGTGCGATTGTAACTGAAGATGAAATAGAAGAAAATGAGGTGTCGCCATTAGAGGACGTCGAAGGTGAAGAGTATATAGCCCATAGGGAATTGACTTTAGTAGCGAGGAGAGTTTTGAGTGTGGAAGTAAAGGAAGACGAAACAGTGCAGTGGAAAAATATTTTCCATACTAGGTGCTATGTTCAAGACAAAGTATGTAGTATGATTATTAATGGAGGAAGTTGTACTAATGTTTCTAGTACTATCATGGTAGAGAAGTTAGAGCTTCCGACACTGAAACAACCACGGCCATACAAACTACAATGGTTAAATGACAGTGGTGAGGTGAAAGTGAACAAGCAGGTATTAGTGACTTTTCGGATTGGCAAGTATGAAGATAAGGTGCTTTGTGATGTAGTGCCAATGCAGGCTGGACACTTGTTACATGGGGCGCCTTGGCAATTCAACAAACGTGTGAAACATGATGGCTTCACCAACAAATATTCATTTGTATTTAATCAACGCAACATCACTCTTGTTTCATTGACACCAAAGCAGATTTATGGAGACTAAGTGAGCCTACAGAGAGAGAGTAAGAAAAAGAAAAAGAGAGGAAAAGAGAGTGAAATTCAAAAAGATGCTGAAGAAAATGTGAAAGAAAAACCAAAGAAAAATACGGCCATTGAGCGAAAATTAGATGGAAAACAAAAGAATTTTTATGCGAGAGCGAGTGAGATAAAAAAAAGCATTGTTTGCACATCAACCGATGATTGTACTTTTGTACACAGGTGTATTTTTGAACACTAACGAATTTGACCTTACTTTGCCTAGCTCTATTACTTCTCTTTTGTAGGAGTATGAGGATCTCTTTCCTAAGAAAACACCAAATGGTTTGCCTCTAATCTGAAGGATTGAGCATCAGATTGATTTTGTGCCTGGTTCAACCATTCCAAATAGACCAGCCTATAGAAACAATCTAGAGGAGACCAATGAACTTCAAAGGCAGGTTAATGAATTAATGGAAAAAAGGTACGTGAAAGAAAGCATGAGTCCATGTGCAGTTTCTGTTTTATTAGTTTCTAAGAAGGATAAGAAGTGGAGAATATGTGTTGACTGTCGAGCCATCAACAACATAACGGTAAAGTATCAACATCCCATTCCTAAGCTAGATGACATGCTTGATGAATTACATGGATCTTGTGTATTTTCCAAAATTGATTTGAAACGTCGATATCATCCGATTAGAATGAAAGAAGAAAATGAATGGAAACTGGTTTTAAAACAAAATATGGATTGTATGAATGGTTAGTCATGCCTTTTAGTCTAACTAATGCCCCGAGCACTTTTATGAGTCATGTCTTGCGAGCTTTTATTGGCAAGTTTGTTGTTGTTTATTTTGATGATATCTTCATTTATAACAAAAACATAAACGATCATGTAGTACATTTGAAATTTGTCTTAGAAAAGAAAATTTGTTTGCTAATCTGAAGAAGTGTATTTTTTTGCACAGAAAAACTTGTATTTCTAAGAATTCTTGTGAGTGCACAGGGTATACAGGTTGATGAGGAGAAGGTACGTGCAATCCAAGAGTGGCCAAGTCTCACAAGTGTAAGTAATGTAAGAAGCTTTCATGGGCTTGCTAGTTTCTACCGACGATTTGTAAAAGACGTTCACACGTTAGCTGCTCACTTACTAAAGTAATAAAAAAAGATGTTGGATTCAAGTGGGGAGAAGCACAAAAGAAGGTATTTCAAATAATCAGAAGCTGACCAATGTTCCTTTATTGTGTTTGCCTAACTTTAATAAAACATTTGAAATTAAATGCGATGCTTCAGGTATTGGTATGGTGCAGTCTTAATGCAGGAAGGATAACCAATTGCTTACTTTAGTGAAAAGTTGAATGGGACAGCCTTAAACTACCCTACTTACGATAAGGAGTTGTATGCATTGGTTCGAGCATCAGAAACGTGGCAGAACTACTTATGAACTAAGGAGTTCATGATTCATACCGATCATGAGTCCTTGAAACACCTTAAAGGCCAACACAAGTTGAACAAGAGACATGTTCGATGGGCAAAATTCATTGAGACATTTCCATATGTCATTCGTTACAAGCAAGGTAAGGAAAACATTGTTGTAGATGCACTTTCCCGCAGGTATGTCTTAATCTTAGCACTTAATGCTAAACTACTTGGTTTTGAACATCTTAAGGAATTGTATGTTGATGACCATGATTTTAGTGTTGAATACCAATCTTGTGAAAAGACCGCAATCGGTAAATATTTTAGGCATAATGGCTATTTATTTCAGGAGAATAAACTATGTGTGCCTAACGGTTCTTTGAGACATTCATTAGTGAGAGAATCCCATGGAGGAGGGTTAATGAGGCATTTTAAAGTTGTAAAGACTCTAGTGGTTTTACATGAACACTTCTATTGGCCACATATGAAACAAGATGTTGAAAAACTCTATGGTAAATGTGTCACTTATAGGCAAGCCAAATTGAAAGTGCAACCTTATGGCTTATACACCCCTTTTCTAATACCTAGTGCACCTTAGACCGATGTTTCGATGAATTTTGTGCTAGGTTTACCTAGGTCTAGATCAGGGAAAGACTCAATTTTTGTGGTTGTAGATAGATTTTCAAAGATAGCACATTTTGTTCCATGCCACAAAATGGATGATGCTTCTAATGTTGCTAACCTATTCTTTAGGGAGATTGGAAAACCTTATGGGCTAAGTTAAGAACTAAGTTGTTGTTCTCAACTACTTGTCATTCTCAAACTGATCGTCAAATAAAAGTTGTGAATAGAACTTATCTACTCTGTTGTGAGCTATCATTAAAAAGAACATCAAAACTTGGGAAGATTGTTCACCACATGTTGAGTTTGCTTATAATCATTCCATTCAGTCTGCTACTAAGTATTCACCGTTTGAAATTGTTTATGGTTTTAATCCTTAAACCCCATTGGAGTTAACTTCATTACCTGTTTCTGAGCTTATTAACTTAGATGGTAAGAAAAAGGTTGAAATTTCTAAACAGATACACGAGAAGGCGAAGTTCAACATTGAGCAGAGAACTGAGCAATAAGCTAAACAAGCCAACAAATGGCAACATAAGCTAGTCTTTGAATCTGGTGATTGGGTGTGGTTACACATGCGCAAGGAACGATTTCCAGGAAAAGGAAATCTAAGTCATTACCTCGAGGGGATGGCCCATTCCAAGTTTTGGAACAGATCAATGACAATGCATACAAACAGTGTAAGTGCTACTTTTAATGTTTCTGATTTGAGTCCTTTTGATGTAGGTGATGATTTGACGACAAATCCTCTTCAAGAGGAGGGGAATGATGAGATTAAGGATAAAACTGTCACAAGCACATGGGATGAGGTATATTCAGATCCTATTCAAGTTCCCATCGGACCCATTACAAGTGCTCGAGCAAAGAAATTCAAAGAAGTTTTTTGATGCAATTGGTGAGAGAGTTAATTCTCTTTGGTTCTTTACGAACTCTTTAAACTTATGTAATTTATGTGGCATTCAAACTCTTGACTTATCAATTAAACCATATATAGCTCATTGTGTGTCTTCACATACCAAGCTTCGTGCTTTCAATAAGTATTGGGTCGAGATTCCATTCCATTCCTGGTTTAGATTTGATCTTGGGAACTAAATTGATTAGGGCCACGTCAGTTCTTGACAGGGTTCGTATCAGTTTCCATTTTAATTGATGTAAGGCATTTAAGTCACTTAGGATTCTAATTTAATTTAGGTTATTTCCTATTTGCTTAGATTATAATTATGATTTGATTTAGATTCTTTCCTATTATCTTAGATTAGGATTCTGATTTGATTTAGATTCATTCTTATTTGTTTAGATTCAAATTCAGATTTGATTTTGGTTTAGGATTTAATTCCAAACGTTCTTGTAACCAACCCTATATAATGTACTTGTATCCAATCAATAGAAAAGATCAGTTTAATATAATTGGTGAGAGAGTTAATTTTATTTGGTTCTTAAATAAACATTTTGAACTTATCGGATTTCCGTAGTATTCAAACTCTTGACTTATCGATCAGATTATCCACAACTAATTATGGCGTCCTCACATATCAAGGTTCGTACTTTCTTTAAATATTGTGTCGCGGTTCTATTCAATTCCAGGTTTAGATTCGATCTTAGGGACTAAATTGATTAGGATCACATCAGTTCTTGAAAGGGTTCGTATTAATTGCCACCGGATCGAGAAATTGAGTTCACAATTAATTTATTACCAGGAACTGCCCCAATTTCAAAGGCGCCCTATAGGATGGCCCCATCAGAATTAGAAAAAAGTTAAAGAATCAATTGCAAGAGTTACTAGAAAAATGCTACATACACCCAAGCCATTCACTATGGGGAGCACAGTACTGTTCATGAAGAAGAAGGATGGATAAATATGAATGTCCATCGACTATCAAGAACTAAATAAGGTGACTATCAAGAACAACTACCCACTTCCATGTATCGATAACTTGTTCGATCAGCTTCAAAGAGCATCAGTATTTTCAAAGATCGATCTATGATCAGGATATCACCAGCTATTCCTAAAACAACATTTAGAGCACGTTATGGACACTATGAATTTGCTATTATGCCCTTTCGTCTAACAAATGCCCTAACAACCTTTATGGACCTTATCAGCAGGGTATTTAAAGACTACTTAGACAAATTTACAATAGTGTTCATGGATGACATGGGTTTACTCACTAACAAAAGAAGAGCATGTTGAGCATTAAAGATCACTCTTCAGACCTTGAAGAAGAAGCAACTTTATGCAAAATTCAAGAAATGTGAATTTTGGCTTGAAAATGTTACATTCCTAAACATACAAGATTTAAAGATAGAATTTTAGCAGTGGAAGCTGTAAGCTAATGGCCCAAACCAACTAATGCAAGATAAGTCAGAAGCTTATTGGATTTAGCTAGATATCACTAAAGATTTATGGAAGGATTCTCTAAGATTGTAATGCCACTAACCCAGTTGATGAAGAGCAACATCAAATTCGTGTAGACACCAGAATGCGAGAAAAGCTTCGGAGAACTAAAACGGCAATTGGTCACCGCCCCAATTCTAGTCATTCTTAACAATGTTGAGGAATTTGTCATTTATAGTGATGCCTTAAAAAATGGCATAGGATGCATCCTTATGCAGAACGGAAAATTAATTATATATGCTTCCAGAGCCAACAAAGATTTGAAAGAATACAAAAAAAATATCCAACAAAGATTTGAAGTTGGCAGTGACGGTATACACATTAAAAATTTGGCATCACTATTTAATGGGAGAGCATTGTAAGATTTACACTAATCATAAGAGCCTCAAATACTTCTTTATACAAAAAAAGTTAAATATACGACAATGGTGTTGGCTAGACTTGTCAAAGACTACGACTGTGAAATAAACTATCATCCTAGAAAAGCAAATATGGTGGCAGATGCACTAATTCGAAAGTCAAGCCTGTCAGCTTTAAAGATTCTACCTAAGCCATTTCAAAATGGTATATGCAAGGTGGAGATTGAGCTAGTAATAGGAAAATTAGCCTACATAACACTTCACTCGACCTTATTAGAAAAGATTAAGAAGGGGTAGAAAACTTATTCCTACTTTAAGAACTTGAAGATAAAAGCCAACTCAAAGAAGGAGACGTCATTCAAGAAGTTAGAAAAGAGAATCATCTTGTTCAAAGATAGGATATATGTACCAAATAATGAAGATCTGAAGAAAAAAATACTACTTGAAAATCATACAATCCCATATTCATTTCATCTTGGCACAATAAAAATTGACAAAGACCTGAAGAAGCATTATTAGTGGCCAAGAATGAAGAAAGATATAGTTAAGTTCGTGGTACGATGTCTCACTTATCAACAAATCAAAATAGAGCACCAAAGACCAATAGGACTTCTGGAATCTAATTAAATTCCCAAATGGAAGTGGGAAGAAATTACAATGGACTTCATTATTGGTCTTCTGAGGACTACAAAAATGCATGATCCCATTTGAGTAATCATTGATCAACTCAAAAATCATGCTGACCTTTTACCTATTCGAATGACATATGCCATAGACCAGCTTGTAAAAATATACAAAAAGAGAATAGTAAGACTACCTTTTCTATTATCTTTAACCTAGATACAAGGTTCACCTCAACATTGCGGGAAATGTTATTTAGAGCTATAGAAGCAAAATTAAAATTCAGTACAGTATTTCATCCTTAAACAAATGGCCAATCAGAAAGAATAGTTTGGACACTAGAAGATATGTTATGGGGATGTGTCATCGACTTTCAAGGATCATAGAGTAAGTGCCTACCATTGGCTGAATTTGCCTATAATAATAGCTATCAGGCAACATTGGTATGGCACCGTATGAAGCTTTATATGGTAGAAAATATAGGTCACCTATTCATTGTGATAAGATGGGACAGCAAAGGTATCTTGGACCTAAGTTGATTACTATCTCATCTGAGGCAATCGAGAAAATACATCAAAGATTACAGGTAGCTAAAGTCGACAAAAACGTTAGACAGATAAAAGGTAAAGGCCTTGGGAATTTCAAGTCAGTCATAAAGTATTTCTAAAAGTTACTCTAGTAAAAGGATCAATGAGGCTTGGAAACAAAGCAAAATTAAGTTTGAGGTTTATTGGGCCATTTAAATTACTCGAACGTGTTGGGAATGTTTCCTATTGAATTGTACTACCACCATCGTTATCAAGGATACACAACATCTTTCATATATTTATATTAATAAAATATGTTCTAGACTCCTCTTATGTGCTAGATTATAAGCCTTTTCAACTAGAAGAATACTTAACATATGAAAAACGTCCAATTCAAATTCATAATAGAATGATAGAGGAGTTAAGGAACAAGAAGATCCCTCTAGTTAAAATAGCTTGGTGGAAGAGGCAACATGGGAAGATGAGAAAGCAATGAAGAATAAATATCCTTAGCTATTCAATAAGTAAATTTCAAGGATGAAATTTTCAAAAAAGGGGATGAAATTGTGAAGTAAAACTTTCTCACTAATACAATAATAATATTATTAATAATATAAAATATTTATGGCAGTAAATTCTAGAGTAATAATGACATTAGTGGTGACATAAGCAATAATGCAATAAGAGATGTTTGTAGAAATATTAAGAATTCTAGAATTTAGTATGATAT
This sequence comes from Atalantia buxifolia, assembly GCA_030444775.1. Lineage (NCBI taxonomy): Eukaryota > Viridiplantae > Streptophyta > Magnoliopsida > Sapindales > Rutaceae > Atalantia > Atalantia buxifolia. Next base: position 30,998,609 of record CM059835.1, read on the forward strand.
TTATGGAAGTTTAAATCTCAACCATTAATTGAGAATTATAGTAGCAAAATTCTAGCCATCCATTGGCCTTAGGAAATCCTATAAATACCCTTAACGCTTTCATTTTCCATATCATCTTAGAACTTCTATCCTTTTTTTTCTAAGTATTAACATCAAATAGTAGAGAAATCCTTAAGATATAAGGGTCTAGAGAAGTTAAAGATAAGAGGTAAGTAACATTTCAACTGCAACGTAGGGACAAAGTTGTTTTTATACTTAAATTCAGCTTTAAATAATTCTTTATATTGTGATTGTTTATTACCTAATTTTTTTATGGTCAATTGTGCCGCTTATATTATGATATTTTCATATTTAATTCTTATATGGTCGGCTATGCCAACTATGTTATGATATTTTCTTATTTAATCTGTATATGGTCAATTATGCCACCTATATTGTGATATTTTCTTTTCTAATTTTTATACGGTTGGCTATGTCGCCTATATTGTGTTATTTTCTTATCTAATATTCATATTATTGGCTACGCCACTTACTCTGTGATACTTTTACTTAATTATTCTATGGTCAGCTCTGCCGCCTATATTGTGTTATTTTCTTATCTAATATTCATATTATTGGCTATGCCACTTACTCTATGATACTTTTACTTAATTATACTATGGTCGGCTCTGCCGCCTATATTATAATCATATTTTGTTTAGTCTCTATATGGACGGCACTACCGCCCATATTAAAGATGGTTGTCTTTAAAAGGCTTTGTGTGTTGGCTCTATTGTGCATCTAGGAACTTTACATGGTTTGACATAAGTTGCATTAGATGCATGTATTTTATGGTTACTTTATAATGAAGACGTTTTAAAATGAATTTTGAAAAGGTGGGTTGTTGTACTACCAAGTGGCAAATTTTCCAAAGTGGGCAAGCCCTTAAGATTAAGTAAAAATTAATCGTTTAGGGATAACGATACATAACGCCCAAAAGATCAACTAATTAGGCCGAAGGCATGTTGTTTTAAAGAATAGGAAAATTATCATTCGTATACCTGATATTTGCTCTGTTATAAAAAATACTACAACACTTTGACACTATATCAATCGTCTACCCTAAATTGACAAAAGCTATCTGCTGGCCACTAAGCCGTTAGCTGTCATTTGAAAGTTAACGAATTTATAGCCAATTGATGATTTTACCCTTGAAACTTAAATTAAAGTAAAGAAAAATTATTACTTGTATACTCTTAAATTCTCTTATTATCACTTATATACCCTTAAATTATCACTTGTATCATATAAAAAGACTAAATTACCTCTTTGACGTCATCATATTTAAACGAAAACTAATGGTTTAGTGGACGGTAGATACATTTTGTCAACTTAGGGTGGACAATTAATATACCCTCAAAGTATTGTAGTATGTTTTATAACGGAGTAAACTAATGGTATACGAATGATAATTTCCCAAAAGAATAAAAGTGCTAGCCTTGTAGTGCAACATACCTAGGACCCTAATAAAGTTGTTTTGTAAACTTAATGTTCATAAGGTCATGTACGTGCATAAAAAGTAATACATGCATCAAGTGTTATGTCACTGGGCAATAGCTCATGCAATCCTTACATTGCAAGTAAAAATGAGTGAGGCAAACTAATGCTGAGTCCCAACAAAGGCGAAGTGAAAATGGGCATAACAAACCTTGAGTTTTATGATGGGTTGAGCTGTGTCTCTATCAAAACATAAATGTCATAAGTTGATTTATATAGTCACCAAGTCTTTTGAGATATATACTAAGGAATCTCTGTATGTCTCCTATATTTTGTAACAAAGTTTTTATATCTTAAATTTATGTAAAAAAAAATTTTGAGAATATGTATTTATATTAAAAGTAATGAGGTTTCAAATATTCTTAAAATAGATCACCTTATAAAAGTGGGGTGTTACACTATGTATTTGATGTCATACATATAAAATTCACATTCTTATGTAATAAACTATACTTAAATATCATTACATGTTCAAATGTTGTGGCTATTTTAAAAATTATAATGATATTTCAATGAAACCGGCAACCTTTTACTGCACAAAAATATAAACCAGAAGTTACATGCACCTTTTAACTAGCCACTTATAGCAGCTCATATAATATAGTTAACAAAATTAACAACAACAGTCCATAGCAATATTAACAAATTATGTCTTAATAAGTTACAAACATAAACATGCAGAATTTAAATCATGCCATTATAACATGATCATGATCTTTTTCATATAATCAATACATATAAACACATTATCGTTATCCATTTTCATGATTTTGTGATCAATAAATTTCTTTGGCATGTACATGATAGATATTTTTTTTTAAATAAGCAGCAGAATAGGTTTTGGACAAATATTTTTCAAATCCAACAATTGGCATATGTGACAACATAAAAATATATACTGAACAATATAGATTGGAGATGGCTTTGATACCATATGATAAAAGTTTTAATTGAAATACTAAGTAGGCAACCTAAGAGGGGGGTGAATTGGGATTCTAAGAAATTAAGCAACTAAAACTTAATGAAATATAAACTAAGCAACCAAATTCAAAATAAATTAATTAATGCGTAATGAAAAATAAGGAGATAGGGTAAGAGAGAGCAAATACTCGATTTTTACTTAGCTTAGCCAACCGTGCCTAAGTTCACGCCTCCAAGATCACCGGGCTTGAGGATTTTACTAAGCAAGCCTTGGAGGCTTCAATAACTCTTACAATTGACTTCCAAGGTGTCAATAGATCTTTACAGCAAGAGATTATCCCAAATTTCTTAACCCAAGTGTATACCAACACTTACAACTTCTCAAGGATAAAGATTACAAATGAATTTTCTCTCACGCAATGTGTTTGATTACAAATGAATGCTTAATGTGTGGATCAAAGAAACAAAAACAGGTTTAAAGCTCAAGAATAGTTATATGCTCAGTAGCAAGCTCAATGATAACTCTTAGATCTAACTTTGTTTGAATTTGATTGAGCTATTTTGTAGTTGGAGCTGAAAACTAGTCGTTGTTGACTTCCTGAGAGAAATCGTATTGCCGTTAATTGCTATCAGTTTATCGTTTTGATTAATCCAAATGACTGTTGTGCTGAGATTTCAAGTAGTCGGTTCACCGTTTGAAGTTATCGGTTAGCCACTTATTTCCAAGGACCTGCAAAAAAATTTTGGCCATACGTTCTTGCTAAATGGTTCATGGTTAGAATCCAATTATTTTCTAGAAATTATCGGTTCACCGTTGTTCGTAATCAATCTTATAAACTGACATTAAGTGTGAAATGAAACAAAAAAATTTGGAAATCACACATAACACTAGTAAATTGAAGGAAAAATGAGTAAATCAATGTTGGAGTGGCTAAATGCTCTTCAAATAAATAAATAAATAAATAACTTAGAAAAATGGCAAAGAATTTGTAAATTGACATTAAGTGTGAAATGGAACAAAAAATTCATAAAGCACATATAGGACTAGTAAATTGAAGAAAAAAATAGATAAATTAATATTGGAGTGCTAAATTGGTGTTTAGAATTATAAAAAAAAATTAGAAAAACGATATAAAAATTATAAAGTGACACTATGTGTGAAATGAAATAAAATTTTTTTCAAATCACATATAAGATTAGTAAATTGAAGGAAAAATGATAAATTAATGTTGAAGTGATAAATTAGTCTTCAAAATTGTAAAAAAAAACAAAATTTACGATAATGACATAAAACTTGTAAATTAATATTAAGTATGAGATAAAATAAAAAAAAAATTGTACAGCACACATAAGACTACTAAATTGAAGGAAAAAATGGTAAATTAATATTGGAGTGGTAAATTGTTCTTTAGAATTATAAAAAAAATAAAAACTTAGAAAATAACTTAAAACTTGTAAATCGACATTAAGTGTGAAATAAAATAAAAATTTTATAAACCACACCTAGAACTAGTAAATTGAAGGAAAAAGCATAAATCAATGTTGGAGTTGTAAATTGATCTTCAAATTGTAAACAAAACAAACTTGTAAATGTTACGTAAAATTTGTAAATCAATGTTAAGTGTCAAATAATCACATAAATTTGATAAATTATACATAAGACTAGTAAATGTAACATATAACTTGAACAAAAAAGGATAATTACCTAATACTTAGATAACTGGTTTATTTAGAAATAATTTTGAAGATTTTTAATTCAAATCTAACAGTCCACGTCCATTGCGGCGTTATACAATGACCCTTTTAACTTTTTAATTGCTAGTTACTCTAAAACACAACGTTTTGAATTTTTTAAAATAAGAAAATACTTTAAAATTAGGTTAAAGTTGGTCAAATTAAAATTTCTATCCCCAAATTCTTGACGGATAAAATTTATGTCATGACTCTATCATACACTTATGATAGACAAAAATTCTATCATAAGTTCTCGATATACGATAAATCTATCACGAGCAGTCCTATTTTTGTGGTATAAGTAGAATCTGTCATAAAGTGTGTGTTATCTATTGTCAATTTTTTTTATAGCATCATAGAATAACTTATATTTATATCTTTTTTAAATCCATATGATGATCACATAAATACATATAATATGACTAAAAGGACCTTTTTTCAAAATAATCATACAAAAAAATCTAAAAAAAATCTCAAATATTTTATTAATTAGAAAATTTATTTATAAGAAATAATTTAAAAAATATGCTTTAATGACACATAATCCCAATAGAATTGGCTTTGATGAAGTTAAATTGTAGTGTTTCGTAGTAGTTCTTAGTAATCTTACAAAGTCATTATCTTGTGATATTTGTTCTTCTCATTAATAAATAATTTATTTTTAGAACATGATAGTATCTTTTCTTTATGGTATTATTTTTTGCTTGTAGAGGGATGTCAAAATTTTATTTGAAAAAATAGCAAAACTAAATACGTATGTGATAACTTGATTTTTGTCACATCTCTTTGACGACAAAGAATTAGCGTAAGAGAAATGCCTTGGATATTTCACGATTAGAATAATTCAAATTTTCATGATTTAAGTTTGGAAAAATTATGATTTTATTATTTTAAACTTAGAATTCATTTTTCTTTTTTATACCCCTTAAGAAGATATGGAAAAATAATCGCGGTTACATAAACCAATATTTGGGGATTCTCTAGGTATATAATTTCTTTCAAATAAAAATTGACAGATCATTTTACCATAAATAAATGGAGCTTGAACAACTAATATTAGTAAAAAAAAATATCAGCCATTGAGTTGCCTGCCTTCCCTATAAATATGAAAGTATTGGTGCTAAAATATAGGCTCTGTATTAAAGGCATGAACCATGAGAAACGTGATTTTGGATTGTGATAAAGGATGAAAAGAAGATCTCGAAGAATCAGCCTCAGCTACCTAAATTGCTCGAGAGTAACAAAAAATTATCTTATATAAAATATCAAAGTCGCCATGTGTCTCTATGGGACTACAAAACAGTGACAACCACGTAAGCACCATTAGACCACGCTATTACCATACAATCCTCACCTAAACTATCTCTAAAATATCTCCTTGTGAGCGACCAACGTTGGGATTGAGAAAGGGGAACCATGGACAAAGCCATTTGCACCATCCCCTGTGAAATCAAGTGCTCCTCAGCCTAATTGGTTCATTCAAAATGGGCCAATTAGAGTTAAGGGCACACTACTGGCATAGATTGTCCCTAAATGGACAATTAACTGACCAGTAAACTTAAGGGCCTCCACAAAAAGAACCAAATTACTCTTAAAACTTTACATGAGGAAGGGGATCACCAGTAACATCTTGCCACGTGTCCAAAAAGACATAAAGATGCCTTAGGACACTCCATCTAAAAAGGTCAAGCTAGTCTCACTAAGAAAGTAAGTTCACTCACACACAAAACTCTTAAACTCTCTTATTCTAAGATTTCTCTATAAACCCCTCACCTCTTTCAAACTTCCACTGATTTGATTGTTGGAGCCATCGCTAGCCACTGCCAACACTGCCTCTAATGACTATTTCTTGTGATTTCAAGTTTGTCTCAGCCATCATCGTCTCCAGAAAACTACTTCTAAATAACCATCTCCATCTTCACCAGAAAATCGCTCTTTGTAGAGAAGCTCTCATAGTGTTTTAGACTAAACCAAAATTAGACAAAAACAAAAGGTAATGAATCTCTATACCGAATATTAATTGTATATATACAATTCAACCGTTGTAAAGTTCACGGAGGTTGGATTTTTGAATTCCTCAATCAAACCAAAGTGGAAAACAAATCACTTTACCAAATAAACATTTCACCACTCCTTAGAAGAGCAAATCTCTTTCAGCTTAATAACTGCAAATAATTCAGCATAAAATGAAGTATCGTGACCTAAAAGCATTGCAAACACATAATCAAAAGGCACCATTGATTGAAACTTTTGAAAACAACACCATCAGTTGAGGGCCAAGGATTCCCCTTAACTAGACCATTAATGTTGACGTTAATCCGAGGGCACCTAAGCAAATGCTAAAAAAACTATCAAAATATTTGGAGCCAAATGAAGAGGGAGATTGATCCTCTCAAACTATGAAAAATTGAAATATGTGATTTAAACTAGCAACATAACTTGGTAATTTTACATCTAATTAACATATTTTTTAAATCAATAATACTATATTTATAAAGTTGGTATACAAAGTTTAGTATCTCAAATATATATCACTAATAATTAGGAGCAATGTATTAACTAATAGTTATTTTTATAATCTCCTTAGTTAACTTTTAGCACCAATTATTTAATAATATGTCAAGATGTCACATAACTAGAGATACAACTTTTGTATCATAGTTTGGTATGCACAACATTACTTTTCTATAAATACATTCTTAATTCTAGGGAATTGAGTAATGGTACATGTACCAAAACTCTTTCTATTGACACAAATGAAACTAACAGTTTTTTAAAAAAATTAATCCAAATCAGGCGATGGACCATCACCCACTAAGGGTCAATTTGGCAATAATGTAATTTTTGAAAATAATGAATGTCAATTGTGCTGTAAAAATAATCAGTTATGAAATGAATCAATTAAACGTTTGGTAAAATTTATTTTTTAAAAGCAATCATATCTATTTCGTAAATCTTACCATATTAAGCTATTATAAGGATACAAATGACTTAAGTGGACAAAATGATGAATAAATTTTATTTACACATTTATAAATATGTATATATGAGTAATGTTGCAAAAAATTTATTTACGCATTTGTAAATATGTATATACAATGAGCAATGCTATACTTCCTAAATAAGCAAAGCATATATTTGATAACAAAAGAGAAAAATTAATTTATTAATTTTTATTTTTTTATCTCACTATAATGGATGATGACGGTGATGGTGATGGTGATGATGATGATAATCTCCTTATATTTAATAATTTTATTTCCTAATTAAATAAGTATACTTTTTCATTTTTGCAATATTTATAAGTATATGAAATTGCATTATATATAAAACTAATTTTCAAAATTATATTTTGAAAAGTTACTCCTTTCTTACTTTTCAAAATCTATTGTTCGATAAGTTGATTTTTCCACAAATAATTATTAAAATAATTTACAAAATACCAATTTAGTTATTAGTTTTTCAAAGTCACTTTGGAGCCTCTCAAAAGCAATCTAAACAAGCCTCAATACCTTTGTTGTCAAACCAGATGAAACTTATTGGTTAGATTCATTTTACTACCATCGCCCACCTAAATAACAATTTTGGTAGTTTGGTTTAACAGATTCTATGTATATATAACATTTTTATAATGAATTTGTGTCTCTCCTTGAAACTATCAATATTTTTCAATCAAATCTTAAGATAGTAAATATAACTACCCATTAATTTTTTTTTAATATATATTCAATCAAAAATTTGATGGGAATATTATTTTAAAAAAATAGTTTTTGAAAAGAAATTTACTTAACACACTCTTTAAAATTATAAAAATATATAATTAGGATTTTACAAGAACCATCAAAATCTTCAATGAGAAATAATTCTCTTCTATTGAGTCTATTTTCCTTTAGATAATCTAACAGTTGTGGATAAATTTGATGAGATTAAGGACAAAACTATCACAAACACATGGGATGAGGCATATTCAGATCCTATTTAAGTTCCCATCGGACCTGTTGCAAGAGCTCGAGAAAAGAAATTCAAAGAAGCACTTAATCGATTGGTTCAAGCAACTTAGGCCCAATTAAATTCGTGGAGGCCGTTGAAGAAATCGCACATGATAAATGCATGATTCAGGCTCTTAAAGTTTCCAAATAATCGCTTCCATGAAATAGGGAGTTGGTTTTCACACTATGGTGGGACAATATATTATTTTTCTTTTTCAGATACTTTCCTGTTTCTTGAGGAAGCTATTATGGAAACAAATCAATTATTTTTATCTTAATCGCCTAGTTTCCATTTAATTAATGTAAGGCAATTAAAGCCAATTAGGATCCTGATTTGATTTAGATTCTTTCCTATCTACTCAGATTAGGATTCTGATTTGGTTTAAATTCTTTCATATTTACTTAGATTAGGATTCTGATTTAGTTTAGATTCCTTCCTATTAGGGAAGATTCAGATTCAAATTTGATTTTTGGTTTAGGATTTATTTCCAAAAATTCTTGTAATCAACCCTATATAACGTACTCGTATCCAATAAACAAAAAAATAAGTTTTTTTTAATGCAATTGGTAAAAGAGTTAATTATCTTTCGATCTTTACGAACTCTTTGAACTTATCGGATTTCCGTGGCGTTCAAACTCTTGACTTATCAATCAGACCATCCATAATTGATTATGGAATCTTCACATACCAAGGTTCGTGCTTTCAATAAGCATTGGGTTAAGGTTCCACTCCACTCCTGGTTTAGATTCGATCTTGGAAACTAAATTGATTAGGGTTGCGTCAGTTCTTGACGGGGTTAGTATCATTTGGTATCAGAGCCTAGGCTCCAAGGTCAGATCCATCTATCTTTGTTGTTTTTCATTCTTGTTTGAATTTTTTTCATCCTTGTTCTAGTATCTATTAAAAAAAAGAAAAAAAAAGTATCGTGAACAGTGTTTGCATGAACAGTACCTAGTGAACAGTATTTTTAGGGTTTCATTTTTAAATCAATTTTACATCCTTGTGGTTTAATTCTCCTTAAATCCACAAGTTTTACTTTCTCCTTTTCCAAAAAAATAAAAGAATCTCCAACCTTCTCTTAAAATCTTTCATTTTTTCCCATTATTTGTGTTTTTAAAGTCTAAAACAAGTTTTATCCCATAGGTGAAAATTTTGCCTAAAATCAAAACTCGACTTTCGTATACATTGCCTTCTTACTCTTGAAATTAAATTTTCCTTAGTGTTATCTTCACGAATTGTTAATGAAATCCTGACACTGGTTTGATTAGTTTGATAAGAACCAAGTGAGGATTACTAAGAGTGGAAAAAGGCAAGAGAGTGTGAGTGTATTAGAGGGTAAAAGCCAATTAATTTGATTGAAACAAGAGTGGAATTGAGTGAGTTATTTTTCTTGAGTGAAACACGTAAGGGAGTGAGGTGAGGTCCTTCCACATTATTTCTAACTTTTTTTTTGCAGATAATAGCTATGTCTCACAACCTAGAATGAAACACAAATAAAGAAGATCAATTTGCAACTACTTAGAATTTACAAATTCAAGCATTGATGCGAGAGATGAGAAGGATGATAAGGGGTGAATTAGAGCTCATACACGAGCGTTTAGATCAGGTGGAGAACATACGTGCAGGGCAGCCACAACCCGTTCCTCAAGCATGTAGGAGAGAAAGAGCTTGAGCTAGAGGAGAGATTGATGACTATTATAAGGATGAGTATGATGAGGGTGAGGACTCGGTGGGTAGCTATAGGAAAGACGGATAAGGTAGGAGAGTTAGGATAAAGATGATGGATTGAGTGGTATAAAGATGAAGATTCTATCTTTTCAAGGAAAATCTGACCTAGAAGCATACCTTGAATAGGAGAAGAAAATGGAGTTCATATTTGACTGCCACAATTATTCAGAGGCAAAAAGGTAAAATTAGCTGTGATTGAGTTTTCTGCCTATGCTATTACTTGGTGGGATCAACTTTTAATAAGTAAGAGGCGAAATAGGGAACGTTCAATTGAGACATGGGATGAAATGAAATCATTAATGAGAAGGTGTTTTGTATCTAACCACTATTATCGAGATTTGTACCAAAAATTACAACGTCTTACACAGGATAGCCGAAGTGTTAAGGATTATTATAAAGAAATGTAGATTGCCATGATTAGAGCAAATGTGGAAGAGGATAGAGAAGCTACCACGATTCTGAAATGGTTTTAATCGGGAGATTGCAAATAAGGTTGAGTTGCAATATTATATTGAGGATTATTATAAACAAATAAAGATTGCCATGATTAGAGTAAATGTGGAGGAGGATAGAGAAGCTACCATGGCACAATTCTTAAATGGTCTTAATCGGGAGATTGCAGATAAGGTTGAGTTGTAACATTATGTGGAGATTGAGGAGATGGTCGACAAAGCCATCAAGATTGAGCAGCAACTCAAAAGGAGGGGTAACACTCGTGCAGTCCCAAGCTCGAGTTCCATTCCTTGAAAGCCAAGTTATGTGAAACGAGACGAAGAGCCACAAGCATCTACTGCACCTAAGCAAATAACCGAGCACTCCAAACACAATTCACAAGGTAACACCGCGACCCCTACTATTAGAAATCATGACATTAAGTGTTTTAAAGGTCAAGGCAGGGGCATATCACAAGTGAATGTGTGAATAAAAGAGTTATGGTGTTGCGGAACAATGGTAAGATTGTAACTGAAGATGAAATGGAAGAAAATGAGATGCCACCATTTGAGGACGTCGAAGACGAAGAGTATATAGCCCCTGGGGAATTGACTTTAGTAACGATGAGAGATTTGAGTGTGTAAGTAAAGGAAGACGAAGCAGTGCAACAGGAAAATGTTTTCCATACTAGGTGCTATGTTCAAGACAAAGTATATAGTATGATTATTGATAGAGGAAGTTGTACTAATGTTGCTAGTACTATCGTGGTAAAGAAGTTAGGGCTTCCAACACTTAAACACCCACGGCCATACAAACTACAATGGTTAAATGACAGTGGAGAGGTGAAAGTGAACAAGCAGGTACTAGTGACTTTTCGAATTGACATGTACGAAGATAAAGTGCTTTGTGATGTAGTGTCAATCCAAGCTAGACACTTGTTACTTGGGCGACTTTGACAATTCAACAAACGTGCAAAACATGATGGCTTCACCAACAAATATTCATTTGTATTTAATCAACGCAACATCACTATTGTTTCATTGACACCAAAGGAGGTTTATGGAGACCAAGTGAGCCTACTGAGAGAGAGTGAGGACAAGAAAAAGAGAGAAAAAGAGAGTGAAATTGAAAAAACGAGGAAAATGTGAGAGAAAAACCAAAGAAAAATACGGTCATGGAGCGAAAGTCTGATGGAAAACAAAAGAATTTCTATGCAAGAGTGAGTAAGACAAAAAAAATGGTTGTTTTCACATCAGTCGATGATTGTACTTTTGTACAAAGAGACATTTTTTAACACTAACTAATTTGACCCTACTTTGCCTAACTCTATTACTTTTTTTTTACAGGAGTATGAGGATGTCTTTCTTGAGGAAACACCACATGGTTTACCTTCAATCCGAAGGATTGAGTATCAGATTGATTTTGTGCCCGAGGAAGCCATTCCAAATAAAGCAGCCTATAGGAGCAATCCGGAGGAGACCAAGGAACTTCAAAGGTAGGTTAATGAATTGGTGGAAAAAGGGTACGTAAGAGAAAGCATGAGTCCATGTGTAGTTCCCGTTTTATTAGTTCCTGAGAAGGATGGGACGTGGAGGATGTGGATTGACTGTCGAGCCATCAACAACATAATGGTAAAGTATTGACATCCTATTCCTAGGGTAGATGACATGCTTGATAAATTACATGGGTCTTGTGTATTTTTTGAAATTGATTTGAAAAGTGGATATCATCATATTAGAATGAAAGAAGGAGATGAATAGAAAACTGTTTTTAAAACAAAATATGGTTTGTATGAATTGTTAGTCATGTCTTTTGGTCTAACCAATGCCCCGAGTACTTTTATGAGACTTATGAATCATGTCTTGCGAGCTTTTATTGGTAAGTTTGTTGTTATTTATTTTGATGATATCCTCATTTATAGCAAAAACATAAATGATCATGTAGTACATTTGAAATCTGTTTTAGATGTACTTAAAAAAGAAAAGTTGTTTGCTAATCTAAAGAAGTGTACGCTTTGCACTGACAAACTTGTGTTTCTAGGATTTGTTGTGAGTTCACAAGGTATATAGGTTGATGAGGAAAAGGCATGTGTAATCCAAGAGTGGCCGAGTTCCACAAGTGTAAATAATGTGAGAAGCTTTCATGGGCTTGCTAATTTCTATCGAGCTCCACATTAGCCGCACCGTTTGAAATTATTTATGGTTTTAATCCTTTAACCCCATTGTATTTAACTCGATTACATGTTTTTGAGCGTGTTAACTTAGATGGCAAGAAAAAAGCTGAAATTGTTAAACAGATACACAAGAAGGCAAAGTTCAACATTGAGTAGAGAACTGAGCAATATGCTAAACAAGCCAACAAAGGGCGACATAAGCTAGTCTTTGAACCTGGCGATTGGGTGTGGTTACATATACGCAAGGAACGATTTTCGAAACAAAGGAAATCTAAGTTATTACCTTGAGGGGATGGCCCATTCCAAGTTTTGGAATGGATCAATGACAATGCATACAAACTGGATTTGCCTGGTAAGTACAATGTAAGTACTACTTTTAACATTTCTGATTTGAGTTCTTTTGATATAGGTGATGATTTGAGGAAAAATCCTCTTCAAGAGGAGGGGAATAATAAGATTAAGGACAAAACTATCCCAAGCACATGGGATGAGGCATATTCAAATCCTATTCAAGTTTCTGTCGGACCCATTACTGAAATGCAAGTTATGCAACCCAAGAGGGGGTGAATTGGGATTTTAAATCTTATGCAATATAATTCGCACAACAATTTAATATATTGCCTTAATCAAATCAAAAACAATAAATTCAATCATGCACAATATTAAAAGAGTAAGGGAAGAGAAAACAAATACAAGGATTTTAACGTGGTTCAGCAATCCCCGCCTACGTCCACGCCTCCAAGCTCACCCGCTTGAGGATTTCATTATTCAAGCCTCCCAAGGCTTCAAATGTTTCCAATTGACTTCCAAGGTGTCAATGGACCTTTACAATCAAATATTATCTCTCCAATCACTTCACCCCAAGTGTTTCTCACACTTGTACACTCACAATTTGATGAGAAATGAAAATTACAACAATGAAACTCTCTTTAAGAGTGGATAAACAAATTATAACTCAATAATGATTCAATAAATAATGATTTACGAATTGGAAACTCAATATATATTATATGATTTTTTTATGCTTGCATTAGTCCTTAAAATGAAGTTGGAGTTGAGTTTTTATAGTTAAAGCCCGAAAACTAGCCGTTATAGACAAATTTACGCAACCAAGCGGTTAGCCGCTTGATTTATCCAGCTAGCAGCTTGTAACAGTGATATTACCGTTAAATTTGAATTTGCTACAGCAACACTATTCACTAAAATTACAGTTTAGCCCAAAACGTTCTATAATTATACTATGGCCCAAAACACCATAAAACTTTGCCAATAGGTCCAATTTTAGAATTTTTAAACAATACTTATTATCCTAAAACTTTTAAAAATTATGATATGGCCCCAAATAAATTAATATTTTTCAAAGAGGTCCTTTTTAAAATTAACGTAATATTATAATTTTCAAAGTTTTCAAAACCTTTCACTTTAGTCCAAAATTTGAAAATATAATATTTTCCTCAGGCGGTTAGCCACTTGCTCTCTGTCCAATTTTGGATTTCAAATGTTTAGATTACATTCAGGTCCTCATACTTCTATAAATTATAGTATGGCCCAAAACGTTTCAAAACTTTACAAATAAGTCCAATTCTGGAATTCAAAATAATAATTATCAAAATCAAAGATTACAAAACTTTTCATTTAAGTTCAAATTACTCAAATCCACAAAGTACTCTATCTTATAAATATAAAACCTTTTAGTTTATGAAAAGTAATTATTGAATTAATCTCTTGTCTTCTCAAATGGTAAATCATGCATAAATTAAATCATACCAGCTTTACAAGAATTTGTCGCAATAATTTTTCCGTTGAGCTCTAAACTTTATTTTTTGATTTCGCCGTTGTCCGATGAGTGTCTTGAGCTTGATTCACTTGCATAAATATTATCCTTTCAAAACTAGTGAAAATGTGAAATACAATGTTTATTATTTCACTTAAGACACATGTTTGTTATCATCAAAATTACATTATGTGTCGCCCTTTAGACTAACAATCTTTCTCTTTTTGATGATGACAAACATCTCATGTATTTTAATATTTGTACTCCCCCTTAATACATGGCATATATAATTAAACATATAAATTAAATTTAAGATAAAACTCCCCCTTAATATTTCAAAAACTATGCACAAATACTTCAAGATCAAAATATATATTATATGTCTCCGTATTCAAAATACATGATCTCTCCCCCTTCATCATCAAAATTACTAGAAAACCATGCTAAGACCGATAATATGTTAATGGTTAATCAAGAAACATATAATAACCAAACATCCAATTAACCATAAAATGATCATGAATCATCATGCCATCAAAAGAATGCTCAAAATGCATATTATCCAAAATCATATTGTATGCTCCCCCTAAATATGTGGCCAATTAAAATCTTTAACCAAAATGATATTATCTAAAAACTTATCATATTTATCTCCCCTTTCATCATAAAAATAGATAGATGCAATCGAAATAAGATAATTAAAAATAATTCGATGAAGATATTACCCATTTTGTGCGAGTAAAAGTTCGGTAGAGTCCCCCCTTAAAAATTAACAAATCCTCAAATACACAACATGGTTAAAAACACTTCCATATAAGTTTAAACAATTATAATAAACCAACAACTCCAATTCTTCAAGCTACACACATATAATCATCAATCATCAAATTCAATATGAATTCCCCCAACACTTGTAACAATTTTATCCGAGGATCCCATAATCATATTCGAATAAAACACCTTAACTAAATTTTTCATAGTATTTTTCCTTAATAACTAAAACATTTTTCCAGCCCATAGCAATGAGAAAATGACTAAGAGATTTGTCACAAATTTCTAAATTCGTCAAATTACGAAGATTAATCAAAATAAGGAGCGATAACCGACCTCGACATAAAATTGTCGTGAAACCATCTCCGAAGAGGTAGCTGCTGAAAGTGGGTTGATATGAACTCTGTATTATCTCCATAATCATCCTTATGTCTCTTGGCCACTTGTTTGCTCTTGGATTTTTCACCACCCACCATTGTTGGAACGAAAACAAGCTTAAAAATCTAATTTCGGGTTTACAAAAAAATTGAGTGAAATGGATTTGTTTGAGCCAAGAAAATTAATCCTAGAGATGATTGAAGACTATAAAAGATGTTGATTGGATCAAAAATAGGCTAAAGGAAGCTTGAAAAAGAAGAGAGAGAAACGGGTAGAGCTAGGTTTTTTATTTTAGGTTTTATGTGGAGAGTTGATGAAATGAAGTTTTAAAAGCGAAAATTGAAGGAGTAATGGATGAATAATGATTTGAATGACTGATTTTGGCAAGAAAATGAGTAAAAGATGAAGAAATTTGAGAGAGAAATGGAGAAGTACTATTCACACGTGAGAGAGAAAGATGAACAAGTGAAGAAATGATGATTGGGAAGTGTTTAATGAAAGTTGAATGTATGGGTATTGATTTGAATCATTGATTTTGGCATAAAAATGGTTGAGAAATGAAGAGAGTTTGAATGGAAATGGAGGAGAGTGTTCATGGTTTTGGAGAGTGAGAGGAACGAAGAAGCACAAGTGAAGAAGAAAGGCAAACAAAGAAAAAAAAATGACAAACCCGTGACCAAGCGGCTAGCCGCTAGCCGCTTGTCCTCGGGTTTAAGGACAATTTCCAAGCGGCTAGGCTAGCCGCCTAGTTACCGTCCATCTGCACTTTAGTTGCTTTCCGGCTAATTTTGACCAATCCCGCGATCATTTCGTGATCCCGAAACATCTCAAGAGCCAATTTAATGCATGAATCATGATTTTAAACATTTAAAACATGATTAATTCAAACAAATAATTCATCCATCAAGCATATATCATGAAGCACATTCACATTAAAAATTTAATAAATCAAACACCTCACATATTTATCATGCTCGAACACTTTATAAACATCAACAATCACCAAGCAAATAATTTTAATAGATTCAATAGCATAAATAGAGATGTTAATCTGAAAATTTCATCATCCCAAGTTCATGCCGAATTTTTGAAAATTGTTCTTCGCAAAGAGGTTTTGTAAAAATATCGGCAAGTTGTTTTTCCGTAGAGATAAATTCTAATGCAATATCACCTTTTTGAACATGATCTCTTAAGAAATGATGTCTAATCTCTATATGCTTGGTTTTAGAGTGCTGAATGGGATTCTTTGAAAGATTTATGGCACTAGTATTATCACACTTAATGTTATGATACCAAATGAAATGTTAAATACTTACTAAGATTAAAAGACCATCACTTATAATCAATAAGGCAATAATTGTTACCAAAAACAATAAAATCATCTTGCCTCATTATTTTTGCTTAGACCATGATCAAGTGATTATCCTCACAAGCTTCATCAAGGAACTCTCCACCATTCCTTGTTTGTGGTACCTACAAAAAAAATATTCAAGTTGTGTGCTTTGGTACCCAAATATTCTTGGGTCCTTGAGTGCTAACAATGGTTCCTTTTGAAACCCAAATACACTTTGCTCTATAATATGCATTTCTTTTAACTAGACATCTATTTTTCATGTGACCATTTTGATTGCAGTAATGACATAGTAGTTCTTATAATACTTTTGTTTCAAATTAGGCTTATAGCCAATACCTCCTTTGTCAAACACACATTTTTGTGAATTAAGCAAGTTATCCAACATCTTTTGCCCATTTGTGAATTTTAACACAATTTGATTTATCTCATTACTCTTCTTCTTAAGCACTTCATTTTCTTTCATTAATTCATCAACATGTGATTTCTCATGCTCATATGAAGTACTTTATTTGCATTTAAATGATGCAAACCTATTATGTAACATTTCATTATCTAATTCCAATTCTTTGATCTTTTCATTTAATGAAACATTGAATTTTTGTAAAACATCATTTTCATTTTTCAAGTCATCTACATGTGATTTTAGATGCTCGTGTGAAGTGTTACATTGCTCATTTGATAATGCAATTTTATCATGTAATGTTTTATTCTCTAATTCTAGGTATATAATCTTTGCACTTAGAGATTCAATTTCATTTGTGAGCTCTACCATTTTCCTTTTAAGACATGCATTCTTTTACCAATTTTCATTCACTCATTATACAATTCTTTAAATGCATCATGTAATTCATCATAAGTAGGAAGATCATTTACCTCATCAAATTCATCATCTGATTCATCTCCAATTGCCATGAGAGCTAGATTTGTCATTTCTTGATGCTCTTCATCATCACTTGTTTCCTCATCGCTATCATTCCATGTGGCTACCATTGCTTTCTTCTTGAGCTTGTTGAAAAGAGGGCATTCTGGTCTTATATGGCCAGGCTTCTTGCACTTATAACATTTGATTACTTCCTTCTTCTCCTTTTGGTTCTTGAGGTCTCTAAATTTTCTTCGCTCACTGGATTTCTTAAAAAAATTTCTGAACCTCTTAGCCAACATATCTATCTCCTCCTCATCCAGCTCGCTTTCCTCATCACTCTCATGTTTCGAGGCTTTGAGAGCAATGTTTTTCTTCTTTTCCTCGTTGCCTCTTTCAGCTGCTAAGTCTTCCTTGTAAGAAATAAGAGAACCAATTAAATCATCAATAAACAAGATATTTAAATCTTTGGCTTCCTCAATGGCAGTCCTTTTTGGTCTCCATTCTTTAGGTAGCGGCCTAATGATTTTCTTAACTTTCTTGCTATTTGAAAAAGTCTTTCCTAGGGCTCCTGGAGTGTTCATTGTGTCCGTAAATCCAGTATACAGAAAATACACACTCTCATTTTGTTCTATTTGGAACAATTCATATTGTCGAGTGTACTTATTAATTTTAGACTCTTTCACTTGATTCGTGCCTTCATAAACAACTTCAAGTTTGTGCCAAATTTCATTAGCACTTTCACAACTAGATACTCTATGAAACTCTTTCTTATCTAGTGCACAAAATAAGGCATTCGTGGCTTTGGAATTTAGAGAAGCTTTTCTCTTTTCTAATTCATTCTATTCATATGAAGGTTTTGGAATATCATCCCTGACTTCGTTTTTAGTCAAAGGCATAAATGAACCATCACAAACAACTTCCCAAATTTCATAATCTAGTGCTTGTAAATAAATTCTCATTCTAGTTTTCCAATATGAGTAGTTATTACCGTCAAAGAACGGTGGTCGAATTGTGGACTGTCCTTCCCTAAAGGTTGAGTCATTATGGATTGCCATGAATCTTTAACTCTAGAATGCAAGTTATGCAACCCAAGAGGGGGGTGAATTGGGATTTTAAAACTTATGCAATATAATTCGCACAACAATTTAATCTATTGCCTTAATCAAATCAAAAATAATAAATTCAATGAAGCACTATATTAAAAGAGTAAGGGAAGAGAAAATAAACACAAAGATTTTTACGTAGTTCAGCAATCCCTGCCTACGTCCACGCCTTCAAGCTCACCCGCTTGAGGATTTCACTATCCATGCTCCAAAGGCTTCAAATGTTTACAATTGAATTCTAAGGTGTCAATGGACCTTTACAATCAAGAGATTATTTCTCCATTCACTTCACCCCAAGTGTTTCTCACACTTGTACACTCACAATTTGATGAGAAATGAAAATTACAACAATGAAACTCTCTTTAAGAGTGGATAAACAAATTATAACTCAATGATGATTCAGTAAATGATAATTTACGAATTAGAAGCTCAATATATATTATATGATCTTTTTTATGCTTGCATTAGTCCTTAAAATGAAGCTGGGTTGAGTTTTTATAGTTAAAGCCCGAAAACTAACCGTTATAGATAAATTTCTATAACTAAGCGGTTAGCCGCTTGATTCATCCAGCTAGCTGCTTGTAACAGTGATATTACCGTTAAATTTGAATTTTGCTACAGTAATATTGTTCACTAAAATTACACTTTAGCCCAAAACGTTCTATAATTATACTATGACCTAAAATGCCATAAAACTTTGCCAACAGGTCCAATTTCAGAATTTCTAAATAATACTTATTCTCTTAAAACTTTTTGAAATTATGATATGGCCCCAAAGAAATTAATATTTTTCAAAGAGGTCCTTTTTAAAATTTAACATAATACCCATAATTTTTGAAGTTTTCAAAAATTTTTTTTTTTTAAAGAAAAGAGAAAAGAGAAAAACAAACACACATATTTAAAAACATACGTCAACTATCCCCATCCCTCAACCTAATCTAAACATTATCTTATCATTTTTTATTTTACAGAAAGAAATAATAATAAAAGAAGAATAAGAGAAGATCTCACATGAACTTGATACAGAAGCTTAAAAGCAGATAACAAATAACAAGAAAAAGTCAATTCTTTTTTTTTTTATAAATAACGCTTTTAAGATTAAGAAGATGCATTTCTAGATGTGCTACATTCTCTATATCCTGTCATCTTCGACTCAAATTTGGTGTAAGTTAGTCAACCCTAAATTAAGAAGATGCGTTTCTAAAGGTACTACACTCTCCATATCCAGCCATATTCGACTCAAATTTAGTCCAAAGTTAGTCTTTACAGAAGAAATTTTGTAAAAACATTACCAGGACTAAGACATTCCACAATTATTAACTATTCCCTCCCCTTTACCTGAAAGAGACATTGTCCTCAATGTTTTTAAAGGAAAGAGAAAGAGTTTTGACAGCACATGAACACTACAACAGAAATTATTTACAGGCAAAGAGTAAAATGTAATTTGCACTTCTTATTATCAAGTATCGCTACCATCATCATCGACCAATTCAAATAAAAAAGTCTTTGGATCTAGCTCTGGTGTATAAACTTGTAAAAGATCAAGTAGCTCATTAGCAGTAGAAGCAGAGATAAAATTTTTTTTACAGAATATAGAACAAAATGATTCTTTATTGCATGGTTAATAAAAGTTAGCAAGCCATCATAAAAATTATTAACATTTAACAAACCGATGGATTTTTAATGAATGTTCAAGTGGGCCCAAGATGCAAATATAATCAGTGCCTCAAAAGTTGCAAGATTTCCTAGCAAGAAAATGAAAGCATTAGCATGATTTAACATTTCAGATATTCTCTCTTGCATACTTGATACCACTAATTCTTCTCCAATTGGTGAGCCAGACATGCATACTAGCGGTTTCATGGCTTTTGGGATAATGCCTGGTACTTGGCTTCCTCTAGTAAAAACAGCTTCTAAGACAAGTCTTGATAACCCTCATTTACCTACTCCATAAACAAGATACAGTTTGCTCTCTGCTATGACACGACCAAGATCTACAGCTGCCTAAACGAACTCTTTGTACTTTCCATAATGAAACCCAGAAAGCACACAAATGTTTTTGAATTGTTTACTCAAAGATGCTGTCATTGGACTAATCTTTCAAAAACAAATTGTGAGTGTTTGAAAAACGAGCTTATATTTAAAGATCTTGGTGACAGAAATAGTGAGAAACAGTTGTAAATGGGTTGGCATATTTGTCAAATGATGATTAAAGCTCGTGGCTTAATAATTCAAAAGCAAACAGTGAAAAAGAAAAAAAAACAGTGATTAAAAAGCAAACAGTAATTAAAAAGCAAGAGTAAAAGAAAACAAATATTATTAAATACAAAATTACACCATTAAATGTAATAATGCAAATGATAAAATAACAGCAAAGTAAAAGAATATTTACTGGTAGTTGTGATTGTGGCTCACATCTTCCTCTGGTTTTACGTCCACTAACGGCTTGAACGCCCTCTATGGGTCGAAGATAGGTTTCCCATCTAGTTTTCTTATAAACTGGCAAACAAGGTCTTTTTTAGTCAGATTCCCAAGACTAAACTGTGCACTTTCTGTTTGGAATAGTCTCCATAACCTGTGTATCACATATTGCACATGCCCACTTCGATGCGTCTCAAAAGATCGTAAGATATCATCCAACGATTCTTTACTCATGTCATCTTTAACAAATTTAATTTTATCTTCACAAGTATCAGACATTATTCCTAAAGATTTACAAACTCCTTGCTTGCAACTAAGTCATACACAATTATGACATTCTGAGCCAAGTCTTTTAGCTCTTTAGCAAATGTACTTTTACCAAAACCAGGCATGTAAGAAACAAATGGATCAGAAAACTCACCTGCTAATCGGACCTTTGCTTCAATTAACCAACGAATGTCAGAAGGAATGCCATTGATCATTAACAAACGCAGTCGTTCACAATGAGTTTTGTAAATTTTCCTGAGGGCATTCTGAGGGAGAGAGGTAAAACGTTTATGCAGTTTATGTTGTATTTCTTCCATGTTTAATTTTGGGGTTTCAGTTATTGTGGGAAACTGAAAATACCGACTTAAGAGTCATGGAATACCGTTATTCGCCATTTATACGGGAAAATAAATCAAAATACATCAAAATCATATCTGTAAAATCAAATCAAAAGTGAAAGCAAACAAAAAGAAACACACAATGTAAAAGGAAGATGAATTTACAATTGTCCTCTCATTGAGTTAACCTCAAGCTCCAATTGATATTTATATATATTACTCTCTACTGCTCTGAGTTGGCTTTCTAGCTCCTCAACATAGGACACAAATTCTGGTGGTTACAGATCCCAAAGTGGATGTGATTTACAGCTTCGTATCAGGTTTTTTTTAAGTGAAATTTTATACGCAGAAATCTTCTAAGATGTATGAACAGGAACTTTCTTATTGAAGTACTCATAATGTATAATGAAAATTGATAAGAAAAAGTACAACTGTTAAACAAACACGCTTACACAAGAAAAATAATACTAAGAAATATGTATAGGGCATCAATCAACAAAAAAAGAAAAAAATCAAACAATGAAATGGCAAAATAACAGTAAAACAAAAAAAATCAATCATTCATTAATGACTCAATCAAGAAGTGGTGGGTCACCCAAATTGATTTCGGTGTCTTCTTCACGTGGTTGGTATTCCAGATAGGGCTTTATTCTTTGTCCGTTAACTTTAAATGTGACACTGTTTTTTAGATTCTCAATTTCTACAGCCCCATGTGGATATACATTTTTTTACAATAAATGGATCACTCCATTTTGACTTTAACTTCCCTGAAAATAAATGAAAACGAGAATTATAAAGCAACACCTTTTGACCAATCTCAAATGTTTTTCAAAAAAATTTTTTATCATGAAATGCTTTTGTTCTTGCCTTAATAATTCTTGAATTTTCATATGCATCATTCCTTAATTCCTTAAGATCATTCAATTGCAATTTTCGCACATTACCAGTATCATCCAAATTTGAATTAAAAACTTTAATAGCCCAAAGTGATTTATGTTCAAGTTCAACAGGTAAATGACAAGGTTTACCATAAATTAACCGATAGGGTGACATTCCTAATGACATTTTAAATGCAGTACGGTAGGCCCAAAGTGCATCATTAAGTCTAAGAGACCAATCTTTTCGGTTTGGGTTAACCGTTTTTTCCAAAATTTATTTTATCTCTCTATTTGCTAATTTAACTTGACCATTTGTTTGAGGATGATAAAAGATAGCAATTTTATGTGTAATTCCATATTTCTTCATTAAAGACTCAAATAACTTATTACAAAAATACTTAGCTCCATCACTGATAATGGCTCGAGGGATTCCAAATCAACTTAAAATGTTTTCTCTAAAAAATTTAACCACAGTTTTACTATCGTTATTTCGATAGAAATTGCTTCAATCCATTTTGAAACATAATCAACTGCAACTAATATATGCACAAATCCAAAAGATTATGGAAACAGACCCATGAAATCAATTCCCCAACAGTCAAATATTTCAATTTCAAGTATGAGATTTAAGGGCATCATCTTTCTTTTAGTAATTGATCCCAATTTTTGACATTTTTCACAAGTTTTGCAAAATTCATATGCGTCTTTGAATATGGTAGGCCAATAAAATCCACAGTGTAAAATTTTAGCAGTAGTTTTTCTTGAAGAAAAGTGTCCTCCACATGTTTCAGAATGACAAAAATTAATGACACTACTTACCTCATTATCAAGAATACATCACCGAAAAATTTGATCTGTTCAATATTTGAACAAGGGTCATCCCAATAAAATTTCTTTACTTTAACAAAAAATTTCTTCTTCTCTTGAGTATTCTATTGCAAAGGAATTTTACCTGTAACAAGGAAATTAACAATGTTAGCATACCATGGCATTGAAGTAATAGAAAATAAAAATTCATCAGGGAAAGAATCATTGATGGGTGTTATATTAGTGCAGAATTCGGATGTGAGTATTGATAAATGATCAGCAACGACATTTTTAGCACATTTTTTATCTTTAATGGTAAGGTCAAATTCTTGAAGTAACAAAATCCAACGAATTAATTTCAGTTTGGCATCCTGTTTACTCATCAAATATCTCACAGCAATGTAGTCAGTAAACACAACAGATTTAGAGCCAAGTAAATATGAACAGAATTTGTTTAATGCAAATATCACAGCAAGTAATTCTTTTTCAATTATAGAATAATTCATTTGAGCACTATCCAAAGTCTTACTCGCATAATAAATCACAAAAGGCTTACCATCCCTTGTTTGTCCTAAAACAGCACCAACAGCAAAATCACTTACATCACACATTAATTTAAAAGGTAAAGACCAATCAGGAGATTCCATAATAGGTGCAGATGTTAAAAGACAAATTATTTTCTCAAAAGATTTTTGGCAATCATCATTCCATTCAAAAAGTGCATCTTTTAATAAGAGGTTACAAAGTGGTTTAGATATGGCACTAAAATTTTTTATAAACCTCCTATAAAATCTTGGATGTCCTAAAAAAGATTGCACATCTCTAATTATTTTTTGTTGTGGCAATTTAGATATGACTTTAATTTTTGCTTTGTCAACTTCAATTCCTTTAACAGAAACAACATAACCCAAGACAATTCCAGAAGTAACCATGTAGTGGCATTTTTCCCAATTCAACACGAGTTCTTTTTCAACACATCTTTTCAAAACTTTCTCCAAATTATCAAGGCAATTATCAAAAGAATTCCCAAACACAGTCAAATCATCCATAAAGACCTCTAAACAATGTTCAACCATATCACAAAAAATGCTTAGCATACATCTTTAAAATGTTGTAGGGGCATTACAAAGCCCAAATGGTATTCTTTTAAATGAAAATGTTCCAAAAGGACATGTAAATGTGGTCTTTTCTTGGTCTTCAAGTGCTATAGGAATTTGATAATAACTTGAATATCCATCCAAAAAGCAGTATTATGGATGTCCAGCTACTCTTTCTAAGATTTGGTCAAGGAATGGTAATAGAAAATGATCTTTTCTAGTGGCTTCATTTAACTTTCTATAGTCAATGCACATGCGCCAACGAGATGTAATTCGTGTTGGAATTAATTCACCTTTTTTCATTTTTAACAACACTGATTCCAGATTTTTTTAGTCACTACTTGTGTAGGACTTACCCACTTGCTATCAGAAATAGGGTAGATAATTCCTACATCAACCAATTTAAGGATTTCTATTTTGACTACCTCTTTCATGTGTGGGTTTAATCTTCTTTGAGGTTGTTGACATGTTTTAGCATTTTCCTCCAAATTAATTCTATGTGTACAAATTAAGGGATTAATGCCTTTAATATCATTTAAAGTCCATCCAATTACATTTTTATGCCTTTTAAGAACAATTAGTAACTTACCTTCTTGGTCGCTTGTTAAAGTAGAAGAAATCACAACAGAATAAGTTTGTTTTTCTCCAAGAAAAGCATACTTCAATCCTTCAAGCAAAGGTTTCAATTCCAATTTAGGTGCTTCTGGTTATTCTGTCTTTTCAATACTTCCAAGCTCCTCAAAATTTGGCCCATCATTATAATTTTGTAAAGTCTGCACATAATCAAGCAATGGATTTATATTAGAAATATCAAGCTCAAGTTGCTTATTTGACTCAATTGAATTAACTAAACAAACATTAGAGAGTTTAGAAAAATCCCCTTTTTGAATATTTTCCTCAATACAAGATTCAAGCAATTCCTTTTGTTCATCAGTATCATCTTTATTCTCATTTTCTTCATTAGGTTGCCTGCACATGTTGAAAACATTCAATTCCAAAGTCATATTTCCAAAGGATAAATTCATTAAACCATTCCTACAATTAATCAAAGCATTAGCAGTTGCTAAAAATGGTCGACCTAAAATTACAGGAATTGGTTTGTAATTATTCACAATAGGTTCAGTTTCCAAGACAATAAAATCCACAGGATCGACGAATTTATCAACTTGTACTAAAACATCTTCCATTATTCCTTTTGGTACTTTAACTGAACTATCGGCAAGCAAAAGTGTAGTTGAAGTTGATTTTATCTCACCAAGATTAAGTTAAAAATAAACTGAATATGGAAGTAAATTAACACTAGCACCAAGATCTAGTAAAGCATGCTCAATTCTGTGATCACCAATAATACAAGAAATGGTAGGACAACTAGGATCTTTATATTTCAACTTATTATTAGTAGACAGAATTGTACTTACCTGTTCGGCTATGAAAGCACTCTTTTTTACCTTCAATTTCCTCTTAACAGTGCACAAGTCCTTTAAAAATTTGGCATATGAAGGTACCTGCTTGATTGCATCTAATAGAGGAATGTTAACTTTCGCTTGCTTAAAGATTAATAAATTTCAGAAGAATTGTTTGATTTCCTTGGTTTATTCAATGCATGCGGAAATGGTGGTTCAAGTGGAACACTAGTTATTTCTCCATTAGGTGTAAGTTCATTTTGTCTTTCCTTAACCTTTGAATTTTCATCATTTTCACAAGGTTCAAGCATAGGTCTATCAACAACCTTACCACTACGAAGAGTTATAACTGACTTGACTTGGTCTGTGGGTGGATTTTGTTGAATCTTAGGATTTGGTTGTGGTTGGGATGGAAATTTTCCTTTTTCTTGAATGGTGAGTGCAGAAGCAATTTTAGCAAGAGTATCTTTCAAATCAGAAAAAGTTTGTACATTTTGATTGTTAATAACATCTTGCTTTCTGATGAATGAATGTATTGTATCTTCTAGATTTTTTCATAGTGGTTGAACATATGGTGCATAAGGCTGAGCATTTTGAAAATTTTGTAGAGGTGGTGCTTGTGAAGATTGTGCATTATTATTATTCCTCCAACTGAAATTTGAATGATTTCTCCAACCGGGATTATAAGTCTGTGAATATGGGTTTGGTTTATTGAAAGTGTTAATGGCATTAGCTTGATCATTTTGACATTCTTTAAGTGCAGGCAAAGTGGGGCAATCTTGAGTGAAATGATCATTCGAACTACATATGTTACATGCAATTTCTTGAACAGATTTTACTTGATCACTCTTTTTATGTTCCAAAGCTTCAACTTTCCTAACTAGGGATGCAAATTTTGCTTGTAAATCATGATCTTCCTTAAGGTTATAGATTCCTCCACTAGATGGAGATGGTTGTTGTTTATTTTTCAATTTAAAAGTTCCAACAGTATCCCAATGTTGTGCATTTTCAGCTAATTGGTCAAGGTAATCTAGTGCATCCTCAGGATTTTTATCCCTAAATTCACCATTACACATCATTTCAACAACCTGTCTACTTTGGAGTATTAAGCCCTCGTAGAAATAAGTGACCAATCACCAAGTTTCAAAACCATGGTGTGGGCATATGTTAAGCAACTCTTTAAACCTATCCCAACATTGATATAATGTTTCTCCATTTTTTTGAGTGAAAGAAGTGATTTGCCTTTTAAAAGATTTGGTTCTATGAGGTGGAAAGAATTTTTTCAAAAACTGTTCTTGCATATTATTCTAAGTTCTTATTGATCCAGATCTAATGTTTTATAGCCAAGTTTTAGCGCATCTCCAAAAGGTTCTATAAGTTTTACTCTTCAAATATTTATTTGCTTACCTATGTGGCAAATAGAAGAGTGAAAAAATATATTATTCTCTAAAGGACTCTTTAAATAGAAATGAGTTAATATTATTTTAATTAAATAACTATTTTTTAAAGGAAAAGTTAATAGTAATTAAAGCAACTCTCTTTTTCTCCAACAAAAAGTAATAAAATATAAATTGAAGAGTGAGAAAGCAACTCTTCAAATTTGAAGAGAGAGAATCATTTCTTATTTGAAGAATCTTAATTAGAGTATCTTTTGGGGACTTAAATGCTGATGTGGCTCTTCAAAGAAGTAATAAAATCTTATTTGAAGAGTCTTTTGGTGATGCTCTTAGCTTTATCTTTTAATGAAAAAGGAAAAAACTTTAATCTAATTATGCTCATGCTACAATTTTGGTTTGTTTATGTATTACAAACTTTCTTAAAATTTCTTAAATACAAGTACAGATTCTCAGATTCTAAACCATGAAATATTGGTAAAAGTTGGATAATACCTGGTTTGAAATTGAATTGAGATGCTTCTGGAGGAAATATTATACACGATCGTGCTCTGGTTCTGGTTGGATTTATGTAGTCTCTCAGAGTTCTTGGTTGATTTTGATCATGTCCATGTTGAGAATGGTTGTCTCCTTGATCAATTTGAGGATTAGGTTCGCCCAAAAGGTTTTCGTCTTGGATCTCGACCATGATTGGTGGTGGAGATTGAGATCTACGAATTAACCTGCCACTTGAAGTTCGAGACCAATGTCTCATGCAATAGTTATATCACAAAAGTAATATTCAAATAAATTAATAACAAAATAAATAAATAAAAATTACAAAAAAATATATATGCAAATAATATAAATGTACAAAAGAAAATTAAAATTAAAATTAAATAACAATTTTGGTAGTTGAACCCACCATTTAAATTAACAAACAAAATAAAGAAAGCATAAAATAAGTGCGAAAGAAAGAAAAAAATGGTGGTTGAACCCACCAATTAACAATAAAAATAAAACAAAAATAACAATAAAAATAAAACAAAAATAAAAATAAAAATAAATGCAAAATACTAAAAAAATGTTGGTTGAACCCACCAATAAAAAAATAAAGCAAAAATAAATACTGAAAATTAAATAACTGAAAATAAAAATTAAGAGTTAGTAGTTAGTAAATTAAGAGTTACTAGTTAGTTTGGTGGTTGAACCCACCAATAAAACAATAAATAAATAAATGCGAAATAAAATAAATGCAGAAAATTAAATAACTGAAATAAAGAAAAAAATAAATAAAAGTTAACAGTTAGCAGTTAGTAAGTTAAGAGTTAGTAGTTAGAGTTATTTTGGTCCAAATTAAGTCTAAATATATCCAAGATTTAAGTCCAAGTCTTGATTATTATGAGGAATTTCGTTCAGGGATCTTATTGCAAATTATTTATAATTTTATGGCCAAATTGTAATTTTTAGAAGTTCAGAATTGAGCTATTTAGGATGAATGTGAAACTTCTGAAAGATGTTGGGGTCAAAACATAATTATGAGAAGAATGGGCTAGAAACGAGAATTGTTGTGTTGAAACTAGAATTATGAAAGATGTGGAGATAAAAGAGAATTTAAGAAAAGCAAAAGGGGGCAAACGAAAATTTACATATAAGAGAAAAATAAAAAGGAAAAAACAAACCAAAATAAAAACTTCTCACTCACAACGGCGCCAAAAACTTGACACAATTTAAAAATAATTTTAAACTCCCAAGTGTAAGAGTGTCTTGTTATATTATAGCTCGGTGAGTCCGAGGTCGATCTACAGAGAAAATATTTAATTTATTAATTTTGTTTTATCTAAAAATTGAAATTAAAACTTGAATACAAACAACTTAATTTAAATGAAACTATGAAGTTGAACTAGTTAGGGTTATGCATCCACTCTTAGTAGTAAATAAAACTTAATAAATTCCTTTTGCCATTTTTTTAGATTTATTTCTCAAACGATTAATTATATAAATTATTATTATTTTTCCTTTAATTTTATGATAGATTAAGTATTTATTGTGCCAAAATTTAATTTGTCTGCCATAATTCAAAATACCATTTACCATATCTTATATTAAGATATTAATAATTTATTGTGCCAAATTCATTTATTTGTCTACAATAAATCAAAATTTCAAAATAGAAAATAATTTAATTTATAAAATTAAAAATAGAATTTGATTAAATCATATTTATTTCCTAAGAGTTTCACCTTTCCCTAACTAATATTATTTAGTTAAGCATAATTGAAATAAAAAGAAATATTAAACTTAAATTACTTATAATTAAAAGTAATAAAAACAACTAAAATTGAAAATAAAACTAATTTTATTTATAAAAATAATTATACAAAATAATAAAAACACCTTAAAATCAAGATTACAGGGAGATGGAGAGAATTTGAGAAGAAGAGAGTTGTAGAGAGATATTAAAAACATTAAAATAAGGCTCTATTTATAGAAAAATAAATTTTATAATCCAGTGCTTTGCGTTCTATCATAAGCTTAATGCATATGCTCCTCACAACCTTTAGATCAAGATCCAACGGCTGGTCAAACTTTAAAAGTCAACATCACACATGGCATCATTTGACTTGTCCGATTTGGCCAAAGAACGGTTGAGATTTGGCGGGTTAATGGGTGGATCGGGTGGACCCGAATACAAAGATTCAAATCCTGGAACTTACTTCACCAACTACTGCCACGTGGCACAATCATGGTCATTGAATCATGAACGGTTGAGATTCAGTCAAAATTACCAGCTATCCCATGCACTCATGTCTATTGTAAGCTCATTTCAGCATCCAATCAAAGTTCAGTCAGCAGGAAAAGTCAACTCTTTTTACACAAGCCTGATTTTTAGTAAATCTTGACTAATCCTAAAGTTTCGGACCTCCAAAATCCAAATTTGACCTCGGTTTAACTGTTTGGAGCCTCGATTTTCGTAAAATTAATATTTTTCCTAATAAACACATAAAAATACACAAAATTAGATATATTTAAAATATAATTAATAATTTCTAATATGTTACATAAACACAAATATAAATTATAACTTAAGCACAAAATAACATTATTATTGCTTGATAATTAAACAATTTTTAACACTAATAAAAAACCTTTCACTTTAATCCAAAATTTGAAAATATAATATTGTCCTCAAGCGGCTAGCCGCTAGCCTCAGGCGGTTGGCCGCTAGCCTTAGGCGGTTGGCCGCTAGCCTTAGGCGGTTAGCCGCTTGCTCTCTGTCCAATTTTGGATTTCAAATGTTTAGATTATATTCGAGTCCTCAAACTTCTATAAATTATAGTATGGCCCAAAAAGTTTCAAAACTTTATAAATAAGTCCAATTCTGAAATTCAAAATGATATTGATCAAAATCAAAGATTGCAAAACTTTTCATTTAAGTCCAAATTACTCAAATCCACAAAATACTCTATCTTATAAATATAAAACCTTTTAGTTTATGAAAAGTAGTTATTGAATTAATCTCTTGAGTTTCTCAAATGTTAAATCATGCATAAATTAAATCATACCAGCTTTACAAGAATTTGTCGTAATAATTTGACCATTGAGCTCTAAACTTTATTTTTTGACTTCGTCGTTGTCCGATGAGTGTCTTGAGCTTGATTTCACTTGATTCACTTGCATAAATATTATCCTTCCAAAATTAGTGAAAATGTGAAATACAATGTTTATTATTTCACTTTAAAATACATGTTTGTTATCATCAAAATTATATTATGTGTAGCCCTTTAGGCTAACAGTTACAAGAGTTCGAGCAAAGAAATTCAAATAAGCACTTAATGGATTGATTTAAGCAATTTGGGTTCAATCAAATTCGTGGAGGCCCGGTTGAAGGAATCGCATATGATAAATGCATGATTCAGGCTCTTGAAGTTTCCAAATAATCGCTTTCATGAAATAGGTAGTTGATTTGTACATTATGGCGGGAAAATATATTATTTTCCTTTTTCAGATACTTTCCTGTTTCTTGAGAAGACTATTATGGAAACAAATCAGTTATTTCTATCTTAAATCGCCTAGTTTCCATTTAATTGATTTAAGGCAATTAAAGCCAATTAGGATCCTGATTTAATTTAGATTCTTTCCCATTTACTTAGATTAGGATTCTGATGTTTAAATTCTTTCCTATTTACTTAAATTAGGATTTTGATTTGGTTTATATTCTTTCCTATTAGGGAAGATTCAGATTCTAATTTGATTTTTGGTTTAGGATTTATTTCCAAAAGTTCTTGTAATCAACCCTATATAATGTACTAGTATCCAATAAATAAAAAAAAGAAGTTTTTTTTATACAATTAGTGAGAGAGTTAATTCTCTTTGGTTCTTTACGAACTCTTTGAACTTATCGGATTTCCGTATTGTTCAAACTTTTGATTTATCAATCAGACCATCCATAGCTGATTATGGTGTCTTCACATATCAAGGTTCGTGCTTTGAATAAGCATTGGGTCGAGATTTCATTCAATTTCTAGTTTAGATTCGATCTTGGGAGCTAAATTTATTAGGGTTGCATTAGTTCTTGACGGAGATCGTATCAAAATTTAAGCTCGTATAAGATAGTAGTAATTCATAAATTTTTCTATTTTCACATTCTATATAATGGTTTGTTTGGTACTAATATTGGGAGCTATAGCTTAAAAGACACAATTATAGAATTATTTGTAATTGTGGCTTTTAAGTCTATGTTATTTCATACAACATTTATTTGATAAGGAACTTAAGATTTGTTTGGCAGCTTACATTACACGTTATTGTATTACATTAAAACATTGATCTTACACATGCCTATGTTTGTATACAATTCTAGATGCATTGTACTGCATTAAAAAAGGTGACTAATACAATGAAAGGAGTATAAAAATAATCTTATAACGGTAGGGGTTTGGCCATATTGCATCAAACACTATTTGTATTTTAAAATTTAATAATTTTTATTTCTATTATTGAATAATTTATAAAAAATTTAAATTTATTAAATATTTTTATATTTTTATTTAAGTTTAAATAATAATGCAAAATATAAATTATTGATAAACCTAAATATTTAAAAAATAAATGATAATATATTACTTTACATTTATTACATAAAATCATTTTAATTATTTTACTTTAAATATGTAAAAACTAATTTAATTATTTAGTCCTTGTTTATTTACTAAAGTACTAAGTTAAAAATAGATTTAAATTAAACAATCATATTTGATGGTGATGGATAAAAATTAATGCATAATTAAATTTAAAATGTAATATTATATTGTATTGTAATTCAATATAATTTATATTATATTATATAAAATTTTTTACTTATAACAATTTGATGTTAAATTAAGTTAATAATATTATAAAATTATAACATTTTAATATTGATGATATTATTTTATTGAATTATTTATATATTATAAAATTAATATATAAAAACCACTATTTAATAAATAATTTCAAAAATTCAAAACATGACATTAAAATATTAATAGATTTAAATAGTATTAATTTAATTTTAATATTAATATAAAATAATACTACAAAATAATATTATATATAATAATACAGTTCATGCTATATCAAACATGGTATTATATTAAAACTTAATGCAGTACTCTCTAATAGTCTAATACAATGCAACATAATATAATACAATTAATATATGTATATATATATATATAAAGTTGGGGCTACAAGAGGTGGTGTGGCATCACCATTTCTCATTTTTGTATAATCTCTATTATCTAATAAATAGAGAAATTTTTTTTTTCAGATTTGGCTTTTCATCTTCTCATAATTAATTTGATTGTTATTACACAATAACAATTATGTAAAGGTTTTAATGAGACATATTCTTTGTAATGAACATCCAAGGGGGAGTGTTATGAATTTATTAAAATAAATGTGGATGTTCATAACATATATCGTTTAGTCTCCCCACTATCTCCCATTAGCAACCTTTAGCTTCCCTATAACTCCCACTATCTCACAACGAATTATGATCCATAATTTTTCATTAATTTCGTGGAGTGATTATGTAACTGTAAAAGGAGAGCTCATCTTTTTGTTTTGTACACACACAATTGGAATGAATAAAATCACTCTATAATACATTCTCTCATTTTATTCTTTATCTTGCGCTGCTTTTTTATTTGTGTTGTTGGCTAATAACTTTTCTATATAAAGTTGGGACTACAAGAGGTTATGTGGCATCACTATTTATCATCTGCTTGTATTCTTTATTATCTCATATATTGATTGAGATTAAAAAATAATTACATTACAAAATATTAAAAATAGAAAACAATTTCAACGATGAAATAAAAATGATTTTATTAACCCAGATGAAAAATAAGTGCACATGTTTACTTAACACTTGATATCTACTAATATTAATTTACATAGTTTAGTAATATCAATGATGAATGGAAATTCTTATTATTAATTTACATAGTGTATTATTTGTAAATAATTTTGTAAATTATTATTATTAATTTTACATAGTTTAGTAAATAATTAATTAATAATTTTATTAATTTTGCTGCACATAGTTTAGTATGAATTAATAATACTATGATATAACCACAAAATTTAATTTGCAAAAATTAATGTGATATTTTATAATTGGTTGAACTAAAAACTTTATATGATCCACATCTTTTATATAAATTATTTATTTTTGTCTCAATCAATTATTATAATATCACATTGATTTATATAAATATTTACCGCTCTAAAATTACATTTTACACTATCCATTACAAACCCAAATCCAAATAGATTTTCGATTGTCCAAAGATGCCAATAAAGTTAAATTTCTTCCTATCTTTCTTCTTCATCAACCAAAAAATTCATAATTAATTCAACAACGATACCGTGTTTCTTTTCCATTGATCGACCGTAATATCAAAATATGCACTTCAAATTCATCGAAGTCTCCATTAACACAATGAATTAACGTGGATTATCATTTGTTAGTTGTTATCACATTTCAACCGTAAACTTGACATGACCAAGTAATCATCATATACACGTACCTAGATAGCAACGTATGTCGTCCGATCGGCCGTGTCCAAGAAGATCCGCGGCAAAGACAATGTAACCCCACGTAGCAAAGCTGATGCAAATCTTTTGAAACATCCAGCCGATGTCCGATCCATAGCCGTGGGTCATGTACACTGTGGCCTTTACCTTTTGATCCAACGGCAAGAAACTATACGTAAAGAGCTTCCCGTTGGGCGTTTTAAAGTAAATCGTTAAAAATAGAATAAGAAAAAAATGATAATACTAAATTTTTTTTTAAAAGCGACGCGAAGCGCGATTTTATTTCCTAGTGTTAATATAATACATATGCCAAAAGTCTTTATAATGCATTTACTAGTTTAATAGCTTTTTTTTTAATGATAATACAACCACAAACTCTTGTACAAACTTATCTTGTACAAACTAATTTGGTATTAATTCATTAGTTGAATGAAAATACAAAATAATAAAAATAGATCATGTGGGTTCAAAAATATTTAATTCAACTAATTTTATCATGTCATATTAATTTGTAAAAAATAAATTTATACAAGAGTTTGTAGTTATATTATTACTATTTTTTTTTTATTGACAGCAAGTCACGTCATCTCAATATGGAACCGATTCTAAACTTACTAATGGTCAAACAAAGTCAAGGACCTGGGTGTTAAAAAATGATACTAAGAGGACTTACCTGATAAAAAGTACCAACTACTGATATTTTATAAATTTAAAGCAAACAATAAGGACTTCATGTCAATTACATAAAATAAAATAAAATAATTGACGAGCTAAATGCCAAGGTACATTGAACCTGGACGGAGCAAAGTGTGATGAAGAAAGGCTATAAAGTGAAGTTGGTTGATGAAATTATGATCCAAGAAGTTCTCGAGAGATAGGGAGAAATATGGCTCCAACAATGGCTGTGAGGGAAGAAGAAGTTGTTCTAAGGAAGAGAAATGAAGATCTGGAAAGGGAATTGAAAAAGAGCAAAGAAAGAGAGGAGCAAATTAGGTTGGAGCTACAACGGGCATGTGAGAGACTGCGCTTGGCTGAGGACGCCGAGGAGAGACTCTGTTCGCAGCTCGGCGAGCTCGAGGCCGAGGCCGTCAATCAGGCGCGTGACTACCACGCTCGCATTCTTTCCCTCATGGACCAGCTCTCCCAGGCTCACCAACTCCTCCACCACCTCCACATCACCACCACGGCCACTGCTACACAGTTCTAGCTTTTTTTTTAATATTTTTATTATTATTTTATGTAATTGTCGTCGTATCAGCAGCTTTTTAATTAGCAGTTCAAAGGCTCAATCATGTGTAATTGAAAATTTTTTTTATTATTGGAATATAAATGACTCTTTCGAACAACCTGAATGACATTTGCATCTCACGACATTCCAAAATTGAAGTATTCTTTCAAATATAGTAATATCTCGAATTAGGTTGTACGACACCGAATTTACCATCTGAATTGTAACGATGTTTCGTTTAGATCGAGGCGTGGATTGCAACGAACTTTAATTAAAATAATAAAAACGAAAGGGCGGGTTTTCCCAGCAAAATTTGCTCCGGCGGGCTAAAAACCAAAACAGGCGGAGAAGAGGCCCCCTCAGAATATAATAGAAGCATCCAGGGAAGAACACGACAAAGAATGGTGAACAACCTTCAGAATGGAATTGGTCCACTGCTTTATTTTAGTCTATAAGCATGGCTAAATGAATAAAAATATGACAAAATTTTGGCAAAATTTTTTTGGCAAAATTTTTGTCTGACAAATTTAAAAAAAGGAAATTAAATCATTGAAGAAATTTCAAAAATTCACCCAAAAAAAATTGTCATGTTTTTATTCTTTCATTATTTTTCTTAGAACAAAGCTACGGTGATGGCCCGGATGCACCCCCTATTTCGGTAAATTATTTTGCAGTCCCTCTTATTTGCAGAAAAATGAAAACTTAGAAGCTTTAAAATTTTAATAAATAAGTCCAATATATTTTTATTATTTACACATACTATATTTCTATTATTGTAAAATTAAAAAATTATCTTTGTGCCACCTTTTTTTGGTCATATGTATGTTTAACACCACAAAATTTTAATATTTACTTTAAACCATCTTTATTTCTAAACTTATATCAATCAACCACTTTTATGTTAAAAATAATCATTTTACCCCTAAATGAATTAAAAAACTATTTCATTCTACAAAATTTTGAAAAATATAAAAATTACAATTGTAAGAATACCCCTAAATTCAATCAAACAAAAAAATCTCAAAATCTAAGATGATAATTTTTAAATGAAATTAAAATTATAAAAAATAACATCTAGTAATTATAATTTTTTTAATTAGAATTTCTTTTAATTTTTGTAATTAAATTAATTAAGTATAGGGAAGTTTTCAAAAATTAACATTAAAAGAAAAGCTCTTATAGTTATTGTAAACTTTCCTATAATTAATATTAATATCCCTATTAGGGAAATCATCATTTTACTACTAAAGCTATTTTGACATATCATATCAGTACCATAGTTTACCGAAAAGTGCATTTTACTACCAAATTTTTGCGCCGTTATCAATTCACTACTATTATGTTATGAAAAAGTTAATGTTTAACGAAAATTGAGTTAAAAATCGATTTTACCTCCAAGAGTTTGGTAGTAAAATGATAATTTCCCTAAAAATTCGGTAGTAAAATGATAATTCTCATAAAAACTTGGCAGAAAAATGATAATTTATCTATCAAATTAACAGACAATTTTACTTTTACAGCTAGAAATATCTTTGATGCCCTTATGACATTAGCAAGTTTTTAACGTTCTTAACGGAATGGTAATGATTTGATAACGACACAAACATTTGGTAGTAAAATGCACTTTTTGGCAAACCATGGTATTGACATGATATGTCAGAATAACTTTGGTAGTAAAATGATAATATCCCTATTAAGAAACTTCTCTACACAAATCAAATGAAATTATGATTAAAAAAAATTAACATTATAATTTTTAAATCAAATTATATTTATAAAATATTAACATATTGGATTTAAGATTTATTTATTTTATTAAATTTAAGGGTATTCTTTTAATATAATTTTTTATTTTTTAAAATTTTATTCAAATAAAATAATCTTTTAATTCATTTAGCGATAAAATGATTATTTTTTAGTATCAAACTAGTTGAATAATATAAGCTTAAAAATAAAGGAGGTGCAAAGTACATGTTAAATTTTTTATGTATATATGACAAAAGAAATGTGGTATAGAGATAATTTCTTTATAAAATTTTTTACATTGTTATTTGGTCATATTATTATTGATAAATTAAATTTTAATTATAAATTTAAATCATTTGTTATTGATTAAATAGATTTTATGTTGTTTTGAAAAAAAAATGATTTATGTACTAAATTTTGTTTTGCAAATTATTACCCTTATACTATCATTAATTTTAATCATTAAATTAGGTCAATTGATGAAAATATAAAAATTTAAAAATAATTCAAATATATGTCAAACCTTTGACTATTTTGCTTTTTTAAAAAAACAAATGGAGATCAATGTTAAAAACTAAAGAAAATACATCCATGCCACTGAAACAAGTTTTGTTAGATCTAATGGGCAACTCATATACAGACAAAAAAGGGATACTATGCACTAGATGTACAGTACTTGGTCTCATTTTCTTGATGTTTTTCTTCATATATGGTGTTTTTTTTTTCCAGTGTTGTAAATGTCATTGATAAGACATCATCCATGTCTGTAGCTGGAAATTAATAACAACAAAGTTATTTTCCAAGTTACATTTTCGTGTAACATACATCATCCATGTTTTTAGTCATCGGTGACTGTGGCACAAATAAAACTAACCCAGATCATTGGTGATGTAAGTAGGGTTGAGTACTATTGACCAAGAACTAAACCGAACCAAAATCTTTTTTTTTTTTGGTAGATGCGAAAGTACAGATTTCTATTGATGAAAATAAAAAAATTACACCATAATCTTAGTTGGAGAAGTTCCTAGCCATACATCAAGAGTATCATAATCTAATGCTATTTTTACTAAATCATGAGTAGATGTGTTGCAAGCTCATCAGGCATGTAGAATTTGTGCCTGATTTAAGCTCTTTAAGCTAGCTTGAATTGCGACTACTGTCCAAAAAATTTCTGACTTGCATCCTTTCCTATTGCGAGCGAGATCAACTACTTTGGAATCTAATTCAATGATCATTGGCAAACACTTAGTTTTTTTGAGTTACTTGAATGCCTAAGCTTATTGCTTTAGCTTCTATATAAGCCACATTTCCTTTGTAAATAATCCTCTGAATTGCAACTGCTACAAATTTGCCCTTGGAATCTCTTATAACCACTCCTAATCTTGCTATCCAATTTAAACGTCTAATGGCAGCATCAACATTCACTTCATACCACACATTAGGAGGAGGCATCCATGCTTGTTGGTTGATGCTTGAAGATTATTTGATCAGCTAGAATTTTAATTATTCGATATGAGTCCACAATCCCTATAGCTATTGCACCAATAATTGAGAATCTTCTCTTTTACCTTCAAAGATGAGAAGATTCCTTGAATACCATATAGACCAACGCACAACAATTATCAGTTCTAAATCTTTCTTACTTCTTCTTGTTGCCAGTTCTTGAAGAGCACTTAATATGTCCTGTTGGGCCAACTACTTGATGCGCTGATAGAATTCAGTTAATTTCCAGGCCTTTAAAGCATGCTTACATCTCATTAAGGCATGAAAGATCTCTTCACTCTCTCTCTGACACCTATAGCACATAGGTTCCCTGATGACCTTTCTCTGCAGAGATTGTAGTCTATAGGGAGCAAGTTGTGAGCTGCTCTCCATATAAACACCTTAATCCTTATTAGATTTCCTTAGACCAAACAACCTCCCACTGTTTTTTATTTGTCTGAGCTACACGCGATCTTTGTGTACTTCAACTTTTAAAATAATTATTGTTAGCTGCGCTATAGAAATAATCAGTTGTGAAGAGAATCAGTTAAGTATTTGGTAAATATTATTTTTAGAAGTACTGTAAGTTTTGAAAGCAGTTGTGGATGTTTGGTAAATTTTACTGTTAAACTGCTAAGAAAAACAAATGACTAAATGTACAGAATATAAGATAAAATTTATTTATACATATAAAAATATGTACATATAATATTTTTAATTGTGGCTTATAATAATTTTTACTAAAAATAAAATTTATAATATATTGATTTTATTTTTTATTTTTTATCTTAATAAATTTATAATTAAATTTATAATATAGTGAAACAAATTATAATTCGACTAACAAATTGATATTAATAAATTTTTATTGATGAATTATAATAAAAATTTATTAAAATATTAATTTTATTTCCAATTTGAATAAGAATAATTTTGGGTTTAGGAAATAATTTTAAAGATATTTATGGAATTGTATCAAATGATAAAATTGATTTTTAAAATCAGAATTTAAAAGCTACTCATTTCCTACTTTTCAAAATCAGCTGTATAGAGGCTAATTTTGACAAAAGTGATTTTGATTTTTTAATTTATCAAACAGTAAAATTAGCTTTTAAATTTTTATAATCACATTTAAGCCTCTGAAAAGCAATATCAAACGGACCCTAAGTAGTTACCATGCTTGTCAAAATGCCATATTAGTTGATCTAGCTATGGAGACCTTGGGAGTGGAATTCTTAAAATCCTTGCTACATCATCTTCCATAAAATTATGAGCAATAACATCTTCCTTCCACTGTTGGTTGCTAATCAAGTTAGCTACAATAACACATGGGGCAAAGTCTGAGGGGAGATTGGTTATAGAGTTTCAGGCTTTGGAATCCAATTACTTTTATAGACATAAACCTGCTCTCCATTACCAATCCTCCATCTTGATCCTTGGAGTATTTGCCTACCTCGCAAAATACTTCTCCACACGAAAGAAGGATTTGAGCCCAACTTTGCTTCCATAAAACCTGAATGCTTGAGATACCTCGCTTTCAAATTCTATGTCATCAAAGCCTCTAGATTTTATGTGATCCTCCATCCATGCTTCAACGATTAAGGCTTTTGCATGATCCTCCATCCATGCTTCAACGATTAAGGCTTGATTGAAGCCAGAAAAATCATTGAAACCCATGCCTCCCCTTGTTTTGGCATGACACAATCTCTCTCATCTTGCATAATGAATACTTCTGCAATTTTTTGAGGTACCCCACCAAAATCTAGCTATAGCTTTTTGGATGTCTTCACAAATGCTTTGAGGTATTTTGAAAACACTCACTGCATATGGAGGCACAACTTAAGCTATAGCTTTGATAAGCACTTCCTTTCCCCCACAAGAAAAAAGTTTGCTTTATCGGCTAGATAACTTGCTGAGGACTCTTAATTTGATGTCATTAAAGAAACTAATCTTCCTTCTCCCCACCACGGATGGCAAGACAAGGTACTTCTCATGTCTTGAAACTACACTCAGGTGAAAAAAAATGCTTTTGATCTCCTCCATCTATCTCTAATTTGTGTTACTACTGAAAAACATTGAAGATTTCTCATAGTTGAAAATCTCACCCGAAGCAGCAACATAAGCATTAAAAGCCTTTTTTAAGTTTTTGCAATCTTCACTAAAAGCCTTGGAAACGATCTAGCTATCATCTACTAATAGAGCATAAGAAATGGAGAAGATTTTGCTAAAACTCAATCCGTGAATTAGCTTGTATTTTCTGCCGGCATGAGCAAATTTGAAAAGACACCTGCATAAATAATGAAAAGATATGGTGATAAAAGGCATCTTTGTCTTAATCCTCTTTAAGGATATATTAGGCCATTGGCCACACTATTGATCAGTGTTGGAAAAGTCCTTGTGGATGAGCAATTCATAAGGTTCACCCAATTTAGTTCCTCAAAATTGAAAGCGAACCAAAGAACTAAATTGAATGATTTAGATTTTTTTCCCCTTTAACTAGCAAAAATTTTCAGCACTAACCTAAATTTAATCCTTTTAACTAACCTAATTCAATTTAATACTTCATACAAAAATACTCATGTAATTACAATTAATCAATATTTGTTGATACTCATCTTTACCTAGATGTAATCTGCAAAGAAGCAACAAGAAGTAGGAAACAACCTCTACAATAGGAAGATATGGAGACGGCAACCGCAATGACATGACTTTGCAATGTGACGAGCAGTGAGAACGAATGAACAACGACGACAATACAATATCTATGACACAACAAGGAGTTGCTAATAGCTGAAGAAGACAGCTCCAAGACAAACGGTGGAATTTAAAGGGAAGATGACGGAGTTGGGGGGTTATGGAACATATGCTGATCTAGTTAAGGATGCCATATTTTATTGAAGTCTGAAATGTTAAACCACATGGTTTGATAGTATAGTTCATTAAACTATTAAATCATGTGATTTAATGACTTTTATAATCATTACACTCTTAACGACATGATTTAATAGTTTTCCCAAATATTAACAAATTCAAGATTCTTGACTGAAGCATGTGTGCGTATTCAATTCGGTTCGATTTTGGACCGAACGAAAAACATGAATCGATAATTGTATTATATTAAAATACAATATTATGTTATAATACTTTGATAATATGATATAATATAATATAATATTTTATTATTTGATAATAGTATATTTTATTTTAATTGAAAATAATTTAATCGTTTAGTACTTGCTTATATTAAATTTATTAATTAAAGTAATGATTTTTGCCACAGTGACCGCTAATCACCGCCCGCTGGCCATCGTACGCTGTACGTCGCATCAACCATTGTATTCTAGCATCTTTTGAATTAAAATTTTTATAGCATTAGAATCTTCATCGCCAAATCTATGCAGCATCATAACTACCATCAGAAGATACATTTTTGTTCGATGGAAATTTACAATCCAATTTATGTAATCTCATACTTCAACGATAAATTTAAACAGTAAGAAACCTCCTTTACAATACTTTTGTAAAGAGACAGCGACAAAGATTCCAATAATACCAAGATTTTAGGTCAAAATACATCACGGTCACTAACCGACAACAATGGCAGAGGGCGATCATCATTGGCTGCGTAGTCCCTCGTCAAGGGTGACACTATTCCAATAATCTTACATTCACCAATAATATTTGTAATTTTTTAATTTATTAATTTTTGTAACCCACACAAGCCCCCAGGTGGTGAGGGGTTGCTTAATACACCAATTACGCCGCAATGCAGCTTTAAAATTTACCAAACATAGGCCTGATTTAGGATTCGCAATGAGACATGATGAGATGAGATTTACCAATCTTAGTCCCGTCCCATATATGTAAATGAGATGAAAAGAAGTCTCACTTCCGTCTCTATATTTTTCTTTTAGACAAAAATACGTCCCAATCTAATCCCAAAGGAGATGAAATCCTGTGGGATCCCATCCTAATTAGAAAAATTTTCATTCTTAATCGGTAATGAGACGGGATGAGATGAAATTTACGATTCCCACTCCTGTCCCATATATGCAAGTGGGATAAAAAAATATCTCACTCCCGTCCTTAATTTTTTTTATGAGACAAAAATATATCTCAATCCCGTCTCAAATGGGATGGAATCCTAGGAAAAATTACCATCTCTAGCCAGATTGCATTAGCTAATACAATGTTGTCTAATCCTATGCACAAAACACACCCCATAGATATTACTATTACCATAAGATGGCATAATCGCATCCGCTGCAACACTGTATAGCTAGATGATTACTCCAGCTGCCTGAAGAAAACTACTAATTTATCATGTTTTTAAAGCTCACTTGCAGATGAAATCAAAACAAAATTTCAAATCTGTCATTAGGTTTGAAGAAATTATTTAACAGTAGCAATTGTATCATGCCGACAAACTAGAAACTAAAATATAAAAACTATTACCCTGAAATAAATCCCATAAATAGAAAGGTACTCTTCAATGCTAAACAAGTTTGACATCATTAGTTCAGCCACAGCTTCAACGACTCTTTTTCAGCTCAGGGTCCCTAAAGACAAAATTTTTCATCATAAGTGAGACAGAATCAATGATTCAAGGGTCAATGGTATTATTCATGGACAATTAACAGACCTCTGAATGTGATCAAGAATAAGAAGCCTTGGTCCGGGAGGGATTCTCACATCTCTAAGAGCACTGAAACACATAATGACAGTTTAAAAATATCAGGACATAATGTTACGCAATATGTACAGTATGCAACATATATGATAAAAATTTAATCGAACAAAGATTTAACTACTTGCCTATCAGTTAGCAAAGGCAAAGTGCTATCCGTTAACATGCCTCTCTTAAAATTTTTTGTGTAATTCTGCAGGCCAAGCTTATCCAGCATGCCTCTTGTTCTGGCATAATACACATCGTCAGCAGTGGGCCGCTGCGTTGATTGCCACATCTCACCTATCTGAATGGTCATATGTAATTTGTTCTCAGCATAGACAAGATCCATAAATTATAGGCTAATGAATATT
Organism: Atalantia buxifolia; assembly: GCA_030444775.1. Classification (NCBI taxonomy): domain Eukaryota; kingdom Viridiplantae; phylum Streptophyta; class Magnoliopsida; order Sapindales; family Rutaceae; genus Atalantia; species Atalantia buxifolia. The sequence continues at coordinate 31,042,528 of CM059835.1, forward strand.
ACACTACCAAAATTCAAAACTAAGACATCATAAGGAACCTCATTTGCAGATGATAATTTTCAGTTGCCAATAATTTTCATTCTTTGGTATGTCATCAAAGAGATATTATAGTTCTGGTACATGCTCCTAAATATACTACAATGTTACTCAAACATGAAGTGAGCATGCCGTACCATTTGAGTTGCTACTGAAATAATTAAATCCTTCCTCAAAATGATCAGCACTTACCTTGAAAGAGCAACCTTGAAAAATTGCAAAAAGAAGACCACAAGTGAAGGCATTCGCCGCCGGATTTGCACCGCCCGTGCCACTCACTAAAGAAAATGCTGCACCAGAACCAAAAGCTGCCACCACACTGCAAAAGTAACTTAATAAAATTAATTACAAGAGGTCAACCTTCAAAAAAGGAAAAAACACAGTCAAGCAGGAACAATTTCTTCAGCACTTTCTTAAATAACAAACCTGTATCAAAAATGGAACCTGAAAACCACCATAGCAAAATCCAGAACAAAATGAAAAGGTCCAGAGAGAAACAGACAGGGCGGAGAAGGGACATCGGGGGGCAAGAGTTTCTTATGAGCTATCAAAGAATGCTACTTTAATCATAATAGTCACGTCCAACTATAGACATGACAGGGATGTGTAAAGTCTGTATGTGATGAATGGCAATACATTCAAAGTTGGCACACAAAAACAAGCTCATGAACCAAAAGCATGAGTACAGTGAATTTTAGGGTGGCAAGCTTCCAAGACTGAGGATTCAGCTTTGTCACATTGCTAGTATAATGGTGGCGAACATCCACTAAGTTAACAAAAAGCAACGGCAGCAAATAATATCTCTGGTTGAATATTTCTGGCGTGCGTTAGGGGTCTTTTTTTATTTCTTCTTTTTTGATTTTAATTTTTTTCTTTTAATTTATTGGCAGAGATTCAATTGGGGAATTATTAAATCCTTGACTTTGGATGAGGACGATGGTGATTGCTTGTGCGGAGACCATAGAAGTGGTAGCAACATGCAGGCTCGTGTGGGAGGATCTAGTACTTCCGTTTTTGACAATAAATTTTGAAAAAGAGAAAAGGTATGTGCCAAGAGAACCAAAAAAGAGAAGGGAGGAATTCTGAAAAAGCAAAGTTAAAATTTCTCTATTAAGGTAAACCAAAAAATAGAAAGAAAAGAAAAATACAAGGAATTTAACGGAGGAAATTCAATATTTCTCTATTCCATTGTTCATAAAGATTTAGAGTCTAACTAACAATAAAGCATAGAGCCCTACTAAATGGCCAATTCTTAAATAAAATAGGTTAGCAGAAATTCATACTTAATAAATGAAGTAATCTACTTCAATAAGTATTCCAGATCCTCAGAAATAAAATAAGTCAAGGCAAGCAAACCATATCTGACTCAAATAAGTCAAGTAAAACTTATTTGATGGGAAGACAACATCCGCGTTCTTGCAACATAAGCCAAGCAGAACCTAATCCATAAAAACTAAGAAAACTACCAAATAGGTTCTTAATCTTGTCAGGTTGTCATACATTAGATCCATTATTGATATTGCATCAATACACTCTCGTCCTCTGCATTTATGTCTACCACCTTCTCATTTTACAACCCTGCTTTTTCTATCTCTGAAATGAAATTTTCAATAAACAAAGAAAGAATGTCTCCTCTTAAGATGTAGAATGACAAAAATAAAAATAGAGAGAGAAAGAGAGGAAGTGGAGAAAGTAATGGAAAGAAAACAAAGACAACTGTCTCCAAGTACAATCTCTATCTGTTGCAACCACATCGACTAATCATGTACATGCTTTGTCAATAACAGTCTAAAGATTAGCACACAACTATGACCAAAATCATTCCATACGTTTTGCTAGTATACAAGTAAGTCAATTTAGCATTGTTAAGTTTAATAGGAACAAGTTTGACGAATTGACAAGGCTGAAGCACAGGCATTTCCAAACAGAAGCCTCTTTAAAATACTGACAATTTAAGAAATGACACATGATAAGGTTATGTGGAGATCCTGATTTAATCAGGGGTGGATATACATGAATCCAAAGGAGGCAGATAACCACTGACCCTGTCCTGAGTAGGCTTAATAGATACAGTTAAAGAGAAAAGAAACCAACTATTGCTAAAACCCTTTGAATGCATTGCATGTGCTTCATCATTAACCTTATAGATTTTATTCTACAAGTTGCTTTAAGTTACCTCTCAATTCTTGGAAAGATAATCAAATATTTAATATCAAGCCTTCAGGAAAGTACTCGCACTCATGAAATCAATCATTGACAATTAATGCCAACATGTTAATTTTTAGCATGCTACAATCAGTGGATGTAACATAAGCCAATAAATTACACATAGAGATATCAAGGCACTAATATTGACCTATTTTTAATGAAAATTAAAACCTCTAAAAGGTTGAGATTTTCAACAATTTCCTATTGTGAGTCTTCTAACTACTTTTGACTTTTATAAGTTATTGTTTCAGCTCACCTAGACTGCAAATCCTCCTTGCCTCTGAGTCTTTTCATGACACATGATATTCCAGCATTTGCACCAGTGATGACAGCAAAGTTACGAGCTTGGACCAAAGGACCCCCAGCTACAGCCTGAACGTAAGCAAGCAAGAGAACTACAATCATTTTGAAAGAAAGGCTTCAAACACAATTGATTAATTAATTATTTAATTAACTAATTACTTAGTTGAACCTGGACTTGCTGGAACGGAGCTACGGCGTCAGGATTGAGGGAAGACTGAGGCGGTGGAGTGGGTAAAGAGGAAGTAAGGTCTTGCGTTATAACTCCCAAAAAAGCACCAATTGCAGCACCGTTGATCGCCGTGGTGGCAGTCACAATAGCCGCCTCGACCGGCAACGACTGCTTCGCCAACCACGACTTGTAACCATTCTCCAATTCCTTCAACTTAAACTGCACATCTTTAATGGCTTTCTGTGGCAGTTGCACCAAACTCATCATTTTCTCATTTCCTTTTTCCATTTTTATTCTCTGTTCTCTGGCCTCTAGTGCTTATACCGTAAACCCTACCTCTAAATCTAATCCAGAGAACAGACCTTTTAATGATCGAGATGCCTATACCGCCGTCTCAATTCTTTACAATTATATTTTGGGATAATTATTGAATGCCCCTCTAGTTTAGATTAATTTTTGTAGAGTTCAAAGGTTTGCGTTTGTACTTTGTACCATCAAGGTCAACGAGTCAACAAACTCGGCCTGTAATCGCAAAACCCTGTCGACTGCCGGCGTTGAATAATGTGAAGACTATCATATCTTTATTGATAATACAAGTACTAATTACTTAACAAATTATACAAACAATTAATTTGAAATATCAAAATCAAGCAATTGCTATTTATTGGAGATTCCAATTAAACATGTAATTTATATATTTCGTACGTTGCAATAAATAGATTAAAGAGTATCTCGTATTTACGATTTAGATTTATAATAGCGCTAGCCGATTCAAAATTTATTAAAAATTTTGTATTCGTAGTAAAATAACAAAGGACAAGATATTTATTTAGATGAAAATTTTCCTCAAATTTTCATTCAAGCTATTCATACATGAACGTCAACACCTCATTTAAGTTCCATCGAGATAGCTAGCACTACTTATTTGACTTTATATACATGGCGCATACATTAAAAATGCTGTAATTCAATTATAATTTGTTTGGGGATTTTATCTGAACATAGCGGGGCAGTCAAATGTAGTCTATTTTTTTAAATAGCTTACCAGTGGGGCTAGTCAAATTTGTGGTGCTTAATTTGAAAAAAAGAAATGAAGTGAGGGAATGACGGGAACTTAGGAGATGGCAAAAATAGCTACAAATTTGTGTACGATAAAAACCTTTTATAGTGATACTTTATATAAGAATAATTTTCTTGCTCAACGATCCAAAGCCCAAGACGAACCTCCTGATTGTGGCATTATGGCAGGAACGGTGAATATAGATGATGATGAGGATGACAGTGACTATATGGGAGAAAGTGGTGAGGATACTAATTCCTCATATGACGATATATCTCTAGAAGATGAGAAGGATATAGAGTTGGTTTGTGAGACCTTGGAGCTGGTTGAGTAAGACTTCCCATCTTTTACTTTATATATATATTTTTTATACCTATTTCTATAATGTTTTAGAATGCCCAAGGGACTGGCTCACAAAAATTTCATTGTGCTTTTGTGTCTCTGACAAAGACTTATAATCCGACCATGGTTATCCTGTTGGAACCGAGAATTAGTGGGACAAGAGCGGATGAATTCATTAAGAAGAGTGGTTTTGTTAAATCTCACAAGGTGGAAGCAATTGGTTACTCTAGGGGAATTTGGCTTTCCTGAAGAGATTTGCTGGATGTCGAAGTGGTTTTCAACCATAAGCAATTTATTAATTTTAGAATTATCGATTATGGTGGCATCTGTCATGGATAACTACTGTTTATGCAAGTCTTGTTCACACTAATAGACAAATCCTTTAGGACCATCTTGGAAGACTGCCAACAACACTCGAGGACCTTGGCTCATTGGTGGTGATTTCAATGCTATCCTTTATGCTTCGGAAAAGAGAGGTGGTTACTCATAAGTGGGATTTGTGGAAGTTTTTTGAACTAGTTCCACTCAAGTAATTTGTACGGGTCCTAGATTCACTTGGTCTTGTGGGGCTCTCTTCAAACGGCTAGATAGAGCAATGTGCAAAGAGGTTTGGCTGAATAAATTTGTCGATAGCTTTATGCTTCATTTACCAAAAATTCAGTCAGATCATAGACCAGTCTTTGTTCGTTTTGATAAAGAAAAGCGAAGGGATCAGGGGCAGAGATCATTTCGATTTTTGGCGGCTTGGCTTACTAACAAAGATTTTGATAAGTTTGTTGCTTCGAATTGGAATCCTATGGAACCTTACCTCCAATCGGCCCTTTCTTTAACTAGTAATGTCTCTCACTGGAACAAAAATTAATTTGGTAATATCTTCCAAAGGAAAAGAAGGCTTATGGCTCCCATTGGTGGTATTCAAAAAACTCTTGAGAGTTATTGTACAAATGGCCTTTTCGTCTTGAATTAAAATTGAAAAGAGAACTTGCAGCAGTTCTTACTCAAGAAGAGCTGTTTTGGAAGTGGAAGTCTAGGAAAGATTGGATTATGCATGGCAATAGAAACACGACCTTCTTTCACCTAAAAGCACTAACTAAAAGAAGGAGGAGCAGGATTATGAATATTAAAGATGAGAATGGACAATGGTTGTATAACTTTGAAGCTATCAAAATACATATTGTACAATTCTTTTCCAAGTTATATACTGAGGATAACATCTTTCTTTAGCACTACCATATCCGAGGCTTTTTTCCAGTGATTGATGCAGATAGTTTGTCTTTCTTACAAGGGCCTATAGATGAAGTTAAGATTAAAAACACTATTTTTAGTATGAAGCCCTTAAAAGCCCAAGGGATTGATGGTTTGCACGCCATTTTTTACCAATCTCAGTGGGGTGTGGTTAGGCCTTCTCTTTGTCGATTTATTAAGAGCATCTTCTGTCATGGCAGAGTTCCTCTAGAGATTAATAGAACCTCATTAGTCCTGATTCCAAAAAATGATCATCCTTAGACTTTAAAAATGTATCGCCCTATTAGTTTATGTACAGTGGTGTATAAGACAGTCGCCAAGATGATTGCCAACAGACTAAAAACAATCTTAACTCATCTTGTTAGTCCTTAACAAACAAGTTTTGTCCCGGGATGTCACATAACCGAGAACATTGTTATTGCTCAGGAGGTGATTCACTATATGCGACGGAAAACTGGTAAGAAGGGGCAAATTGCAATCAAAGTGGACTTAGAAAAGGCCTATGACAGACTAACGTGGAGTTTCATCCATGACACGCTACTGGAGGCAGCAATTTCTCCTGACTTGGTTCAGCTCATCATGGATTGTATTACTCATGTTCAGATGAATGTTTCATGAGAGGGGGAAATGACCGAGGATTTTGTGCCATCCAGGGGAATCAGGCAGGGGGATCCTATTTCCCCATATATTTTTGTTTTGTGCATAGAGAGACTCAGCCATGGCATCCTTCACGCTGTAAATTGGGAGATTGGAGACCAATGAGCCTTGTTCGAAATGGAACCCCTCTCACCCATCTATCTTTTGGTGATCTCTTACTTGCTGAGGCAACTTGTTATCAAGCTAGAGTTATTTAGTTTGTCCTTGATGCTTTCTGTGCAAGCTCAGGTGCCAAGGTCAGCAAGGATAAATCTTAGATTTTTTTTCTACAAGAATGTTAAAGCAGATGAGGCTAAACAGATAGGTGAACTGCTCGGGTTTTCTATAACAAATGATCTGGGAACTTATCTTGGAATGCCTTTCCTGCACTCTAGCATCTCAAAGCGTACTTATCATAGCATTGTTGATAAGGTTGAGCAATGTCTCTCTGGGTGGATTGCCACTCATTTATCCTTAGCAGGGAGAACAACTCTTGTCCAGTCAGTGTTGCAGACTATTCCTATTTATGCAATGCAAACAGCAAATCTGCTTGCTAGTGTTAAAAGAAAAATTGACCAAGCTTGCAGAAAATTTATTTGGAGCGGTGCTAATAATTAAAGAAAGATGAGCCTTGTTAGTTGGGAGAGAGGATTTGTCGACCGAAATGTTGTGGTGGATTGGATTTTAAGAACCTGGACATAATGAATCAAGCTTTTTTAATGAAAGTGGGCTGGAACCTAGTTGTCAATCCAAAAAGTTTGTGGTCGTAGGTGTTGCTTACGAAATATTGCGTGAACCAGGAGAATTTCCCACATGAGATGCCAACTAGATCTGGTTCTTACCTTTGAAAGTCTATTGGGCGAGTTTGGAATGATGTAAAGAGGGGGATTTGGTGGAATGTTGGGGATGGTAAGACAATTCACTTCTGGTGGGATTGTTGGGTGATTAAAAATCAACCCCTGATCAACTATGCTATTGCTCAAGTTCCAAACCATTTAGTAAATAAGAAAATAATGGATTTTGTCAATAATACTGGCAATTGGCTGTGGGAGAGCTTTAGTTTTTTTATTACCACATAATATCCTTATGAGGATTGCTTCCTATAAGCCTTCTTCGGTAGATGATGGTGCTGACCAAGTTTTCTGGGCTGAATCAGCAAAGGGGTGTTTTACCGTGAAGTCAGCTTGCAATGCTCTATCAAAGTCAATTGCTAGTGGGGAGGAGAAGCTACGGAGTCTTGCATGGAATTGGAAAGCCCTCCTAGGGCATTTGGTTTTTCATCTGGTTGGTGCCACATGATAGACTAAAAATAGGAGTTGAATTGTCAAGGCGTCATTTGCTAGTGGATTGCAGTTGTGATAGATGTGGCTCAACTTTTGAGAATACGATACACGTGCTTCGAGGCCGTGTTATCACCAAAAAAGTCTAAAATAGCATAATGCCCAGGAGTTTTCGTCCTTGGTTTTACGCACTTGATCTAAAGGACTGGATGTGTCAAAATTTACAAAGCAAAGGGCAGATGGACTCGGTTATTGGCTGGAATATTTTCTTTGGAGTTGCTTTTTGGCGTCTGTGGTTCTGGAGGAATCAGTTTCTGTTCCATCAGCGGTCTATGAAAAGTGTGAGCATATTACAGGATATAAAAGTCAAAGCTGAGGAAATTCAGAACCTTAACAACTCGTCTCTGTTTGTAGAGACCAAGGAAATCGAGAGAAGGATCACCTAGAAGTTAGCTATCTGGCTTTGGTGTAAGTTGATCACAGACGGAGTAAGAAAGGAAATGGGGGCATTATGTACTGGAGGCCTTATTCGCAAACACCATGGCATGTGGTTCACTGGCTTTGGCTTCAACATAAGTTTCTGTTCAGTTATTGTAGCAGAACTTTGGGGCCTTTACCAAGGGTTAGTTTTAGCATGGCAACATGGTGTTTGGTATTTGCATGTGGAAGTGGATAGCCAAAGTGTTATTCAGATGGTAAACAACCAAACGGATTGCATCAATGAGTATACCCCCTAATATGTTCCATTGAAATCTCATCAAGCAAAATTGGGTTATAACCATCAACCACGTATATCGTGAGGCTAATTTTGTAACAAACTTCCTAGTAAATTATGCCTTGGAGCTGCTGATAAGTGTATATTTTCCATATATATTTCTATTAATTTCTTTATCTTTTTCTTGTTTTGGGTTTTAAATATTCTAGTTATTTTAGTTAATTTATAATTTAGTAAATTAACTTATTATGTTAATTTTTATCTTAGTTTTTTTATTTTATTATTTTAAGTATATTTCAGAATTAAAAAAAATTAAATTAGAGCATTTAAGAAGAAATCTGCTTGAAGGAATTAAAAAAGAAAATAACTGAAGATTCTTGGAAGCTAATTAATTAATGGATACACATTTGGAAGCATATGGGATTTCATGGAGATTAATAAAAACTTTGGGAACAAGCATGCATAAAATGGAAACTTGTTTAATGTGCATGGTTTTATAAGTGCATGCAAGATTCACTTGACCAATTTAAAAAGATTGCATGTATGTCTTGCCAAAGCTTAAGTTCACGTGCATGGGATTTTATTTGGTTGAGGGTGAATTCAAAACTCCAAACATGTCATATGATTAATGTTCAATTTATATCATTCAATTTATTTAATTGAGATTGTTTATGTTCTTCTACAATTAATGTTCATGATTTTATTCTTGTTTTATTTAAGTGGCCAATTAGATAGGGCTTAAATAAATTCTACTGCTAGATTAAAATTCTTGATCCGTAATTGTCGTGATATTTTAATCATCAGTAGTAGGTTGGAATCAATGATTTCAATTGGAGTATATAACCCAAGTTGAATAATCCGAGCTTGTGTGTTTATTGCTTAAATCAACCTAATATCTTTCTCTACTTAATACTTCCATTATCTTACATTTAAAGAGTTTGTTTTAAATTATTTAATGGTTAAAGATTAGGTGAAGAGTTTGTTTTGCTTAACGACACACTAAGGAAAGATTTAGACTAAAAGAGTTTATTGTTGTCTGCCGTTGATAGTTTTAATATAAATTGATGATAGAATTGATATATTATGTGTATGTTTGGTGGAGGCGAATGATTATTTAACCAAAGTTTTTATCATTATTATTTCTTTCTCTTTTAACTAGAGTTTTTATTAAATTCTTATAATTTCTTAATTTCTTGTTATTTAGTTAAAAATTCAAAAAACCCCATTTTTTTATTTATAATTGGCATTTTCTTTAGTTAGATTAATTTATATTATTATTACTACTATTATTTTATTTTAAATCCTGCCTTAGAGTTGATAATAAATACAACTAGCATAGTCTTTGTGGGATCGATCCTTATTCACTTTGTACTAGTTATTTACATTAGTAGTAAGGTTTAAATTTAGAGCACTCTAACGACATTACCAGTTGCCCTTGGGTTTGTATCTTTTTTCTAATCCCCCTTCGGGGGTTGTTAATCTTATTGCAAATGATTTGAATGGGATTGGTTACTCCCGATATGTGTTGCCTTAACTCTTTGTAGAGCCGCTCTCTTATAAAAAAAAAGGTAATTATCCACCGACCACCTTTTTTTTTATCTTTTAAAAAATACACAATTTTTTTTTACAGCGCTGCACCTGAAGTTAACATTTTTTTCACTGGTCCACTCATGTTATAACACTGTTAGAACTTTGTTGACATCATAAGGGTAAAATTACTATTTTACAACAGTATTGTTTGAAGAAAGAAGTGGACATGCACAAAACAATATAACTTTAAGTGGATTTCAGCCAAAAAAAAAAAAAAGAATTGTGTATTTTTAAAAAAATACAGAACAAAGGTGGTCGGTGGATAATTGCTCTTTTACATTTAGGGTTAAAAAAGACATCTATATAATATTCCATTAGTTCTCTTAACATTTTGAAGACAGAAATGGATAGGTGCAAAATAATATAACTTCGAGTGGAGTTCAGTAAAAAAATTAATAATTGTGTATTTTTTTAAAAGTGCAAAAAAATAGGTGGTCGGTGGATAATTGCCCTAAAAAAAGAATAATTTTTTTGCTATTATAAAAAAATTTCATCCCAATTTAGACAAGTTATAAATAAGAATGAATTCTATATTGTAACAAATTATAATTTTTTAAGATCTTAAGATAGAATAAAATATTTGTTTTAAAGTTGTTTGAAATAATGATTTATTCTTTAGACTTTTCAGATAACTTTGCATATTCTCAACACTACAGAGATATATGTACTACTTTTTTAAAATTTTTCTATTTCTTTTATCAATATATACATATTAGACTTGATATCTTCTATTAATTAATTATCCATTGATGAGAATCATGTTGATAAAGCTTCACAAGATCCATTGAGTATCCATGGAGGTTTAATGATAAGAGTAAGAACCAAGAAAATAAAGGAAGCATTGAGAACTCTTAAGTGCATATTTTATCTATATTTTACTATTAATTTCTCTATTTTTTTGTTTTTAAATATTCTAATTATTTTAGTTAATTTTTAGTTTAGTTATTTTATTGAATTATATTTCATTATGTTGACTGTTGTCTTAGTTTTTATTTTATTATTCTAGATTTTGCCTTGAATTTAATATTTGCTAGTTACTTTTAATTTTTATTTAAAATTACATTATTAAATAAAGAATTAATTGGAGATTATGGATAAAACAAGGTATGAAAAAGTTCAATTTAGGAAGTAATCAAGATTAAATTGGAAATCAATTGAAAGACAAGAGAAAATAAAGTCAGGAACCCGTGGCCAACAAGAATTTGAAGAACAAAATCGGAAATCAATTTCCTCAAGTTTCAAATGGACATGCATTATTGGAAAATAAACAATTTATTTTGGCAATTGCATGTGCATGGCAATAAAAAGAAAAAAGAGGAATGGAAATCCTACTATGATTCTAAGTGGAGAGCACGTGTCAAGAACCAAGCCTTTTGGCTTTAGAATTGAAAGGGGTTGGTGGCTAATTTTGGGCATTATATAAAGGCCATCAATTGAAGGCTGCTAGAGAGAGAGAACCGAAAAAAACCCGAGAAGTAGCTGCAGGAAGAAAAGAAAAAAGAGGAGGAAGCCGCACGCACAAAACTCGAGAGCTGAATCGGCTTTTTGGATTAGTCTCCATAACTAATTTTACCAACTCTCTTATTTCCAATTCAATTATTCTATGTCAGATTTTCTATTTGGTTGAGGGTGAATTCAAAATTCAAAATTTGATATATAATTAATCCTAAATTTGATATATAATTAATATTCAATTTCCATCATTCAATTGATTTAATTGAAATTGTTTATGTTCTTCTATAATTATTGTTTATGATTTTATTCTTTTCTTATTTCAGTGACTAATTAGATAGGAATTGAATAAATTCTGTAGTTAGATTAAAATACTTGATCCGTAATTGTCTTGATATTTTAATCATTAATGGCAAATTGAAATAAGTGATTTCAATTGGATAACATAACCTAAATTAAATAATCCGAGCTTGTGTTTATAGCCTATATCAACCTAATGTCTTTCTCTACTTAATGCTTTCATTATCTTAAATTTAAAGAGCTTGTCTTAAATTATTTAATAGTTAGAGATTAGGTGAAGAACTTTTTTACCTAATGATACATTAAGAAAATATAGTGATTAACAGAACTTATTATTATTTAGAGTTGATAGTTTCAATAGAAATTGATGATAGAATAGATATATTGATTATGTGTATGTTTGGTGATGGCGAATGATCCTTTAACCGAAGTTTTCATCATTATTATTTTCTTCTCCTTTAATTAGAGTTTTTATTAAATTATTATTTTCATAGTTTTACTTTCTTTATTTCTTGCTATTTAGTTAAATATTCATAAAACCCCCTTTTATTGGTAGTTGACTTTTTCTTTAGTTAAATTAGTTATTATTATTATTATTATTATTATTATTATTATTATTATTATTATTATTATTATTATTATTACTACTACTACTACTATTATTACTATCACTACTATTACTACTGTTATTACTTTATTTTAAGTCGTTATTTTAGAGTTGATAATAAATAGAACTAACATAGTTTTCGTGGGATCGATCCTTACTCGCTCTGAATTAGTTGTTTATATCAATAGTAAGGCTTTAAATTTGGTGTACTCTAACGACACTACCAAGGATATCTCAAGTTCATGCCTTATTCAAGACACTAATCTACTAAAAATAAGTATTCAAGATAGTTAATGCTTTGTCAATATTATTCAAGCTCCTAATTTTGTTAGGGAGTGATATGCATGAAGAATAAACTAGGCTCTATCAAATTAGGAAGAAAAATTAGGCAAAATCTTTATTTCCCATCGTGTTTTGAAAACAAGATCTTTTATTTCCTTTTTATTTTGTAATCTTTTATCTCTTTTTCACCTTAGGTTATATTTAGTGATAAGGAAATCCTTATTCCATTAGTAAACTTCAACTATATAAACATATGTAACACTATTGTAAATTTCTCTTTAGTTCTTCAAAGAACCTTCAGAATTTATCAAGATTTTGCCTTGTGGCATTCTTTCTTAACTTATCAGTCATAATCTTTCTCTTTTTTCTTGAGTGTGGCATTAACCCTAGTTTTCTTATACCATTGGTTCTTATATTTATAGATAAATGGTAAAGGTCTTAATTTTATAATTGTTTGAATCTGAATTAGAATGACTCATGGCAAAAGAACCTCATTGAGTGCAGGGTCTCACTTATCTTTGTGAGGTTCACACCAATTGGTATCAGACCTTAGGTTCTAAATTAGTTTTCATCTATTCTGAGTTTATTCAGTTGCTCTAATTCCGCATAATCTTGTGTCTTAATTTTTTTTGAATCCATAAACCTACCTTCGTTAATTCTTCTTTTCCCCAACTTTGCCCTAATCCTTGAAGTTCTATTCTTTCTTATTGAAAAACAAAGTTCTAGAAACCAATTGAATTTAAAAAGTGGCTAGCTATTCAAGTCTCTACAATTTAACTAAACAAGAAAGGCCAATTCTTATTGCATCAAGACTTATATTCTTCTTTGTCTTTCTTTGTTTAATTTCTAATTTTTTTGTGGCAAGTGAATTTTGATTGATTTCATTTAAGTTCAATAAAGAATTAAAAGAGAAAATTAAAGAGTGGAAAAAAGTAAGAATGTGTGAGCTTATAAGAGGGTAAAAGGCATATTTGAGTAAAAACTTGTGTAAGTGCTATCAAGCTTGAGTGGAAACACATAAAAGAGTGTTTATGAGGATTTTTAACTTTCTTTTGCATGTTATTAAATATATCTCTAGACAAAAGTCAGTCTTCTTCCAATAATACTCCGAAAAAGATAGACTTTTGATTCTTTTTTAAGTCTTTAGAATAAAAATTTGCAATGCTTAGAATTAAGGTTTGGTGTGTTGAATGAGAGAATAGATAAAGTTGAATCTAGTTCACAAAAGGGGCAGCCAACTAAAGCTCCTAATGTGCAATAAAGAGAGAGAAATCCAGATATGTATGCTAATGAAGATTACTATAGAGAAGATGTAGATGAAGAAGATCGTGCTCCTCATATTAATTTAAATAGATTTGGGTGAGGGAATAGAAATAGAGATGTTAGATATGCAAATAAAGTTAATAAGAATTTGGGGAATATTAAATTAAAGATTCCATTTTCCCAAAGTAAATATTCTTGAAGCTTGTTTAGAGTGGAAAAAAAGGGGCGGAATCAGTATTTGATTGCCATAACTACTTTGGATTGAAAAAGGTAAAACTAGTTGCTGTTAAATTCACTTACTATGATATTCTTTTGTGGGATCAATTTGTTTGAAATAGGAGATGAAATCGTGAAATGCCTATTAATACATGGGAAAAGATGAAAGATATTATAAGGAAGAGATTTATTTTAAGTTACTATTATAGGGATTTATTTCAAAAGTTGCAAAGCCTTACTCAAAGGTCTAAAACCATTGAAAACTGTCAAAAGGAGATGGAAATAGAAATAATTCGAGCCAATGTGGGCGAGGACTCAGAAGCTAGTATGGCCAGCTTCTTAGCTGGTTTGGATCATGAAATTGCAAATGTGATAGAATTACAACATTATGTTGAGCTGGATGAAATGGTGCATATGGCCATAAAAGTGGAGTAACAATTAAAGAGGAAGCGTGGTGTTAAACACAATTCAAGGTCTTCTTTAACATGTAAATCGAATTGAGCAAAAAAGATGAAAAGCCTAATTTCAAGCTTCACATCAAAACTTCCAAATACAAATAGAATGAGGTGCACCAGACCAAGGTAAATAAGATTCCCAACCTACTAGAAATAAAGATATCAAATGTTTTAAGTGTTTGGGAATATGCAATATTCAATCTCAGTGCCCAAAAAATAAAAGAGTGATGATTTTGAAAGATAATGATGAAATTGAGTCTAAAGGTGAATCTGATGATGAGTCCATGCTACCTTCGGAAGATGCAAGTGATGTTGAATAACCAGCTGATAGAGAGCTTTTGGTTGTAAGAAGAGCTCTTAGTGCACAAATAAAAAAAGATGAGAAGATAATCTTTTATAATAGATACCATGTCAATAATAAGGCATGTAGCATGTTTATTGATTGAGGGAACTATACTAATGTGGCTAGCACTAGTTTAGCTGAAAAATTGAATTTCACAATTGTTAAGTGCTAGAAAGTGTATATTTATAAATGAGAAAATTGTCATTTTACACTCCAAGTCTCATTAACATCCTTATTTTTATATATTTAAGTCTCTTGTGATTTAGTTATGTGTGTTTTATTATAATTAAGTATTTTATGTATTTTAGGAGGCATCATGGTCATTTCACAATGAACGAGAAATCATATAGTAAAACAGACAGTAATTTTGAACTCAGGACAGTCGAAAACCTTAGAAGGAGCATAAAAGGATAAACGACAATGTTCAAATATACGGTGTTCATGATACTATTCACATATATGGTACAATGATGTGGCATTGATCGATGACGTAGCATTGGCCGATGACATGGCAACGTTCGATTGGATGAATGATGTGGCATTGATTGCTTATATGGCGTTGATTGATGATGTATCGTTAGCCGATGATGTGTCGTTAGCCGATGATGTGTCACGATTTTATTAGACTAAAATGTTTATATGGCGTTGATCGATGACGTGGCAGTATATTAGTGGATCGAAAAACGTGCGTACGGTACTTGCATATAAATAGAATGATAGCCCTGATGATGTGTTCTATTGAATCAGAACTTGCCACGTGTCACAATCTTGAGCGTTCAAATTGTTTTAATTCGATGGTTATAATTTATTCATTGTATCAATAAATAAGGGGCTCTCCCCCTAATTTGACACCTCTTGAATCTATTTTTGAGCTATATTTTCTGTAATTCCTTGTCTATCTTGCATTTTCGACGTATTTTAATAGATTTTCATTTTACCCATATTTCAATTATGAGTAACTAATTTTCTCTCAAGCTTGGGTTAAAGGTGAAGTCTCAACATGTTCCATGGGCTTAATTTATAAATTTACTTTCTCTTCCCCTTTGATATATGCGGATGTTTTGACTTTTCGTTGATAGATAGTAATCATCTTGTCTAGATATTGCACTGGTATAACTGTCTCCCTAGTGCAAGATTATTACTATTTGGCACGATAAGCACTTAGCACCATATTTATTTAAGTGAGGTTCATAAGAAGTGGAAACTCCCCATAATTTAATTGGTACTAATAAGGAATATTAAGCTCATGGTGCATATTGAGTGTAGATCAGAGACCCAAGCATTTCATTTTAATAGTTTTCACGTTAATTTATTCCCGCCATTCCTATTTAAATTTTAGGATAGTCTAAATCACTTTCACCACAAATCTAACTACCCACTTAGAAAATTAACTCTATACACAATTAAAATCCACCTCCTCGTGGGATCGACACTCGTCATCGTTGATCTATTCTACACTATGTGTTATGAGCTAACTATCTATTTTCTGTGTATGCGTTATATGTTTTGCTTTTATAATTGATTATTCTTTTGATATTCTGAATTACCATAAATTTATGTCATCTTATTAAAATATGCTGTTTTATGAGAATTATGAATTGTAACATATGTTTGAAATGAAAGAAGGCTTGAAATATTTTGGTATCAGTAGAGCTAGTGTGTTAGGAATAGTTTTACCTACAAAGTTGACAGCTCACCCTTTGTCATTACTTTTTGCAGATTAAGTTCCTTTTAAAAGGTGTACTTAGCTTTGAAGTTAAAGATTTCGTTTCCTTTTGCTATTTGAATAAGAGGAAGAATGGACTCATGTTTCTTTTTAGTTTATTTCTGTTATGAACTTGTAATTTGGAGTTTTGAGACTTTTGTTATTTTATGTTATGTTTCGGGAGTGATTATCTAGTATTAGTCGTATAAATTTGTGGATTTATTTGAATAAAAGTTTGAAGTATTTCAGTTTGGAATTTATGAATAAGGATTCGATTTGTAAGTAACCTCCTTCTTCACGTGCTCCAGACGTGTTAGATTTAGTTTGTTACAAATTGAAGGAATGAATGAGGTTCACATTGGTAAGTCAAGTTTAGAAATCAAAGAAGTCAAAGAGATGGTTGAAGGTCTTTCTCGACAAATACCACGTTAACGACTGCTAGATCAACACAGCCACATGAGCATGACTCATACTCAAATTAAGCCAATGCCATAGGTATAATAAGAAAGCCATTAAATTACAACCCTTACTCCAACACATATAACCCTGAATGGAAAGACCATCCCATTTTTTCATGGTCTCAGGGTTCTAACAGAATGAACTGGCAGCTCCAACTCCACCAATGCAACCAATTCCTCAACTCAGACCATGGGAAGATGCATTCGAGAATTTTAAGAATCTTACCCACTCCACGATTGAGCAAAAAAACCGCACTATTGATGAACTATGAAATGAGATGAGAGTAGGCTTCAACTCACAAACCTAATCAGTTTCAAACCTTGAAAGGATAGTGGAACATCTTGCCTCTTCAGTTCAAACCTTGGCTTTGAGAAAGGTAAATTCTTAAGCCAACCAGTGCCTAATCCTAAAGAAGTACATGAAGTAAGTACTAGTTCACCTTAGTAGTATAGAGATATCAAAGTGGTTATGACCTTACAAAAAGGAAAAGAAGTCGACAACAAAGTGGAGATGTCACAAATCAAATTGTACCTGTAAATGCTGAGGACTCATCATCGGAGGAGAAAAAATAAACCAACCTACGAGAATACGTTCTTAAAGTTCCATTTCTATAGAGGTTAGCTAAAGAAAAGAAAGGAAAATCCACAGGTGAGATTTTTGAAATCTTTAAACAGGTAGGTGTTAATATCCCTTTGCTTGATGCTATCAAACAAGTGCCATCTTAGACCAAGTTTCTTAAAGACTTTTGTACTAAAAAGAGAAACATTCACGTTCAAAAGAAGGTTTTTAAATACAAAGAGCCAGGCTCCCCCACTATCTCATGTACTATAGGGTACCACACAATTGAGAATGCTTTGTTAGCTTTAGGAGCTAGTGTAAATCTATTGCGTTACTCAGTATTTGTGAAACTTAAACTGGGAGAATTACACCCAACTCTAATGGTGTTACAACTTGCAGAAGACGTACTTATCTAGGTAGATAAGTTTTATTTTCCTATTGATTTCAGTATAATTAACACTCAACCAGTCTAAGATTTAAGGAAGCACATCCTCATTATCCTAGGTTAACCTTTCTTGGCAACTGTCGATGCTCACATTTAATGCAGGACTGAAAATATGCAGTTGTCCTTTGGTAATATGACTATGGAGCTAAATATCTTCAACATTGCCAAACAACGTACAATATAGATAATGGAATTATTTATGTGGATTTAATAGAAGAATTAGTTGATAATACTTTTCTTTCAAACCTTAGTGATGACCTTTTACAAATATGTTTAACTCACTTTGGCTTGGATTTTGATATTGATAGATCAATTGATGAGCTTAATGCCTTACTTGATTCAGCACCATCCATGGACATTAATAAATGGAAGTCAGAAGTTGAACAACTAACACCATCAAAGAAGAAACTCAGCCTATCATTAGAATCACCACCAAAACTAGTGCTCAAACCATTGCCCAACACTTTGGAATATGCATTCTTGGAAAAAGAAAGCACTTTGCCGATAATCATTTCATCATCCCTAAATGACAAATAAAAAGGTAAGTTGTTAGAAGTTTTAAAAGAGCACAAAGGAGAATTAGGATGGACCATAGCCGACATAAAAGGTATAAATTCAGTAGACTACATGCATTACTTCACCTTGGTGAAAATGCTAAACCTACCAGAGAAATGCAACTTCGATTGAACCCTAAAATAAAAGAAGTTATTAGAACTTAAATCCTTAAACTATTAGATGCATGTATCATTTACCCCCTTTCTAATAGTTCATGAGTTAGTCCTGTGCAAGTTGTCCCTAAAAAGTTAGGAGTCACAGTAGTTACCAATGCTGATAATGAATTGATACCCACTAGAGTGACTACAGGGTGGCACGTATGCATTGATTATAGAAAGTTGACTCTTGAGCCATTTGCTTTACGCGTTAATTGACACAGACATGCTACCTCATACACAGTTGTGAACTATTGTCACAAAGATCCTTAAATATGATTTTTTTAAACACTCACAAATCATTTTTCAGAAGTATCCCAATGGCAGCTACTCCCAATAAATAATTTAAGAGCATTTGTGTGCTCTCTGGGTTTAATTATGGCAAATATAAAGAGTTCATTGAGGCAACCATAAATCTTGGTTGAAGCATAGTAACAAAAAAATTACACTTGGTATATGGAGGAGGTGACCGAGGGTTATCAAAAATGGTCTCAGAAGCTGCTTATATCAGAGAAAACCAAGTGTTAGGCATCATCCCAAGAACCTTAAAACCTTTGGGCTGTTTGTCTGACTCACCACCTGGAGAAGAATTAGTCGTCTCAAGTATGAAATAGAGAATAACTGAAATGCTAAATCATGTTGATACTTTTATTTTCCTACCAGGAGATCTTGCAACTCTAGAGGCACTTATCATATTAGCGTTTTGAGCCCATCTAAACATTCATTAGAAACTCATCAATTTGTTAAATGTCAATAACTTCTTTGATGTCTTTATCGCATTTCTTAACCATGTAATAAAAAACTATTTCATTTCTTCCACAACGAAAAAATTTTTTATTTGTGCTTATACTGCTAATGAGCTATTTGATTTGTACAAGTTTATAGACCAGAGCCAGATCCCAAGACCTTCGTATTGGAGTGGCCAACTAATGATGGTAATAGTAGTCGCAGTAAGAAGTGCAAATTAGATTTAACTCTCCGCTTGTAAAAATTTTCTTTTGTGTTGTAACATCCAAGTGATGCCTTCTAAACTTTACTTCTTTACTTTAAAATATTTAGGACAATATTTCGTTCTGGTTGAGGGAGGGGATAATTGACAATTGTGGAATGTCTCAATCCTTGTGAAGTTTTTATTGATTTTTGTTGTAGAGACTAACCATGGCTAAATTGTTTAGTCGAAGATAGCTAAATGTAGAGTGTAGTGACTTTAGAAACACATCTTCTTAGTTTGGAAGTTAAAAAAAATTAAAAACTTAAAAAAAGTTACTTTCCAGACATTTTCTTTTTCTTTATTATCATATTTTAAGCTTCCACAGTCATTTTAAGTGTGATATTTATAACTCTTCATTTGCACCTTTCTGCATGCATATTTTTTCATGTTTAGAATAGATTTGGGGGTAGAATGTCATTTAAAAAAATTATTTTGTATGATCTCTTAACATTGGATGACATGATGACTTTTAAATTTTAGTATTTGTATTATCTTTGGTCTTGAGTTATGTTACACCATGTTTGCTACTCTACATGTTGATGTTGGAGACAAATATGAGTTGCTTGCAATAATGCACATGTCATAATAAATTCCAAGTGAGTTTTTGAGCCTGTCATTTTTCTTGGAGAGTAACGCTTTTTACCCATTCTTCATACAACTTAGCAGTTTATTATTTTATACATGATCTCTAGATTTCCTTTCAGTCAACCCTCTAAAAGAAAAGTGTGTTGCTACATCTGAAGGTCCATCTAACTAGTAGATATGGAAGATTATTTAGAGCCTTAAGAGATGATGGAAAGGCTATCTTTGACCCGTTTGAGCCTTTCTAGCCATCCCTTTTGTGAAATATCCATAGTTAACCCTTTTGAGCCTTTTATATAATAAATAAATATACTTTTCTTTATGAACTTATCATCTTTACCCACTATGATTTGGAATATTACCCGATATCTTACAAGTTCCATCACCCATTCATGTTTGAAAAAATGTAAATGATTATTTTGTTCAGTAAAAAAAGAAGAAACAAAGTAAAAAATAATAATAAATAAACGAAATGTACCTTATAATTTCCAAAATGTCTCAACTTTTTCTCAAACATATATTTTGTTTTTCCTGTTTTTCCTCCTTTGTTAGCCATGTCGCTAGCCTATGTTACGTCCTAATAAAAGTCCTTCTTGATTTTAATTTACCATCCATTGGAGTGACTATAGTTCTTAACTTATCACTCACAACATTTCTCTTCTTTCTTGAATGTGGCATCAACCCTAGATATCTTATACTATTGATTCTTATCTTTATAGACAAATGATCAAGATCTTATTTTATGTTTATTTCAATCTGAATTAGAATGATCCTTAGCAAAAGAACCTCATTGAGTGCAGGTCTCACTTATCTTTATAAGATTCACATCATCAATGTATCACATATCATACCTCTATATCATTTGAATAATTACATTAAAATAATAATTTTTGTAACTATACATTTATTAAATTATAACCTTCTAATGAGATTAAGGATAAAACTATTACAAGTACGTGGGATGAGGCATATTCAGATCCTATTCAAGTTCCCGTCAGACCCGTTACAAGAGCTTGAGCAAAGAAATTCAAATAAGTACTTAATGGATTGATTCAAGCAACTTAGGCTCAATCAAATGTGTGGAGGCCCGTTGAAGGAATCACACATGACAAATGCATGATTCAGGCTCTTGAAATTTCCAAATAATCACTTCCATGAAATAGGGAGTTGGCTTGCACATTATGGCGAGAAAATATATTATTTTCATTTTACAGATACTTTCCCAATTCTTGAGGAGGCTATTAGGGAAGCAAATCAAATATTTCTATTTTAATCCCCTAGTTTCCATTTTAATTGATGTAAGGCATTTAAGCCAATTAGAATCCTAATTTGATTTAGATTCTTTCCTACTTAGATTAAGATTCTAATTTGATTTAAATTCTTTCCTATTTATTTAGATTTAGATTCATATTTAGATTTAGATTTGAATTTTAGTTTAGGATTTATTTCCTCAAATTCTTGTAACCAAACCTTATATAATGTACTCGTATCCAATAAACAGATAAGTTTTGATGCAATTGGTGAGAGAGTTAATTCTCTTTGGTTCTTTACAAACTCTTTGAATTTATCGAATTTCCGTGACGTTCAAACTCTTAACTTATCAATTAGACCATCTATAGTTGATTGTGGCGTCTTCACATACTAAGGTTCGTGTTTTCATTAAGCATTGGGTCGAGGTTTCATTCAATTCCTGGTGTATAATTGATCTTGGAGACTAATTGATTAGGGTCGCGTTAGTTCTTGACGGGGCTGATATCACCTTCTTATAGTAATAAATTTGTTTAGTCCCAACATTATGACTATAGAGACACTTTTATAGTATTAGAGTAAACATTACTGAAATGGAAAGTATAGAAATATAAAATGTAATACAACAAAACTAGCTTGAAAATGTAAATGGAGATGGAAATCCGAGGTTTGCGTACCATTAGGGCCGAATCTAGAAAAATGATTTAGTAGGGCTTAAATTAGATAGTAGTAAGATGAATAAAATTAATATAAATATAGGTTTAGGAACAGAAAAATATTTTAGGTTGAGGGCTATATTACAACAAAACCTCTTTCATAGTCATAGTGCTTGGACTGAATTAATTTTATTATTATAAAAAAATTATAACTCAATAAATGTGTAGTTGTAAAATTATTGTTTTAATTTAGTTATCCTGAATGCAAGTGATATAAAGGTAAAGTATGGACATTGATAAAAGAACTAGACATAGTCTCAAGAAACTAGTACACATATCTATATAGTGGTGGGAATATGCAAAATCATCTTAAAAGCTTAAAAATCTACATTCATTTTAATGTTTTCTCTCAGTGGAATTCTATAATTACTGTATGATGATTTGATAACAACTTTAAATAATAAATTATTATCCTAAATAACTTTTGAAAAATATTTATTCTATTTTAAATCTTTAATATAATATAGCAGATATTTTCTACAACATACAAATAATTAATATAATATGAAGCAAGTTTCTTTAGATGAGATCTATAAAAATCATAACTTACTATAAAATAGAGTTTATTTTTATCTATAAGTAGCCCAAATTTGGATTCTAATTTTTTATGACTACATGGAGGTTAATCTTAAAGAGGGTACTGTTATAGAGAGGTTTTACTATTTTATTTTTTTTATTTAAGTGGGGGCATTTATAAGTTAAAGTTTAAATTTTATGGATTTATGAGTTTGCAGGGGCTATTTTAATAGATTAACGAGGATTAATTAAAAGTTTCTCTTTCATTTTTAGATTTTTTTTTGTCAACAGGGGCTTTAGTCACATGTTAGATCCACCTTGTATGCCACAATTTTTTTTTAAATAGAAGCATGTCCTACCATTGGTGTTAAAGGATGTGTGCATCTATCTCCTAGAATACAATGAAAAAATAACAGGAGCTCCAACAAGTTATTTACAGTGAACTTCCATCTTGTTAGAACTTTATCACGAGAAAATTAACATTAAAGAGGAGTGTTGTTTGTTATATGTGTTATGACGTATTTTTTGAATTGTGTGGAATGCTTATTTATGTCATTCTAGTGTAAGGGCATTTTGGTTTGAAAAATCTAACTGCAATAAAGGATACAACCGCTGCCTTTAATGTCTACGTAAAAGTATAACCGCTACATTTAAACATGGGGCATGTTTGGGATTTTGTTAGCTTCCTAAGGATCAGTTTCTAGCTTGATTCTCCAAAAATCAACTTTACAAATAATTTAATACGGTGTTTGGTAAATGAAGATTATTTGACAACCACTTTTCAAATAATCTATTATACAAGTTTGGTAAGTGAAAATTAAAGTGATATGTTCACGGCAAAAATGGGCTTGTTTACTAATTGAGTGGTGATATTTAAACCCCTTATTATATCTCACAAACCCCCACTTTTAAATTAACCCCATTAAACATTTTAAATTAATTTTTATCTCTCAATATACTATACCTAATCCTTAATTTACCCTTATTATAATTTGTATCTTATTTCATGCACCCACTTATAAAACTTATAAAAATTATTTTAAAGAAGAACAAATTTCTCATAATCGCCACCGTAACCATAGAAAATAATTTAATAATTCCAGTAAGGATTGGACCACGAACCATGCCAAGTCCATCTTGAAAAATCAAAGTATCATGCTAAGTCTATCAAGCCAAGGGTGAGTATAGAAATACAAGAATTTAGCCAAGGGGGTAGACATGATAATTCTAGTTAGAATTTCCTACAAGTGCAGTTGTGGAATTCATTCTTTAAATTGCAATTCGTGGATTCCATTTGTGGTAAGTTAATATTAATAAGTACTTTCTATAACCTTCTTCAGCATGGGGATATGTGTGTTAAAATAAATTTTTCTTTATTATTGATTTTGATGATAACAAACTTGATTAAATTTATTAAATCCTTTAAAAGCTCAACAGTTTTTATATTCTTTTAATTCATAATTCTCATTCTATAAAGGTTTTATATTCTACAGTAATGATATCAATTGAAAACAAAAACCTTGAGAATTTTAGAAATAACAAGGATATTTGTAAAAATTCTGAAACTCGACAATAACGGCTCGCCAACATCCCTGATAACGGCTCATCGACATTAAGCAGAAGTAAAGATCAGTCTCTGGACAATAACGGTTCACCGACATGCTGATAACGACTCACCGACCTGGAACAAAATTGAAGATTAGCCTCTGGGCACTAACGGCTCGCCGACATCCTAATAACGGCTCGCCGACATCCTAATGAATTGAAGATTAGCCTTTGAATATTATCGGTGATCCGACATGCTGATAACAGCTTGTCGACCTGGAACAAAATGGAGAGATTAGCCTTTGGACACTAACGGCGATCCGACGTCCTGAAAACGAAGATCCAACAATTTGAAAAATTCAGCCCAGCGGTCATATTGACCAGTCAAACGGCGATCCGACATTGAGTTAACGGTGATCCGACAGTGAGCAGAAAGTGAATAACGAATAGTTTTCGGCTCCTACTATAAATAAGTTCATTTAAATTTAAACAAAAGTTGATCACAACACTACCATTGAGCTTATAATCGAGCATACAATCTTCATAGAGCTTTAAACACATTCTTGCTTCATTTATTGACACATTGGGCATTGATTTGTAACCTTACATATTGTGTGAGACAAAAACAATTTACAATCTTCTGTTTTGAGTGATTGTAAGTGTTAGGATACACTTGGGTTAAGAGATTGTGGATAATCTCTTGTTGTAAAGGTTTATTGACACTTTAAAATTCAATTGTAAGCATTTGAAGTCTTGGAGGCTTGCTTAGTGGAATCCTCAAGCTCGGAAAGCTTGGAGGCGTGGACATAGACGAGGTTGGTCGAACCACGTAAAAATCTTCGTGTTTGAATCTCTCTTCTCTTATCTTTTTATATTGTGATTGATTTACTTGTCATTGCCTTAATTTCGTTTTAGAATTGCATTAAGATTTGCTTTAGAATTGAATAATTTTTAAAAATCCAATTCAACCCCCCTCTTGGGTTGCATAGCTAGGATTTCAATTTGTATCAGAGCAAGGTTCTCTTGTTAGGACTTAACTGTCTAGAGTAAAAGATCCATGGCAACCCATAATGACTCAACATTTAGGGAAGAACAATCCACAATTAGACCATCGTTCTTTGACGGAAATGACTACTCATATTGGAACACTAGGATGAGAATATATTTGCAAGCACTAGATTATGAAATTTAGGAAGTTGTATGTGATGGTCTGTTTATGCCCTTAACTAAAAATGAAATTGGGGAGGATATTCCAAAACCTTCACGGAAATGGAATGAATTGGAAAAGAGAAAAGTTTCTCTAAATTCCAAAGTTATGAATGTTTGTTTTGTGCATTAGATAAGAAAGAGTTTCATAGAGTGTCTAATTGTGAAACTTGCAAATGAAATTTGGCACAAACTTGAAGTTGTCTATGAAGGTACAAATCAAGTAAAAAAGTCAAAAATTAGTAGGTACACTTGACAATATGAGTTGTTCCAAATGGAACAAAATGAGAGTGTGTACTATATGTATTCTAGATTTACGGACATAGTGAACACCCTACGATCCCTAGGAAAGATCTTCTCTAATAGCGAGAAAGTTAAAAAATCATTAGGTCGCTACCTAAGGAATGAAGACCAAAAAAGACTGCTATTGAGGAAGCCAAAGATTTGAATATTTCACCTATTGATGATTTAATTAGTTCTTTTATCTCTTATGAGGAAGACTTGGCGGCTGAAAGAGGAAATGAGGAAAAGAAGAAAAACATTACTCTCAAAGCCTCAGAATATAAAAGTGACAGGAAAGTGAACCAAATGACAAAGAGCTAGCTATGATAGCAAGGAGGTTTAGAAAGTTTTTCAAGAAAACCGGTGAGCGAAGAAAATTCAGAAATTTCAAGAATCAAAAGGAGAAGAAAGAGTTAATTACATGCTATGAATGCAAGAAACCCGGCCACATAAAATCGGAGTGCCCTCTTATCAACAAATTCAAGAAGAAAGCCATAGTTGCAACTTGGGATGATAGCGATGAAGAAGAGTCGCAAGAAGTGTCAAATCTGGAGCTTATGACAATAAGATATGATGATGATCTTAATGAGATAAGTGATCCTACTTATGATAAGTTGTATGATGCTTTTAAAGAATTGCATAATGAGATGATGAAAATAAGTAAAAAGAATGTATGTCTTAAAAAATAAATGGTAAAGCTCAAAAATGAAAATGAATCATTCAGTGCAAAGATTACATGCCTCGAATTAGAGAATAAAACATTGCATGATAAAGTTACATTATTTAAGAACTCTAACACTTCACGTGAGCATTTAAAATCACATGTGAATGAGTTGAAAAATAGAAATGAAATGCTTAGAAAGAAGAGTAATGATCTAAATGAAATTGTGCTAAAATTTACAAATGGGCAAAAGATGTTGGATAACTTGCTAAACTCCCAAAAATATGTGTTTGACAAAACAGGTATTGGCTATAAGCCTAATTTGAAGCAAAAATACTATAAGAACTACTTTGTGAAGAATACATCTATTAACAATCAAGTTGTATGTCATTATTGTAATCAAGATGGTCATATGAAAAATAGATGTCCAGTGAAAAGAAATGCATATTATGGTATGAAGTGCATTTGGGTTCCAAAAAGAACTATTACTAACACTCAAGGACCCAAAAAGTTTTGGGTACCTAAGACTTGAGTTTTTCTCTGCAGGGCTTGAAGAAAAAGAAAAATAAATGCTACTTAGACAGTGGTTGTTCAAGGCACATGACCGGAAACTATGCATGGTTCTCAAGCTTCACCAAAATTAAAAATGGTGGAGACGTATCCTTTGGAGACACCTCAAAAAAAAAAATTCTCAGAATTAGTAATGTTGGTAAAGTTTCCTCAACTCTGATTGAAAATGTATGTTTGGTTGAGAATTTAAAACACAACTTGATTAGTATTAGTCAATTATGTGACAAAGATTATAAAGTTATTTTTGATAAATCTAGATGTGTTATTGAGAATGCATGTGATGACAAGATTTTATTTGTTGGAAATAGATGCAGTAATGTTTATACCATTGACATAAAATGTGCATCTACTCATGATAAATATTTTTCAGCTTTGCATGAAGATAGTTGGCTATGGCATAGAAGGCTAGGACATGTAAGCATGAATTTAATCTCAAAAATTTCAGAAAACGATTTAGTTAAAAGTCTTCCAAAAGTCGGTTTTCAAAAGAATAGAATTTGTGAAGCATGTCAATTTGGAAAACAAATCAAAACTTCTTTTAAAAACAAAAATTATATCTCCACTTCAAAACCTCTTCAACTTCTTCACATAAATTTATTTGGACCTTCAAGGTATGCTAGTTTAAATGGCAAATATTATACTTTTATGATTGTAGATGATTATTCTAGATACACATGGATATTATTCTTACCTAATAAAGATGATGCCTTTGATGCGTTTAGAATTTTCTGTAAAAAAATTCAAAATAAAAAAAGTTATTCCATTACTTGTATTAAAAGTGATCATGGTAGGGAATTTGAAAATCATGCATTTAAAAATTTTTATAATGATTTTGGCATTGAGCATCAATTCTCATCACCTCCACAACAAAATAGAGTTGTGGAGAAAAATAATATGTCTATTCAAAAAATGGATAAGACTATGTTGAATGAAAATGATTTACCAAAATCGCTTGTTATGTTTTAAATCGGGTGTTAATTAATTTGGGCTTTTAGTGAAATAGTCTATTGTTAATTTAGTAGTTTCGATATGTCATAAGATGGCCGGGCTTTGACTATTAAGTTGGAGTTAGAAAGCCCATGGGTCTGCAATCCCCCTGCTATCTCAATCTCTAATAAAACTTTTAATAAGTGGCTATATAAAAGAGATGAAATTAGAAAAGAAGAATAATCTTTACATATAGTTTTTCTCAACTAAGAAAAATACAGCTTTAGAGTTTCCATCTCCTGCACAAAATTAGAGCTCTCCACATGTCTACACTGTGAAGGAGACAGTTGAGGATAAGAAAGAAGATTGCAAACTTCTTCAATTCTTCAACAAAAATATGAGGCATTTGTCTTACCCTATGCGTGTATACGTAATCAAGAAAAGTTCCCCACTTCCGCTCGATTTATAAAATATAAATTATTTTTCTAAAATCTGAACTTTGATTAACAGCAAGATCACTCACAAACATCAAAGAAAGAGACTTTTAATATTTAATTTTCCATCTTCCCAACAATTTGTTTTTATCCATTTTCTAATAATCAATAAAAAGAATATTGTTTTCTTCTATCAATTAGAGCATGACTGTCCAATCTTCTCTTTTATTTTCTCCTTAAAAAATAAAATATTTTGAAAGAACTCTCATGAACATCAAAGTGCTGCATGATGCACATGACGAAATATTAAATATTACTAGGTTAATATACCTTATTAATTACAATGAGTTTGACATTCTCAAGTTTTTTGTAAAAGCATTCTGAAACAATCGTAGCTTTCCTCTAAACAAGCTAGTATAAAATAAGATAATTTAACAAAACAGAAAAATGGTTTTTGCTAATGCTACAAATATCAAAGAAACACACGTTTAATGTTAATTTTCTATCTTTCCAGCAATTGTTTGCTTTACAAAAAATTTTTAAAAAATTGCAATGATCTTTTGATAGTTTAATTATTCTCCTCGAGGCATAAAAGGCACTTAGTATCTTAAATGTATTAAGGTATAGTAGGTAAAGACTAAAGAATTACAAGCTACAAATAATTATTCACACTCCAATACTAAAGAATACATACTACTACTAATACAAAAAATTCACTACAACAATTACAAGAAATAGTAAAATAATACTCCTATTAATATATCACTACTCAATAGAAATAGCCAGGCACTTTTCCCAAATCTAAAAATCCAAATTATACAAAACAAGTAGACAAGAATATAAAGTAACCTGAAAATACCTTTATAAATCGATATATCAAAACAAATTATATATTAGATTTATCAATAGATAGAACAATCTCTCGTAGATTACTATTGATTCTCAATGAATATTTATTTGTATATATTCTATAAAAAAATACTAAAAAATTAGTCATTTGCTAAAATTAGAATTAAAAATTTTGGTGATAGCTAAATGACTAGAACATAAGACTAAAGATCCTACTGTGACCAATTCAAATATGATTCTTAGCATTTCATTAATATTAATGAATATCTACCGCTATAACACCCTATTTCAGTCAATTTGAAAAACAATGAATTGAAAAAGACAAGATATTTAATGAAACTCCTTTATCGCAAGCCAAAAATGAAGAGTTTATGACTAGCAATAATAAACATAGCATCAATCCTACCACTAGTGTTTCATCACCAAATTCAAACCAATAAATCAAAAAAAAAAATACCCAAACCTAGTGTCTCAAGCAAATAGCTTTTTCTTACTTTAGTTGATGATAAATTATGAGAAACCACTGACCTGGGCATTTTTAGTTTTCTATGTCAATCTACTGCATTAAATAGTAACAAGAATATACATGATCTTGTAGAATTGCAATAAACTATGAAATTAGAACACATAAAATGTAATAAGTTGCTCTATTTTGTTGCTGACATAAGAGTTTTTTATCCTACAACTTTGACAAATTCATTACTTGAAAGTATGGACGCTCACCAACTTCTAGAAAACAACATGTGGTGATCACATTGGCCTTGAGCTCTGTTGTTTCTCTTGTCAATTGACCATCTGATGCAACTAAAACTCCAACTGTCATGACAGCAGGTTGTCAATTGTTCATCAAATTAATCTCTGTACCAAAAGATAAAACTTTATGAGTAACTGTACAATACAATGGTAAATCAATCTATAATCAATTATAATCATAATAATTTCCATAGCTCTTGACACTAACTCTTTTATTTGGACCACATTCACCAAATATTTTACTCATGAAGTAATGCAAACGAGTGAAAAGGGTAATTGAATCTATTTTCCAGTCCAATCCATATGCACACTAATTCGTGTAAATTAAATTGTTGGATGAAAAAGACTTTGAATTTCTCTTTTTGGCTTTTTTTTTGTGGAAAGCCGTGTTAATTTTTCATTATTGTTAATAATAAAGAGTGATACAGCACAGCACAGCACAAACATATAAAACAATTGAAGTGGAAAATAAGCAGCAGTAGAAACAGATTAGGAATGGTAATTAAAATTTAGTTTTTTTTACAATCTCATCAACTTTACCCAAACTTGACCAAACCTTGGCCAGCCAACCATGGCTCCATGGGCCACCAATAATGATGACTTATCACCACTGGAGGCTCCCCAGATCACTGACGACCAATCCCATGATCGAGAGTCCCTAACTTAGCCACACCAGCCCACCATGCATAAGCCCTAGCTCGCGGCTTTCATCGCACAATACCCCCCATGAAGCTGCTGCCTTTTTGGCCAATGGCCATCGCTGATGCCACCCAGTTGTAGTTGCCATTACTCTTAAGCCATCCTTACACTATACAACCAACATTGGCATCCCAAATCTTAACTACGCATGACCTTTAAAACCCTAGCCTGCAGTTTCCTTTACAAACTGTGTCGCATCGTGCTAAAAATAGCTAGCTTTAATTTTCAAATAATAAACATATAATGATAATTAAATTAATAAAAGGTAGAAAATGAAAATTACATTTACTAATTTTGGTAAGCTAGTAGCATAAACCAAATTCTAAAGTGAGGTCTCCTTCTATTTAACTTCTTCGATTGGGTTTCAACTAAACCTAGGATTTAAACAAAAACGCAACAAATCGAACTTATGGTTTTAAACTTGCCTTCTTTTTTTTTTTTTAATTGAACGAACTGAACAGAGCTTAGGATGCATGGCTTCTTGATTTTTTTTTCCTTCGACAAATTAAGGGCTTCAATAAGGGTTGTTTCAGTTGAATGAAGGCTTGGATGACGGCAATAGTAAAGGATTCAGCTTCCAACGAACAGCGAAGTGAGTGAGTATTGGTTCTGATGTATAGCTAACTTGTACGATTCCATCAACAGTGGATTTGAGGCTGGATTAGGTTTCTATTTAGTACCAGAGAAAGAAAGGGGTTCATGAGAGAGTGGGATTTGTTCAACATCTAGCAAATTTAGCTACGTGTTGATAGTTTTTACAAACCGGTGACGTTTAGTTTAACCACATTGTATTTTAGGCTTCATTTTTAAAAATAATTTGAATATTTAATAAAAAATTATAGATAATTTAAAAAGGCAACGTTCTAAAATGTTATTAATAAAACATAATTCAAGCATGACTAATATCTATCATCTGTATATGTCATTGAGTTATAAATCACCAATATGTCATGAATTCAAGGATTATGATATTAAAAATACATTTTTTATTAAAAAAATATGAATCATTAATGGTACATATTATTAAAAATTATCCATAAAAAATATTTATATTATACCATAAAAAATTATTAACAATATATTATTTACAATTATACATGTTATATAATAAAAAATTCCAGTTGGAGCTTGGAGGAATAGATTTTCAAAAATTTAGGTTAAATTTTGGAGTAGATTTGGTTGTAAAGTAACTTTTTTTTCTTAGCAATTATTAACAATTATCCAATAAATGGGATGACATGTCATTTTTATCAATATATATTATATGACATGTGGTTTTTTTAATTAAAGTTTCGTCCATCTTAAAAGACTATATTACCCTTATTATGTCAGCACTTGCAAACGACAGTTAACGGATTGATGGACGACAGAAGTGTTTTGTCAACTTAGGGTATACGAGTGATACACTTTAAAAGTGTTGTAGCACATTTGATACGGGCATCATTTAAGGGTATATGACTGATAATTTTCCATTTATAAATAGAGAACTCCTCCCCCATAATTTGATAGCTTCGAATACAAATTTGAGCTCCATTTTATGTTATCTTGTGTTTTTACATATTTTAATATAAAATAGTTGTTTTACCCTTAGTTAGATATTAATGGATAAATTAATTTCAAGCTTGAGTTGAAGATAAAGCTTCAACATGATCCATGAGCTTAATTTGGTAAGTTTATTCTCTTTCTCTCTCTCTGATTTATGTGGATTATTTTGACTCATCGTTGACAAATAGTAAATCTCTTCTAGATTTTGTACAATATATTAGCTCTCTAATACAAGGTCATTATTGTTTGATATGATGAGCACTTTACAATATATTTATTAGGGAAAAACTTCCCTCTAATACTCATGGTTCGGCTTGACTCAATGTTGATAGAGAGTGTATCTAAGTTATTTAGTGGACGATCTTGCCACATTGCTGACAAAAAGATTATTACACCTAGTTCGTGTACTTGACTCCACATTTAGTAAAAGATTATTTCCACTTGGTGCAATGAATGTTTGATGCCATATTCATTAAAATGAGACTTATGAGTAGTGGAAATACCTTGCTCATTTGCATTGATTCATCTTTAATTTATTCCCGCTATTTTTTTTTATCTTAGTATTGCTCGAAAATCTCATCCAACCAGTTCATAAATGAGCTTGGAAAATTAACCTTACATATGATTAAACCTAGCTCGTTGTGGGATCGACACTTGTCACCATAAATCTATACTATAATAGATTCGTGCACTTGTGAGTACAATAAAATTTACACAACATTTGGATTAGAATGAGATCTAATCATGCGTCAATTAGAGTGTAACATAATCGCGTTGGTTTGGTCCAATAATATAACGTTATTTAGTGTTTTCTACTGTATCAATTCACTTCTATTATGTCGCTCTATTAGTTGGTATCGAGGAGGTTCTATGCCAAGTACACAACTTTCTTGGCTACTCTTATCCATCATCATCAAATCCATACTGGAAACAAAAAAAAAATGAAAAAGAAAACCCTAAATCTAAAACTCTAACTGCTACTGCCCACCCTAAGTTCCTCTAAAATACGAACATCGTTATCACCAGCCACTGCAACCATTAAGCTCATCAGATATTGACACCCACAACTCAACCAACTTCAGCCCTTAAACAGCTGCATAGCCACTATGCAAACAACCCAAATCCATAGAGCTCAGTTGCTTTAATCACAATCAATTGCACATTAGCTGTCATCATCACCATTCAGAACAATTATCAAACTCACCACTCACTACTAATGAAATCCCAGCCAACTCCCCCTTCAATTGCCATCATTCAGCCATTGGGTGAAAGCACCTAAAACACGCAACTCCACCACTCAACCTCTACCATTCAGCCACCTTATCATTGTTTACCACCACTACTACAAGAATCTCTAGCCTTCATTGACCAATACTCGACCATCATCGGCACTAAAGCCATAAATCGCCTCGTCGCCAAAGCCATAAAATTCTATAAACAGCCATGAATCACAGCCAAACCACCCTAAGTCACTACCATTTCAAGTCAGTTTTCCTATGAAACCACCAAAAATCTGCCCAATCTATAGCCATTATCGTGTTCATCATCACTACAAGTCTACCAAATTTGACTATCTCCATACTAAATCACGGTCACCAGCCACCGGCCACACTAAACTTGAGAGTTAAGCTTGATTTATAGTTTTTCCATTGTTTAAAAATTTGGCCATAAATGACAAACTACTAACTTTATCCTCCTATTTACCATGTGCTAGACTTATTTACTACACTCGTTTAAAGAAATTTCTTGATTAGTTGGACGAGGTTAAGCATTAGTCTAAAGAAGAGCAAGTTTCATTTGCTACTAGTAAATTGAGATTAAGTGTTTCAGAATGGCAGGACCAGTTGCCACATTCTCAATTTGACCTAGGCAAATACAAACTTCAATCATGGAATCGCATAAAGCGTATTTTGCTATCTAATTTATCCCTCTTGATTATTGTTTAGTGCAATAAGGTACAAGATTAGTTTTTGATTATGCTTATGAGATTGAACAATTTTACGGATGCAAATATTATTATAAACCTGAAAAGGATAGGTCAAGTTTTTAAATTTAAAATAAGATGCCCTCATACACTATTTACACTTTATAGAGTGCAATTTATTTAGCCACACAAATCGAGTTGCTAATCAAGACATGGTATCAAAGAAACTTTAAGGATATGGTTAAAAGAATTAATGAAATCAAAGATTTAATCAAGGAATGACTTGTCTTTATGAAAATGTCTAAAGATGTACCAATCAATTCAGCTATCGTTAAAAAAGAAAACTATTAAGCCAGAAAAAAAGGTAAAAATTATTATTAATTTAAAGTTCTAATCTGACAATTTATACAAAAATGTGCATGATATTTCGTTACAGGACAAGACAAGCATTGAAGATGAAGAGATTATTGATCTATTTGAGATTTTTAAAGAAGAAATGCTACCTACTCTTTATTTGAGCATTAAACCTAATAATATGACTGATGTTGTGCAACAAAATCAAGTTGAAGAAGCTAAAATGATCAAAGTAGTTTTGCCTATTGACATTAAAAACAAAATGTTGGAAGAAGATTTGATTGAAAAGATGAAGCTCATTGGAGAGCACATTGAGCTACAATTTGAAGAAGGATAGGAGTTATTTGATCGTTATTCATTCTTAGAAGTCTTTATCACCTCGAAGAATGTATAAGTGAATAAAATTGATGTAGTATGGATTTTTCAATGTCCTGAGAAGGATTTATTAGAAAGATAAAATGTTCGAATTACAAGACGATTTAGTCTTCTATTATAAGTTTCACCCTCTATATTATACTCAAACTCAAGGAAAAGTTTTTTTTAAGAGGAGGAGACTGATGTAGGACATTATTTAATATTCTAGAATTTATTATTCAGGTCATTAATATTTTCTACTTTAGTTAGAGTCCATTGTGGATTATGTTTTAGTCTTTTATTTCTATTATAATTATGATTTAATTTCCTTTCTAAATTAACTTACGGAAGTAGGTTTACTCTATTATATTTAAAGAGGTCTTATTATTGTAACTTCAACCTTAGATCAATTAATAAAATTCCTCTTTTATAATTCCTTTTGGGATTATCTATCAAAATATCTCTTGTAGAATTGTTTGGATTAAAGCGTTACCTAATCTTACTTTATGCATTATTAAAAATCTCATTTAGTTGTTTCGATTAGAACAAGATCTAGTCATACGTCGATTAGTGCATAACATAATTACATTGGCTTTTTTCGATAGTAAAACAATATCTAGTGATTTCTACCATATCAATTCGTTTCTACCATGCTGCTCCGTCATATGTTCTTTGATAATTATGATTGATTGAATAATTATCTTCTAATCATTAATGTCATGTATTCTTGATAACTAAGAGATTACTTGATTAAATCTATGCTTGGTAAAATAATAATTAATGTGATTCTCTTTCATTATATGTTTTTCAACAAATCGGATAGATAAAATGCTTAGGATTAAACTCTTTATTTTTCAATAAGGGACATATAATCCTTAGAAATCCTAACTTAAAGTGTAAAAGAACCTTTATTATATTTAATTACTTAGATATAATTGTTATATCTATGAGATTACACATAGATTGATTTCGAATTGTCACTCTAAAATTAAATATTAATAATAATTAGATAATTACTAGTTGAGTAGTAACAAATTGCGAAACCTTGATAAACTTTGTCTTATTTAATAATTTTCTTAGTTTAATTCTCTTAAAATTGAATTTTCTTAACTAGGTTAGGATTAATATTGATTAGACTTAAATTGAATTTCCAATTTCATGCAATCCCTATAGGTTTGACATCAGCACCACTATTCTATTTCTAAAAATTCTTACGCCTGTAAATATATTAAAATTCTTCACAATAATATTTTTTAGTGTGTCCTCAGATTTTTTTTTTTGGGAAAGTTTTAACTAGCTTCATTAAGCTTAAATTGAGTTATCAAATTAATTTTCAATTCAAATTAGCTTAATGTGTTGTATGTTACTAACTTGTTAATTGGGAACAGTCTTCTACGGGAATGACCTTTGCTTACTTTCATACTCAATAACAATGATATTTTGTGACAATGATTTAACAGATACACTTTTTAACATATCAATGGCCATGTTTACTTCATTATCAAAACGAACAAAAAGGTAACTCGTATGGTGATCCAACTACATCTTTTACAATTAAAATTTCCCTTTGAACCTAAATCTTGGGATCTCCATTCAACAAAGTTGGGTTTCCTTTGTATTAACCTATTCTTGCATTGTTAAGTCTTATTACCCTCGATTACTTCTGCACTAACTCTTGTTTAACCCTTTAGTTAATGAAGTTCCAATGTTATATTTTGACTTCAAATGGTCAATAAACTCTAGTAGAGAGCAGTTCTCTAATGCTATTGTATCTATGATTTATATAATTAGACTTAGCATTTTTACACATTGCTTTGTGCCTTTCCAATTGCTAATTGATTCTCACAATGAATGTAAATTGCTAGAATAGGCATTGACTACTTCGGAATACCCTTTAAGAAATTTCATAGTCTCATTGCCTTTTCACGTCAATTATCCAATGCAAAATGTATTCAAATTCCACTGTAGAACTGTTTATCACTCTTTGTTTTAGAGGATTTTCGTGAAATAGCTACAACTACTAATGTATACAACAGCTACTGGTAAACTTTAGGTCTTTGACATTAAATGCCCAATTTACACTAGTTTCCCTTACAATTACGGCTAGATATCTTGTATGCACTACAACAAAACTGTAATGGTATACATTTAGACCATTTTTTCCATTTAACAAATATGTATCATAAATCACTAATACTAAGGTATCAGTAGCATAAAACTTAGGATTACCGATACCTAAATATCAGTGATAAAAAAAGATAAATGTCTAATTATGTTCCAATTTGAACTCGAACTTAAGATCTCAAAAATTAAAATTTTTAAGTTTAGAGTGCAAACCGCTAATGCATGTATTTTTATCCTATGAATTTGTTTATTTATCTACATTGTACAGATTAATTTTTGGATAAACCAAGACATAACCTTATCCATACTTATCCATAATTTAACACAAATTTTTCAATCTCCCTCCACCAAAATTTGTTCCTATCTAAACAAACTAAATGTTGAAATCCTCGAAATACTTAAATCCTCAACTCTCTCCAAGAACTAACCAGTGGCAACCCTTCTCTCAGGCCTCAGCAACATGCACTATGACAGCAGAACACATAGCTTTGAATAACAAAGAGCCCAAAGACGATAGCACCACACACAGTATCACCTTGCTTGCTCTTACTTTCTCTCAACATGTACACATAATAGAAACAACCCTTCTCTCTTAGGCTCACCTAGTCACTCTCACTCTCTCCATCTTCGGCCACCATCTCACCCTCCGATCTCAACTGTTACCATCGCAACCATGCTTAGTCGTTGCTAGTGCCTCAGCCACCTGAGATAGTGAGTTAAGACTTCATTTTTTTATATTTTTTTCTTTTTCATTAACTTTTTTGTTGAATTAAATTAGTCAAATGGTCAAATTAATTGAGTTGTGAGTAATACTGTAATAATTTAATTTAATAAAATTTGTAGAAAATGTTTTAATTATTTTCTTCTAAACAGGTTTATAATTTCCACAACTCAAGAACTCTTCTAGTGGTGGTTCTTCCATTACTTTGCCTCTTTTTTTTTTGTCTGAATCACGAGATGATCATGAGTGGGCTCTAACTGTGGGAGACACCTTTAAGTCCGTACCACAATCTAGACTAATCCCCGCTCATACCGGGTCAACCCGTAAGGGGTACAGTACTGGTCAAATTGGTGACTCCATACGAGAGTGAGGCTTGAATCCTTGACCTCTCTTAAGAAGTGAGAGTACCGAACCACTCACACCAACTAAATTTGGTTATCTGCTTTCTTGTTTTTCATTTTTATCTTTCTTTGTTTTGAATGCATCATAATAAATGATATTTGTAGAGTTAAAAAAAATGATTTTTGATTTATTGTTTTATTTTATTTACCAATTAAAATGTTGCATTTTCAATTGATCTCATGCATTTTTTTTCTTGTTATCGAAGACACATATCAATTTTGGATGTGCCCATTGTCTATTTTATAAAATACATATAGACATTTTGCATGAATAATATGAGAACGTTGGTCATGGTTTATATTTTATAGTAACTGAACATTGAGTTGAAGTAATTCGAGATGCATTCCATTGGGTTCTTGAAACATTTCTTTCTTAGCTTCATAATTTTTTTCTTCTTTTATTCAAATTTTTGTGGCAGGTTAGCCATTTTGGAGAAGCTTATGAGGAATGGGTTCATCAACTCATAGCCCCTATTTTTTACCAATGGCTTCATGGAGGTAATATACTAATTCTTGAAATCAAAAGTGTTCCATATAACAATAGTGTCAATCACAAGAGTATAGAGGAATCACAAAACCATTTACTCGTACGAGCAGTAACATATATTAACTTTTCTGCACTTTTATAGTTAGAATTAGATAACTTTTTTGTAAAATTTTCAATGTGACTAGACAGAGCACATTTGAACTAGACTTTCATTGATATTTTTGCCAACTAAATTGTGAGTTCACATTTGTTTCAAAGTACCTATTGTTAGCCTATATGGCTATAAAATGTTGATTATAATGATAACAAACCACATATTTTGGATAAACAAATAATTATACATTGTGTTTTTGCAACAAGAGAATGTTTTTGTTAAATTGATTATTTTTCAAGATGTGGACTAAAATGAAAGAGTTTTGTCATCTTTGATTTTAATAAGTCTTGCTTTGAATTCTGGAATTTGGGTCAATTTATAAATATTTAAAACATTTTTGGGCCATACTATAATTTCCACATTTTGGGCCATATCATAATTTTAAAAAGTTTTGAGAATAACAAGTATTATTTAGAAATTCTAAAATTGGGCCTATTTGAAACTATTCATAACATTTTGGGCCATAATGCAATTATAAAAAGTTTTAGCGTAAAACTATAATTTTATAAAACAATTTACTGTAGTCGTCACTGTAGCAAAGCGGCTAAACTGGATTTTACAAAGCGGCAAGCTGGATTATAGGCAGTAACTCACTGGAATAAAAGCGACTAACCGGATTCCGAAAGCGACATGCCGGATGTTCTAAAATTCAAATATTTGCTGTAACGGTAACATAAAAGTGGCTAACCATATTCATAAAGTGGCAAACCGGTTATCACCAGAAAGCTTATAACGGCTAGTTTTTGGGCTCAAACTATATAAACTCAAATCCAATTCATTTTCAATCTCTCTAGCAAATCATCATTGAGCTATAATTTGTATATCCATTCTTAAAGAGAGTTTTTTGTTGTAATCTTTATTTCATTATAAAATTTGTGAGTGTATAAGCGTGAGAAACACTTGAGTGAAGAGATTGGGAGATAATCTCTTAATTGTAAAGGTTCATTGACACTTGGAAGTCAATTGTAAGCATTTGAAGCCTCAGAGGGATTGGATAGTGAAATCCTCAAGCTTAGTGTGCTTGGAGGCGTGGACGTAAGCAGAGATTGCCGAATCACGTAAAAATCCTTGTGTTTGTTTTCTCTTCCCTTACTCATTTATTATTATGTTTTATTGAATTTATTATTTTCGTATTAATTAAGGAATTAGATTGAATTGTTGTGTGGTTTGCTGAGCTTACGTTTTTAAAATCTCAATTTACCCATCCTCTTAGGTTGCATAACTTGTATTTCACCGATAGTTAAGAATTTTATCATTTGCAAATTTAACTGAGTAATGATTAGTATTTATTTAATTTGATTTCTATCACGGTGCATTGATTACGACGATGATAAGGTACTGCCTTGGTCCTTTACTTATGTCTAATTCCTTGTACTAGAAACATACATCTATTAGAGTTGCCATTTATTTGCTTTATGGTCATAAAATCGATTATAAGATGTATACGCAATTATTCTTTTGAACTTCCTCTATATGCTTAAAATATGAATACATAAATAAGGTGTTTATGTAAACGTTGCTAATTGTTTCAGTAAGCAACGCCAATTTAGAATGACCTTAGTGCATTTCCATTTGGTTGGCAAACTTTTGTCGTTTAAGTTGTTTATTTGTTGAATAAATGTATAACTAATTTCTACAAATTTACTAGTATCAATATTGTTCATTTATATACCCTTGTAAAAAAACAATAAAGGCAATTTCATAAATTGATGTAAATGTTGTTATTATTGTTAATTTGCAGGATATTTGTTATGATTTCGACAATAGTGATTATTATAGATAACATTATTTTCCCTTCTAATATATCTGAAAGTATTACTTAAGACCTTAGTGCAAACCCTAGCTATTTTATTGTGGCTCTACTGTCAAAATAACCGTTGGAAGTTCACAGGGGTTGTTTTGCTACCTTTCTATAGTGAAAAAAACCCCTGGTAATTTGCAGTGTTGTTTTCACTACAGAACAGCAGCAAGATAGCTCCTGCAGATTTCTAATGGCTGTCTTCGCTGTAAAACAGCCCCAACAAGTTTCAAGGGGATGTTTTGTTCTTGGTCTAAAGTCAAAAAAACTTCTAGAAATTTTTTTGAGCTATTTTGCATTAAAAATATTTTTGAAGACTGTTGAGGAAGGAAGGGAATAAGAGCAGTAGTTTTTTAGAAGGCTTGATGATGAGTTTGATAAATTTTGATAAGTTTTATGGGATTAAAGTGAAAGAAGTTTATGTTGAGGCTAAAAGTTTGAATAAGCAAATGAATGTTTTTATTGCAGATTATTTTCATTTGATTATTAAAAATAGGTAGATATTAATTAGATTTAGTTATTTGTTTTCTTTTCTTATTTTTTTCAAGTTTTCTTGGAGATCGGATCTTTTTAAGGGCCGATCTCTTAATAATTTAATCTCTAACTTGATTATATATACTTGTAGGTGGAAAAAAAAATAAAGTTGCAGATGCACATTGAGTAACGCTCTTGTGTTTTTTCTTGTTAGAAACTTAGTGTCTGTTTGGTCTGATTTATCTAAGGGCCATAAGTATTTATTTAATCTCATAAGCTCTTATCATAATTTGCTATTGTTTGATTGTTCTTTTAGTAGAGCTTTTGAAGCTTAAATAAGTTATTTTACCTCTACTATCAAAAGCTCAAATTTTGGGCTTTTTGGAATAGAGATTGAAAATCTTTTTTAAATATTAAAATATCTAAAATATCCTCTATTTATTTGACAACCTTATTTTATTATTTTCATAACTTAACTTTAAAAAATTACCTATTATAGTAATTTTATAAATTTTTAATAAAAGCTCTTATTGACAATCATACAACTAAAATTTTTTTAAGTAAAAGCTTTATTTGTAAATATTTTAATAACAAAGCTATATTTAAATATCTACTTATTGAGTTAATGTGTTTTTGATACTGTGGTCACATAAATTACTGACATATAAATGGTATCATCAAATACTAACATTATTGTGTCATTATTTTGGTGATACTATGGGGAAACAAATTACCGACTCAAAAATGATTGACACCAAAAATAAATGCCAGTATGTTCTGTCTTGAGCATTACTGACACAATTAACAAATGTCAGGAAAAGTGATTACTGACACTATTTTGGTGTCAATAAAGTCCATTTTTCTAGTAGTGACAGTGCAGTCCATACTCATATATCTACTAAGTTATTTTGGTGATACTTAAATACTCTTACTATAACATTCGAGGTCATCAACCTTAAATTACTCATATATCTACTAAGTTTTCTAACTATATAGACAGAGCCACGTCTTGTATAACTCATTAAGTACATACGACATCAAGCATATTCTATTTGAAAATACTCTCTTCTTTATTATTTAACAGATGTTTATTTACATTTAAAGGAGTTCTCACCACACCATAATCATTTTTATTTAATTTTCAAAAAAACTTTTTCTACATAATGAGATTTATTAAGAATGAGTGCTTCAAAAGTTCTTGGAATTTTTATTCCTAAAATAATATTAGTTATACCCATATTTTTTATATCAAACTTTGACTAGTCATGAATTTAACTACTTTACCATCACTCCCAACTATGAGCGTGACATCAACATAAAGACACGATGACATAATCATTTTCTATTCTTTGAAATAACATATTTGTCACACTCATTGCTCATAAAACATTAATCATCATTTGATGTCACTTAAAAGCATATTATTTAAAATCTTGCCTTAAATATTGAGCATAGAAGTAAGCAAAGGTCATTTGATGCAAAAGATTGTTTCCTGATAACAAGTTATTAACATAAAATATATAAACTAATCAGCAACAAAAACTAAATTAAAAATCCTATGTAGACATAACAAAATTAAATTAAAGTTTTAGATTTATTAAGTATAAATTAACAAACACACACAAATTTTTTTTTGGAGATTTAGAATTGATTTTCTATGTAAAATAAACTAAAGAATTTAAAGCAAAAAAATCTAAAATCGTAGAAAATAGTTTTAAAAAGGTTGAAATATAATGTGAAACACAATTAACAAATCATATCCATAACTACATATTAGATTTTAAGCCAATTATTATAATAATCAATCATTTTCTTTTTAGCACAACAATCCTAATAGACTTAGAAGCTCACTTATCTTGAACTTTCCTTAGCTGTTAAGTACAATAAGCTCTTTGTTTAATTTATTTCCAAGAAATAATCCAGAAAACGCTCTCTAGATTTAATTTAATGAAAGCATTAGAATCAAGAAAGATATAGGCTAACTCTAGAAAGAAACACACAAGCTTGGTTTATTTATTTCGAATTATATTTCCCATATAATGAAATGAAAATATCTTATAATTTTTATCATAATTTACCAATTAGGTAACTTTTTGAGCTGGTCTCAGTCTGTTCGAATGTATATCCATGAATAAAGGAAGATTGGCTTCATGACTGGAGATTCAACGGCACCAAACCTAACGAATTCGACGTATGTGACCTGGAATGCTGAAAATTCGATGGTAATGACTTGGTTAGTAAACTCTATGGATAAGGATATCAATTCTAGTTACTTGTACTACTCAATAACAAAGGAACTTTGGGGCAATATTAATAAGATGTACTTAAATCTGGGAAATTGGTCTTAGGTTTTTGAATTAACATTGAAAATTTTTAAAATCCAACAAGAAGATGACATGACAATGTCACCAAGAACTTTAATTTCTTAAAACAGTTGTGGCAGGATCTAGCAACTACGAATGGAAATCTCCAGGGAATAGCAATCACTACAAGAAAATCATGGATAAAAATTGCATCTACAAATTTCTTATTGGTCTCAGTATTAAGTTTAATGAAGTGGGGAAGAATAATAGGCAAAAAAACCTCTTCCTTTAATAAGTGAAGCTTTCTCTGAGGTTAGAAAAGAGGAGAGTCACAGGAATATAATGATTGTAAAGAAAACTTTTGGTGGGTCAATTGAGAACTCAACATAGTTGCTTTTAATGCAAATGCTAGCTGGGCTATCTCAAATGAAAGGAGGACTATTGAAAAACCTTGTGTGTAATGTGACTATTATAAAGAAACCTTCGCCATACTTGGGAAACATACTGGAAAATTCATGGTAAACCAGCAAATTTGAAAAGTAGCAAAATGAGTGACAAACCCGATCATGGATTTTCATCAACAAATGAAGTAAGACATGTCCTTTCAACAAGAACAGTTCAACAAGAACGGATGGATCACCTTCTTAGAATGTTAAAATCC
Source organism: Atalantia buxifolia (assembly GCA_030444775.1). Lineage (NCBI taxonomy): Eukaryota > Viridiplantae > Streptophyta > Magnoliopsida > Sapindales > Rutaceae > Atalantia > Atalantia buxifolia. The sequence continues at coordinate 31,086,186 of CM059835.1, forward strand.
CACTCTTCATCTGGTATTCTTAGTCCTCTTGCTCATGTAGGTAATGATTCTAATACCTTATCCTCTTGTACAAAATTTGCTCTTTGGTTTATAGATCCTAGAGCCTCTAATCAAATAACTAGCTTCTAAACTTTTTCTACTTATTTTCCTTGTTTTGAAAATGAAAAAAAATAGAATTGCCAATGGAACTTTTTCACCCTTTACAGGGAAAGGTTTGGAAAAATTATCAAAGAATGTAAATCTTAAATTTGTTCCACATGTTCCTAAACTTGCCTATAACCTCTTATCTCTATGTAAAATGTCTAGAAACTCTTATTGTTGTATAACTTTCTTTGACTCTCACTGTGAATTTTACGATGAAAACTTGAGGAGGATGATTGGCAGAGCTAAAATGAAATATGGTCTTTACTATTTTGATAACAACTTGTGCAGAAATAAAAAAGCTCAAGGCTTTAATGGTATTAGTTCTACTTTTTCTTGTGAACAAATAATACTTTGGCACCTTATCTAAGACATTTATTCCTTTTTTTATTTAAGAGCCATCATACTATTTACTCATCAAAACCTTACTATGCTTCAAAACCATTTTATCTAATTCATAGTGATGTCTGGGTGCCTTCTAAGGTCAATAATATATAGAAAATGATTTGTAACTTTTATAAATGATCATACTCGTTCATGTTGAGGATAGTTGTTAAGTAAAAATTTTGAAGTGGAAAATGTGTTCAAAGAATTTTATAAAATGGTGGAACATCAATTTTAACCAAAATTAGTATTATTCATTTCTTCAGAGGAAAAGGCATTAATCTATATGCATTGATACTCCACGAGAAAATGGAATTGCTGAAAGAAAAAACAAAAATTTACTTGAAGTAGCTCGTGCTATAATGTTTTCAATGCATGCTTTGAAATATCTTTGGGGTGAGGCTATTTTAGTGGCATCCTATTTGATTAATAAAATGCTTATATGTGTTCTAAAATATAACACAACCTTAGTCTGTTTTTAAAAAAAATTTCTAGAATCAAGAATATATTTTGATTTACCTTTGATAGTCTTTAGTTGTATTGTATTTGTCCACAACACTTAGCAAATTTTGAATTAAACTTGATCCTATGGTTGAAAAATCTGTTTTTATAGGTATGCACTAAATAAAAACCAATACAAATACTATAACCTCAAACTAGAAAAATACATGTAATCATGAATGTTTCTTTTTTTCCGAAAAATCTATCATATTTTAACAAAAATTCTTTCCGGGGAATAAAGAAAAAGAAGAAGAAAACTTTTAAGACTTTTCCACTACAACTCTCTCACCTCAGTTATTTCTAATTCTCCTTCTATTCTTTCTTCCACTAATATTTTTGGTTTTCAAAATAAAGAAAAAATGTTCAAGAAAATGGAAATGATGGTAGTCCTTATCAATTGGTGCCAAATTTATATACAAATAGGGGGAGCAATACTATTAGAACCAAAATGATCAAATTTTGATCTTCTAGCTTGTACGAGGTAAAGATCTCGTCATGATGGTAAAGATCTACCTATTACTCTTGGACAAAATCAATCAAAATCTTTGGGAGATAATCCTTTGAATTTTATAGGTAATCCTAGTTTTGTTTTATCTTTACCCTTGTTCTAATAAGTCGCTTAGCAAACAACTCTCAAATCTTGATATTCTTACAGCGATTAAGAGAAGAACCAGAACCAAATCTAATCATCATATTGCAAGATATTTATCCTATGAAAGACTTTCTCATAACTATAGGGCATTTACTTCTAAAATCTCGCACTTGTTTATTTCAATAAACATTCAGGAAGTGCTTAATGATTCGAACTAGAAATTAACAGTAATAGAAGATATGAATGCTCTTAGAAGAAATGGTAATTGAGAGATAGTTGACTTGCCAAGGGGGTGCATATGAGTATCTACTATGAAATGTAAGACAGATGGGAACATGGAGAGGTACAAGACAAGGCTAGTAGTAAAAGGTTTTACACAAACCTACGGGATCGACTACTAGGAAACATTTGCACCAATAGCCAAAATAAACTCAATTCGAGTTTTATTATCATTGGCTATGAATTCAAAGTGGCCTTTACATCAATTAGATATAAAGAATGCATTCCTAAATAGAGATTTACAAGAAGAAGTCTTTATGAGCCTACCACCTAACTTTGAAGAGCAACATGGCAATAATAAAGTTTGTAAATAAAAAATATTATATGGTCTTAAACACTCCTCTAAAGCATGATTTACACACTTTAGGAAGGCTGTAAGGAGCTATGGTTAAAGTTAAGCAGATCATTCCTTATGAAGGCAAAAATGCTATTCTAATTGGATATGTAGATGATATAATCTTGGCAGGTCATGATAGTAGTGAATTAGAAAGACTAAAGATAAAACTTGCTAATGACTTTGAGATCAAGGACTTGACCACATTGAAATTAGTTAGTGGTATATATCAAATCCAATGTATAGACATTAATAAAAGAGATGGTGTAGTTTCAAAAAACTAACACATGTACTTATCCAATATTAGGAAAATGAAAAGTTATCTTAAAAGTCTAATTGTTTGCATTATATTTAATATTTTTCTCTTAATATAAATTTTATAAATAACGTACAATGATTTGATAACAACTCTTAAAAAAAAAATTTATTTACAACAAGTTTATAAATATATTTTAGGGTTATTATCGTTTCTCTACTTCAAGAATTGTAAAATATCGAATGACAACAAGAAATATTGTTTCCTATTATTTATAGCTATAACTTTACAAATTTTTTTATTTTATTACTTTTTTAAAACAGTTAGTTGAACAGAAAGTTGACTAGCAAAATGTCAATTTTACCTTTTATAGTAAAATACTTAAATAGAAATATCAAATAATAGAATAGAATGCCTTTAAATTAAATTATGAATAATCCTGAATTTATTCTAGAAACCGAATTAACAAAAATACCCCTGGATATTTTTGTTGAAAAAAACACAATCCATTCTTAAAAAAAAAAAAAGAATAAAGCTTATCTATAGAATCAATGCTTTCATATTTAAGGTTTTTTAGAATGCATTTTGTGGTTTTTAACAAAAATATTCAAGATAATTTTTGTTAATTCAATACTTTTATAGTTATAATAAATTTAGAGTTATTCATAAACTCATAATTAAAATTCTTATTAAACAATTTAAGGGCATAACAATAATTTTACGTCTACTATTTGATACATTTTTTTTTTATATTTTACCATAATGGGTAAAATTGTTATTTTATTAGTCAACTAACTGGTTAAATAATAGTTCTAATGGAAAATTAATAAAATGAAATGTTCTGCAAAGTTACAGTAGTAAAATGAGAGGAACAATACTTCTTATAGTCATTTAATATTTTAGAATTCTTGAAATAGTAAAATGATAATAACTCTATATTTTATTTCATCTTAAACTTTTAATGTAATATAGTAAGTACATTTTGCAATATAAAAATAATTATTATTTTGTGGAGCCAAGTTTTTTAAGATGAGATCTAAAAAGTCTATAATTTATTATAATATAAAATATAAAAGGCCAATAACTTATAATATAAAATTTATTCTTATTTATAGTTGTCTTAAATTGAAAATAGAATTTTTGATGATTGTGGAGGTTATTTTTGTATAAAATATTACTATAAAGAGATTTTATTGTATAACATAAATTTCGCGCAATTATCCATTGACTACTTTTTTTTGGACTTTTTTTAAAATACATATATCTTTTTGTTTTGGACTGATTTCCACCTGAAGCTACAAAATGTATCATTTTTCCACTGCCATCTAAACTACGTGAGAGAAGTTAACAGAATATTAACAAAATGACTATTTTACCCCCTTAATGTAAAATTACTATTTCACCCTAGTTAAATAAAAAAATTAAATTACTTTAATTTTTCTTTGCAATTTAGACATTAGAAAATAAGTTAAACAAAATAATCTAGAATATTTTTACCTTTTTTCCTCTTTCTACCGCGTTTAAATGGCGTTGATTTTTGGTATGCAGGTAAAATGACAATTTACCCCTATGACATCAGCAAGGCTATAACATAATCCAAATGGAAGTGGAAAAGTGCGAGAAAATGTAATTTCTAGTGGAAATCAATCAAAAAAAATAAGATATGTATATTTTTGGAAAAAGGGGAAAGAACAGGTGGTCGGTGGATAATTTCTCATAAATCTATTTTTCTGAACCAGTTCTCCAAAGAAGCTGGACAATAGCGGTTCAGGTCAATTCAGGACTTGAACTGAATCAAACTAAAACCAATCGATTCTCAATAAGATTAACTGAATCTGAACCGAATTTAGGAACCGAAATATTTCGGTTCACTTTGGTTAAATTCATAAATTCAATTTCGCTCTATTCGGTTTGGTTCAAATTTTTCATTTTCTTATTCTTCAGCTTTACCCTTAATATTATCAAAATTTATAGTTTCCATCTAATCTTACTGAATCTTGCAGTTTACACTTACATTAACTACCAAGTACCAACTACACTCTACACACATAATAACACTATATATAAATAAACAAATATAAATCCTCAAATCAAAAGAAAAATAATAAAAGTCCTAATGCAGAACAATCACAATTCATAAACATGCTTGAGCTTAATGTTGACATAAATGACCTTATAATATTGATTTTGATGATAACAAACCATGTATGTTTTTTTTATTAAAAATGTTGGAGTTATAATATTAAATAAACTCTTAAAGCCAGAAAATTTTTAAATACAAGTTTAAGAATCTGGTAATCAATGGATAACCGTTAATTGTAATCGAAAACCTATTTTCTGAAAAAAGGTTATTTAATCTTGATTCTGGAAGATAACAGTGAACCGTTTACCAAAAATGGTTCACCGACAAATTCCAAAGAGCACACTTTGAAGAAACGGCAAATCTTTTCCTAATAACGGCTAACCGATAAATTCTAGATGTCTTGAACTCTTGAATAATTAGACATCTAAAATGACTAAAATAAAAAAATAAATAAGTAATACTTATTTATTTAATTTAACTACTAGCCAACATATCATAATTTAATTTAACAAGTTATGCCAACATATCATAATTTACTTCCAATAATTGTTGATTTAATTTAAAACGTCCATGCCAAATTTCCAATATCAAATTGCAACCTTACAAGGCTAATTAAGTCATTAATCATTATGCTAAATAAGTTCATTAATCATTATGCCAAATAAGTTAAATAACAAGTATTATTTTCAAATTTTCATTGATAGAAGTATGATACATTTGTCTATTTTCAATATTTCAATTCTCGGCCATAGTATACAATACAACCATGTCATTGCCACAGGCCACAATCACTATATCTGTCCACCATTTTAAAGTCCACTAACAAAAATATTTTATAGACACCAACAGCCCACAAAATCAACCCCTAACAGAAACTAAAGAGTATAGAAACATACGGAGCATGACATAAATTTTTTTAAAAATAGACACCTGCAGGTTGCAGCACCCAAGATGATTGTGTGCAAGGGGCTAACGACGATGTCACTGTACTTGAGGGGAGGGACTGTGTTGCTGCTAAAAGGTTGTGCTAGGTTTTGATCGTGGTGTGAGGCGTGGGAGAGATGTGAGGAAGAGACAGAGAGGGGATGAGCTGAACTACGCCGTGCATGCGCAAAGGGGAAAGATGCTGCTGAAGGGTGGTGCTGTTGCTGAGGGGCTGCACCGTGAGGAGAGGGGTTTTGCAAGGGAGAGAGGCGAGGAGAGACATGAGGGAAAGCGATGCAATCGTGATTTGCAATTTAGGGTTTTGATTTTTTTTAATTGAAATTTAATTTTAGGCTTATATATTTTAATTAAATATTTTATAATTATATTGAACCTAACTGAATTGTTTTTTGGTTCGGTTCGGTTTAAACAAAAACCAATCGGTTTGATACTTTTTAAATCATTTGAATTTTACTTATAGAATTGAATCGAGCCAAACTAAATTGTTTAGTTCAGTTCGGTTCAATTTGATAAAAACCGAACCATTTCTCCACCCCAAAGCGTAAGGTAAGCTTTCACCGAAACAAAATTAAACCTGAATTTTTTCTTAGTTTTTGGTTCGGTTCGGATCGACTATAGAAACCGAACAGATTGAATTCTCAGTTTTGCAATTCGGTTCGGGTTAATAATAAGACACACGCTTACATTGAAAAAAAAAATCAATTAGAAAAATGTCCAAACTGAGCCTTTACGGTACAACCCAATCCCAATTGACAAATGCTAATTTCCCAAAACTACATAACAAACCCTAACAGCCAGCTCTCCTCTATTCCTCCTCTCTCAAATCTGGCCGTCGGCAGCCTCCACGACGGCACGACACCCAACACAGTCTTACGAGTCCATGACAGCACGGCCTCATCTCACCTCTCTCAAATCAGCCCATGTCAGCCGCCGACGGCCTCAGTCTATGACAGCAGCTCACGACAGTAGATCACGCCTCATGATAGCCTCAGCCTCAGCTCACGACAGCAACCTCAGCGAATCAGGCTCAGCCAGCACAACAACAGCTTCGCGGTTGCAGCTTTCATCGGCCACCGTAACGCCTCCCGGTTGTTGCAGCTGGCCGTTAGCTCTTCACAGTAAAGTGGTAAAAGAACTTGATATGTTATGAGTGTTGACTAATTATCCTGTCTTGACGTCTAACTTACGATTTATTAATTATGCTCATCTGTCATCTATATGACATGTGTTCATAATTATTCATAGTTGTATACATTTTAACTTCAGACAATTTGAAGCGAATTCATTGTATGGGAAGTAATATCTTAAATGCTTGAAGTGTCAAGTTGAATCTTTTTCTCCATTCAGTTAGGCCTCTCCCAGTACCAACTTGGTGATATCAACGGGTTCATCATTTAGGGCATTAAAAGCAGAAGAAAAGTGAAGTACCTCTTACCATTCAAAGTCTTTCCTTAACACCAAGTCCTTGGACAGATTTTTTGACACAATGTTCCTTCTTTTCTAGGTAATTTTTGCTAGCCATGAGACCTTTGAAAATGAAAGTAAATATTTTTAATTTGAAACCATGGTTGTTTAGATTTCCAGCCATAGACTCAAGTCAATGTGTTCAGTATTGGCAATTTTATTGTGTTCAGTTTCATGAGTCAATAGAAAGCAATAAATGTAATTTTAAGGAACTTGCAAGCAGAATAATAATTCCAGTAGCTCTTCTTAACTTGTTATATTGTTTTTGTTTAGATTCATTGGTACTATGCTACTTTCTCTGTAAATTCTGGTCAGTTTTATCATTGCAGTATCTTTCTCAACTCGTAATGTTGTGTGAATGTTAATGAAGACATTATTTGGAACTTTACAGAGGCATACGAAACCTTTTCCAGAATGTAAAGGCATACGAAACCTTTTGTAGAATGGAGTGATTTGTTTGTTGATGGAGAAATGGAGATGGTTTTATTTTATTGATGATTTATATATGTGTTTATTTATTTGGATTAACTTCATGACTTTAAAGTTGTTTTCTTTATTGTTGTACTTTATTGTAGAATATTTTGACTTTGTTGTTTTAGTGTCTGAATATTTTTCGTCATCTGGTGTTTGACCTTTTTTTAATTGTGGTTGCTATAACCTGAATTGCTAACCTGGCCTGAATTAATAACCCAAACTGTCTTTCATAACCCAAACCATATTTGAACCCGAATTAACATCCTGAAGCTGATCTGAATTATGAGCCCGAACAGAACCGAATTAGAAACCAAACTGAACCGTTTTAAAATAATTTTTCAACCATTTTGAGTTGAATTCTTAAACTTGAACGGGTTGCAAACCAAACTGAAAATTAAAAAACCGAACCCAAAACCGAAATGTTCACCTTTATGCGTGGGTATTACCACACAGATGGATCTGACCAATATTTGTAGATCTGCGTTGCACATACATCTAGATCTAGAGTTTGCACGATCACTCGTTTTGAACTAAATTTATCATCATAACATGTTTACATTTTGAAGTGTTTCAAGGTGTAATTAAAGTATCCTCGCCTTACTTTCAAGATATTAGAAGAGGGAAGACGATATGAGTGGATCAAGGGAAGAATCTCCCGATTGGATGCGTTCTTTCCAGGTATAATTCATTTTAATTTCTAAATTTCTCAATCTCTCAAAAAATTTTGTAAAGATGGATATATGTTCAATGGATCAAACCTATCAAGTAAAAGTATTTTGTTCATTCTTTCAAGTTAGCCTATTAAAAATTATCTTTGGTGTTGTTTCTGAACATGATTACATATTTGTTCGGCCACTGATTAAATTTACTTGTATGATCAGGCTCCCAACTCATTTTGTATTGACGTTATTATCTAGTTCTGATTCTTCACACAATGGTACATCCTCAATGGAGGACAAGATTGATAATGGATTCACTTCGCCTCAAACTTTCCACTAGGGTTTTAGCAATAACTTAACTATATTGTTTTGTTCTTTGATAATAATTTAGGGAATGGAGATGGTGGGAAAATTATTGCCAAGCTGACATATGAGACACATGTGGAACCTTTTGTAAGAATCTCTGTGCCATCCCTTAGATATTCTTCCATCTGATAATTGCCTTAGGCCTTTTTGGTATTGAGTAAAGTATTTGGTAAATATTTGCTATTATAGTTTGGAAGCTGAGTTGATTTGACCTCACAATTGTATAATAACAAACCTATAATATCTTTACTATTTTTGTCAAATTATTATTAGAAAATCATATTTACTATATACTATCAATTTTTATTTTATAGTCACTGTTTTTTTCACAGCAGTTGTAACTTTTAGCAGTTATAACTTAAAAGTTACAGCATCACAATACGAAGTAAAGTTTTAGATATACAGCACCACAATACTGCACCACAAACTTAAAAGTTACAACACCACAATACAAAGTAAGGTTTTAGATATATAGGAATTTGCTGAGTTCCTTATCATGGTTGTCTTTTGATGGTCTATTATAGAAGGTCATCATTCAAAATACTAAAAATAAATAAATAAATAAAAATCTTTCTATTTTGATTATCTCCAAAGAGCTTTCAGCCTCTTGAGCAATTAATTCAAGTGACAAAAATTTGTACTTTTCTAGATAACTCTTTTCATCAAAACACAAGGACCTTAGTCATTCACTGAAATATGTTGTCACTGTTGTCTTAATAATAAAAGCAACTCTCATGCAAATAAGAAAATTTTAATTTATTTATTAAATTATTTTGTGTGTGTATGTGTCCTGCAAGTGCTCTAGTTTTTAGAATTTATCAAACAGTTGTTGCCTGCTTAATATTTTTTTACCAATGCTTTTCAGTGGGAACATTATAAGTTTTATAATGAATTTCAACTACTTTTCCAAGATGTAAGGAAATTGGTATTTTTGGGAAATTAAACTAATTTATCCTAGAGGAGAACCTTTTGTATTAGGATTTTATTGACGTAATTGAAGCTGAAAACTTTGAGGACCTGATGCTGGTCCTATATTCATATTCGGATGCAAATTCGTGGCAAAAGCAAACTTATTTAGGATGCACAAACTTTGATTGGATTGTACAAATAAAAAACTCTTAGTTCTTCCAGGCGAAAGCTTCTTTTGACTAGTAAGAAACTACTTTGGCTTTTTCTGTGGTTAACTTTAGGCTAATATGAGAGCTCATAATTGTATGTTACTGTAGGGGTAGATAAATTTTTGAAGGTCTTATTGGTGGTTCAAAATAAGAAAGTTGTTAGATTATTGTTAGATTATCCTTGTTGGTTATATTTGAACTTCTAAAGAAAGTTATCTGATTTGACATTCTTGTGAGTTTATGGTCAAGAAATCTTGTAAATGCTAGGCACCTCGTTTGAAATTTGCCACTGACTTAACTGGAACTAGCGAGCGAGCGTCAATGTGCTTTTGGGTACTTAGTTCTTACACTAGGTAAATTTAACTTGGAATTTATGCTTCTTCAAACGCTATTACAATCTTTATAAGGCTGGCTCAAAAAATATGCGGTACGGAACTCCTTGAAATACATTGGTTTATTTAACGTGTTCAGATATCTTAAACGTCTTCAGATTGTGGTGGAAACATTAGAAGCATATGTTGAGCTTGCTATCTTCTGTCAATTGATGACAACTTCGTTTATTATTGAGCAGGCACCAAAAAGTGCAATTTTGGCATTATCATCAGATTTGGAGTCATGCGAGGATAGTAGCCTCTTAAGGGAGGAAAAAGAATTTCAGTTCCAAGAGAAAGAAATGGACGAGGATGCAGCTCTGACTAGTAGAGAAGAAAAGACTTCAGTTAAGAAGGTTTCAAAAGAAAAGTCTCCTAAGAAAGTGTTGCTTAAAAATTAGTTTTTCTTATAAAATTTTTAGAACCGATCATACAATACATAAGAATTTGTAATCTAGAAAATTATATTTTGACAATCTGACTTTTTTTTTCGCTGAAGTAATCTAGGATTTCAGATCACGATCCGTCACTACGAGTCCTCTTAGATCACGATCTGTTACTACGACTCCTGTTAGATCACGATCTGCCACCAAATAATCTTTCAGGTTATGACTCAAGTTTGATTAGCACTAAACGTGTAGGCGCTTTTATCACCACTAAAAGTAACTAGTAAGAGAATATTTCTCTCAAAATTAGAGAGGAAAATTCTTTTTCTCTGATCTGTATATTGTGCCCTCTCTCCTTTTAGAGAAAACAAGTCTTTTTATATCTTTATTTGGTGGAAGTTTTAGGCTTCGTATTTATGTATTTTTTTAATTCTATTCAATCAAATGAAACCAAAAAGTGGCATTACTTGTTCTTGTTATAGAGGCTAATCTTGTAAAAGGACGCAAGGTTCTTTACACACAAACATATTAAATGAAGCTTCCCACTAAATAATATATTTAGGCTTTTAACTCAAATAGTTAGTTATCTTACTTATAAATTTAGTGGCGGAGCAGTCAATTAAATAAGCTAACCCGAGGATTATATGAGTACATACAATAATGGCTACAATAATTAGATCCGTAATTAGATTAGTTCAATTATTTAATTCTAAATTTATTTTAATAAAAGATTGGAATTGACTTCCATAATTGTCTAATATTTAGGATAATGTTTTCAAATAATAATTTGATCCATGCCACATTAACTTCTTTATTGCATAATTCTTTGTACATCGTTAATTAAATCGTTATTTAAACTGTCCAATTAATTTAGTTGCATCTTATTTCTTAATACTTAATAGTTTTCTTTAATGATCATTTTCAACATACTAAATATGTTGACACATTCGGACCAGAGAATTTTATGATTAAGTGCCGAAAATCAATTAAGAGATGTGTTGTATAAATTCTATTTTGTTAATCATAATTGTTCACACCAAGATACTGGGTAATTTCGACTACAAGATACTGGGTAATCTTGACTACAAGATACTGGGTGTGCCCAACTTTTTTTATTAACTGCAAATTAAATTTATTACAGTCTATATTTAAATAAAGTACCCAACTTTATTTATTAACTGCGAATTAAATTTATTTAATCATAAGATAACTTGTATTTATGTTTTTAGTGAATTCACATGGTGATCCTATAAATACAGATACCATGATTAAATGGACTTTATTTAAAATATGAATGCAACTAAGATATTTGAATAAAATACTTCATTTAATTTATTAATCAGAAAAATTATTTATTATAATTAAATAAATATATATACTTTTAAAGAGCATATTTTCCTAACAGAAAGGGTAAAAATCACCAAAGAAAGAAAAGGATGTAGTTAATAATGTGAAAAGAAAAGGTACGGAGTCTATGCAATGATGACAGATTCTAATTTAAAAGATTGATAGTTAATCAGGTTATTGTCTTAAATCTAAATCTTTTGTGGACGGAAAATGGACTATTTTCATTTCACCAAAAAAGAAATTAAAAAATAAAAGGTGCTTTATTTGGAGTTCTCATGCATGTCGGTTGATAATGGTGTACGAAACAATGACCATGAAGATGCTGAGGAAGACAAAGCGGAGAAGCGTAATATGCTTAATGTGAGAATTTTATAGTAGCAACCGTGACGATTGCTCCTCTAATCTGTCTTACTCAGTTCATAGTTTTATTATTTTCAGGTCTCTACCTCGACATTGCCTTTGGTGATATCAGAGAAACTCCAACTTACTAAGGTAGCACATCTTGTTTAGATTTTGGCTTCCTTTTATCTGCCTTTTCTTTTGTGCTTGATCACTAGTCTCAAACTTTCCCATAATAATTTCCTAGTTGGACACGAAACGTATCTTTATGCTGCAGAAATTATTACTTTTGCTGATGTTTAAATTGCAATTCTTCAATGGATGAGAGAGGAGGATTTTCTTGGAAATAGTGCTGATGGATGCTTATAAAAATAACGGCCTTTGGTGCTTTTTTGCCCAACTAATTAATCTTATTAGATGATTAGGAATATCATCAGATGCTATTAAACTAATTTCTCTTTTACTAGAACATGCAAGAATGTATTAAATACTTTTTCTCAATCTCTATCTCTCTGGTGTTCAGGTACATGTGGATAAAAAATTGTGGATTTGTTTCTGGTTTTCGTGACTGAATTTTTTGATAAATTTACTCTCTTTATTTGTGTTTGTCTCTCCATGTTCTCTTTCGTGTTTGTCTCTGCACGTACACATCTAGCATACTCGAGTAAATGCACATATTTGAAATGCAGGGGCCTGCAGGAAAGAGAGGTACAACTGCTGGAGGACCGCCACAGCCACCAAAGAGAGCAAGAAAGAGAACTATAGTTTCGAAGAAAGCTAAGGCGAAGAAATGAGGCATGCAATGTCTGTTTTATGTTTCTTAAATCCTGCTAATGCTATGGCTGTATTAGTCAGATGTTAGTTATTTACGTGATGAAATGAATCAAGAGTAGAAATCAGAGGTTAATAGTTTCAGGGGGATTGTTTTTTGTCAAGCAGAGTAATAACCAAAAGTCCCTAATGCTTAAATGTAAAAGAGTAACATGTTTCAGGGGGCCTGAGGTTTTCGTAATTCCAATTATGATGGATTTTCTGTTCGACACAAAGCTTTATAGGCGTGCTTGTTGTATTTTGGAAAATTTAGTTGACTCACTGTGAAAACTGCAAATATGGTAGTTCAATTAAATAAATAAATAATTTGTGCATTATTCCATATTCTTCCAAGATTTGACAGAATTCTAGACGTATGAAATCACAGTAAATTCTGGTTCAACTGCTAGACATGGACTTTGTAAAAATTATGTGTTACATAATCAACTCCGCACCAATTTGAATCTTTAAGTTGTATTTTTTTCTCAGCCTTTAATTTCCTTGCACTTGCCATATTAAGTAAGGCTAATTAGTTAGACGAACCAATACAACGTATATAAACCGTTCAGAGAACCAAAACCAGGAAAATGAAAATTGATGCTTTAAGGGGCTGCAGGTGGAGGTTATTTGATGAGGAAACCATCTGCTAAGCCTTGGTACTGCTGGGATCTTGAATTGATGGTGGTGAAAGCAAACCATTTGATCCGTTTAACCTGTGTACAAAAAGAGATGAGGTTGTTACGGTCTGAAATTGGATTCAGTTGCCAAAAGCTATAAAATCGAGCGAAAGAATCCATCGGAATAGGATACATACCCGCCGCTGCTAGTGTTAGGGCAGAATATAATAGCATAATCATATGCCTTTTATGTGAAAGTGATTGTGCCATCATCAAAGGCATAGCTATAAGCCCTTGGACAAGCTCGCTTGGCGGCATGTGGTTGGATTAGCAAACTCCCCGCCACAGCAGTATTGATCTAGTCCAAATGCTTCACATGCACTCTTACATGCAATCTTATGATTAAATAAATTTAGTTCGCAGTTGGTAAATAGAGTTGGACGCTCTATTTATAATTAGACTGTAATAAATTTATTGAATGATTTGTCTTAATCATGTATGAATTTATTGATGTAGCACGACTATATTGAACAGAATCACATATGAGATTTAATTAACTTTGTAATAACTTTCAGACTTATTAAATCTGATAGGCTTGATTTTACTGTAATCTTAATCTTGAGTTAGTTATGATTTCATGATTGTAATTATTATTCCATTTGAGTTATCAATGGGCACAACACATACTTGTAGTCAAGATTACCTGGTATCTTGGCAGGAGCAATTATGAGTATTGGAGTTATAGATTAACAATATAGAATTTGTTTATGGTGTTTAAATCGATGATAAAACAAAGATTAACATGGTGATTAAATCTTTGCCTAATACATTCAAAAAGTTTAAGGTCAATTATATCTTAAACAATAAAGATATGACGTTAATCGAATTAATGCACGAACTACATGCTATAGAAGAATTTTATCATAGCAGAAAACTTCTTAAAAAATGATTCTCTTCAAGGCTTAAGTCGAAAGACATGAATAAGCAAGAAAGAGTTGGGATCGGCAAACTGTCCACTAAAAGAAGTGGCAAGCCAAAACGCAAGTATTACAAATGTCGACAGAAGGGTAACTGAAAGAAAGATTGTTCTAAGATTATTAAAATCAGGTATAAGAAATCTTTAAGCTTCCTAATTAGTTCAAATTTCTATTGATTCATGCAATAGTGAATTCTAAGATAACTAATTTTATTTGTAATTCATTTATTTGGTTTTTAGGAAACCAAGAGATTAAGTGAAGAAATCTTCAAACAGCAGTTGAGGACATGCTAGTTTATATCAGTTCAAAGGCTGGATCAATTTTACGACACTTTAGTTTTAATATTTGTCTTTTTATGCCAAATATTAGAGGAATTTAATTTTGGTGGCTTGTTTTAATAAATAGGAGCACACTGTTAATTTTGGATCCTCTGTTTAATACTTATTTTGGTACTTTAAAAAGACAATTTATATCATATAAGTCCATTGATCCATTCAAAGTAAGATATAATGATAAAGAATATATGTACTTATCTAAGAAAAGAAATGTTTCTTCTAACCAAGATCACCTCTAATATTTATTCGTAAGTCATATAAACTGTAATAAGATTTTAAGAAAATGATTAATGATAGGCTTGTTGGCCTATTAAGATTGATCATTGTCACCATATAAATCTTATTTAGAAAAGTAATATGACCAGGATGCTATTTTTGAGCTAAAAGCATAACATTGTATTGGATGATTTAGCGCATACAAATTTATACAGACTAATCAATTTACATGTTATAAGAGGTTATGAGTATTCTATCAATCTTGTTGATGAATATTGATTTCATTTATGTTTGTCTAAATGTTTTGTGATTCCATTGCTTTTGAAATTCCAAAGGGTATATGGATAAGACATAAGCAATTAGACAGGAACATAAAAGAACTTCGATATGATTGAAACAAAGAATATCTCTCTGGAGAATTCAAGCTCCATTTGGTTGTTCGTTGAGTGTTAGAAAGTATATATTTATAAAGGAGAAAATTGTCATTTTACACTTCAAGTCTCACTAACATCCCTACTTTTATATATTTAAGTCCCTTGTTATTTAATTATGTGTGTTTTGTTTTAATTAAGTATTTTATATATTTTAGGGTCATCATGGTCATTTCACAATGAACGAGAGATCGGATAGCAAAATGGATATCACTTTTGAACTCAGGATAGTCGAAAACCTCAGCAGGAGCATAAAAGAAAAAATGGCACTGTTCACACATACGACACTGTTCACATGTATGCATTCTTGTCGTTCATAAGATCTTTTTTATACTGTTCATACAGCGTCACTGTTGAAACCGTATGCAAACCGTGTAACTGTTCAAATCGCGTGGTCAAACTGCGTACTGTTGACTGATGATGTGGCGCAATCCTGAGCGTCCGAATTATTTTTAATCCGATGGCCATGATTTATTCAATGTATCAATAAAAATGGGGCTCCCCCTCTATTTCGACACCCCTGAATCCATTTTTTAGCTTAGTTTTCTGTAATTCTTTCTCCATCTTGTATTTTCTACGTATTTTAATAAATTCTCATTTTACTCTTAGTTCAATTATGAGTAGCTAATTTTCTACGTATTTTAATAAATTCTCATTTTACTCTTAGTTCAATTATGAGTAGCTAATTTTCTTTCAAGCTTGGGTTGAAGGTGAAGTCTCAACATGTGTCATGGGTTTTATTTGGTAAATTTCCTTTCTCTTCCCTCTAATTTATGTGGAGGTTTTAACTTTTCGTCGACAAATAATAATAATCTTGTCTAATTACCGCTCTGATTTCACCGGCATCCTAATACAAGGTTATTATTATTTTGTAGGATAAGCCCTTAGCACCATATTGATTAGAGTATAGTTTATGAAGTGTGGATTTCCCCCTCATGATTTAATTGACATTAATAAGGAATATTTAGCTCATGGTGCATGTTGATACGGATCCAGATATCCAAGCACTTTATTTCAATAGTTCCCAGTTTAATTTATTCTTGCCATTCCAATTTAAATTCTAGTATAATTTTAATCAATTTCCCTACAAATCCAATCACCCATTTACAAAATTAATTATACATCTAATTAAAATTTATCTCTTCGTAGGATCGACACTCGACATCATTGATCTATTTTACAATAGATTCGTGCGCTTGCGAGTTCAACAAAATTTGCATAACAAGTTTTTGGCGCCGTTGCCGAGGAGGTAAGTATTTTAATTTGTACAACTAATTTTTTTTGTAAATAATTTATTATTATTATTATTTTAGTTGTTTCCTTGTATTTTTTTTTTAAAAAGTGAATTTACATTTTTAGGTAAGAATTTCTTTTTCTCTTCTTTAAATTTCTGTAATTTAATTTTCAAGTTATTTTTCTTTATAAATTTTCATTTATTTTGTTAATTTATTTTAATTTTAGTTAATTTCACATATATATTTTTTTTATGTGTTTTCATAGTAAGGTTGTAACAGCTCAATAAGGTTAGTATCGTAATTTCTCCTTATTTTTCATTTTTATTTGTTTTGTTTTTATTTTTATGTTCTTTGCATGCATGGTCAAAGGTCACAATTTCTTAATTTTGAGCCTATAGATCTTGAATTGGAAAAAACACTTCGCACACACAAACATGCTGCATCTAAAAATAAAATTGAAATGGATTTGCAACACCAACAACTAGAACCATAGGAAAGACTATTTAAGGACTACTTCAGTCCCTTAGCTAATTTGAGCACATCATGCATAAGATACCCAAATGTAACTGGTAGAAGTTTTAAACTAAAACCTAGTGCGCTAAATTGTCTCTCAGCATTCTATGGCTTAGAAAATGAGAACCCATATAATCATCTGAATGATTTTCATACTATTTGTCAAACTTTTAATTACGAGAATTTTTCAGAAAATGATGTTAAACTTAGATTATTCCCATTTTCTTTAAAGGATAGAGCTCGTTCATGGTTCAATACATTGCAGCATTACCACATGGGAACAAATAGTAACAAAATTTTTGAATAAATATTTCCCAGTATATAAAACCAATGCTATTCGCAGGGAAATCTCAGAGTTTACCCAGAGAGAAGACAAGCAATTTTTCGAAGCATGAGAGCAATTCAATGGGCTACTTTTGAAGTGTCCACATCATGGGTACGAGAAATGACACCAATGCCAATACTTTTTGGAGGGATTATTGCAGCAAGTGCAAGAATGGTTAATGGCAACTAGTGGAGGAGAGCTAATGTCAAAAAGTGCATCAGAGATTTGGTATTTCTTCCAGCGACAAGCAGATAATTCCCAACAACAGAGTCGATCACTTAGGAATACTAGAAGAATTAAAGGAGTGAATGAGGTTCATATTGGCAAGTCAATTCGGGAATTAAAGAAGTCAAAAAGATAATTGAAGGTTTTTCCTGACAAATAGCATCGTTGACGATTGCTAATTCAACAGAACCACATGACCATGATTCATACTCAGATCAAGCCAATGCCATCGGCGTCATAAGAAAGCCATCAAATTACAACCCATACTTCAACACATATAATCCTGAAAATCATCCCATCATCTGAATCACCACCGAAACTTGAGCTCAAACCATTACCCAACATTTTGGAATATGCGATCTTGGGAGAAGAAAGCACTCTATCGGTAATCATCTCATCATCCCTAAATGACGAACAAAAATGTAAGTTGTTGGATGTTTTAAAAGAGCACAAAGGAGTATTAGGATGGACCATAGCCGACATAAAATGTATAAACCCAGCAGACTGCATGCATTACATTCACCTTGATGAAAATGCCAAATCTACTAGGAAAATGCAATGTCGGTTGAATCCTAACATGAAATAAGTTGTTAGAACTGAAGTCCTTAAGCTATTAGACGCAGATATCATTTACCCAATTTCTGATAGTTCATGGGTTAGTCCTGTATAAGCTGTCCCTAAAAAGTTAGTGAGTCACAGTAGTTACCAAGGCTGATAATGAATTGATACCAACTAGAGTAACTACAGAATGACGTGTATTCATTGATTATAGAAAGTTAAATTCTGTCACACGTAAAGACCATTTTCCTTTACCATTTATTGATCAAATGCTTGATAGATTAACAGGCAATGAATTTTATTGCTTTCTAGATGGCTACTCAGGATACAATCAGATTCCCATAGCACCAAAAGATCAAGAGAAAACCACTTTCACTTGCCCTTTTGGCACTTTTTCATATAGGAGGATTTCATTTGGATTATGTAATGCACCTACTACATTTCAACTTTGTATGTTAAGTATTTTTTCTAATATGGTTGAACGATTTCTTGAGGTCTTTATGGATGATTTTTCTATCTTTGGTGACTCATTTGATCAATGTTTACACCATCTAACACAAGTTTTGCAGAGATGTATCGAGAAAAATTTGGTCGTAAATTGGGAGAAGTGTCATTTTATGGTAAAACAAGGTATAATTCTCGGTCACATTATGTCATGCAAAGGTATTGAGGTTGACAAAGCCAAGGTGGATCTCATTTCCAATCTTCCTCCACCTAAAGCAGTCAGAGAAGTAAGATCTTTCCTTGGACATGCTAGTTTTTATAGACATTTCATTAAGGATTTTAGCAAAGTTTCTAGACCTTTATGCAATTTACTTGCTAAGGATGTACATTTTGTCTTTGATGATTCATGTCTTGTAGCATTTGAAAAGCTAAAGTAATTGTTGAAGTCATCACCCATCATTCAGCCACCAAACTAGAGCTTACCATTCGGGCTAATGTGTGATGCATCTGATTATGTAGTAGGAGTAGTATTAAGACAAAGAGTTGATCGAATTCCCCATGTTATTTACTATGCTGTTTGACATTAAATGATGCACAGTTGAACTATTCAACTACTGAAAAATAAATGCTGGCAGTAGTGTTTGCATTAGAGAAATTTCGATCTTATCTCATTGGTTGTAAAATTATTATGTTCACAGATCATGTTGCTCTAAAATATCTTCTCACAAAGAAAGATGCAAAAGTTAGACTAATTCGTTGGGTGTTGCTTCTACAGGAGTTTAACTTGGAATTCAAAGATAAGAAAGGGACAGAAAATGTTGTGGCTGACCATCTCTCTTGTCATCATTTTGACACAATAATGGAACCATTACCATTGAACGAGTCATTTCCAAATGAACAATTAATGAGTGTGGAAGTATTACCTTGGTATGCTGATATCGTTAATTATCTTGTTACAGGTAAATTTCCAGAGCATTGGGCCAAGCAGGACAAGGCTAATTTTTTTGAAGAAATAAAGAATTTTTTCTGGGATGACCCGTATCTGTTCAAATATTGTGCAGATCAAATTATTAGACGATGTGTCCCAGAAAATGAATTTCATAACATCCTTTTATTCTGCCATGAACAAGCTTGTAGAGGCCATTTTAGCGCTAAGAAAACAGCAACTAAAGTTTTACACTGCTGTTTTTATTGGCCAACTATATTTGGAGATACTTACAGCTTTTGCTCTTCGTGTCATAGGTGTCGACGAATGGGGAGTATTACACAGAGGAACATGATGCCACTAAATCCAATTTTAGTGGTTGAGATTTTTTATGTGTGGGGTATTGACTTCATGTGACCTTTTCTCCTTTCTTTTGACCATCAATGCATATTGTTTGCTGTTGACTATGTATCGAAATGGGTACAAGCAATTCCATGCAAAACCAATGATCACAAAGTGGTGATAGAGTTTCTGAAAAGTAACATTGTTTTACACTTTGGATTCCCTCGAGCAATAATCAGTGATGGTGGTACCCATTTTTACAACAAATCATTCAAAGTACTTTTGACAAAATACTCTATCACTCATAAAGTGGCGACCTCGTATCATCCGCAAACCAGTGGCCAAGTTGAGATCTCCAATCGAGAAATAAAGCACATATTAGAAAAAACGGTGAGGCCAAATAGAAAAGATTGGTCATTAAGACTTGATGATGCATTATGGGCATATAGACTGGCTTTCAAGACCCCGATTGGGACGTCACCCTACAGGTTAGTGTATGGAAAAAGCTTGTCACCTACCTGTGGAACTCAAGCATCGTGAGTACTGGGTTATCAAGAAATTCAATTTTGACATGCAGCAAGCTGGCTTAGAAAGACGATTACAGCTGACAGAACTTGAAGAAATTCGCAATGATGCATACGAAAATGCCAAGGTTTACAAACAGCGAATGAAAGTCTTTCATGACAAGCAAATTTTGAAAAAATCTTTCACTCCAGGTCAGAAAGTACTTTTATTCAATTCTCGTTTGCACCTATTCCCATGTAAGCTACGCTCTCGATGGTTTGACCCCTTTATTGTTCATATTGTTTTTCCACATGAGCTAATTAAAATTAAGGACCCAAAAAATAGTGTCATGTTTAAAGTTAATGGTCAAATATTAAAGCCATATCTAGAGTACCAACTATATGGAGAGGACACCGAAATAAATTTGAGTGACCCACCACATTTGAATTGAGATTTTTCTGTCTTTTCGGTGATTTTTTTTTTCTTTCTTTTTATTATTCTTTTGCTAATTGAAATTATTTGTGCATAAGTGTGATTGTTTAACCATTAAATTTCTTTTATCATTGTTAATCATAAGTGTCATAGTTAAACAGTTCCTTCTAGACATTCTTAGACCACTTCAACGTGTAAAAACTCATCTCAAAAGGCAGATTCGATTTTGTAAAACACATCTTATTTGGGCTCTGCAACCACCAGAGTTAGTATCCCACGTTGAGGCACTTATCACATTAGCATCTTAGGCCCATCTGCACATTCATCAGAAACCAATCGGTTTGTTAAATGTCAATAACTTTTATGATGGCTTTATCGCATTTCTTAACCATGCAATAAAAAACTATTTCATTCCTTCCACAGCAGCTGCTTATGTCAGACGGAGCCAAGTGTTAGGCATCATCCCAATAACCCTAAAACCTTTGTGCTGTTTGTCTGATTCACCGACTGGAGAAGAGTTAGTTGTCTCAGGTATGCAAGAAATAATAACTGAAATGCTTAATCATGCTGATGCTTTTATTTTCTTACCAGGGGATCTTGCAACTCTAGAGGCATTTATCACATTAGCATTTTAGGCCCATCTGCACATTCATCAAAAACTAATCGGTTTGTTAAATGTCAATAACTTTTATGATGGCTTTATCGCATTTCTTAACCATGCAATAAAAAACTATTTCATTCCTTCCACAGCGAAAAAGCTTTTTATTTGTTCTCACACTGCTAATGAGCTACTTGATCTGTTACAAGCTTATAGACCGGAGCCAGACCTCAGGACCTTGGTGTTGGAGTATCCAAATAATGATGGTAACAGTAGCCGCAGTAAGAAGTACAAATTTGATTTAACTCTCTGCCTGTAAATATTTTCTTCTATGTTGCACCACCCAGGTGATGTCTTCTAAACTCTACTTCTTTCCTTTAAAACATTGAGGATAATGTTTCGTTCTGGTTGGGAGGAGAGAATAGTCAACAATTGTGGAATCTTAGTTAAGTTTTTACTGATTTTTTGTTGCAGAAACTAACTGTTGCTAACTTTTTGTGTTGAAGATGGCTGAATATAGAGTGTAGTTACTCTAGAAACGCATCTTCTTAGTTTAAAAAAAAAGTCTTATTTTACTTGTGATCTTTCTAACTTTTTCTTCTTGACTTCTCCTTTATAAATATACATTTTCAAATTTTTGAGTCAAAAATGGCTGAATATGGAGTGTAGTGCCTCTAGAAACACATCTTCTTAGTAAAAAAAAAATCATTTTCTTTTTCTATCATTTTAAGTGTAACTTTTCTAATTAGTTTTTCTGCATCATTTTCATATTTCTGCATACATATTTTCCTTTTATGCTTAGAATAGGTTGAGGGGTAAAACGTTGTTTAAAAAAAAATTGTGTGATTTGTTTTAACATTAGATGACATGATAAATTTCAAATTTTAGTATTTGTATTATCTTTGGTCTTAAGAGATGTTGCACCATGTTTGCTACTCTACATGTTGATGTCGGAGACAAATATGAGTTGCTTGAAGGAATGAACATGTCATAATAAGTACTAAGTGAGTTTTTGAGCCTATTATTTTTCTTGAAGAGTAATCATTTTTGCCCATTCTTCATACAACTTAGTAGTTTATTATTTTATACATGATCTCTAGATTTTCTTTGAGTCAATCCTCTAAAAAAAGAGTTAAAGAAAAAAAGAAAAAAATGTGTGTTGCTACATCTAGAGGCCCATCTAACTAGTAGATATGGAAGATTATTTAGAGCCCTAAAAGACAATGGAAAGGCCATCTTTGACCCCTTTGAGCCTTTCTAGCCATCCCTTTTATGAAATATCCATAGTTAACCCTTTTGAACCTTAAAAAAAAAAATCTTTCTTTGTCAAACTTATCATCTTGACCCACTCCGATTTGGAGTATTACTCGATATCTTACAAGTTTCATCACCTATTTATGTTTGAGAAAATGTAAATAATTATTTTATTCAGTGAAGTTGTGCAAAAAAACAAAAACAAAAAAACAAAAAAAAATTGTTGTTTCAAGAAAAAAAAATAATAAGTGAAATCCACCTTGAAACTTCCAAAAAAAAAAGGAAATCTCTCTATATTTTATCAAACATACATTTTGTTTTTCCTTATTTCCCCTCCTTTGTTAATCATGTCTCTAGCCTATGTTACGTCCTAATAAAAATCCTTCTTGATTTTAGGAAACTATAGTCTGAAGTAGAAGCTAGTTATATGGACTCAAAAGATGTAGTGGTGCGTAAAAATAAATAAATAAATAAATAAATTGGGTTGATTAGCATTTTGTTTGACTTGAGATCATATTATCTCTAAGCTGAGGGCATATTTCTTTCATCTTGGGGAGAGCGTGTGATATTACTTCTTTATTATTTCCTCTCAATTACCATTCATTGAAGTGACTATTTTTTTGGGTTTAATTTCTTTATAAGAGTGTCACTACTACCAGTGAGATTTTGAGGTTTGACATGTCATTCTTGAAAGCAGTTGTGACAAAGTCTATTGGGCTGATTCATGTGAATGGTTGATGTGGGTATGATGTTTCTTTAGACTGGAGATAATGCTTATACTTTTATTTGATTGCTATCATTAGTCTGATTGAATAAACACAATTATTTTTTTAAAAAAATCATTTTTGATTTGAATTTTGTTTTCGCTTTATTTGCTAGGGACTAGCAATAAGCTGGTTGAGGAGTGTGTTGAGTGTATATTTATAAAGGAGAAATTTGTCATTTTACACTTTAAGTCTCACTAACATCCCTACTTTTATATATTTAAGTCCCTTATTATTTAATTATGTGTGTTTTATTTTAATTAAGTATTTTATGTATTTTAGGGGCATCATGGTCATTTCACAATAAACGAGAGATCGGATAGCAAAACGGACATCACTTTTGAACTCAGGACAGTCGAAAACCTTAGGAGGAGTATAAAAGAAAAAATGACATTGTTCACACATACAGCACTGTTCACATGTACGGCGCTGTTCATGATATTGTTTACAACACTGTTAATACCGCGTCACTGTTCAAACCGTGTGCAAACTGTGTTACTGTTCAAACAATGTGATCAAACCACGTACTGTTGACTGATGACGTGGTGCAATCCTGAGCATCCGAATTGTTTTTAATCTGATTGTCATGATTTATTCAGTGTATCTATTAAAAAGGGGCTCCCCCTATCGCGACACCCCTGAATCCATATTTTAGCTTAGTTTTCTATAATTCTTTCTCCATCTTATATTTTCTACGTATTTTAATAAATTTTCATTTTACCCTTAATTCAATTATGAGTAGCTAATTTGCTTTCGAGCTTAGGTTGAAGGTGAAGTCTCAACATGTGTCATGGGCTTTATTAGGTAAATTCACTTTCTCTTCCCTTCTAATTTCTGTGGAGGTTTTGATTTTTCATCGATAAATAATAATAATCTTGTCTAGTTACCGTCCTAATTTCACCGGCACCCTAGTACAAGGTTATTATTATTTGCCACGATAAGCTCTTAGCACCATATTGATTAGAGTGTAGTTTATGAGGTGTGGATTCCCCCCTCATGATTTAATTGGCATTAATAAGGAATATTTAGCCCATGGTGCATGTTGATACGGATCCAGATATCCAAGTACTTTATTTCAATAGCTCCCAATTTGATTTATTCTTGCCATTCCAATTTAAATTTTAGCAAAGTTTAAATCAATTCTCCACAAATCCAATCACCCGCTTATAAAATTAATTCTATACCTAATTAAAATCTACCTCCTAGTGGGATCGACACTCGACACCATTGATCTATTCTACAATAGATTCGTGCGCTTGCAAGTTCAACAAAATTTGCACAACATTTTCAAATGGGATAAACTCCCACATATAATGAACACTATGATATAATATTGTTTCACACTCCTCCAAACGGGCAAAACCTCTAAGGTGCAAGTGGATCTACGAGAGAAAAGAACAGTAGATGGAAGGGTGGAAACATTTAAAGTAAGATTAGTAGCCAAAGAGTTTGCTCAGAAAAAGGGAATTAATTATGAGGAAACCTTTTCTTCGGTTGCTATGCTTAAATCCAACAAGATTCTACTCTCCATTGCTGCAGTGCTAGATTATGAAATTTGGCAAATAGGTGTCAAGACAGTCTTTTTTTGCGGGCATCTTGAAGAAGACATCTACATGCAGCAATCAGATGGATTCATATAAAAGGTCCAAGAACACATAGTATGTAAGTTGCATAGATCCATTTATGAATCGAAGCAAGCATCCCGGTCGTAGAATATCAGATTTGATCAAGTAATTAAATCTTTTAGATTCATTCAGAATATTGATGATTCATGTGTGTACAAGAAAATTCAGGGAAAATTTGTAGCCTTGTTTTTTATATGAACAATATTCTCCTAATTGGAAACGATATAGGAGTATTAACTATAAAGAGTTGGTTAGCAAAACAATTTGAAATGAAAGACCTGAGAGAGACAAGTTATATTCTTCGCATCAAATTATTACGACACCAAATGAATAAAACTTTAACCTTATCTCAAGCGGTCTATATCGACAAGATATTGGCTAGATTTAGCATGGAAAATTCCAAGACTGATTTGTTACCATTCAAATATGGAATTGCATTCTCTAAGGATCAATCATCTAAAACATCTGAAGAGATAGAGAAAATGAGACAAGCTTCCTAACACAGAAGCTATGGGAAGTCTCATGTATGCCATGTTTTGCACTAGGCCAGACATCTGTTTTGCTCTCGGGATGATTAGCAGATATCAATCTAATCCTGGACCTGAGCACTTGACTGCAGTCAAGCATATAATAAAGTATTTAAAAAGAACTAAAAATTATATGCTTGTGTATTCTGGTAATGAACTCATTCCAGTGAGTTATACTAATACTGACTTTATGCGAGATAAGAATTCCAGAAAATCAACTTCTGGCTATGTGTTTACGTTAGGAAGTGGAGCTATTAGTTAGAGGAGTGTGAAACAATTTTGTATCACGAACTCCATAACTGAAGCTGCATATGTGGCTGCATCTGAAGTTGCAAAATAAGTTGTATGACTCCGTAAGTTCCTACAAGATCTTGAGGTGGTACCTGTTGTAACTGCACCTTTTAAACTATTTTGTGATAATGGAGGTGCGGTACCTCAATCTAAGGAACCAAGGAACCACAAGAAACAAAAACATATTAAGAGGAAGAATCATCTTATAAGGGAGTGTAGAAAAAGGTTATATAACAATACCCCAAATGGCAGTAGATGCTATATGGCAGATCTTATTACAATGGCCATTAGTTGGAAACCTTTATAACCTGCACTTAGAGCCCTAGAGCATGTGCAATATGCCAGATATGCTTTAAAAGTTAGTGGGAGATTGTTGGGATTATGTGCTCTTTAAAGCATATTAATTTTCTGATTAATAAAATATTTGAGATATTTTCAATTGCATAAATATTTTCAATAAGGTCCGTTTAATCATATTATATGTATTTATGTGATCATCATATAGATTCACAGAAGACATAAATGCAAGTTATCTTATGATTAAATAAATGTAGTTCGCAGTTGATAAATAGAGTTGGACGATTTATTTATGTTTAGACTGTAATAAATTCATTGAATAATTTGTCTTAATCATGTATGAACTTATTGATGTAGTACGACTACATTGAACAGGATCACATATGAAATTTAATTCATTTTGTAATAACTGTTAGACTTATTAAATCTCATAGGTATTGATTTTACTGTAATCTTAATCTTGAGTTAGTTATGATTCCATGATTGTAATTGTTATCCCATTTGAGTTACCAATGGGCATGATGCATACTTGTAGTCAAGATTACCCGGTATCTTGGTGGGAGCAATTATGAGTATTAGAGTTATAGATTAACAATATAGAATTTGTACAATATATCTCTTAATTAGGGTTTAGGGTTTAGGGTTTAATTATGATCACATCTCTTTTTCGGCACTTGATCATAGAATTCTCTAGCTAGAGTGTATCAACATATTGATCATAGAATTCTTTAGCCAGAGTGTATCAACATATTTAGTATGTTGAAAATTATTATTAGAGAAAACCAGTAAGTATCAAGAAACCAGATGTAATTAAATTGTTGGATAATTGAGATATCGATTTAATTAACGATGTAGTACAAAGGATTGTGCAGTAAAGAAATCATTGTGGCATAGGTCAAATTATTATTCGAGAATACTATCCTAGATAGCATACAATTTTGGAGGTCAATTTCAAACTTTTAGTGGAGTAGATTTGGAATTAAATAATTGGGCTAGTTTAATTATATATCTAATTATTGTAGCCACTATTATATGTACCCATATGATTCCTGGGTTAGCTCATTTAATTGACTGCACCGCTATTGGATTAATAAGTAAGATAACTAGCTATTTGGGTTAAAAGCCTAAATTTATTATTTAGTGAAAGACTTCATGTAATATGTTTATATGTAAGGAGCCTTGTGTTATTTTACAAGGTGGGCCCCTATAACACAAGAACAAGTAACGTTACCTTTTTTTATTTTTTAATTTAAATTAAATTTGATTTAATAGAATTAAAAAATAGAAAAATATGGAGTCTAGGGTTTCCACTAGATAGAGATATAAAAAGTCTTATTTTCTTGCAAAATAAGAGAGAGCCACATTATACAGATCAAGAGAAAAAGAATTTTTCTCTCTAATTTTGAGAGAAAATTTTTCTCTTGCTAGTTGCTTTTAGTGGTGATAAAGGCACCCACACGTCAAGTGCAGATCAAACCTGAGTCATAACTTAGAAGATCATTGGTGACGGATCGTGATTTAACAAGCGCGGTGGTGACAGATCGTGATCTAACAGGTGTGGTGATGACAAATCGTGATCTAACAAGCGTGGTGGTGACGGATTGTGATATAGGAAGCCTAGATTAATTTCAATTGTCCATCTTCTCGGATTGTCAAGGTATGATTTTCTAAATTACGTATTCATATATATTGTATGAGATCAGTCCTAAAAGTTTTTATAAAAATCTAAAAAACTAATTTTTTTCCAACAGTTATGAGTTGATCATCCTCCTAAGGAATCAATTTAATGTAATATCAACCCATGGTTGTTAAGAGTATGGCCCAAGATAGATACCCGCTAGTAAAAGAAACATTACAATTTCTTGATTGATTTAGAGAAGGGAGCATTTGTGAATTAACTTTTCATTCCTTGCCAAAAAGAAAAAAAGCAATACTTGTTTATCTTTTGAATTTTAAAGAATTAAGAAAAACATATAAGTGAACATAATCTTTCTGTAGAAAAAAATTAAGCATCTCCTTTTCATAAATCTCATCATTCACCATCTTTGAATTTGAAGGAAAAATCTTACTGATAACACATCATTTTTCGCTGTTTGTGGCTATTCTAAAAAGTGGGAGACACACTGGTTAATGAAAGTTGAAGAAGAATCATAGATGCAATGAAGTGCCGGTTAGGAATTTAATTAGATCCACGCTTTCAAATTAGACTTTCTGTAAACTCTTTCTAAGGTCGATTTGTTGTAGCGGGAATTTGATGTGCAACGTGTCGAAATCTGATTGGATATGTTTTGGTTAGGGCCGGACTGTTCTTGCTTAAAAAATTCCTCACTGGCAAGATTAAACCCGAGTAATCTTTACAATGGATGGATTACTAATAAGAAAATGGATTGAGATATTAGTATTTTAAAAATTATTTTCAATACTCATATTTTTATAAAATTATTTATTATAAAAATGGCCAAGCAATAAATTATTACTGAAGATAATCTACTCTAAGTAAATATAACATTACTTACTCCAAACACCACACACTTGTTTAAAATTCAGAATTTAAAAATAAAGCAATCTTTTACATTTTCCAAGGAAAGAATCCAATAAAAAAATGGATTTCAATGCAACTGAGTCGTCACGACAAGATTAGTTTGTTTAGTTTTGTCTGATTCAAATCCAACATCACTCAACTCAATTCTAATTCATTATTTAACTCTCTACTTTTCTCTTTGTAGGCTCGCATCAATATGAATATCATTGCCAAATCCTCGAGAATCAGCCATTGTCCGACAAATCGAACAATTAGGATTTTTCAAAAGCGATGAATCAACCATTGAGAATGAAAGTTGTGGTTACGTACCGATAGCAATATTAATACACACTCGTCATCTTGGTTGAAGTTGTCCAAGCTAACCGCACATTGATACTTCATTAGCTCTTTGCTAAATAATAATAGCAGGGCTTCTAGTAAATTTCAATAAAAAAAAAGGTGTAACCAATTATTCTTTTAAATTTGTAGAACATTTTTACGTGTGCATAATAGATAAAGATAACTAATTTAAAAGTTTAAGTGATGACTTTTTTAGGCTTTTTAAATATTGTACATAATAAAAGATAATTTTTAAAATTAATGGAGTATTTTATGGAATGCTAATAATCCCACTCTTAGAAGATCTTATATATGTTTCCATTATATGATAGGTTTAATTAGTAATTTGTTTGTTTCAAATAGTCTTTCCTTCTATATAATTATCTTTATAAGTTATTTTCATAATTAAGTTATTTAATAACAAAATTTATTCTTTTATGTTATATATTACTAATGAATGACAAATAATATTATTTTGAAAAATAGTTAGTGGTCACTTTTCCATAGTTGACGATACAAACAAAGATGTAATGAAATGATGAAGAGTGTAGGGCAATGAAAATGAGGCTTGGCATCCAATGGGCAAAGACTCCTAACTAAGGATGGCAATGGGCTAGGTCAGGATCGGACTTTACTATAACTGAAGTAAAGGGCCCGAGCTTAAAAAAGCTCGGACCTTTGAATTTTGGGTCGAGGTAACTTGACTCAATTTGAGTTAAGGTCAGGCTTTGGTGCCATTATTTTTTAATTTTTTTTTATTTTGCTAATTAAATAATTTAAATTTTAAAAAATGAACATAATTTTCCCTAATGTATTAAAATTTAAAAGCAAGAATAGCAAATGAAAAATAACAGCAAGAACAGCAATCAAAACAACGTCCAAAACTATAATTAAAACAACAATCAAAATAATAAGGGACCTCAGCCATCAAACCAATAAGAACATCAAATGAAAATGAGAAGGGACCTTAGACAGTATGGGCTGCAGCCCAGCGGTGGTGTGGCTAATTTTGGTGGCTGGGTTGTTATTTTGTTGGCTGGTTGGCTATTCGTAGCGCAGCTGTCGTGGTGTGAGTTTGTGGCTGGTTAGTTGGTTGGCAGTACAAAGTATAGCTAGTTAGCTAGCGATGACACGTCAAAACATGATTTCGTATCACCAGGGGCTGCGATCAGTGAGGATTGGAGTTGGCGAATTAGTGGCGGCGACTTAAAGGCGAGTGTGAGTGTGAGATACTAAGAATATGTGTTAGTTTTTTTTTTGTGTTTTGAAAGTATGATACATGTGTGAGTGTCAGATGCGAGCATGTATGTGACCTTTTAAAAAAAATGTTAGGGTTGAGTCAGGTCAAGGCAAGTGAGGTGCAAACCCTAAGCCACTCAAACCTGACCTTTACTCTCAAATTTGGGTCAAAGCTAAAAAATTTTGGGCTGGGCTAATCAAGCCATAAATCAGGTTTGGCTTTTTTACCGTCCATAATCCTAACACCATATTTATGCCTTGGAGGACACATAGCATAAGAGCAAATGAACTTGAGACTTTGTAGATGACTAAGAAGCTAGACAATAGAGTGATTATAGGCCTTGGTGAAATATAATGTATTCTCATTATTTTTTTTATTTATTTAAAATGATTGGAGGGTGAACAAAGCCATAACTATTTTTTTAGTTTCCTAAGTTCTTTAAAATTTAAACTTAAGTGGTTAGTCGGGGAAAAAAACTGCTTGAAAATCGCATAATTGAAACAATAACTAAGCCACATTATCATTTCGGAAAGAAACAAGTCCAACTACAATTATTTACTTTTTTTTCTTTGAATGAATGTTATTAAGTAGAAGTGGTGGTGATTTTATATCAATGTTATGGTGGCTATTATTAGCCTCTTCCATAGACAGTAGCATAAATGCAAAATTTATATTCAATGCTAACGTGACAAATCATAATTATTTGATAATTGGTGTAAATAAAAGTTTTAGACTAAAACAAAGTACTTTAAATACCTTGTTAATATTTTATTATTGATAAGCCTTTTTT
This sequence comes from Atalantia buxifolia, assembly GCA_030444775.1. Lineage (NCBI taxonomy): Eukaryota > Viridiplantae > Streptophyta > Magnoliopsida > Sapindales > Rutaceae > Atalantia > Atalantia buxifolia. Next base: position 31,117,360 of record CM059835.1, read on the forward strand.
AATTTGATGCCTTCGTGTACATAGTTGTTGGAGGGAGGAGTGCCACTAAATGTTGGATGCGTGACATGGTGAAAGTTCACCAAGTTTACAATACTCCCAATTGAACTTCAGTATTTAGTTACATACAATAGAAATTATTGGATGTGCTTAATATTGCACTGTTGTAACTTTACCAGTAAAATCTAGTAAAATAAAACCCGATCTAAGAAAAAAAAAAGTCCAATGCACAGGTAGCTATAAAAATTCTTCTTTTAAATATATGTTCCCTAGCTAAAATGCTCCCCAGATGAGACATTTATCAATTTTATAATTTATTGAGTCGATGCATGCAATATTGTGGATAACTTCTCAATTGTTGATGTAGGTAATGACATCAATCTTCTTTCCTTGTTGGACCTCATGAATGTAAAAGAACTTTGGTAAAATTTGCTTGGTTCTATCTCTTTTAATGTATTCCTCTTTAATTTGAGCAATACAAGTAGGATTGTCTTCATATATAATTGTTGGAACATTTGTTGTGGAAGTCAAATTGCATGTGCTTTGAATATGATGGATAATAGAATGCAACAGTGCAAGGATCTCTAAGCGATTGGAGGAGGTGGTAACAAAAAATCTACTTTATAGATCACCACGGAATTGTCATGCCATTATACGTGAAACCTTTCCAATTTGTAAATGGGATTTGTAGGGATTAGAGAATTAGCCTGCATCTGCATAACCAATGAGACCAAGAATTTGTATTGGCTCACTTGAACAAAATAACCCTAAGTCTGTCGTTTAACGAAGATATTAAAAAATATGTTTGATATCGTTCCATTGTCATCATGTTGGTGTCAAGCCAAATCTTACAAACAAGTTCATTAAGAATGCAATGCTTGGTCTAATGCATTGAGCTTAAAGTGACGATTACATTTAGATATGATATTTTTTGACCAAGTATCTCTTCATTATCATGTTTAAGATAGAATGAAATCCTATCATTGAAAAAGACTACTATAATTGCAAAGTTAAATTTGAATTTTCTAATCAATATGCACAAGGAAACAGGATCATTATTATATTATTCTTTAATTAAATACTCACTTAAACGATTGTACCAAATATACCTAGATTGCTTCTACATAAACAAAGATCGTTGTAGTTTAATTGAATATAAATTGTGATACCCTTTAGGCATTTTCTTATAAATATTAGTGCTACATGATCTATACAGATATGTAATCATTACGTCCATGAGGTACATGCGAAGTCTTTCAAAGACTACTAAATTGATTGAAAATTGAAATGTAATGGTAGCTGTCACTGGAGAATATGTATCTAGATGATCAATACTAAATCTCTACAAGAAACCTAACGCAACTAGTTGCGTTTCATATATAGCGATTTCATTAAGTTCATTACATTTTCACAAATATTCATTTTGTATCCAACATTGACACCTTCAGGTGTCTAAAATACAGCTCCAAATACTTTATGTTTGGCTATAGAAGTCAATTCTGCTTGAATTTTTTCTTTCCTCTAAGGCTAATCATGCCCTTCATTTGACATATCAATAGTTACTGTGAATGAAGATGCATTGTTGATGATGATTGCATTATGATCTTGCATTTCTCTCATATAAATATAGTTTGTAGACCTTTTATCATTTTTAGATTTTTGTGCCATTATTTCTTCAAGGACTATTAGTTCATTTCGAATTGATCATTCAGAAATGTGAGAACATTTAAAGCTCGAGCATTATTTTCAACAAGATTTTGATTTTTCAATTTCCTCTTATGGAGAATATTATTTGTTGAACCAAGTGATTTGCTACTTTTCTCACGTGCAATAGATAACTCATTGGCTATCTTTACACTTGATTGTTTAATAAGACCAATCATCCGGCTAATATATTAGAAGTTCGTATATGTGACTTAATTACTTTTGCTACATTTGTAAATACAATTGATTTGCTATTTGGTACATATGCTTTATCCTTTGTACTTCATTTTCACATTAACCGATACGAGGATTAAAATGAGTCAAAGCGAAAACTTTCCAAGAAAGTTCAAGCCTTAATTTAGGAGGTTTCCATCCCCTAATAGGGGAAAAATTGTCTCATCAAAGTGATAATTTGTAAATTATGCGGTGAAAAGATTTCTTGTCAAGGGTTTAAGATATTTGATAATTAAAGATGAGTTAAAACCGACATAAATTCTCAAGCGACATTAGGGACTCATCTCTCAAGGGTTTGATATAAGGAATGCACAGTACAACAAAATATGAGTAGATGAGAAATGTCAGGTTAATGACCAAATTATAATGGAGAATGTTAATGATAAGCATGGCTTTAAGACGAATAACTTTTGCAGCATGTAAAATACCATTAACCCATGCTGATATTGGATATTTTGCATGCATATGTAAAGCTCTCACAATTATCCATTATCTATGATCTCTTAATCAATAATTCTGTCAATCAATTTAAGTACAAATGGAATTGGAAATTCAACATCGATCCCAAGTAATGTACATTAATTATCAAATGGCTTCAAAGTAAACCCACTAGCATTATCTGCATGTATGATTTTTAAGTGTATAATCTTGAAATTATACTCTTAATCTTATAATTTAGGCACAATTGTCCAAATATAGCGTTGCGTGTGGATAACAAATAAAAATGTGACTACAGATACATAAATCAAAACCATAAAGTAATAAATAGTCCATCAAGTGAATTGATTGACTTACTATACATCTCTTTGAATTCTTTATAAATTTTTTTGTTAGCAAGCAATGCAAATAATCTCATTAAACAATAAAATATTCTAGTTCGTTAATGAATGTCCTTGAGAATTTGTAATGATTCTAAGCATCATTATAGATCTTGGGTGATTAAAGTAATCATGCCATGAGATAAAACATTTTTTATTTTATGAATTTCTAGTTTATTATGATGTAGCCCTCAATCCCATCTATGATTGTATAGCACAATTCCAATGAGGGTGCCAAAAGTTTCTCGAATATTTATTTTCTTTTGAAACATTTTTAACAATGGAGAGATATTTTATATTATTTTTATTTAAAATCTCAAAATACCCATTTTGACAAATATCTTTAAAAATAAGCAAATTTCTTGTAAATCTTATTGAATATAAAATATTCTAATAAGGTTATAGCTCTTTAGAATCTTCTATCAAGTCTGTAAGATCACAAATGATATTTATTTTCCCTTCAAGCAATTTTATTTCTGATCAACTTTTTTTATCTTGAAAAAAAAGTACATGTGGTTACAAAGAAGCATAAATCCTCAACTTTCATTTCCAAATAGATAACTTATTTATTTCTAAAGTCTATTACCTTACATTAAATTAGATACATATGGACATGAAGTAAATCTCATATGACTACAAAAAGTACAAAAGTCATTTCCACAACATACTCTAATTTAATAATTGTAACTTTCATAATATCCAAATAGATAACTAATTTATTTCTAAAGTCCATTACCTTACATTAAATTAGATATGGACATGAAGGTTGCATTTGTTTTTTTATTTGAAATCTGAATAGGTCTGAATTTAACTGAAATCTAAATATGTTTGAATGAAAATATCTAGTTAATAATTTTTGCTTTTTCAACGTCTAAAGAGAAAAACTTAAATATCCTTTTAAACTATGCATATATTTATTATTCACAATTTATAATTTTCATAGGTTGATTAGTTTCATAACATTAAAAAAAATACTATCATTGTTGACCTTAATTTAATTTTTTAATAAAAATATATTTATAACATCAAATTTTATTATAAAGTCAACATTGCTAATTTGATTTGTTCAATATTTCAGTTTAGCTAATTTTATCTTGTGAATAAAAATTTAAAGCAATTACAAAAATAAACTTCAAGAATAATACAAAAATATTAAGTTTATACATAATATTGAAAATATATAAATTGTTAAGGTTATTTTTAAGATATAGAATTAAAATTTTCCATTTAGACTTCAAATAAAAGTTGAATTTTTCTATTCAGATAAAATTGTCTAAAAATAAATGATAAATTAAAAAAAATAAAAATAAACAAATGTCTAAAAAAAAAAATTAAATTCAAACTTCAAACAAAAAAACAAACTTCAAACAAAAAAACAAACAGCACCGAAGTAAATCCAATACAACTACAAAAAGTACAAAAGTAATTTCCACAACACACTAATTTAATAATTGTAACTTTCATAATAGGCCAACAAACATAATTTGAGCGCTAAATTTATAAATAACTGAAGGGGACCTTAGAGTAAGCAAAACTGTATCATACCCTAGGAATAGTATATTGGAAGTGAGCGATGTCTGTATAAATTGAAGTGGAAAACAAACATGTTATCATAGGCAAACAAAATACAGATAAGAAGCTCATTAATAAGAGGTTACTGCAAAGCTAAACATGAATCAACTGATACCTCCAATTTCAATCAAGTTAGGAGCTGGTCACCTACCTAAAAACAAAATGGGTTCAATCAGCTCACCAGCAAAATATTTGAGGTAGTCCACATAACAAATTCTGTAACATTAATGAATCTAACAATCCTGAAAATTCTGAACAGAGAAACGGGTACAGCGTTGAGAGAACTACACTAAGATCTCAGCCAAAATCCAACTCATTTTCCACAGATTGGGCACCAAGTGGCTGCTGCTGCTTCCTAGAATTGCCAGCTTTAAAACAACAAGGGCTCAAAGGCTTGTAACGTCAGTAACATCAGGAAACGCCCCAGCCATCCATCCAGGGAGTTGCTCAATGATTTTTCTTCCTTAAAATGAAGAAGGCTGTCATTGCAAATTCAGCAGCAGCAACAATTCTTCCATGTTGCTAAATGTCTAGAAATTGAAAGGAGTTGCCACAGCTCGTCCGTGTACAGATGTACTATTGCCACACAACCAGATCCCTATCTCTCAAGAAATAGATCAGGATTTCCAAGGCGGGTCCATTCCAATCCATCTAATCTTCTAATCCAGAGTAAAATCCTTCCAAACAGCCCAAATTGTGAAATATGCCAGCTCATACGATATGCTGTCTTTCTTCGCCATCAACATGGCTGTTGCAGCTTTGTTCTCATATCTGCGCAAAGATGATAATACCTACATAGAAATAGCAACAAACATCCATCTAATCTTCTAATCCTTCCAGACAGCCCAAATTGTGAAATAAGCCAGCTGATACAATATGCTGTCTTTCTTCGCCATTAGCATAGGCTGTTACAGCTTTGTCTCATATCTGCGCAAAGATGATAATACCTACATGGAAATAGCAACAAACATCAGAAAGCTGCAATATTTGTTTGAAAAAGAATTGAGAAGGAATGAATTCAATTCATTCACATTGCAAAATAATCAGATAACAGTTAAAAGTCTCCTGAATTGCATCATTCAATCCCCGCAAAATTAAATCTTATTTCAGGAACCCGAAAGAACAAATCAACCCAAAAATAACAGTGACAAAACAATAGATAGAAAACATAATAAGAATCACCAATTAAGTGTCATTCCTCTTCAACCTGAAACAAATTAACCAAATGTTAAGTCACAGAGCACAGTGAAGTTTAAATTAGATAACTAAAAATGGCTTCATTTCAAGAACTTGAAAGCCTGTACTGCATTGGCCAACCATATGACAATCAAGTTAGATGAAATCATACCAAATCGAAGGAGATTGAGAAATACTGAGTACTGAATCAAGGCAACCACAGAAAGAGATACAGTTAAAAGAAGTACACAGCTAGAAAATGATACTGTCAATACCAAAATGTCTAAGACAGCAATAAAACAACCATAACATTGTTCCTATGAAAATAGAATATCCAAAGAAAGAGAGATAAATAGAGGCACAAAAAATTAAATAGCACACAAAGAAATAAAATCATCATTCAAGCCTTAAGAAAGACCTGAAAGAATCCTGTAATCATTTTAGTTTTTGATGTGCGCAGTAGGGTTAGAGAGAAACTGAATTGATCAAGTTTCAAAAGTAACAAGAGCCTGTTCATCATCCTCTATGACAGGACGGTAGTTAATGAACTACATTGCATTAATCATGACTAGAAATATAAAGTGTTCCTACACACAGACAGGTCCAATGATATCAAGTCTGTTTTCCATAATAGTTCCACGAAAGAAAAAAAAGGGAAGAATCTCAAAGGAACATGTATTGATAAAAGCATCTTTTCAGTCGCACAACATAAACTATCTAGCTCGTATCCATGCCATCTCCAACTTGGCTGCAGATAGGACTAACAGCAGAGAAAGATCTCTCAAAAGGAGAAGGATGACATTGTCCATCCCTTCTGCGCTTAAAAGCACAGGCATCAGACGGGGAATTATCAGCATCAAGCTTTCTCCGAACTCCTCTAACAGCCTGTTCCTCAGCTTGCGTAAGGGGAAAAATCTGGCCGCTGACCCGGCAAAGTGAATTATGGTTATCATACAAAATTCTCTGGTTACAATTCTTGTCACAAATGTGGGTAAATCCTGTTAGTTTGCAGATGTACATGTTTCCACAAACATGTTCATTATCACATTTCCTATCACATTTGTGAACAGGAATTGGACCATCACGGCCCAGAATAGTAGACAAATAAACAACATTTGTAGGGCCAGCGACCATGGATTTGCCATATACCTCCATTGCTTCTTCCACTAACTTTATAAATACACACACAGATTCCGTGCTCTAAATAAAACCTTGCCCCCTCAAAATTCTGCAGAGCCCAAAACAATACAAGATATTATCAAAATTTTATAAAAATTCGACTTATCAGTTTTAGAAAGGAGGCCGATTTAAATTATTTAATATAATAGTTACTTTAGTTTGGTCAACCTAAATGACAGAACAAAAACAACGCATGGGTCTCGTGCAGATTAACAAAAATCAACAGTAGGTAACAATTATAATTACGAGCAGAAAATAGTAAATTGTTTTCAAGAAAATTAAATTTAAAAAAAAATTAGACGTGACATGTCATCAAATGACCTAGATCAATTGTACTATTAACGTATAAGAAAGAAAGAGCTAAATTTGAGAAACTTACTTGACGTTGGCCGACTAAACTGAGAGAACCCGCCGCCGAAACAAAAAGAAAAAAGAGGAACTAAATGAGAACAAGTTAAAAAGCCCAAAGAGAGAATGAAAGTGAAGGGGGAGTGGGTGGATATTTATAGAGAAACAATGCGAAGCGAAAAGGGAGTTGACATGTAAGGGTAAGGCCAAATTTGAATTGGATAATGCTATGCTAAATGCAGATTCAAATGCAAATGCAAATGCAAATGCAGATGAAAAATTTTCACCGAATTGGTCTCTATTTGTTGCTATTAAAGTGCGCAGATTACGTTTTGTGGCGTTTGACTTAATGAACACATTTTCTTTCTCAATGTCACGTGTCGAAAACGTAATCAAACCAAAACCAACGGTTCCCTCTCTAACGGCTCCCTTTCTCGTCTTGTCACGACGCGAAGTAATACGCATGGACACGTTTTACACATTCTCACCGTCGCTATAACAATTTGAAGGGTCCGCTTTTTATTTGTGCAGGTAACAGGCCACCCAAAGTAACGGTTATAAGGTAAATATAATCGAAAATATTGAAGGCAATTATCGTGTTTCTACCTTATTTCAAGCAAATATCAAACTGATCAAATCAAACTAGAAAGCTACCAAAGACCCCCTCAACTTTACATATAAATTATGGCCTAAATGACATATTTAACATATTTTATTTTATTTTTAATCTGTAGCAAATTCTATTTTTATAATTTTTCACCCAAGTTTAAATACTTCATATTCTACAAATTCTTTAGAAACCCTAGCCGGTCTCACAATATCTCAGCCCTCACGCACGCAGAGCCTCACCGGCCACCAGCTGAGCTGCCATCGCTATTCCAACGTGACTAAATGGCCGTTGGATTCACCATTGCAAGCATAGCTACCAGGTTGATTGGAGCCGAAAATGGAGGCCGCTGGAGGAGGAGGACCCGATAACCATCAAAATGCAGAAGCGGGTACGGCTCGTCAAAATAAAGGGCTCAACAAGTATGCACTCATCTCTGCTCTTCGGTTAACTCAATTCTATTGGGTTACGGTGAGTCTTCATTCGACACCCGTTTCCTGTTTGCTTTTAATTTTTACTAAAAATGTTAATATATAAATATTTGGCATGTAATTGTAATCGGATGGTGGAAAGGTGACGTGACGGTGAAATGTAGCTTTTGGGTTGTAAACATTTGAGTGATGAGTGGTGGAGTTCTTTTCATAAAAGAAGATCTTGACAAGTTCTTGCAGCGGATTCACGGTAAATCCTGTCTCTTCGTTTCATATTTTACAAATTGTTGCATGTTTGTATAAGTTTTTAATTTCTCTTTATTTAATTGGATAAATTTAAGATGAAATTTTAGTTAAATGTTACTGATTTTTTATCAATTGAAAGTGTTTTACAGAGCTGGTTTCTTTGATTGGTTCCTTCGGTTACTTGTTTACACCACCAAGTTGAGCCAGCTTATATGCCTTTAGATCGCAAATGAGCGTACTACATGATTTGGTCTTTGATCCAAGTTTTGATTTTGTCTTTTTTGGTCATTGTTCCTTGAATTGTGTATTTAAACAAATTAACAAATCATAATAATCTAAGCCCTAATCTTTCCCGACTTATTCATCCGTTGCTTAGCTTAGCGTCTATGAGTCATCAGAACACCGGGGGGCTTTTTAGGGAGATCTCTGCGCCCTGACAGTCATTATTCCTGTCGTAACAGACATGTAACCTTATCCTGTTGCCTGCTTTTTTCATTTTTGGTTTTTGTTTTTTGATTGAGCAGCAATGCACGTTGTTTTTGTGTTTATTCACTATTTTTTTTCTTTATATAATTCTTGGTTTTATGTTTGATCTAGAAAAATGGGCTCATGTTTATTTTGATTTCTTTTGGTATAGCTCCAAAAAAAAAACTGTATATTGTGGGTGCTAGTTTGTTCAACTGTAGTAGAAGTACTAAGAGGTATGCAGTTCAAATCCGTAGCTTACATGGGTGGTGATTGTATTTGACTCTTTGTCTTCGGAAATGTTTTATCAAGATTTACTTTTGCTAATATCACTTGGGTAATGCCCTGGATATGCTCATCAAATGTCATTACTGCCAGTTTTATGCTCATTGGCCATAGTTCTTAGTCTCCAGTTAATTTGGATAGTGGGAATATCTTTTTATGGCACATTTGTCTTTTCTTTTTTTATATCCTTGCTCTGTGTTTTGATGGATTAAGTATATACTACCAGAATGATCACTTTTGGTAGCATTGTGCACTAGCATTTTTTTGCAAAATGCTATTAAACATTAATTTTTGGTAACACTTATTGAAAAACAACTACCATTACTTGTGCAAGTGATAATATTTTACTTTTTATCACATTTATCACCCTATTAGTAACATATTTCTAAATGCTATGTATCATATAAGGTAATGTAGCATTTTAAGAATGCTACCCAAACAAAAATGATAAATTGATAATAGTTAAAAAAAAAAAAGGCTACAAAAGAAAGGGGCCAAAAGCCTAAAACAATTTTAATTATATCGCCAATAAGAAGAAGAGGAAGCAGGTACCATACTTTTGCCCCTAATTATCCCAACTTTTTGCACAACCCTAGTTGTTATCCCCTATCAATCACTTGAAAAATATTTCTAATCGGTAATTTTTTATTGTCTCAGGTATTTTAATTTACGGTTTTTGAATGTTGATATATGATTTTTCATGTTGATTCATTTTTTGTTTCTTGCAAATTATGAATATATTTTATTCATTTTTATCAATTTTCTCTGTTACAATTTTTTAATCTTTATTTTCTTATTTTTTGGAGTAATATTTACAATTATTTGCAATTCACCATTCGTTCCTTAACTTCCTCATTTTCATCATTAACTACATGCCTCCAAAGTTATTTTGGATTTATAACTATTATAAATAATGTCAGATGGATCATAAACTAGGAATATAGCAAGAATTTTCTATACTAAGCTAATTCATGTTAAGTGGCCATACAAATAAGACAGTGATATGTTTAATCAACTTTCAATGGATTCTTTTCAGTTAGCTGTTATCGTATCTATAATTTAGAGTATTGCTTTCTCATACTCTGAAGAAGTTTGTCTATTTTACCTATAACTTACCCAGGGTCTTGAAGAAGGAATTTGTCTTTTGCTTCCTTATACTGTAAAAGCACTTGCTCCAAAGATAATAAGGGATTAACTCCAAAGTTGCAGTGTATATAGGTTGTTTTAGCATCATAAAGTAAGGTAGACATTCAATTTAGGTAAATTCCATGATTCTCCTTCATCTGCAGATTTTCTTTTATGAATAAGAGTCTCATCCCTTGTGGTGATGGTTTTGTTAATTATTTTTACTTATAGGCACTTCTCTTAATCGGTAAATTTATTTCTTATATGCTTGAGGCTGAGAAATGTCAATTCCTCATCTAGTTAAATAGAAGGATTTTTATAGAGATTTGTAGTAGCTAGTCAAACACCATTGATGTTTAGAGTTTTCACTGCATTCAGTTTTGTTTGTTTATGCTTTCTTCTTTCCTTCTATTATCATTTATGTCTTTAAAAGATTATTTGAAGTATAACATAGATAATTCATCATGTTTTAGCTAATAACTTGAATAAATTAGTTCCATGGTGTATTTCATATCTTGGCAATTTTAGTTTCATGCTTTTGGTTTTCCTTGTGCTTTGTTCAAATGAAGATTTTAAATTATTCTAAAATAGTTTGTTCTTGGTAGTATTTTGTTTTGCTTGTTACGCTAAATTGGTTTGTTGAATTGTTTAATGGACAAAAAATAAGGTTATAACTGAGCCCATGTAGCTTGGTTCTTTAGATTATGTTCATTAATAGGGCCAAGATGCTGAACGCTTCCTAAATTCGTGGTAGCAGCATGTTTTATTTTTATGAGTAGCTTCGATACAAAATTCTTTGGAGGTGAAATTGATTGTTCTTAAGTTGGTCTATTAGAAAGAAAGATGAATCACATTGTAATAACTTTAGGCACACCTTTTGGAGGAATGCTCTACTACTATTGATTAACAAGTTTTATATTGTAGAAGGCATTATTTAATGAATGCAGAGGCATGATATAAATTTATGGTAATTGCTCTTTGCATTTGTGCAGTTTAGAATACAAATTAAATACTTGTTCTGTAATTTATTTTTAACATTAGCAATAAATACCGATAGAAGATTAGTTGGGTAAATGTAGTATGAAGAAAAATAATAAGGCTTCCATTTGAGATAAAAAAGAATATACCCATACAATTTATTAATTTTTGTTTAAGTTGATTTAACTTCTAGCATTTATAGATGATATTTCAAAGTTTATTAGCTTGAGTGACTATAAATCTGATTTGAAATTAAAGATAATTTAGTTATTGTAATTTATGTATGGGAAAATTTTGTTAAGGTGCTATTATTTTGTTTCTTTCTTTTATTAATGTAACAAATTATAATTTGTTTTCAAACTCTTAACGCAGGTTATAAAGATCAAGAACATTTTGCTAAAAGGCGTTGAAGACAATAAGCAGTGCATTTTTTGTGTGGTCACTAGAAATTATTGAAGATTTGAAGTATAACACTCACATACTTAATCTTTTGTAAATGTTTGTGTACTTTATATTCTTATATTTGAAATGCTTTGGTAATTAGTCATCTAGTCATTTTTAAGTATTTTGACTACATGAACAGTGTTTAGGTATGCTGATAAATTATAAGAATTGTGCATTTTACTACAATAAAAAAATAAATAAATAAACAAGGCTTTATTTTGAATGCATTTTACTCACGATTGAATCTACATGCTTACAAATTTTTGCCACTTATTTTTAGGTGCCTGGTTTCTACTGTGTTTTGTGAGTTTTTCATACGGATGCTATTTCATTATTTATATTATTCATGCAATCATGAATCAGTAGTAGTGAGAGTTTATTCTTATTTATTTGGATGTGTTCTCCTCTTATCTTTATCGACAAACTGATCAGCTTTTTTTCTAATATTAGCACATATGCAAAAGTTTTGGAGATAGATAGTTCACCTGATATTACTGAGGGGTTTTCTTCTGCATCTATCTTAGTGAGTGTGAATACTCGAGCATTAGCCTTTTCTTGTTGCATACCATTTTCTAGGCAATCCCCGATAAAGTGTCCTTCTTTTCCACATTTGAAACATGTTCTGGTATTTATTCGACATTTCCCAAAGTGAGTTCTGCCGCATTGATTGCATATTGGCTTTTGCGGGACATCTTTTTGATGATTCTTTGGGCGCTTGCTTTTATTCTGATCTTGGACCATTGGCATTCCCTTTCTCTTATTATTATTTGAGCATTGTCTTTCTACAAAACGAAGTTTCCTTGGTTCACACTTCCTTTGTTTCTTATTATTATTTGAGCATTGTCTTTCTACAAAACGAAGTTTCCTTGGTTCACACTTCCTTTGTTTCTGTGTTTTTCTTCTTTCTTTTCTTCATTTGCTTGCTCGATTACCAAGGCTCGATCGATGAGTTCGTTAAAGGAAGCATCACAGACTCCAGCCACTTTTAAGTCTTTTGCGCAATCTTTGCATAAAATAGTCCTTTTTCAAGTCTTCTGTTTTAACCATATGTGGGGCATATCGAGAGAGCTCATCAAATTTTCAGATGTACTTTAACACAGACATCATTCCCTATTGTAAATAAACAAACTCTCTTTTTTTGACCGAGTGAATAGTCTCTGAAAAGTATTTGTTATAGAAGTGTTCTTTAAATTCCAACCATTGCATTGTTGCTTCATTATAGATTTGTTTGATAGAGTCCACCATTATTCTGCCGCTCCTAGTAGCATAAAGGCAACACAAGTGACTTTTTCTTCTTCTGGCACTTTAGCTACTTCTACCATTCTTTCCGTAGTTGGTAATCATTGCTCTGCTGCGATAGGATCTACACTTCCTTCGAATGTGGGTGGATTTAATCTTCTAAATTCACTCCCGGCGTTGCTTATTGCCCGAGCATGTTCATGCCTTCTAACTTTCCTTTCCAAGAGTCGTGCCACAATATCTGTAAGTCGATCAATTGCAGATTGCTCCCCTAAAGTTCCTTCTGCCCTTCTGCTTCTATTACCCCTAGCGCTTGCCATCTTAACGAATTTTTAATCTAATTTCTACGTGTCAAACCAATCAAATTTTAAGATTTCTATCTAACTTAATCTCGAAGTTTTTTAAAAAGCTGAGCCTTGTCCTTCCCCTTGACTTGTGCACATGGACGGTCTACAGAATCGCTTCAAACCTTGGGCTCTGATACCAATTTGTAACACTCCACTTAAACATTCACTTTAAAGATGTTTAAAACACTATGTTTTTATAAATACGGATAAAAAATTTCACGACAAACAAAACTTTCTTACAAAAAGTAAGAGTCATACATAAAACTAAGACTTTTATTTTATCGAAACAAAGCTGAGCCCATCATAAAAATCCTAAGGTCAGTTATGCCCATATGCACTTCGTCTTGGTTAGGACTTGGCACCAGCTTGCTCTACTTATTATTGCCTGCAATGTAAGGACTATATGAGCTAACACTTAGTAAGATAACACTTTGATGCATGTATGAATTATAATGCATATGCATGACTATATTAAGCTTTTAAAAGAAACTTAGAAAAAAAAATACAAAACAACTTCATTCGGGCCTTAGGTATGTTGCACTACATGGCTGGCACTTTTACTAGCCTAGTCATGACTTCTTTATTTATTGGGATTTTAATTCTTTCAATTATTTTTGTTTTAATTTTGGTTATTTTGTTTCATTTATTGTAATTTTGATTACTTTGTTTAATTTATTATTTAATTTCTAAATTGTGAAGGAAAACCCAAGTATTCTTTTTTTTTTTTGTCATTTAGCTAAGGTGAAATAATAATTTTACATTAATGAGACAAAATATTCAATTTATTAATATCTTGGTAAATTTTCTCACAGAGTTTAGACGACAGTGGAATAATGATACATTTTATAACTTTAAGTTTTAAGTTTTTAAAACTCCACGGTTTAAAAGTTTTTCCTGATTTTTCCCAAATTTTAAGATCTCGAACTAAAAAACTACTAATATGTGTGTGTGTGTGTGTGTGTTTTCGAAAATTTCGAAAAAGTAGATGGTCGATGGATAATTGTCCAAAAAAATTATTTGATGGATGATGATTGCTAAGTTTATCTTGGATTGAGATTACATGATTAGGTCATTAGAGTTTAGTTTTTCTTAATGACCGTTGCTTTTGTTTGTTAATTTTTCTTCAATTAATTTTTTTTTAATTTTTAAAGGCTATTTCTTGATATATGTTTGGTTATTGAATAGTTGCGCTTATGTGTCAAAGATTATTTGTTAAAAATTGTTGAAATGTTATGCTTAATTGCTTATGAATTGAAGATTGTTTGATAATTAAGTTCTCCAGCCAATATAGGGTCCAAGCATAGAGAAATAAAAAATTAAGCTTATTTTAAAATGGACAAGTTTGTAAAAATGAATTAATTGGTGACGTGAAAGAAATGATCATACGTGAAAGAATTAATATTCTAATTGGTATCAGCAAATTTAGCTTATAAAATGCTAACGAAGATTGAGCTTGTGAGTTCTAAGGAGCCATGACCTCTATTAAATTATTTTTTGTGCTTAAGTTTATGAGTCTGCAAATATTAATTTTCAGGATAATTGTAGACCTGTTGTAACTAGTCTCTGTGCTCAAGTTGTTTATTTATTTATTTTTGGTTAATTCATACTTTCGTATTTCTCCTTCTTGAAAAATTGACTAAGATGCTGAAGTTCAAATAACCAAAGATCACCGGGGGAACAAAGGAGATTTTATTACATGTAATTATGTATGCATGCCCTATTTTGTGGTTTTTTAGTTGTTTATTATTTGTGGATTTATACATAATTATAGCTCATGATTGTTTTTGAAATATATACATTATTATTTTATGTATTGAATATACAAGCCTAAATAAACTGAACAAAATCCAAAAGAACTATAACGAATCGGACCGACTAATGCCCAAACCTTCCCCCAACGCCTCCAAAACAAAACAACATAATACAGTAACTGACCATGAAATATCATTAATTCATTATGAGATGATGATGTTAAGCAAAATTTTGTACTTTGCTCAAGTGCTATTTCATACACTTTTAATTCAATCAATTACAGATAAAACAAGATCAAATGAGATATACCTTACACGAATACAATTTTTTAAACGAGGCTTTTATTAGTAGAAATTTTATTTTAAAAAATTAATTATTTAATTATTAATAAGAACTTCTATTAAAAAATATAAATTACTTTAATAAATAAGTATTACAAGTTATACTATAAAAAGAATGAAATATTTTTGTGAAATAAATAATAGATTCTCTAAATAATTTAACTTTTTTAACCAATCTCTCCAATCTTTACTCTAAAAAGCTCAAAATTTAAATTTTTACTAGTAGAAGTAGAATAACTTATTTAATATATCCAAAAGCTCTACACAAAATATAATCAAATAACAACAAAAATTTTTAAAAAAATTGAGATTAAATAAACACTTGTGATTACTAAATAAATCATACCAAACATGTTAAATTTATTAGATTATCAATCAATGAATCTCCCTTCTTATGCCGATGTGAAATTGCCTCCCCTTGAACCTGGCCAGTACGGCTGTAATTTTGAAGGCTTTTATTTTCATGGATCTCAAATTTCTTCAACTAGGAAAACTCTTTGTTGATTGTACTCAAGAAAGAAAGAGAGGGAGAATTTTAACACATGTAATAATACCACGCATTGTATACACACGGTCAACTGCCAACATGAAAATATTTAACAGCTCGGGTATCAGAAGTGGGCACAAGAATTGTCACAGAGAAAACTTTGGAGGGTCCAACTGAAGTTGGCATGCTGACTGTCGATGATATGTTTTAATTTAATTTATTTATGTAGTGATTATTGAATTTGTTTAAAAGAAAAAAAAAATTATAACATTAAGCAACCAAAACGACTGCAAAAATGGACCTGAATGTCAACAGAACCCTAATACCCAGGAATCATGCAGAAGATGCTATCTCATCATAGACATGCATGCATTATTATTCTCAACTAATAGGTAACAATGTCTGTGAATTTCATTATCCACTTCATGTTGCCAACTTGAACTACTATTTCTTCTTTAGATGGCTCTACTTTTATGACCGTTCCTTTCTTTCCAAAGGAAGATACATGTACCCAATCACCAACCTTGGGAAGTTCAGTCCTCTTTACTGCATGATAGACAAGTAAAAAAATATGACTAATGGGATCTTGTCATTGGGATAAGTTAAGATGACTTAAAATTTTCAATAAAGTGCTTTTGCATAACTAAAAATGCCCAACAACTGTTTTATGTACAAGAACGCTGGACTTGCTAAAAGAAAGTACCTCGTGGTGATTGCTTGATATCTTTGACAACAGATGAACTTGCTGTCGCTGGAAGTTCAACTTTGTCGACTTTAGTTTGTTGGAAATTACTTGTCAATACATGCTGGTTTTTACCTACTTTAGTACAATGAAGCGATTGTGATGCAGATGGACGCAGCTGCTGTGCTCTCTTGTGAACCAAAGAACGTGCTATTGCAGCAGCATCAGATATTTTCTGTACCTTCCCAAATCGTTGAGAGGCGCAATGTTCCAGGATCTTCCTTCTGGTGCGCAACAGATTTTTATGAAGATCTCTTGAGAGCCTAGATTCACAGGTACAAACAGATGCTTAAATCGTCTAGAACCTTTTTATGCTTAGCAACTCTGCAGCTCTCAGGACATGCAGCCTTATTTCAGCTATTATTAAATTCTACCAAGAAGTTCTATACTCATACAAGCAGATAGCATTTTTTATGGTAATATTTTTCTCTGCATTGCCTTTTCATGACTTTTCCAAAATGAATTACTAATTCAAAGAGTTGCTTTTTGACGAAACTGAGCTACTAAGTGATGTAGCTCTCCAAAGGCTGGGCCCTAACTACTCTGTTTTAAAATAGAGATTTAGGCCTTAGCCATTCAAATTAAGAGATTTGTAATTATGCAATATTGCAACAAGTTATCTACATGTAAATGAAAAGTATCGAAAAACAGAAGGATCAAATTATATTTAATAGGCATATATGCTTCTCTTTGTGTGGTGGTAACATCTTTCACTTCAATTTCTAGTCATTCATGACCCTTGCAAAATGCAAGTATTACTCAGAGATGAAACAAAGAACGAAAATTCTTGAGCAGTATAATTAAATGTGAAATATAAGATTTCATCTTAATCAATGTCCGAACGAAAATTCTTGAGCAGTATAATTAAATGTGAAATATAAGATTTCATCTTAATCAATGTCCGCAAGTTTTTCAACACCAACTTTTAGTTGGTTTACTAGACCTACACCATGGTGTAAGAAGTTCATGAAATTAAAATATTCCTTGATACTATTCACTCATGGTTTAGAAGGAAAAATAGACACTGTAATTTTGTCTATTACTGTGAGACTACATTTTATTATATAGATGCCAATTTTAACAAACAAAAATTCTCACATTAGAAAATGTCGGGCCTCTTGTACATGCTCTAGAAATTGTGTCTTAAGCCTCTCCATCTCAATTATGACCTGCATTATAACAACAGATATTGAAAAAAATGAGCAACCCTGCATTATAAACAACAGAGATTGAAAAGGATGAGCAACTTTTGAACGAAAACAGAAGCCGATCATCCAGTATTAATGCAAGCAAATACAGCATGTAACAGTAATTCTCCCCTTTGTAGAAATATGAATAAACTCATCATGTACTGACTGTTACCTGATCACATTTGTTTTATGTATGAATTTCCTTTTGACCATATAATTCCCAAAAGTAATTAGCCTACCAAGTAAACTGGTTGTCTGTTGCTTAAGTCACAACTATCACAACTACAGAGCATAGATATGAGACTTAAAACTAAAATTTTGCTTCTGTTTAGAAAAGGAAAAAATAACATGTAAACTTTTTATTAGCTCAAAAAGATGCTAAGTCTTTACAGATGCATTACCTCTATGGCATATTACCTCATTAATCTCAGCACTAGCAGCACCGTAGAGTTGACGTGCATTTTGAACAACTATGCCGGGCAGTCCCAATCTTTCAGCTATATTGATTGCACTTGAACGACCTGCAATCAGTGTCACACTCTTAAGTCATTGTACATGACGCTGCTGCCCCAAACAAAAGAATAAATAAATAAACAAAAAATAAATCATTTTGATACCATCAAAGAAGGCCGGCTATCACTAGTTCCTTGGGGAAAAATATTAGTTTCCAAAAGTTCAGAGCATGACTACCAACTAGTATTATTAGCTCAAAGAGGGAATATACAATACTTCTAAAGCGAAATTTACAAGACAATCAAAATTTTCAGTTGTTTAAGTAACGTTTAATGTTCAGGCTGGGCATTTAATAGTTTTTTCCGTTGGCATTTATCTGGAGAAAAGTAAGCAAATATCTACGTACCTAGAGCTTGCATAAGTTCTTGGCAATTCATATAATATCTAGTACAAGAAAAGCCAACTTATAGTTAACTCCCTGGGCTTCGTGTAAAATATTCATGATGCTTCAGATTCCCATTACACATCTTGGGAGTGTTGTCTGTCAGATTCCCCAAGATGCTTTCTTTGTCTAGTGGTTGCCACTTGATACACTAGCTCAGGCATGTATATCACCACCAGTGTTGTTGGACAACAAGATCTCAAGCAATTAAGATATACTAACAAACAATTGAGAAAGGTTAGAAACCTAAACTTAGTACTAGCCTGTTTTAGCCTATTCAAATCAATCTTTATTGGCATTACAGACTACCAGGATATATGGAACAAAGTCAGAAATTTAGAGAAATTGGGGATTACTCAATTGAGTCACTCAGTCAGAACATGAAAAAGTACTCCCAACTGACTTATGTTTCCTATAGAGGCAGTAAATGAAAAATCAGTCACAAAACAGTGTTGTACAAAATAGTTGAGGCAGATTCACCCAAACTCATTTGAACAGAAAGGGATTTCTCTTTTAATTGACAAAAATGTGAGTAAAATTAGTGAAGACTTACAGCTGTAATCACTAAGGCTTGAAAGAACCAAATCAATAAACTCATTAACACTTCAGACATCAAATAGATAGAAGTTATAATTCTGTAACCTGGTACTCCCCAAAGGATCTTGTAAGTTGGCTTTAATTTAACTTCATCGAACTCCATACAAGCATTCTCGAAGAAGTCGTTACTGCCAAAGGAGCAATTTGGCTTCAGTCAACTTAAATTGGAATCATAAAACTACAACAGTACTATGAATGTATTATAATACAAACTAGTAATATCCCAAAAATAACTAAATAAATAAATAAAACCAGCATTATCAACACAAGCATCAAATCATTAGCTGGTGACTAACTACCTGTACTTCAACGTTTTAAGTTCACCATGATGTGTTGTAGCTATTGTCAATAAAGAACCACTTTCAGCAAATGCTTCCAGCAGTGACATCCCAAGCGCTGTGCCTTCAAGGGGATTTGTCCCCGCACCAATCTAGTAATACAAAATTGACTGTCTCAATATGAAGTTTTGCAATCATAATATTATTGTTCTTTTTCACCCGCAAGTCAAAACCTTCTATTTATATTGGCATAACTCATTTAGGCCATAAAATGAAGCAAGACAAAATAAGCCAAGAAAAATTAAGGAAGCACAATTCAAAACGTACTTCATCAAGTAGCACCAACGATTGGCTTGTCGACTGTGATAATATGTTCTACAAGTGAACTGATTAAATTAGAAAAGATAAAAACAAATGATAATGAAAACGAGATATCAGCCATGACAGTCAAGAATCCTTGAATTGAATGAGCTACTTCCTTTTCAATTGAGAGATACAATGCTTGTATTTATGCTATTTCTACCAGGATGAAATTTCCCTCAAGAAATCTCAGCACTTATTTGATCAAATTCATTTACATGTATGCACCACTTAAATAATTATATCAACTGAACTGATCTTATAGAATTCCCTCACAGCAAGGCACAACGATCCAATTATCACAGTTGTGCCCTACCACTCAGCTAATAGCCTGTCATGTGGGCCTCCCGCTGGGGACCCACTATGCCAAAAGCAAGACAAAACCCCATCCCTCTCTTTCCTTTTTACATTCTTAGGTCCCTGCCGTGCGGCAACAAGGGGCATAAAAGGGAATGAATTCACAGCTCAGAGGCAGTCATAAGTGATTCAGGACTGACAATATAGTAACTAAGCTCAGGAGTTCATGAGATCCATCACTGACACAAGTTGCAAATCTTCTTATGTACATCCCAACAAGAGCTTGCGCCTTTTCTTGTTAAATGTCTTAATAATTTATAAGAAAACAAAATTATCTGCAAAGAATCAAAGCAGTTTATAAAGATTGTTGACAGAATACAAAAATGAGAAAGAATAGCGTTGAAAAAGGGGCATTTGTTTCAAACAAACTTGATTAACTGCAATGACCTAAGATGTTCTGGAAGGTGAATATCCTTACACCTATTTGTTTCAAGTGGCCAGAGAAGGTAGATAAAGATTGTGACAAGGACTGTTCATCACCAATATCAGCAAAAACTGAATCAAACCAAGGAACCTTTGCATATTCTGAAGATAAAACATGAAGGCCTGCATATTGAGTAACCCAGTGTAGGTTATATAATAGCAGAATAATCACTTATATGAAAGTTATCGGGACAAAATTTGAAACAATGCTCCTCTATGCCTATGCTTTTTCGGGATTGTCATGAGCACGTGGAAAACAAATTGCATAGCATTTATGTCATTACTATCCGAAGAGAAAATGGTCCCTAGGTCCTGAAAAACATAGCACATGGTCTTCGAAGTTGGCAAGATTAATTATTACTCCTTTATTCTATAAGCAATCTCTACCTCCCTGGACATACCATCCAACAGCCAGATTTTAGGGCTTGTACATTAATCAGACATACTCTACTTTGTCTAGCTTTGCAGATATTGTGAAACTAAATTGAGTAAATGGTCTCTGGCAATTACATACAATAGAAGCACTGACCTAGTAACAATATAGGTATCTAAATATGATGGACACGAAAATATGAGATAAGGAAAGTAATAAAATAGAAGTAACCTGATTTGGCCATCATAACCGCCAATCCCACTGTCTTTAAGCAAATAGTTTTTCCTCCGGTGTTGGGGCCAGTTATGACAAGAACTCTTGTTCTCCGAGCAATAAAAATATCAATCGGAACCGGGTGAGCAAGTTCCAATGCAGAAACCTATAAAGAATAGAAATTTTTGTGAACAGATGCAAAACAAGTTGCAAAAATAAGAAACAATTTAACATTCTAGCCAGCTCACGATATCAATAGCCAAATGATAATGTCAAACATTACCTGCATCTCTGATGGTGAAAGATTTGCATCTTTTTTGCCTTTCCGTGTTGTGTTCCCCCCGTAGAGTTTCCTCCTCCTGAGTTCCTAAGGCAGAACGTAGAAATTGAAGAACTAGATGAAATGGATCAATTAGGAAGACAACTTATGCCAAATTACATGCTCAAATTCATGATTGGTGAAAGAAAAATAATTCAAGACAGCAAATTTTTGTTCCAGTGCAACTTACAGCATTAGCACTTTCCAAATCCTTCCAGGCCTGGTGTGTTTTTTGCTTATGCTGCTGAAGTAATAAAGGATGATAAGCTTTAGGGAGATATATTGTCCATTCTCTTTCAGAAGATGACACCTTCGAAGTTACAGGTTCATGAGTTAAAGATCTTTTCATATCTTGTGGCAGAAATATATTAGGACTTGTGCCCCTAAATGAAAGACTATAAGTTGCTCGAGCATTGACCTACATTAAAAAAACCACAAGCCAAATTACTGAGGAGTACATTGGTTTAAACATCATCTGCAAGATCACCCAAATTACGAAACTTCATCCAACAGCATAATAAAAGCTCCAGATCAGTGTTTGATGAGTATCTGCAGCTTGTTTTAGGTCAAATGAAGCATCTTGTGTGGAAGGAAAAACTGGCAATACTTTTGCTTCTCATCCTTGCAAATTACTTTTCCAGTTATGACTATTCCATCTCAGACTAAAATCTGTTTGCTTAGTAGATTTTTCCAAAGACCCTCAGTACTCCAGTTTATTTTAAGGATTCCTCAAACAGGTATTAGATTATAACTCAAATAAATCACCTCTCAAACTTATGGTTCGCTAAACTCTTTTACACTTTGTCCCACAAGTAAACATTATCAATGAAGAAAGGAGAGAGTGGAGAAGCAGCAGACACCTACCACATCAAGTTGAATAACACTGTTCAACATCTTCTCAATCTCATCAAGATCAACTTGCATCTGTATAGATTACAGGACATTGAGAGCATCGTGTATAAATGGGTAATATGAATCAGAAAATGAAATATCCCCAGATACAGCCACAAACCTTTTCTGTTAGGGCCAGGAGCACATCTTCCTCAGCCTTTGTGACTGAAGCTCTTGCTTGCTGCAGTTCATCATTTAGATGAACAGCTGAGAGTGGCTCTATAACGCTTCCTATGCCTGAACTACTACAACAAGCACATTTAAGGATTTGAATATTGAACAGTTGTGCACCATCACATGAAAAGCTCATAAATCCAATTTAATATGCAAAGAAAAATACCCCAGAAAAAAATAAAAATAAAAATAAATGAAAAGAATAAAAACCTCAAATTCTTGTCAGCCTGATTAACTGTATTGTTTGCAGTAGAAAAACCATAATTACATATTTAAAAATTTACAATAAAAAAGTTGAAAAGAAGAAAAACATTGGATTCTTCATGACAGTTTAATGTGTGCAAGTTGAAACAAATCCAGCCAAAGTGGCCCTCACTAACAGAAAAAAGTCAGCTCCACCTTTTAAAATCAGCAATCATGTAGATATCTTGATATTAGATTTAGAATATTAATCTTAACTGGCATAATAAAGGCACCTACTTGCACACATGCAGAGACACACACACATCCTAAGAGGAACGGCATACATAATCTCTGTTGTCTTCGAGTTTTCCTGGGTTATTTTTGTCCTATGTAGAGTTTTACATTTTCTTTGGGACGTCTCATCCTTATTTTTGCAGATTTGTAATTCCATCAATTCATATACATATCTCTAGTAGTTTAACACATAACCTTTTTTTCTTAGCCCAAAAAAAAAAAAAAAAAAAGATGCAAAAGTGAGGGAAACGAGAAATTAACATTACTGGCTATTGGTTGACAATCAATCAACGTGTTTTTTCTATGGACATAATTCAAAACTATGGCAAGCAGCTTATGCACCTGGATAACAAAAGACCCTTAAAACTTAGCTGATCAGCCCCTGTTCTTATACACAATCTGCCATGAATGCTACTCACTTCCTACAAACAAAATTATAATTCAAGACGAAAATCATAAGGATACAAAAGGAATGTTAAATATGTACAATATGTTTTGGGTAGGCCATAATGGTACAATTAACTATCAATTGAACCTTACCAAAAACGATGATTCATTATTTTCATTTCTTATTAGCATGTCCATCAATTGATATAACTGCATGAAGAAGCAATGACAAGGGTTAAAAATTGAGTAAGTTATAAATGAAATTGATAGAAAATATGTATTTGCAAGTAAAATAAACAACGTGCTAGGTAGAGGCTATCTTTATAATATTGCCATTGGCATTGGTTGGTGGCTAAGAAAAGAAAGAGTACTCTTTTAAGTTAAGGCCTTGACTAACTACTATCGTTGAACGTAAAAGCATGCATGCAGCAACTCAAAATATTCATATTAAAAGTACCTTTCTTTCAAGCATCTGCACTTGGCCTCGAGATTGTTTCAAGGCAGGACTCTGAGGTAAAGAAAAAAATTCAGATAAATAAAATTGTGTATAAAGAGGTAAGGAAAAAAAAAATTAGATAAATAAAATTGTGTATAAAGCCTTGAAGAATATAGAATCTAACTGAGTCCAAAAAGAAACCTACTGCAGAATCTTTGATAGAGCCATCTTCATCAACAACTTGCATTATTGACTTAATTAACGATCTATTAACAAACAATTGCATTATCTGGAAGAGAAATTCAACAAAATATAAGGCAGCATATTATATAAAATGAAAAGGGATAATAGTGTTCTTAAAATTTGACAAAACTCAACATAGAAGTACCATTTGAGTAAGCGGCATGAAACGTATATACAAATCAGCATCTTCCTTGATGGCGGCTCTTAAACTAAGCTGCAAAGTTTCAGAAAACTGCAACAGAGCTACGACAGATAATGCTTCATTTGGACGCAATGGTGAAGCCCTCCGAACTTCTCGGATGGCAGATTTAACAAGACTAAGGTCAACACTAGTCAAGTCCAAGCTGCAGGAACCATGCTTTTGCATTTCAATGGCGGCATTTGTTTCATCCAGGAGCCTCAAACTGTCTTGGTATGTTTGATTGATAGACCATAACTGGGTCTGTAGTCAGAAAGCCCAAACAAACAATTACAACAAAAACTCGACAAATTAATATAAATTGATACTTCGTTTAAATAACATATTTTGCCAAACCCGACTTAATAATAACTTTTTTGCCCAAATAAAAAATGCATTAAAGCAGAATAGAATTACGAGAGTGGCTTCACGGCCCAACGAAGTGCGGGCAAACGAGGAGACGGAGTGACAGAGCTTATCCCACTCCAAAACTCTAAGACTTTCATACACAACTCTTGATTTTTTATCATCAGAATCAGATACTGCAACAGTTGAACAAAACAGTCTCCCTCTTCTATTCTTATTAGTTATGGCAAAAGATTTTGTGTTAACAATAGGAATGGAAATGGAGTCCCCAAACGCTGCGCACAAAGGCATTAGAAGAAATGGATGAGGATGAATGGGGTAATTGGATTCGGATGATCAGAGGAATCGTGTGGTGCTATTGCCACCCGATCTTTAGTTTATTTATAAGGGACGTTCAAGAGCCCCGTGCTTTAAACCAACCCCTTTTTGTTCAAATTTTTATTTTATATCACATTCAGCAATTCACATCTAGGGAGAAAAAAATCCCGGTCCGAATTTTGACCCGATGGATCAACTAAAAAAAAAATTAAAACTCGATTAAATTCGAGTTAGGGTTAAGCCTTGTCCAGCTCGACACAACTCAATCCTAAATTTTTTTAAAAAAAAAAAACACATCACGCGTACCACGTACTTACACTCGTAAAAGACACACAACACGTTCACTCATTTTACTCTCTCATTCACACATCTCCGCTAATCGCTACTCGCCTATTCCAAGCAGCTAACCCGTAACTATTTGCCCCACTGTCGCCTGCTCTAAGCTGTCGTGCACGAGACAGCATCGCTTCCTACTGTGCCATCACCAACCAACCACCATGAAATTGACTGCCACACACTAGGAGGGACAAAAAGGGGCTTGAGTTGTTGCCATGTGAATCTGCCGACGCCACCGCCTTCATGTGAAATTGAGTTGTGGAATTCTGTAACTTTATTTGTATAAGACGAGTTTTCCCCCCTCATAACGTTGTGTTGTGTAATTGAATTATGAAATTATGTTTTTTTATTTATATAAGATATGAATTTTTTTTTTGTGAAAAATTATGGACATATGATGGTTCTAAAACAATGTAAATTTGATTTATATCATTGATAAACGAAGCAAAATCAAACATACTAAAGTAAAATTCAATTAACAAAGTAAAATATTTAAGGTGAGAGAAAAAGCATTGTGTGGGTTAGGATAAAGTTTGACTAGACCCAAAATATAAATAATTAGGTTTTTTTTCAAATCGGGCCTTCAATTTCAAGCCTGAGCTTGACCCAACCCGTTTCCATCCCTATTCACATCATAAGCTCCGTTTAGTATATCTTTTCACATATAGTTTATTTAAGCAGACCTTTTGTTGGTACAACTTTTATAAATAGAATTTTTACTCAAAAAATTTTAATTGTTTGGCGGTCAATGAGAGTTTTTATTGAAAGATATAAAATTACTTTTAAACACAAGTTTTTTAGAGTTATACTATAAAAAGAATGAAATAAATAAGTTTATCAAATAAGTAGGATATTTTAGATAATTTAATATTTAAAAAAAAATTCAATTTTTACTCCTAAAAGTTTAAAATTTAAGCTTTTACTAGTAGATGCAAAATATCTTATTTAATCTTTAAAATCTCTACTAAAAATATTATCAAATTACAACACAAATTTTGATAAGAGCTTATGAGATTAAATAAGCATTTAAGACCATTAGGTAAGCTATGTCAAACAGATACTTAAGTGAAATTTAAATAAATTAATGCTGCGTTTACTAAACTGGAATCGGAATGGTCTGGAATCGGAATGGACAGAAATCGGAATGAGCTGGAATGGGAATAAGGAATGAGAATCAAATTAAGTTGCTTACTTGAACTATAGGAATCGAAATGGGAATGAGCTAAATTGGCATTAATGTGTTTACTTTATTTTGAATCGGAATCGGAATGAGTTAGATTGTAACAAATTACTAAAAAGTACTTAATGGATTATTGTCATTATTATTATTATTATTAACTAATATATTAATTAATTCTAAAATTTTATTAATTAATTATTATAATTATATTAACAATTATTATAAAAATATATTAACTAATAATATTAATATTAATTAATTATAATAATATATTCATTCAAAAATTATAATTATTAATAATTATTGTTAAAAATATATTAATATATTAATTAGCAGTAATAATTATATTATCTAATTAATAATATATATATGAATTAATTATAATAATAATATATTAATTAATTAAAACAATAATATATTAATTATTGTGATTATTTACTCGAGAACTATAATTATTAATATATTATTGTTAATAATATATTATTATATTAATTAATAATTATTATAACAGTATATTAATTAATTAATTATAATAACAATAACAATAAATTAATTATTGTGATTTTTTATTCAAAAATTATAATTATTAATAATTATTGTTTAATATGTTAACATATTAATTAATAGTAATAATTATATTAATTAAATAATAATAATATATGAATTAATTATAATAATTATATTAATAATTATTATAACAGTTAATTAATTAATTATAACAACAATAACAATAAATTAATTATTGTGATTATTTATTCAAAAATTATAATTATTTATAATTATATGTTAATAATTAATTAAAGTAATAATTATATTAATTAATTTAATAATAATATATGAATTAATTATTGTAATAATATTAATAATTACTATAATAACATATTAATTAATAAACTGTAACAATAATATATTAATTATTGTGATTATTTGTACAAGAACTATAATTATTAATAATTATATTTAATATTATATTAATATATTAATTAATCATAATAAGTAATTAATTATAATAATATATTAATTAATTAATTGTAATAATATATTAATTAAATAGAACTTAGGACAAAGTGGGCATTTTTTGTTTTGGGGGAGGGCAAAATGGAAATTCTCGGGAATGGGAGATTGATTCCCACCTCCCCCAATGGGAATCAATCTCTCATTCCTCATTCCCAAATAGTTGTAGGCCCCACCATTTCGATTTTGATTCCCGCTTCATTTTTGCGAAGTAAACGCGTCAATCATTCTGATTCCGGATTCCGATTCCCCAATCCAGTAAGTAAATACACCATAACTCTCACTATGACTAAGAAGATTCCATTTCTCCTCTTCTCTATTTCAGAATTAAGATTAAGAGTGTTAATCAATCCAACTAAGAGATTGTTAGCATTTTAAGGTAACTTTTAGGTGGTGTTTGGTTTAAAAATTATGAATGAGATGAGAGTAGAGAAAAGGAGAGGAGAGGACAGTGATGAGATGAGAGTAGGGATGGCAATGGGGAGGGGAGATGATTGACATCCCTGTATCCATACCCAATATTCTGCATATATCCCCCTCTCTATCAAAATTGCTTAAGGAGATCCCGATCCCCTCTTTGAACAAACAAGGGACCCTCGAGTGTTCTTAATTCCCAAATAACCCTGAATGACAAATATAATTTTGGTTTCTAAATTTGATTTAATCATATTAAAATAAAAATTTAAATAAAAGTAAAGTTTTACAATTTATCTTAACAAAGTTTGGATATTATAGCTTTAGCTTTTACTTTAGTTTTTGTTTTATTAGATAAAAGTTTAAGACAAAAAATTTGAGCCAATATCTATTGAATAAGATCTCATCAAATAGTAAACTATAACTTAATTTCATCTATTAAATTAAATTAATAATAAATAATTTAATTTTATGTCATATTTATAATTAATTTATTATTATTATAATCAATTTAACTAACAATGCATAACTAATTACATGTAATTCAATTTTGTTTCTAACACATGTAATTATTGAATACAAATAACATACTAGTCAAATTTAAATTATCTAGTTAAATAAAATATTTTATTTAGTCGCGGGACAATCGTTGATCTGCTGCCGTTCCATTCTATGACTGTCATTTTTCATTGCATTTATTAGATCGAAATGATCAGAAACAAATGATATACTCACTGGAGGAATATATTTTGTTGAAAATACAAAGTTTACAATTTAAAAAAAAATGAGATTTGAGCCAAGTAATGACACATATTGGCATTTCTAGCTCCATAAAATTGTAGATTGACTCTCGTCAATAGCATTGGAACCAATTGTGATGTCTGACATACTTCTCCAGCGACCATCAGATGATTTTCTAATGATTAATTTAATAAAACAAATATAAATTATTTCAATAACTATTAAATTAATTTAAATTAGAGGATTATATTGAAATTTTTGCATTTTATCAGGTTAGGAATTTGAAATTCTTACCCACTGATGAGGAATACAATTTCTTCAACTTGACGAAAGTTGAACTTCAATGAAATTCACTTAAGCGTACAGCACTTTAGGCTTCGGCATATTGCAAAATGTCCTAATCATGCTACTAATGTATTAGCTAAATTTGCTCTTTTAGTGTTCTACATCTTTAGTTTGGTTGGAGGATTATCTAAGTGCCTTAAAATGTTATATTTAATTTTAATCTCTAAAATGTAATACCTTTTTTTATTTTGAAAAAAGGAAAAATTGGGGTTGACAAATAATGATCGGCCCGGTTCAGGCCCACAGACTTAAGCCTGGTCCTTATTGCAAGGGGGTAGGGCTTCGGCCTCAGGCCTTTTCGGGTTAAGCTTCAGCAATGAAGTCGGAACTTTTTAAATTTAAAATTAAAATATTATATTAAAATCTTTAAATAAATAAAAAATCAATTTGTAAATCTCTAATTCGCAAAAGCATTAAACCCTAACCCAATTAGCCAAAACACACATTCACAGTCAGTTGTTCGTTTGATTTATGGTTGGTCATTGAACTTTAAAAATGCCGTGTAGGTCAATAATAATTATTTCCCCTTTTTTGATATTTTAATTTCTACGATACTCTAGCTTAATTGTGAGTTTTATATCCATAACAAGCAACATGGTTCATTGCGGGCTGATATCTTGACTTTCTAGGATGTTGTATTTAATTTTATTAAGTATTGACCGTGGCACTTTTTTTTTTTTGTTTTTTGATTTTTTGTTTTGTTTGTTTTTACAGTTAAGCTAATTGATATAATATTTTTGCAAAATCGTTTTCCATAGAATGCTTTTGTGGCTTATTAATTTGCTCATATCAGTTAGTTAAGATGTTTAATTTTATCCATTTTACTTAGGGTCAATTTAGTAATGTTACAACTTTTAAAATAATTGCTATTAGTTGTACTGAAAAAAAATTAACTATAAAGAAAATTTATTAAACATTCGATAAAATTTATTTTTTATAAGTGCTGTGAGTTTTAAAAACAATCGTTTGTGTTTCTTAGATTTTGCTGATAAGCTACTTTAAGAATTAAACAACTAAAATGGACATAATATTGAATAAAATTTATTCACATATTTATAAATATTTTTTTATAAATTTTTAAATTGTGTATATAATAATTGATAACTAAAATAGGTATTATTATTATTATTATTATTATTAGTAGTAGTAGTAGTAGTAGTAGTACTAATTATTTAAATTTAATAACTTTATTATTTTTAGATTTTCAAAACAGCTTTTAAGCCTAAGCATTCCCAAACGGTTCATTAACAAATGTATTTACTTTTTGTTTATACGAACTTGAAATTGTTGTTTTTGGTGTTTATTGATGTTAAATTACCTAAAAAAAATATTTTTATAAAAAATTTGAAGCTCGGGCCCATGCAAGCCAAGCCCAACGTAGCTTGTCTAAAGTTGGACAGGCCTACAAAAGACTTGGGCCAAGTCCGTCCATTTGTCACTCCTACTCACAAGACCCAATTTTTTAATCCTTTCCCTTCCCTATAATTCAAACTTAGGTGGCAACTCGATAAAATTACTTGAAAACCATTTAGTGCGTGCTACTTCTTTTAAGTTTAAGAAATTTGAAATAATAGAGGAGCCTTATATCTGATTTCTAGATATCTAGAAAGACATAAAGAAGTGGATGAATCAGTCTCGATCCAAGTATGAGCAATCTAAATTGAAAAATTAAAAAAATAATTGACTTAGGATGTCGAGTGATTGGTGATCCATTTATATTCATATCAAAGTTTCGATCTTGCAATCTCTTGTCACTCTCAGAATACGAACTTGGATGGCAGCTAAATAAAAATGATTAAAATCACTTGCCTGACAAAGTCATTGTGGCCAAATAGATTTAAATGATCTAAAGGGAAATTGTACTCACTTCTTAAATTTACAAGCATATGTGTTTAATCAATCTTTTTATTTATTTTTTCTAAATTTCATTACAATTCTAATAATATCACACCTCTTATGTTGCTTAGTGTAGATGTTATATTTCAAAGGCAAAACATTATGCCACGTGTCCACTTTTCTAGGTAAAAGGAATTATTTAGGGAAAATAACACCCAAGATAAAATTCCCAAGGAACTTATAAAAAGGACAAGAGGAATAATTACACTCATGCTGATTCCAAAATTCATTGTCTAAGGAAACTACGCCCAAAGTCCTAAGATTGGGGAAATAGGCACATACGGAATAAATATGTATGTTTCCGCACAATCAAATTCACATTCACATTTATAGTAATAACGGGTGACACATGTCCTTAGGGAAAGTGATACGAACCCGTTAAGAATTGACACGACCCTAATCAATTTAGTTCCCAAGATCGAATCTAAACTAAGAATGGAATGGAACCTCGACCCAATGCTTATTGAAAGCACAAACCTTGGTATGTCAAGACGCCACAATCAGCTATGGATGGTCTGATTGATAAGTTAAGAGTTTGAACGCTACAGAAATCTGATAAGTTCAAAGAGTTCGTAAAGAACTAAGGAGAATTAACTCTCTCACCAATTGCATCAAAAAAAAGTTTTTTGTTTATTGGATACGAGTACATTATATAGGGTTGGTTACAAGAATCCTAACTAAAAAATCAAATCTGAATCTGAATCTTTCCTAATAGGAAAGAATCTAAACCAAATCAGAATCTTAATCTAAGTAAATAAGAAAGAATTTAAACCAAATCAGTATCCTAATCTAAGTAAATAGGAAAGAATCTAAATCAAATCAGGATCCTAATTGGCTTTAAATGCCTTACATCAATTAAATGGAAACTAGGCGATTAAAATAGAACTAACTGATTTGGCTTTAAATGCCTCCTCAAGAAACGGGAAAGTATTTGAAAAAGGAAAATAATATATTTTCTCGCCATAATGTGCAAACCAACTCCCTATTTCATGGAAGTGATTATTTGGAAACTTTAAGAGCTTGAATCATGCATTTATCATGTGTGATTTCTTTAACGGGCCTCCACGAATTTGATTGAGCCCAAGTTGCTTGAATCAATCCATTAAGTACTTCTTTGAATTTCTTTGCTCGAGCTCTTATAACCGGTCTGACGGGATCTTGAATAAGATCTAAATATACCTCATCTCATGTGCTTGTGACAGTTTTATCTTTAATCTCATCATTCCCCTTCTCTTGAAGAGGATTTGTCCTCAAATCATCACCTACATCAAAAGGACTTAAATCAGAAATATTAAAAGAAGCACTTATATTGTACTCACCAGGCAAATCCAGTTTGTATGTATTGCCATTGATCTGTTCCAAAACTTGGCATGGGCCATCCCCTCGAGGTAATAACTTAAAATTTCTTCATTCTGGAAATCGTTCCTTTCACATGTGTAACCACACCCAATCGCTAGGTTCAAAGACTAGCTTATGTCGCCCTTTGTTGGCTTGTTTAGCATATTGCTCAGTTCTCTGCTCAATGTTGAACTTCACCTTCTCATGTATATGTTTAACAATTTCAGCCTTTTTCTTGCCATCTAAGTTAACACGCTCAGAAACAGGTAATAGAGTTAAATCCAATGAGGTTAAGGGATTAAAATCATAAACAACTTCAAACGGTGAATACTTAGTAGAAGAATAAATGAAACGATTATAAGCAAACTCAACATGTGGTAAACAATCTTCCCAAGTTTTGATGTTCTTTTTAATGACAGCTCGCAACAGAGTAGATAAAGTTCTATTCACAACTTCTATTTGACCATTAGTTTGAGGGTGACAAGTAGTTGAGAACAACAACTTAGTTCCTAACTTAGCCTATAAGGTTTTCCAAAAGTAACTTAAAAACTTAGCATCCTTATCAGAAATAATTGTCCTGGGCATACCACGCAACCTTACAATCTCCTTAAAGAATAGGTTAGCAATATTAGAAGCATCATCCGTTTTGTGGCATGGAACAAAATGTGCCATATTTGAAAATCTATCTATAACCACAAAAATTATGTCTTTTTCTTGTCTAGACCTAGGTAAACCTAGCACAAAATCTATCGAAATATCAGTCCAAGGTGCACTACGTATTGGCAAAGGGGTGTATAAGTCATAAGGTTGCACTTTAGATTTGGCTTGCCTACAAGTGACATATTTACCACAAAATCTTTCAACATCTCGTTTCATATGTGGCTAATAGAAGTATTCTTGTAAAACTGCTAGTCTTTATAACTCTAAAATGCCCCATTAACCTTCCTCCATGGGATTCTCTCACTAACAAATCTCTCAAAGAACCGTTAGGCACACATAGTTTATTCTCCCAAAATAAATAGCCATCATGCTTAAAATATTTACCGATTGCGGTCTTTTCACAAGCTTGGTATTCAACACTAAAATCATGGTCATCAGCATACAATTCCTTAATATGTTTAAACCCAAGTAGTTTAGCATTAAGTGTTGAGATTAAGGCATACCTGCGGGAAAGCGCATCTGCAATAATGTTTTCCTTACCTTGCTTGTAATGAATGACATATGGAAATGTCTCAATGAATTCTACCCATCAAACATGTCTCTTGTTCAGCTTGTGTTGGCTTTTAAGGTGTTTCAAGGACTCATGATTGGTGTGAATCATGAACTCCTTAGGCCATAGGTAGTGCTGCCATGTTTTTAATGCTCGAACCAACGCATACAACTCCTTATCGTAAGTAGGGTAGTTTAAGGCTACCTCACTCA
Source organism: Atalantia buxifolia (assembly GCA_030444775.1). NCBI lineage: Eukaryota > Viridiplantae > Streptophyta > Magnoliopsida > Sapindales > Rutaceae > Atalantia > Atalantia buxifolia. The sequence goes on from CM059835.1 coordinate 31,151,038, forward strand.
ACTTTTCACTAAAGTAAGCAATTGGTCGTCCTTCCTGCATTAAAACTACACCAATGCCAATACCTAAACCATCACATTCAATTTCAAATATTTTATTAAAGTTAGGCAAAGACAATAAAGGAATATTGGTCAACTTTTGCTTGATTATTTGAATTGCCTTCTCTTGCGCTTCTCCCCACTTGAATCCAACATCTTTTTTATTACTTCAGTAAGTGGTACGGCTAACGTGCTAAAGTCTTTCACAAATCGTCGATAGAAACTAGCAAGCCTATGAAAGCTTCTCACATTACTTACACTTATGGGACTCGGCCACTCTTGGATTGCACGTACTTTTCCTCATCAACTTGTATACCATGTGCACTCACAACAAATCCCAGAAACACAAGTTTTTTGGTGCAAAAAGTACACTTCTTCAGATTAGCAAAAAACTTTTCTTTTCTAAGCACATCTAAAACAGATTTCAAATGTACTACATGATTGTTTATGTTTTTGTTATAAATGAGGATATCATCAAAATAAAAAACAACAAACTTGCCAATAAAAGCTCACAAAACATGATTCATAAGTCTCATAAAAGTGCTCGGGGCATTAGTTAGACCAAAAGACATGACTAACCATTTATACAATCCATATTTTATTTTAAAAGCAGTTTTCCATTCATCTCCTTCTTTCATTCTAATTTGATGGTATCCACGTTTCAAATCAATTTTGGAAAATATACAAGACCCACATAATTCATCAAGCATGTCATCTAGCCTAGGAATGGGATGTCGATAATTTACCGTTATGTTGTTGATGGCTCGATAGTCAATACACATCCTCCACGTCCCATCCTTCTCAAAGACTAATAAAACAGGAACTACACGTGGACTCATGCTTTCTCTTACGTACCCTTTTTCCATTAATCCATTAACCTACCTTTGAAGTTCTTTGGTCTCCTCCGGATTGCTCTTATAGGCTGGTCTATTTGGAATGGCTAAATCGGGCACAAAATCAATCTGATGCTCAATCCCTCAGATTGGAGGTAAACCATGTGGTGTTTCTTCAGGAAAGACATCCTCATACTCTTACAAAAGAGAAGTAATAGAGCTAGGCAAAGTAAGGTCAAATTCGTTAGTGTTCAAAAACACCTCTGTGTATAAAAGTACAATCATCGGTTGATATATAAACAACGCTTTTTTTATCTTACTCGCTCTCGCATAAAAATTCTTTTGTTTTCCATCCGATTTTCATTCAATGGCTGTATTTTTCTTTAGTTTTTCTCTCACATTTTCTTCGGTCTCTTTTTGAATTTCACTCTCTTTTTCTCTATTTTTCTTTTCCTCACTCTCTCTCTGTAGGCTCACTTGGTCTCCATAAACCTGCTTTGGTGTCAATGGAACAAGAGTGATGTTGCGTTGATTAAATATAAATGAATATTTATTGGTAAAGCCATCATGTTTCACAGGTCTGTCAAATTGCCAAGGCCGCCCAAGTAACAAGTGTCCAGCCTGCATTGGTACTATATCACAAAGCACCTTATATTCATACTTGCCAATCTAAAAAGTCACTAGTACCTGCTTGTTCACTTTCACCTCACTATTGTCATTTAACCATTGTAATTTGTATGGCCATAGGTGTTTAAGTGTTGGAAGCCCTAACTTCTCTACCATGATAGTACTAGAAGCATTAGTACAACTTCCTCCATCAATAATCATACTACATACTTTGTCTTGAACATAGCACCTAGTATGAAAAATGTTTTCCCATTGCACTGCTTTGTCTTCCTTTACTTGCACACTCAAAGCTATCCTCGCTACTAAAGTCAATTCCCCAAGGGCTATATACTCTTCATCTTCGAGGTCCTCTAATGGCGACATCTCATTTTCTTCTATTTCATCTTCAGTTATAATCTCACCATTGCCCTACAACACTATAACTCTTTTATTCACACATTCACTTGCGATATGCCCCCTGCCTTGATATTTAAAACACTTAATATCACGATTCCTAACAATACTATTCACGCAAACACTGTTCACGAGGCATTGTTCACGGCACTTTTTTTTCTTTTTTTTATCGATACTAGAACAAGGATGAAAACAATTCAAACAAGAATGAAAAACAACAAAGATAGATGGATTTGACCTTCGAGCCTAGGCTTTGATACCAAATGATACGAACCCCGTTAAGAACTGATGCGACCCTAATCAATTTAGTTCCTAAGATCGAATTTAAACTAGGAATAGAATGAAACCTTGACCTAATTCTTATTGAAAGCACAAACCTTGGTATGTGACGCCACAATCAGCTATGGATGGTATGATTGATAAGTCAAGAGTTTGAACGCCATGGAAATCCGATAAGTTCAAAGAGTTCTCAAAGAACCAAAGAGAATTAACTCTCTCACCAATTGCATCAAAAAACTTCTTTTTTGTTTATTAGATACGAGTACATTATATAGGTTGGTTACAAGAATTTTTAGAAATAAATCTTAAACTAAAAAATCAAATCTGAATCTGAATCTTCCCTAATAGGAAAAAATCTAAACCAAATCAGAATCTTAATCTAAGTAAACAGGAAAGAATTTAAACCAAATCAGTATCCTAATCTAAGTAAATAGGAAAGAATCTAAATCAAATCAGGATCCTAATTGGCTTTAAATGCGTTACATCAATTAAATAGAAACTAGATGATTAAAATAAAACTAACTGATTTGTTTCCCTAATAGCCTCCTCAAGAAACAGGAAAGTATCTGAAAAAGGAAAATAATATATTTTCCCGCCATAATGTGCAAACCAACTCCCTATTTCATGGAAGTGATTATTTAGAACTTTCAAGAGCTTAAATCATGCATTTATCATGTGTGATCCTTTAACGGGCCTCTACGAATTTGATTAAGCCCAAGTTGCTTGAATCAATCTATTAAGCGCTTTTTTGAATTTCTTTGCTCGAGCTCTTGTAACGGGTCCGACGGTAACTTAAATAGGATCTGAATATGTCTGATCCCATGTGCTTGTGACAGTTTTATCCTTAATCTCATCAGATAGGGTTGAAGAAAAATCATAAATCCACATCACCCATCATCTATAAATAGAAGCCTATCCCTAAGGAAAAAATGGTCTTTTGATTTTCAACACAATATTCACTTTTAGAGAGAGAAAATCCATTTTTTTATTCTATGTTCTTTCTATAACCTTAATCAGATACTAATTTAGGTGTCGGAGTCCCTTTTTTAGTTACTTGCCCTACCGGATTTAAGGCCAACTGATTGTTGTAAGTTTTTCATAAGCTACAAATATATGTGAAGGTAAAAATCTATCCCCTTCATTGGCGCTGTTTATGGGGAATGCAAGCTGTAAGTCATTTTCTCTCACTAAAATCCACACAACCACCACCCTACAATAAGCTTTTTAGATTAGATTTGCTTGTGTAGGTATAAAAAGAGAAAAATATTCATATAAATTCAATTACAAATGGGTTTATATGTGAGACCTAAACCTCTAATATGATTAAAGAGGCAATAAAGTCAAAAGTCCAAGGTAAAATGGAGTTTTCTCCAAAATATGAAAGCGATTTCCTCTCACTAAAACCCATACAGCCACAATCCTACAATCACTTTGTTAGATTAGATTCGATAGTGTAAATTTTGGAAAAAGATAAATACTCATATATGCCCAATTATAAATGGATTTGTATGTGAGACCTAAACCTCTAATATGATTCAATAGAAAGGTCTAAGAACAATTATTACCCTCTCTTACGTCAAGGGTTAAGTAGATTTCCCACTAGAACTTTAATTCAAGGGTAAAGTTCTAAGATCAATTAATATCCCCTCTTTTGTTGAGGGTAAATTAGATCTCCCCTAGGATATGAGTTCAAGGGAAAAGTTTTGAGAACTATAAATATTCCCTCTTATGTTGAGAGTAAAGTAGATATTTTCCTAGAACTTAGTTCAAGGGAAAATTTTTAAGCACAATTAATATTCCCTCATATGTCAAGGGAAAAGTAAATTTCCTTATAGAACTTCAGTTTAAGGAAAAATATCCCCTCTTATGTTGAAGATGAATTTGATTTCCCTAAAAACCTCAGTTTAAGGACAAAATCTAACGACAATTAATATTCTCTCCTGTATAAAGGGAAAAGTAAATTTCCTCTTAGAATTTTAGTTCATGAAAAAAGTTCTAAGAATAATTAATATTTCCTCCGATGTGAAGGGAAAATTAGAATTCCTTCTAGAACTTCAGATCAAGAAAAAAGTCTAAGAACAATTAATATTCGCTCTTATGTCAAGGGTGAATTAGATTTCCTTTTAAAACCTCAGTTCAAGAAAAAACCTCAATTAATGTCATCTCTTATGTCGACGGTAAATTAGATTTCCCTCTAGAATCTTAGCTTAAGAAAAAAAATTAAGAACACTTAATATTCTCTCCTATCTAAAAGGAAAAGTATATTTCCTTTTAGAACTTCAGTTCAAATTGAAAGTTCTAAGAATAATTAATATTCCCTCCTATATCAAGGAAAAAATAGATTTCCTCTTAGAGATTTAATTCTATGAGAAAGTATGAGAACAATTAATATCCTTTCTTATGTTGAGGGCAAAATAGATTTTCTCCTAGAACCTTAGTTTAAGGAAAAAGTTTTAAGAACATTTATTATTCCTTTGTATGCCAAGAGAAAAATGGATTTCCTTCTAGAACATTAGTTCAAGGAAAAATTTTAAGTACAATTAATATTCCCTCTTACGTAAGCGAAAAATATATTTCCACCAATTATTCAAGTTCAGAACAATAAATTAGTGAAATAGATCTTATCGATTTAAAATCAACTCGAATTCTCCTGAAACTTTAGTTTAGAGAATAGTTCAGGAAAAATTACGTAATGATATTCCTTTGGAAATAGTTCACTTTTTCCTTATACTGATAAGAAGGAATAATTTTATAATAATATTCCTTCGAAAAATAATTCACTTCTCTTTAAGCTAATGACGAGGAAAAACTTTCCTAAGCTAATAAGGAAAGAAAGTTTCATGTAATGTTCCTCCAGAATTGGTCATTTTTCCCTATGCCAAGAAGGAGTAAAAAATTTCATAGGCTAGTAAAGGGAAAAAAACACTCCTAGGCCAACAACAAAGAAAAGTTTCATAATAATATTCTTTTAAAATAGTTCACTTTTTCCTTACTCTAATGAGGAAAAGCTTCATAATATTATTCCTTTAAAAAATAGTTCACTGCTTCTTAAGCTAATGGCAAGAAAAACTTCCCTAGGCTAATAAGGAAGAAAATGTACCTAATAATATTTTTTCAGAATAGTTCACTATTTTCTTGTACTGATAAGGAGGAAAGGTTTCATAACAATTTTCCTTCAGAGAATAGTTAAGATAATGACGAGAAAAAACTTCCCTATGCTGCTAACAAGGAGAAAAATTTCTGTAACAATATTTCTCTAGAATAAGTCACTTTTCCTTATGCTAAAAGGAGAAAAAAAAATTTCGACTAGTAAAGAGAAAAAACTTCCCTAGATTAATAAGGAGAAAATGTTTCTTTATAATATTCCTGCATTATAAGTCACTTTTCCCCATACCAAGAAAGAGGAAAAAAATTTCCTAGGCATCAAAGAGGAAAAATTTCCTTACACCAACAAGGAAGAAAAGTTCCATAATAATATTCTTCCACACTTTTTCTTTACATTAATAAAGAGGAAAAGTTTTGTAATAATATTCATTCAGAGAATAATTCACTTTTCTTTAAGCTAATGAGGAGGAAAAAATTTCCTAATTTAACAAGAAGGATAAAAATTATCTTATTGATAATTTACTTTTTTCAGAATAGTTTACTAATATTAGTTTCCTAATATTAGTTTAATTTTCCTTATGCCAACAAGGAAAACTTCCCTAGACTATTCCTTCAGAATAGTTTACTTTTTTCTGTGCCAATAAGGCAGAAACACTTTCCTACACTGCTAGCAAGAAGGATAAGTTTTGTAATAATAACTTGGAGTAGGTAAAACTAAACTAGACAAAAAAAAAAAATCCATTTTGGTTCAATATTTCTCGGGTTTTTCCTAAGGTTAAAGAACCAAATCGATTAATCTGAAACCGAACTAATGATTCATTTTGATTTTTGGTGCAAAATTACCGAAATTCCATGGCATTTTTGTTATTTTAACATAATATATATACACGTATATAGTTACCAATTACCAAAGCTAATCTACTATTGAGTAATTAAAAACCCTAAACCTAGGTTAAAACTGTTGCCGCTTTTGATAACAAAATTACAAGACGCTATTAACTAAATAATGATCTATTAGCCTTTGGTCCCAAGGAAAATCAAATCAACATAACAAAGCAATAGCAGCAACAAATTTTGACAAGAAACTACTAATAGCAACTTTCTTCAAACTTCAAAGCGATGCGAAGACGTAGTTGCAGACTGACGTGTTACGATAAGCAAAAAATCAACATAAACAGTTAACGATGTCGTTGGCTATGAGAGTAAGAGTGGCAAAGATAGGCAGAGACAACGGTGAGAGAGTAGAATCAAGAGTTGTTATGGTGATGGAAGGAATTACGATGACCGAAGATGGAGATTAAATTGAGATTGGGAATGAGAAGAAGCTACAACCTTATGAGTTGGCAATGAGAGCCAAAAGCACAAAGAGAGCCATTTCTGTCCAATGGAAGCCATTGTTGATGAGAGCCATTACTGTATAATAAGAACCACTATTGTCATTGTTGATGCTGTGACGGTTTTGAAAGTGAAAGAGAAACTGAATCAACATTGGTTCTAATATGAAAAACTAAACTATTAATCCAAACCATTACTGACCTAAACTAAATATATTGGCTCCAATTCAATTTTTATTTTTTTAATATTTATCTTTTTTTTTTTATTTTTCAAATTAAACAGGACCAAAATTTTAGTTTTCTTCAATACCAAATTGACCCGAACTTATGTCCACCCCTAATAATAATCCTCTAGAATAGATAACTTTTTTTGGACTAATAAAAAGGAAAAGTTCTGGGATAGTATTCCTCTAAAATAATTTTTTTTGGAATTGTTCAAAAAGTTCTTTGATAATATTCCTCTAGAATAAGTCATTTTTACTTATTCTAATAAGAGCAAAAATTTACCTAGGCTAACAAATAGGAAAAATTTCTCTAGGCCAATAAAGAAGAAAAGTTTCCTAATAATATTATTTCAGAATAGGTCTTTTTTCACACCAACAAAGAGGAGAGTGTTCCCTGATTATTACTTTTAAACATGGGTAACAATAGCTTGATTATTATTAGTTTGAGGAGGTAGTAATATCCCATTAAATATTTAGTATATGGAAAGTTTAAGGCTACTTACATTCTATTAGGAAAACTTCCATAAGCAATATTATTGGTTGATAATATCCAAGGTTGTAACAATTATTATTTTATAAGGAAAATTTTCACAACCAAAGTTCCCATATTATTAAAATTCTAATCACCAAATCAAAATAATCAGAATAGTGCAAGTATAAAAGAAAATCTACACAAGTTCTCAAATATGCACAACCTCTAACTTTAAGAATGGATTCACCTACAATCAAAAGAGGCATTAAGAAGCAAACCTACCTTCGGAACTAAATGTGAAATTCATAATAAAAGGCATCTAGAATCAAAAGGTATATCAGTTGGCTTACCCATGATCTTTAGGGTAACAACCATCTAAAGCTTTAAAGGGGCTAAAAAAAAGCCAAGAAAAAGCCAAGGCCTAATAAGTTAAACAAAGGCTAAGAAAAAAATAAATAAAGGCTAAGAGAAAACTGTGGTAAATAAAAATCACAGCCACAAGAATAAACCAAGCCAAGAAAGGCCAACACTTAGTAAGACAAATGAAGGTTAAGGAAAAACCAAGGTAAAAAAAAGACTAAGGCAAGAAGAGCATGCCAAGTCAAGAAAAAGCCAGTGCCCAATTAGGCAAACAAAGGCTAAGGGAAAACCGAGGCAAACAAAACCCAGGGTCACAAGAGCAAGCTAAGGCAAATACAAGAAAAATCAAGGCAAAGAGTAACTAAAAGAAAAAAAAAAGGCAAGGCCACAAGAGCAAGACAATCTAAGCAAAGGCTAGAGTCGAGCAAAATAAACAAAAGGGAAGGAAAAACAAAGGCAAAGGCTAACCAAGAAAACAAGAGCTAAGAAAAGGCCACTATTAAGCAAGCTAAATAAAGGCTGAAAAAAAAAGTTAGGACTAGATGAACAAGCCAAGCTAAAAAAGGCCAACACCAAACAAGGCAAACAAAAGCTAAGGAATAACGAAGGCAAATAAAGGCTAAGAAAAAACGAAGGCAAAAGTAATGAAGGAAAACAAAAGCCAAAGCCAACAAGAGAAATCTAAACTAAGGAATGGCCACTTATACAAGGCAAAACAAAAATGAGTCAAGCTAAACCAAGGTATAAAATATCTACTTACCAGAATTCTAGAATACAAATAAAACTTTTCATAAACCATTCTCGAACTAGTTAGAATGTCTTGGGAAAATTCTCATTTCCTATTAAAACGTTAGTCAAAGAGAAAAATTTAGGGGACTGACATTTCCTCTTGGAGCTTTAGTTCAGATGAAAAATTCATTAGAATAGATTGCATCGATTTAAAGGACAATCCACAATTCCTCGTGGAACTTCAATTAAGGATAAAAGTTCAAAGAATGACTACCATTTCCTCTTGGAACTTTGGTTTAGAGGAAGAATTCAAAGAACTAATATTTCATCTTGAAAACCTTAAGGAATAGTTCACTTTTCCCTAAGTCAACTAAAATAGAAGTTCAAAAATAGCATTCATCCTAAAATATATTCAAATATCCAAGGCTAGTTCACTTTTCCTTAAGTCAACTAAAAGAAAAGTTCAAAAATAACATTCGTCCTAAAATATATTCAAATACCCAAGGCTTAGTTACTTCTTCGAAAAGGCCACATGTCCACTCAAAACAAAAGTCAGACATTCTTCTTCCAATCAAACTATTTTCTAGAAAATACACTCGTAAGGGTAGAGTATAGGTACCAATCACCACATTACACCACTTGTCCACTCTTCTAGTTAAAAGGAATTATTCGGGGGAAATAACACCTAAGATATAATTCCTCAAGACCTATAAAAATGACAAGACGAGGAATTAGACTTATGCAGATTCCAAAATCTACTGTCTAAAGAAGCTACTCCAAAGTGATAAGGTTGAGGAAACAAGCACATATGGACTAAATATGTATATTTTCCTACAATCAAATTCACATCCACGTGTATAATAATGATGGGTGAGGTGTCCTTAGAGATAAGATTCAGGGAAAAATCATAAATCAACATTATTGATCATCTATAAAAGGAGGCCTCTCTCTAAGAAAAAAGAGGTCTTTGGCCTTTAAGAGAACTGTTCACTTTTAGAGAGAGAAAATCAATTTTCTTTTTCTATCTTCTTTTTAGAAATTTAATCACGCACTAGTTTAGGGATTAGAGTGTCTTTTTTAGGTATTTTTGAATTCAAGGCCAACTACTGATTGTTACAAGTTCTCCATAAGCTACAAGTATATGTGCCAGTAAAAATCTATCCCTTTCACTTAGAAATATATGTTAAATACTTTTTTTTCTTATTGCTCATACAATAAGTTGAATTATTGAGCATCTACAAGATGATAGTGTTTATTATCTACTCCTTAATTTTAAAATGGAGTTGAATTATTTAATTTTAAATGGAAGTGTTAAAAGTTTTTAATTTCTTAATCCACTTCTTTAAGAGAAAGAAGTGAGAGTTTCAATAATTATTCTACTTTTAATAGAGTGAATTCAATAAGCTTTTTAAGTTATGAAACTTTGGATATAAAAGTGTTCCTATTTGGTAGCCTAGTCAATTGATGCATGTCACAAAACCTAGTTTTATATCACATTTTGGCTAAAAGTCAAATAGGCCAAAGACACCTTTGTGAAATAAAAGAATGTAGATAGCTTCTAATACTTGATCAATCATGGTTCAAAGTATGTTTTGTATGTTTATTTTTTTTTTTACAATATAAACTTAAAACAAGTTGAAGAATAAATGATACAGCCACAAGCAGTTGTAAAATACCCTTTGTGTAAACTAAGTTGGTAGCTTACATGGCATGAAGAGATTAATTGGTGCAAAGTATAACAGGATCCACATAATATTTTCAGTAACCAATTCCTTCGTGTTATGTAGCTGTTAACTCATTTTGTACAACGGTTGTAAAAATTTAACTATTTGTGGCTAATTCATTATAGCATGCTGAAACTATTTTAAATGTTTTGAAAGCAAACAAACATGCTTCCACAAACGCACGTAAAGAAATTATACATTTTTAGACATTGGAAAGGAGAGTTAGGAGTTAGCATTGAATGGGAATGGCAAAAACGCGACCCTAGACCATGCTTTCGATCAAGCCTTTTTAGGCTTGGATTTATATTACTAGCATTAGATAATTTTTTTTTTCATTTTATAGATAAAAACTTTTTATAATTCAAGATCAAAAGGGTGAGAACAGGCAAATAGAGTAAAAGTGAGAAAAAGAAAGAAGAAAAGCACCATGAAAGCCCTGGACGACGCGATCAAGTTGATAGAAGGAACTAGTTTTACTCTAGGACCAATTCAACTCTCAAGAGCCTTGTTTGTGGTCTCTTAAACAATTTGCTAACTACAATAAGTTGAGTGCTCTTAAGGAGAAAATACTGATGCAAGTGAAGGCTCTTTTTTGTTTAGATTTTCTCTGTTAAAATCCAATCACTTGCGAAAGAAGCAAAGAAATATTGTCACCTTTATAAAGATATTGGGCATGATACATCTAAAAGTTTTCACATCAAATAATAGATTAAAAGTTTGGTGAGATAGGTTCAACTACAAAAATATGTCAAAAGTCAAGTTAATTGAGAAAACAAACACCTAATCGAATCTTCAAGGAAAAAGAAAAAAGGAAGAAAATGATATTGATACGAATACTGAGAGACTCCACAGCTTATATCCTTCACATTAACATCTCCACCATTGCTCACAAACAAGTCTTGATCGGTAGGATAAAGAGTTATTGCCATAAAACTTTTGATCAAAGTTCAGGCTAATGAATCATCATTCTGATTCTTTTTTTGTTGCTCAAAAGTAGAGCCCTTCTTCATGAGTCATAATTTATTTATATTTTTTTGTCTTATTTGGTAGTCTCAGCCTCTCAATGGGTGTTATGTCTTATCTGATAACCTCAACCTTTTTCCTCTTTTTCTTTCCCAAGTAAGTTAATCACTTGAAGAATCTATGATGCAATTGGCTACACTAATGGATAAAAGACTACTTGAAATAATGTGGTTCTCGGTTAAAGTATTTAGGGCAAATATAGAGTTGGCCTAACATATTCCACCTCTTTTCGAAATATCTACAAAAAGAAAAGTGAAGGTTAGTCAAAAATTAAATATATGCTACATGATATATGTGTGTATGTAACACCCTAAATTTGACACGTGCAGAGCATATGAAGAAGGAGGTTATTTACAAAATGTAATCCTCACTCATAAATTTCAAATTGAAATACCTCAAATTCTTATTCAAATAAATACAAATTCATACGTCTAACACTAAATAATCACTCCTGAAATACAAATAAAAAAAAGTCTCAAAACTCCAAATTACAAATTCATAACAAAAACGAAATATAAGTCTAGTCCTCCTCTTATTCAAATAGCAAATGAAAACGAAATCTCTAACTTCAAAGCTAAGCACACCTCTAAAAAGAAACTTAATTTGCAAAAGTAATGACGAGGGATGAGCCGTCAACTCGGTAAGTAAAATCATTCATGGCACACAAGGCCTATTGATATAGAAATATTGCAAGCCTTCTTTTATTTAAAACATATATTATAATTAATAAATTTCATAAAACAACATATTTCAATAAGATGACACAAATTCATGGTAATTCAGAATATCAAAAGAATAATCAATTGTGAAAGCAAATCATATAACGCATACACAAAAAGTAGACAGTTAGCTCATGTTGAGCATTGGCCTTTCATAAACTAACTTGCAGAATATTTTACAAATAAAATCATAACAGGTAGTTGTGTAACAAAATAACTTACATTTTTAAAAGCATTTATAAAATATTTTGTTAAAAGAATCTAGATTTGAAAACATTTACATAAACTTGTTAAAAGAATCTAGATTTAAAAACATTTACATAAACTAACTTTGTTATCAAAATCAATTAATCTTTTAAGTAGTATAAAAACAATTACACTTATAATAATATCATAATAATCATACGTATCCAATACATTATGAATGAAGTTACTTACCTCGATAAAAAAAATTTGAACTAACACACTTCTAAGCCTCTAAAAGCCTCAAGCACCTCAAACACCTTAACAAATATAAGATATAACTATTAATAACTCATCCTAAGAATTTGATTTTCTAGTTCATACCCATACTAGTCCGATTCTCAGAATTTTAACTTTTAATCTCAAAATCAAAATGACATAATATTCTATGGAACCATTCTGGACATCCATGGGTACCTCATGTAAAGGTTTCAAGAGGATATGATACAAAAAAAAATTTTCAAAACTATTTATTACTTAACAAATTCGAAATTGTTTCGCAGTACCTTAACCAAACAGAACGGGTTTTGAGATTTTTATAAAAATCATATACTAATAAGAAAATTATGAAATTAAAACTTGAAATACTAGACACATGTATCAACTTATGTATAAAAATTCAGACTTTTTCGAGTTCATTTGGTGGTACAAATAATTTTGTGAATTTGATCGCTTTGCTAGAATCACAATTTTCCAGTGCTTTAGTTTCAGTCTCGAAAATCCATATAAAATTGAAAACGAAAATCAAATCTTATGAAAAAAAATTTAATCAATAAGCCCTACATGTCTAGTTTTCATAAATATAAAGTTCTTAAGAAAATTCGTTTAAAAAATACATGTTTGAACTCGAGATACTCATGTTTTGTAGAATTGTCTAATGTGCTTAATACACCAAGGGTTGATTAATAAAACTCACAATAAATCAGAACCTAAACACATCTTAAATAATTTATAATGATCTGTAACAATCCAAAATCATGTCAATCCAAACCCTAGATAGAGTGATTGGAAATTTTGTGGAGAATAAAGAGGGTAAACTTACTAATCGCTTTGATTCTCTCCTAAACAATGGTTTGAATCTTAGGGTTTAGGTAGAAACGTAATAAGCAGCAGAGAAAAGGAGAAATGTTGTGGACTTAATGTTGTGGAAGGGGAAAAATTATGATTTTATAGGGAGTCTTAAGAAACCCTATTGAATTTTAGAAAAATAACATTTTCTAAAAATTATCCCATGATTAACAATATTTGTAATTTTAATATTCTTTTTTTTTCTAACAAGGGTTATAAAGCCATGCATGATTTCTAATAAAAGCCTAATTTCTATAATTTAATATTATGGAATTTGGCATTACAATTCTCTCCTCCTAACAAAAATTTCATCATCAAAATTCAAAGATTACCTTATGCATAGAAGAGTTGAGGATACTTTTTCAATATTTCTGCATCTCGCTCCTATGTGGCTTCCTCCATAGAATAGTTCATCCAACGTATCTTGACTAAGGGAATAACTCTAGTACTCAATATTTGTTCTTTTCGATCAACAATCTAAATGGGCTACTCCTCGTATGACATGTCTCTTGATATTTGAATCGGTTGATAGTCTAGCACATGTAAAGGGTCTAATATATACTTTCTTAACACAGACACATGAAACACATTGTGAAGCTAGATAGAGCCGGTGGTAAAACTAAGCGATATGCCACAGGATCAATTCTCTCTAAAATTTCAAATGGTCCAATGAATCTAGGGCTAAGCTTCTTTTTCTTCCCGAACCGAAACACCCCTTTCCACGACGATACCTTCAGGAAAACAAAGTCTCCTTTTTCAAATTCTAACTCACGTCTACAACGATATGTATAACTCTTCTGTTTGCTCAGAGCTATTCGAAGATATTCTTTAATCAACTTGATTTTATCAACAGTAATCTGTACCAATTCCAGACCCAAAAGTTTTTTTTCACCAACCTCATCCCAGCAGATTGGGGACCTACACTTTCTTCCATATAATGCCTCAAACGGTACCATGCTGATACTTAAGTGGAAGCTATTGTTATAAACAAACTCGATCAACATTAGGTGTTCTTCCCAACTACCACTCAAGTCTAATACACAAGCTTGAAACATATCCTCGAGAGTTTGGATAGTCCTTTAAGATTGTCCATCTGTCTGTGAATGGAAACCAATGCTAAATCTTAATTTCATCCCTAACTCTTTATGTAAGCTAGCCCAAAATTTTGAAGTGAACAATGGGTCTCTATCAGACACTATTGACATTGGAACTCCATGAAACCTTATTATCTCTTTAATGAATAACTTAGCTAGCTACCCTAGATTGTTTGTACTCCTCCTTGCCAAGAAATAAGCCTTTTTCGTCAATCGATCAACAATTACCCAAATGCAATCACATCCTCTCTTGGAATGAGGTAATCCAGAGATGAAATCCATTATTATATATTCCCATTTCCGTTGCGGAATAGGAAGCGTTTGTAAAGTTCCTGCTGGTCTTTGATGTTCGATCTTCACTTGTTGGCAAACTAAACATCGAGACACAAAAGCAGCAATATCTCTCTTAATATTCCTCCACAAAAAATTCTGCTTTAGATCACGATACATCTTAGTACTACCAGGGTGCATACAATAAGGTGACTCATGAGCTTTATATCTCTCTTAATTTCCATGTCGTTCTTTTAATTCTATCAATTAGAGTGGGTTGGACTATTAAATATGCTAACAAGTATGCTTGCCCATGAGTAACTACCTCGATCCCACATCTCCTCAAGTCCTTTACCAAATAAGTTTGCATGGTGATAAGACGTGCCATGCACCCAGATGATTTCCTACTCAAGGCGTCAGCTACCACGTTTGCCTTTCATATATGGTAATTAATAGAGCAGTCAAAATCCTTCACCAACTTCAACCATCTTTTCTGCCTCAAATTCAATTCTTTCTAAATAAACAAATACTTCAAACTCTTACGATCAGTAAAGATATCACAAATCTCCCTAATGTTTCCAGATTTTAGAGCACACACTATAACAACCAACTCTAAATCATTAGTCGGATAGTTTTATTCGTGGCTCTTTAACTGCCTAGAAGCATACACTATAACCTTACTATGCTGCATCAGAACACAACCCAAGCCCTTTCTAAAGGCATCACTGTAAATCACAAAACCTTCACCTTAAAAGAGATAGTTAAAATAGGGGCTTCTACCAAACGACTCTTGAGCTCTTCGAAGCCCTTTTCACATGCCTCATCATGAGTAAACTACATGTCCTTCTTAGTCAAATTAGTCAATGATGCTGATATATAGAAAATCCCTTCATAAAGCGTTTATAATAACTTGCCAATCCCAAGAAACTCTTTACTTCAGTAACACTAAATGGCCTTTCCCAATTCACAATTGCCTTTACTTTGGCTGGATCTACAAAAATACCACCCTTTGTCACAATATGCCCTAAATATGCCACACGATCAAGCCAAAACTCACACTTCTTAAACTTTGCATACAACTTCTTCTTTGCAATGTTTCCAACACAATCTTCAAGTGCGTCTCATGCTCCTCCTTACTCTTAGAGTAAACTAATATGTCATCAATAAAGACCATGAAAAATTGGTCAAGATAAGGTTGGAAAATCCTATTCTTTAAATCCATGAACGCTGCAGGAGCATTAGTTAACCCAAAAGGCATAACTAAGAACTGGCAGTGCCCATAACAAGTTCGGAAAGCTATCTTCGATACATCCTTATTTTTGATTTTCAATTGATGATAGCCAAATGGGTAAATTAATTTTAGAAAATACGCTGCACCTCGTAATTTATCAAAGAGGACATTAATTTGAGGAAGAGGGGATTTATTCTTGACAATAACCATATTCAATTATCGATAATCGATACACAACCTCATTGAACTATCTTTCTTCTTTACGAACAAAACGGGAGCACCCTAAGGCAACACATGAGGATGGATGAAACCCTTATGTAGTAACTCTGGTAGCTGGACTTTTAGTTCTTTCAACTCAATGGGTGCCATCCGATATGGTGCCTTAGAAATAGAGGTAGTGCTAGGAACTGGTTCTATAGTAAACTCAACCTCTCGATCTGGGGGTATTCTAGGAAGATGTTCAAGAAATACATTAACAAACTCTCTTACAATAGGTATGTCTTACAGGCATGCCCCATCGGAATGGTCAGTAACTACATACGCTAAAAATCCTTCACGCCCTTTTGCTAGTATTTTTGTTGCCTTAACCATAAAAATCAAACCTTTATGACTCTTATGATTCCATTGAAAATGAAATTCTTCCTCGCCAGGTATACGAAAAATAATTTTTTCTTAGCGAAAAAATCTATTGAAACATGGGAAGATCCTAACCAATCCATCTCCAAGATCAAATCAAAATCGTGCATCTTTAAGGTAGGATAGCCACAGGAAATTTTGTATCATACAATCTGATCACACATGGCTTATAAACATAATCTATTAATTGGCAATCCCCCATAGGGGTACTAATTGACATGTGATCATCTAGTGGTGTGATAGACACATCAGCATAATGGGCAAACACACAAGATACAAATGAATGTGTAGTACCAGGGTAAAAAAAAACTTTGGCTTCTCTAGAGAATAAAGAAAATATACCTGATACTACATCATTAGACACCTTAGCATCTTTTTCTGTCAGCCCAAAGACACGCCCTTGCACCTTTGGTTTCTTCCTCTACCCTTCATTAGTTTGAGTGTTTGCAGTCTTGCTACGTCTCTTTGGCCAATCCATAATCTTATGTCCAGTTTCTCCATAAGCGAAACAAGCTCTAATTTTCCAATAGCATTCACCAGGGTGACTCCTTCCACAATGTTGACAAGTAGGAAAGTTCTTTAGAGCGGTGGTATCAGGAACACCCTTGTTATCCCATTTATTACCTCCACTAATATGCTTCTAGGATTGGGTGCCCTGCCCATAAAAACTTTCATTTCAAGGTCCACGTTGTCGATTCTTTTTATTCTTCTGATCCCTTGTAACTTGAGTTTCAAGAATATATTTTTCAGCAAAAATTGCTTGATCCATTAAATCGGCATAATTATTAAGCTTGAGGATGGTCAATCACCCTTTCATGTTTGAACGAAACCCTTCTAGGAATTTCCTACACTTACTACCTTCATTGGCGACCAAGGTAGGGGCAAAACGAGATAGAGCAGTAAATTACTCCTCATACTCCGCAACAGACTTTGTTCTTTTAGTCAATTTTAGGAAGTCAGCCTCCATCTGATGTCGAACTCGTTCAGGAAAATACTTTTTTTGAAAAGCCTCCAAAAATAACTCCCAAGTAATATGTGCATCTTGCAACCCAGCTCTCAAAAGATGAGATTTGGCAACCCACTAGTGGTCTGCCTTACCCTAAAGGACAAATGAAGCCAATATCACCCTCTGATCATTATTACAACCCATTGTCACGAATATATTCTCCATCTGTTTTGGCCATGCCTCTACAACCATGGGATCGGCAGTCCTCTGAAGGGTAGGTGGTCCTAATTTCTTAAATCGTTCTAAGTTCACCATAACTCTTTGATCTCTTGCGCCACCTTGCCTTTCAACTGGCACATTCTCCTGTGCCTCAACTCTACCTATAGCCATGTCTTGTATCAGCCTACTCGGTTGTTCTATCAACCTAATCATTGTGTGCATCATCGGCTTACCTTCATTATCCATCTCACGCAAGGTTGGGTTAATATCATCGGTGATACCTAAAACATCTCTCGAGCTAGAGGCATTCCTAGCACCTCTCCTACGTGACTTCTTTTGAATAAAACACGAAGAATAAAAATAAATAAATAAATAAAACGGTAAATAATTCATAGTTAAAGGTCGTGCTAGTGCGCAAAGTATTGAATAAGTGGTATAACTAAGAAAAGTTAGTGATTGACAACAAAAGCAAACAAATATTTCATTCTATATTAATACCAAAAATCCTATACCAAAGAGTTATTACAAAGTCACAAGCAACCAGAAAATCAAAATGACCAAAATAAAATTACTAATTATAAACGATTACTCCTCGCCATAAAGATCTATTCTCTCCATTAACCTCAATAAAGTCTCCAGAGTCTCATGCCTTCTTTTTACAGCCATAAAGTTCATAGGTTTACTCAACCGGATAGGGAAAGGATCTAATTATACTTTTCTTTCCTCAGTCGTGACTTTAGCTGTCCAATTTTCTTTAAGAGTTTTATAAGGTAGATTATCTAGCTTGAAGAAACCCATCCTTTGCTATAACAAGGCTTAAATCGAGGTCTTGTCCAAAATAAGCAATGTATTACAAGCTGATTTTTGTTAGCTCCCTTGCCATAAACACGTAGTCCTTGTATAGCTTCATTGAATTTCTTCTTTGAAGCTCTAGGTCCTGGAGGAGTATCTCTGTAGAAAACTCTAGTCCATCTAAGTCTATCATCTATTCACTACTTATGAAGTCTTCTAAGATCTTTGACAAGAACTCCACCTAAGATAAACTGTTCAGTCCTGTCAATTTCTATCCATCTCTTATTCTTAGCACTTTTCATATCCATAATGTTCTTCTTCATGTCTACAAAACAAATACAATTAATTCTATTAGACAATCTAATTAGACCTTAAAGGAAAGTCTACAGAATCTTAACCCAGTGCTCTGATACCACAATTTTAACACCCCAAATCTAATACGTGTAGAGCATGTGAAGAAGGAGGTTACTTACAAAACGTAATCCTTACTTAAAAATTTCAAATTGAAGTATTTAAATTCTTATTCAAATAAATCCACAAATTCATACGTCTAACACTAAATAATCTCTCCCGAAATACAAATAACAAAAGTCTCAAAACTCTAAATTACAAATTCATAACAAAAATAAACTAATAAGAAACATGAGGCTATTCCTCCTCTTATTCAAATAGCAAACGAGAACGAAATCTCTAACTCCAAGCCTAAGCACACCTCTAAAAAGGAACTTAATCTGTAAAAAGTAATAACGAGGGGTGAGCCGTCAATTCGGTAAGTAAAATCATTCCTAACACACAAGGCCTATTGATATAAAAAATATTGCGAGCCTTCTTTTATTTAAAACATTTATTATAATTCATAAATTTCATAAAATAACATATTTCAATAAGATGACACAAATTAATGATAATTCAGAATATCAAAAGAATAATCAATTATGAAAGCAAATCATATAACGCATACACAAAATGTAGATAGTTAGCTTATGTCACATAGTGTCGCCTATAGTCCCGGTGACCCGGCCAGAACAAAACAAAATATCATGTGCACACTCAGAACAGTAACCCAGTAATGGTCCAGAACATATATGTTGTATAATACTATTAGAATCAGAATCAGAATAACTATGGACAAGAAACCAAAACATTAAAATTAACTTTTCATATGTAATGATTTGTACGTGCCACCTTGCACTATATGTGGCACTTTGCGGTGCTCTAGCCCTCAAGAGGTGGCCCCCATACAATTATAAATCATTGAAATCATACATGGGTATAAAACATTCGTATGAGATTCATAAAAGTCCATAACGATAATTTAGGCTTGGAAAATATTTTACAGATAAATTCGTAAAAGGTAGTCGTGTAACAAAATAACTTATATTTTTAAAAGCATTTATAAAATATTTTGTTAAAAGAATCTAGATTTGAAAACATTTACATAAACTAACCTTGTTATCAAAATAAATTAATCTTTTAAATAGTATAAAAACAGTTATACTTATAATAATATCATAATAATCATACGTATCCAGTACATTAGGAATGAAGTTACTTACTTCGATAAAAGAATTTGAATTAACACACTTTTAAGCCTCTAAAAGCCTCAATCACCTCAAACACCTGAACAAATATAAGATATAACTATCAATAACTTATCCTAAGAATCTGATTTTCTAATTCATACCCGTACTAGTCTGATTCTTAAAATTTTAACTCTTAATCAAAAAATCAAGATGAGATAATATTCTATGGAACCATTCCAGACATCCATGGGTGCCTAATGTAAAATTTTCAAGAGGATCCAATACCAAAAACATTTTCAAAACTTTTTATTACTTAACAAATTTGAAACTGTTTCACAGTACCTTAACCAAATAAAACGAGTTTTGAGATTTGTATAAACATTAGACACTAATGAAAAAATTATGAAATTAAAACTGGATATACTACACACATGTATCAACTTCTGTATAAAATTTTAGAATTGTTCGAGTTCATTTGGTAGTACAAATAATTTTGTGAATTTGATCGCTTTGCTAGAATCACAGTTTTCTAATGCATTAGTGTCAGTCTCAAAAATCCATATAAAATTTAAAACGAAAATTAAATCTTATGAAACAAAATTTAATCAATAAGCTCTACATGCCTAGTTTTCATAAATATAAAGTTCTTAAGAAAAATCATTCAGAAATACATGTTTAAGCTCAAGATACTCATGCTGTCTAGCATTGTTTAATGTGCTTAATACACCAAGGGTTGATTAATAAAACTCATAATAAATTAGAACCTAAACACACCTTAAATCATGTATTGTGATTTGTAACAATTCAAAATCATTTCAATTCAAACCTTAGATAGAGTGATTGGAAATTTTGTGGAGAATAAAGAGGGTAAACTTACCAATCGCTTTGATTCTCTCCTAAACAAAGGTTTGAATCTTATGGTTTGGGTGGAAAAGTAATGAGCAGTAGAGAAAAAGAGAAATGTTGTGGACTTAGGGCTGTGGAAGGGGAAAAATTATGAATGTATAGGGAGTCTTAAAAAACCCTATTGGATTTTGGCAAAATAACCTTTTTCTAAAAATTACCCCATGATTAACCCTATTTGTAATTTTAATATTCTTTTTTTTTAACAAGGGTTATAAAGCCATGCATGATTTCTAATAAAAACCCAATTTTCATAATTTAATATTATAGAATTTGGTGTTACAGTGTATGTGTGTGCGCTCACGCGCATATATAACTTGATTCGCAAAAGTGGTTGGAGCCCAAACTTGGGCCTCAACAACTTCCGTCCTAAACTCCTAATTTTCACTTGCTAAGAAAAAAATATATTTCCACCTCTTAATTGAGAATTGAACATGATTAAGTAGAACTTCGTTTGATTTCATAAGCTTTAAAGTGCCAATGATCAAAACTTTTGGGATTATGAAATAAATGAAATAGATATTGGAATTCGGTTACCAAAGTGTCTGAAAATCCATGCTTTCTCTATACAACCAACATCCCAATTATCACTCTCTAAATGGTAGGAACAAGCTGAGTAAGTGCAAGTCCAAAGGAATGAAGAAGCTTTCGGAAAAGAAAAAGAGACTCTGACTTTGAACATTGTTTTTGAAAACCCAACACAACCAGTAGGGGGTTTGCTAATCAAACCGCTCTCAATGGGTTTATTCCAATAGAACGGGAAACTTGGTACATGATTTGAAGAATTTCGGCCAATAGAAATATGTTAAGCCCTACTAAAAACACCCACCTTCACTACAAATTTAGAGAATATCTTTGCAAGTAAATTCTCTCATTATAAGTTTCTAATTCTTTGTAAATATAGAGTAGCGCTTGGAGAACATATATAGATGAGAGTAAGAAAAGGCCATAAGTTGTTTACTATGGTTAGGTAGAATGATGAAGCTAATTGATGGATGAGAGGCAGCAAGTAATGGTGTTTGGTGGCACTGGAAAAAGAAAAAAAAATAAAAGACAAAAGATTTTTAGTTTTTGAGTTTTAAAAATTGGACCAAACATGTACCTATTCAAAAGTTAAGACTAAAAGTCGTATATGAATCTAGGCCCAAGCCCGAAACACAAGAAGCAAATAAAAATGAAAAATTAAAGTCTCACTTCTCAAATTCGAAAAGTTAAAATTAAGGGGCCCAAAATGGAATTAGCCCAAAAGGCCCACAAGAGAATAGGCCTAATAAAGAATGATCTAAGCACTTATAAAATATTTACAAATAAAACGCCCAAAAGAGAAGTCTTCTACAAAGTGCAGAAGTGTGATATCAAAAACAAAGACTAGGTTTATTTTTTACAAAAAATGACCTAAGTACTTAGAAATATATCAACGTAAAACGACCAAAGAATAAGTTTTCGGTAAAGCATCAATGGCGTGATTCTACAAAGAATGACCTAGGTCTACTCTTTATAAAGAATTATGTAAATCTATTCTTTACAAACAAGGACCTAATCACCTAGAAAATATTTCTAAGTAAAATCCCAAAGGGCTAGTCCTCTGTAAAGCTCCAAATGCACGATTCTATAAAAAATGACCTAGGTCTATTCTTTACAAAGAATACCCTTAATCCATTCTTTACAATGAATAACCAGGGCCCAAATCCCAAAAGAATGAGCCTTCAATTAAGCAACAAATGTGTGGTTTTATAGAAAATGACCTCGATGTTTAGAGAATATTCTAACTGCTTGTAAGTAAGATTCTACAAAAGTTGCTTACACATGAAATGCTACAAAATCATTTCTCTTTATGGGGAACCTGTTAGTAATATGCCCTAAAGGCCAATTAAATGATGTTTGCTTTTAGGAAATTATTGTATTTGATTAGCATTTTGATATTTATAAAATGGCAAAGTGATTAACATTCATAAATTAATTTAATGAATATAGTCCAAGAAGTAAAATAGTTAAGGAACACATTCTCGAGTATGCCGAGAATATGAAACGTGTATCCTTTGTACTATACTTCTAAAATAGTTCCTAGTGGAAGATTTATGATTGGACATTATAAATTCCTATAAACACTAGTATGTGTTATGACTCCTTATGGTATATGATACTAAAATGGATGGTGAGTTTCATATCATTGACATGAGATGTCAAGTCAAACACATAAGTACTTGTTGCAAGAACAAGTTTACTGAACTTGACCAAATATAATGACTCGTATGGTTTTGAGTGTTAATGGCTTATTATACATTGTGATAGATACTATGTTTAGTAATGGTCTTTAGACCTGAGGCATCACAGATGTCTTGTACATAGACATCTCTGATATGTGAAAGCATAATGATTAATTCCTAATTAAGGAAGAGATCTAGCAATAGCTGTCACGGTTGGCTGTGTATGGAGACAAGTGTATGGCCAATATGGAATTCATCACTTTATAATATACAAAAAGGATGTCCCTGTGAGATAATATGAATTGGCATGAGAAATCCTTGGCCAAGGTGAAATATATTTGAAGGAGTTCAAATTATATTATCATGCCAAGTTCATTTAAATTTATTTTGAGATAAAGCATAAATGCTTAACATATTAAACCATAAGCCGTGCTTGTCTCTGGACATAGATGATGAAGAGACCAAGACATAGAGATACAATGGAATAGGTTCTATAGATCCAACAATTCTTGTTATTTGGGTGGTTGTGAAATACTGCTAGGTGTTACTCATGACTTGTAGAAACCTTAAGATCATTATTGGTAAAGCGTATTACCAATGTATCTTAAGGTCATTAGAAAAGTTCTAATTGATGACTAAAGAGTTTAGCATCATTTAATGAATAAAGAGTTATCATTAAAATAGTTCTATTACCTTATAACAAAGAACCTAAAAGGTCACACACCTAATAGAAATGAAAAAGGAGTTACTAGAAAATGAGAAGTTAAATTTCCTAATTTTAGGAAAATCGGTATTTATATAATAATTCATTGAGAATGAATACATATATATCTTAAATATGATTTAAGATAGAAATTTAGATGTTCCATAAATAGTTTAAGGAACATAATAAATTTCATAAATCCTCAAACATTATGTATAATATCGAGCACGTTAAATGACCGTTTTGGACATATTCCGGTTCATAAATGATTATGGACTTCTAAACCAATATTGGGTTTAGAATTTTGGGCTTTTATTGGACCTAATATGGATTAGGAGAAGGCATAAGAACATGTCACAAAAGAAGCCCACATTTAACCATTTGATGTGATCAAATGGAATTAATTAATTAAAGATAAAATTAATTAATTTAGCTATTAATTTATTCATAATAATTTGATTGAATAAATTATTGAAATGATAAGATCACTTTCAATAAATAATGGCTTAGTGGGTTGGTGTATCACATGATAATGTTTGGTGCCATTATTGAAAAGATAATGGTAGCTTTATTTGGTGGAATGAGTCATCATGAACTAGCATTCATGTTTCTTCATTATCTCTCTCATTTCTCAACGAAAATTGGTGATTCCAAATCCTATGAACTCCTAGAACATTTCAAAGTGTGGACTGATTAGAGGCATCACAATTGGGGTGCTTTAAGGATCTCAAATCGTGGCAAAACAGAAGCTGTTCGTGCAGTGGTCTATTTCCTGGACAGTGTTCGTAGCTTGCTGTTTTCAGTCATTTTCTCCTACCTCACGAAGTCGTTTCTGAAACTACAAGTGAGGTAAACAAACTTCAATCTTTACTCTTGATTTTCGTTTTTGAATGAAGCCGATCCGAGGTTTCTAGAGCTTCCGCCATCCGTTTTAATTTTACTGCACAAAAGTTGCGTTTTCAGGAACCTCATGGACAAATGTTGTCCTTCAGAACCAACATAAGAGTCGAAGTCAACCTAGAGCCTATTGAAGGTCAAGGCCTAAAATCAGGACAAGTATCGAAATAAGACATGCCATGAGCAAGTTTCAACGCAAAATGATGATGTCTTTATACATGGACTTTGCAGACACTTTTCACTATAGTAATGCACATGTCATGATGAATCTTCGATCTCATAGTTCAAGTTGCCAATATAAAGGGAAAATTTTCCTAGATTTGGAGATAAGGAAAAAATAAGTACAAGACGTTTTCCTTCTCTCTCTTATTTCACTCTCAGTTTTCTCTTTAGAAATGAGTACAAAAGGCTGACTTGAGCATTGGAGGTAATTGCTGGCAAACCTAGTAACCTTTGACAATTTCTTTTCTCTTGTAGAATATTTAAAAATAAGAATGTACGTGATCTAAAATCCATATTTCAAGGAGAAAAAGACTGTAAAGCTTGATGTAGAAGAATATCCAGAATAAAAATTATGTTACTATGTTTTGAGCAAAAATTTGCATCGACAAATAACATCTAACCAAAAATGTGAAACAAAAACTATAAATATTAAAATGCACATGTAAAAAATTAATTGAATAAAAAATAATTATTTCATTGAATAGAGTATCACCCTTAACCCGATTATAAAAAAATTAAAAAGAATGAACAGATTGAGAACAATAAAATCAATTATAAAGCAGCCACTGCTTCTAATTCTTCAAATATCTCTTCATCTTTGCGTTTTTGCATTTGTGCCTTTCATTTGGAAGCCAAAAGTTTTGCTTGTATAATGATAAGCCTAACTCATTCAAATAACCCAAATCTTTTAAGGATTTAACTTGCCTAACAATGTATGGCACAAGCTTTTATAATTTATTTTCTTAACGCTTGTTTTGTCCTTATAGGTTAAAGAAATAAAATCATTTTCAATTTGGTTTGTGCTCCTTATGAGATATCTTAAATAAGTTGGGTGATTAGTGTTAAAATTGTATAATTATCAAGCGATAATAATGTTATTTTATGTTTAATTTATAATTTATATTTGTGTTTATGTAATATATTAGAAATTATTAATTATGTTTTAAATATATCTAATTTTGTGTATTTTTGTGTATTTATTAGGAAAATATTAATTTCACGTAAATCGAGGCTCCAAACAGTTAAACCGAGGTGAAATTTGGATTCCGGAGGTCCGAAAACTTTAAGATCAGTCAAGATCGGCTAAAAATCGGGCTTGTGTAAAAAGAGTTGACTTTTCCTGTTGACTGAGCTCTTATTGGATGCTTTGAAATGAGCTTACAATAGACTTGAGTGCATGGGATAGCTGGCAATTTTGACTGAATCTCAACCGTTCATGATTCAATGGCCATGATTGTGCCACGTGGCAGTAGTTGGTAAATCAAGTTGCAGGATCCGAATCTTTGTATTCGGGTCGACCCGATCCACCCATTAACCCGCCAAATCTCAACCGTTCTTTGGACAAATCGGACGAGTCAAATGATGCCATGTGTGATGTTGACTTTTGAAGTTTGACCAGCCATTGGATATTGATCTAAAGGTTGTGAGGAGCACATGCATGAAGCTTATGATGGACCGCAAAGCACTGGATTATGAATTTATTTTTCTATAAATAGAGCCTCATTTTTATGTTTTTAATCTCTCTCTACAACTCTCTTCTTCTCAAATTCTCTCCATCTCCTGTAATCTTGATTCTAAGGTGTGTTTTTAATATTTTGTATAATTATTTTTATAAATAAAATTAGTTTTATTTTCAATTTTAGTTGTTTTTATTACTTTCAATTATAAGTAATTTAATTTTAATATTTCCTTTTATTTCAATTATGCTTAACTAAATAATATTAGTTAGGGAAGGTGAAACTCTTAGGAAATAAATATGATTTAATCAAATTCTATTTTTAATTTTATAAATTAAATTATTTTCTATTTAATCTTATACATATTTTATATTTTGAAATTTTGATTTATTGTAGACAAACAAATGAATTTGGCACAATAAATTCTTAAGATCTTAATATAAGGTATGGTAAAATGGTATTTTGACTTATTGTAGACAAATTAAATTTTGGCACAATAAATACTTAATCCATCATAAAATTAAAGGGAAAATAATAATAATTTATATAATTAATCTTTTGGGTAATAAATCTTTAAAAAATGGAAAAAAGAATTTATTAAGTCTTATTTATTTCTAAGAATGGATCCATAACCCTAACTAGTTCAACTTCATAGTTTCATTTAAATTAAGTTGTTTATATTTAAGTTTTAATTTCAATTTTTAGATAAAATAAAATAAACAAATTAAATCTTTTCTCTGTGGATCGACCTCGGACTCACCGAGCTATAATACAACAAGGCACTCCTATACTTGGGAGTTTAAAATTACTTTTAAGTTGTGTCAAGTTTTTGGCGCCGTTGCCGGGGAAAAGTTTTTATTTTGGTTTGTTTTTCCGTTTTTATTTTTCTCTTATATGTCAATTTTCGTTTGCCCCCTTTTCCTTTCTTAAATTCTCTGTTATCCCCACATCTTTCATAATTCTAGTTTCACCCCAACAATTTTCGTTTCTAGCTCATTCTTCTCATAATTATGTTTTGACCCCAACATCTTTCAGAAGTTTCACTTTCACCCTAAATGGCTCAATTCTAAACTTCTAAAATTACGGTTTGGCCATAAAATTATAAATAATTTGCAATAAGATCCCTAAACGAAATTCCTCATAAGAATCAAGACTTGGACTTACATCTTGGACATATTTGGACATATTTGGACATATTTGGACTTAATTTGGACCAAACTAACTCTAATTACTAATCAAACTGCTAACTTTTATTTTTAATTTCAGGTTATTTAATTTTCTCATTTATTTTATTTCGCATTTATTTTTGCTTTATTGGTGGGTTCAACCACCAAACTAACTACTAACTCTTAATTTTTATTTTCAGTCATTTAATTTTCAGTATTTATTTTATTTTGTATTTATTTATTTTTGCTTTATTTTTTTATTGGTGGGTTTAACCACCATTTTTTTTAGTTATTTTATTATTTTGCATTTATTTTTATTTTTTATTTTATTGTTAATTGGTGGGTTCAACCACCATATTATTTTCTTTTTTCGCATTTATTTTATTTTGTTAATTTAATTGGTGGGTTCAACCGCCAAAATTGTTGTTTAATTTTAATTTTAATTTTCTTTTGTACATTTATATTATTTACATATATAATTTTTTTTTTTGTAATTTTTATTTAGTTTTTTTTATTATTTTGTTATTAATTTGTTTGAATATTATTTTTGTGATATAACTATTGCATGAGACATTGGTCTCGAACGTCAAGTGGCAGGTTAATTCGTAGATCTCAATCTCCACCACCAATCATGGACGAGATCCAAGACGAAAACCTTTTGGGCGAACCTAATCCGCAAATTGATCAAGGAGACAACCATTCTCAACATGGACATGATCAGAATCAACCAAGAACTCTGAGAGACTACATGAATCCAACCAGAACCGGAGCACCATCGTGTATAATATTTCCTCCAGAAGCATCTCGATTCAATTTCAAACCAGGTATTATCCAACTTTTACCAACATTTCATGGTTTAGAATCAAAATCCGTACTTGCATTTAAGAGATTTTGAGGAAGTTTGTAATACATACACAGACCAAAATTGTAGCATGAGCATAATTAGATTAAAGCTTTTTCCTTTTCATTAAAAGATAAAGCTAAAACTTGGCTACAAAACCCGAGATCTGGATCAATAAGAACTTGGAATAACATGCAAGAACAGTTTTTGAAAAAATTCTTTCCACCTCATAGAACCAATTCTTTTAAAAGGCAAATCACTTCTTTCACTCAAAAAAATGGAGAAACATTATACCAATGTTGGGATAGGTTTAAAGAATTGCTTAACATATGCCACCATGGTTTTGAAACTTGGCGATTGGTCACTTATTTCTACGAGGGCTTAATACCCCAAAGTAGACAAAGTTGTTGAAATGATGTGTAACGGTGAATTTAGGGATAAAAATCCCGAGGATGCACTAGATTACCTTGACCAATTAGCTGAAAATGCACAACATTGGGATACTTGTTGGAACTTTTGAATTGACAAATAAACAACAACCATCTCCATCTAGTGGAGGAATCCATAACCTTAGGGAAGATCATGATTTACAAGCAAAATTTGCATCCCTAGTTAGGAAAGTTGAAGCTTTGGAACATAAAAAGAGTGATCAAGTAAAATCATTCAAGAAATTGCATGTAACATATGTAGTTTGAATGATCATTTCACTCAAGATTGTCCCACTCTGCCACTTAAAGAATGTCTAAATGATCAAGCTAATGCCATTAACACTTTCAATAAACCAAACCCATATTCACAGACTTATAATCCCTATTGGAGAAATCATCCAAATTTCAGTTGGAGGAATAACAATAATGTACAACCTTCACAAGTGCCACCTCCACAAAATTTTCAAAATGCTCAAATTATGCACCATATGTTCCACCACCATGGAAAAATTTGGAAGACACAATGCATTCATTCATCGTAAAAGCAAGATGTTATTAACAATCAAAATGCACAAACTTTTTCTGATTTGAAAGATACTCTTGCTAAAATTGCTTCTGCACTCACCATTCAAGAAAAAGGAAAATTTCCAGCCCAATCACAACCAAATCCTAAGATTCAACAAAATCCACCCACAGACCAAGTCAAGTCAGTTATAACTCTTCGTAGTGGTAAGGTT
This sequence comes from Atalantia buxifolia, assembly GCA_030444775.1. Lineage (NCBI taxonomy): Eukaryota > Viridiplantae > Streptophyta > Magnoliopsida > Sapindales > Rutaceae > Atalantia > Atalantia buxifolia. Next base: position 31,180,479 of record CM059835.1, read on the forward strand.
GTTGATAGACCTATGCCTGAACCTTGTGAAAATGATCAAAATTCAAAGGGAAAGGAAGGACTAAATGAACTTACACCTAATGAAGAAATAACTAGTGTTCCACTTGAACCACCATTTCCGCATGCATTGAATAAACCAAGGAAATCAAACAATTCTTCCAAATTTATGAAATCTTTAAGCAAGTGAAAGTTAACATTCCTCTATTAGATGCAATCAAGCAAGTACCTTCATATGCCAAATTTTTAAAGGACTTGTGCACTGTTAAGAGGAAACTGAAGGTAAAAAAGAGTGCTTTCATGGCCGAACAGGTAAGTACAATTCTGTCTACTAATAATAAGTTGAAATATAAAGATCCTGGTTGTCCTACCATTTCTTGTATTATTGGTGATCACAGAATTGAGCATGCTTTACTAGATCTTGGTGCTAGTGTTAATTTACTTCCATATTCAGTTTATCTTCAACTTAATCTTGGTGAGATCAAATCAACTTCAACTACACTTTTGCTTGCCGATAGATCAATTAAAGTACCAAAAGGAATAGTGGAAGATGTTTTAGTACAAGTTGATAAATTCATCTATCCTGTGGATTTTATTGTCTTGAAATCTGAACCTCATGTTGTGAATAATTATAAACCAATTCTTATAATTTTAGGTCGACCATTTTTAGAATCGCTAATACTTTGATTAATTGTAGAAATGGTTTAATGAATTTATCCTTTGGAAATATGACTTTGGAATTGAATGTTTTCAACATGTGCAAGCAACCTAATGAAGAAAATGAGAATGAAGATGATACTGATGAACAAAAGGAATTGCTTGAATCTTGTATTGAGGAAAAAATTCAAAAAGGGGATTTTTTTGAACTCTCTAATGTTTGTTTAGTTAATTCAATTGAGTCAAATAAGCAACTTGAACTTGATATTTCTAATATAAATTCGTTGCTTGATTCTATGCAGACTTCACAAAATTATGATAATAAGCCAAAATTTGAAGAGCTTGGAAGTATTGAAAAGACTGAACAATCAGAAGCACCTAAATTGGAATTGAAACCTTTGCCTGAAGGATTGAAGTATGCTTTTCTTGGAGAAGAACAAACTTATCCTGTTGTGATTTCCTCTACTTTAACAAGCGACCAAGAAAGTAAGTTACTAATTGTTCTTAAAAAGCATAAAAATACAATTGGATGGACTTTAAATGATATTAAAGGCATTAATCCCTTAATCTGCACATATAAAATTAATTTGGAAGAAAATGCTAAAATATGTCAACAACCTCAAAGAAAATTAAACCCACACATGAAAGAGGTAGTCAAAACAGAAGTCCTTCAATTGCTTGATGTGGGAATTATCTACCCTATTTTTGATAGTAAGTGGGTAAGTCCTACACAAGTAGTGCCCTAAGGCCAACCGGTCCGGGAGTCACTGACCTAAAACTCGCTACATGGGTTATAGATATATTGTTTACTTATTTATTAGAAACCCGAGTAATTAAGTCCGTTGGGGTGCTTCAACACCTAGTGCCCTAAGGCCAACTGGTCCGGGAGTCACTGACCTAAAACTAAGCTTCACGGGTTAAAAATGTAATATTTTAAAAATATGTGTGAATAATCTCATTGCCTAAAGATAGAATTTCTAATGAATTTTGGAACGAAAATGTTGTTTTTCTTTTAATGAAATCCCATAAGTATTGTGTTAATTACTTGAGCACAAAAGAATGTTTGATGATATTCTGGATAATGAGTGAACATCAACGAGGTAAAGAAATTTAGGAGAGTTCATTTATTTGGTAGTTTAGAGGATAGATGAACAAATTAATTTACATGTGAATTTTGTAAATCTTAATTTAATATAACGCTTTAATTGCTAGGGGCTAGCAATAAGCTGGTTGGGGGGTGTGATTAGTGTTAAAAATTGTATAATTATCAAGCGATAATAATGTTATTTTATGTTTAATTTATAATTTATATTTGTGTTTATGTAATATATTAGAAATTATTAATTATGTTTTAAATATATCTAATTTTGTGTATTTTTGTGTATTTATTAGGAAAAATATTAATTTCACGTAAATCGAGGCTCCAAACAGTTAAACCGAGGTGAAATTTGGATTCCGGAGGTCCGAAACTTTAAGATCAGTCAAGATCGGCTAAAAATCGGGCTTGTGTAAAAATAGTTGACTGAGCTCTTATTGGATGCTGAAATGAGCTTACAATAGACTTGAGTGCATGGGATAGCTGGCAATTTTGACTGAATCTCAACCGTTCATGATTCAATGGCCATGATTGTGCCACGTGGCAGTAGTTGGTAAATCAAGTTGCAGGATCCGAATCTTTGTATTCGGTCGACCCGATCCACCCATTAACCCGCCAAATCTCAACCGTTCTTTGGACAAATCGGACGAGTCAAATGATGCCATGTGTGATGTTGACTTTTGAAGTTTGACCAGCCATTGGATATTGATCTAAAGGTTGTGAGGAGCACATGCATGAAGCTTATGATGGACCGCAAAAGCACTGGATTATGAATTTATTTTTCTATAAATAGAGCCTCATTTTTATGTTTTTAATCTCTCTCTACAACTCTCTTCTTCTCAAATTCTCTTCATCTCCTGTAATCTTGATTCTAAGGTGTGTTTTTAATATTTTGTATAATTATTTTTATAAATAAAATTAGTTTTATTTTCAATTTTAGTTGTTTTTATTACTTTCAATTATAAGTAATTTAATTTTAATATTTCCTTTTATTTCAATTATGCTTAACTAAATAATATTAGTTAGGGAAGGTGAAACTCTTAGGAAATAAATATGATTTAATCAAATTCTATTTTTAATTTTATAAATTAAATTATTTTCTATTTAATCTTATACATATTTTATATTTTGAAATTTTGATTTATTGTAGACAAACAAATGAATTTGGCACAATAAATTCTTAAGATCTTAATATAAGGTATGGTAAAATGGTATTTTGACTTATTGTAGACAAATTAAATTTTGGCACAATAAATACTTAATCCATCATAAAATTAAAGGGAAAATAATAATAATTTATATAATTAATCTTTTGGGTAATAAATCTTTAAAAAATGGTAAAAAGAATTTATTAAGTCTTATTTATTTCTAAGAATGGATCCATAACCCTAACTAGTTCAACTTCATAGTTTCATTTAAATTAAGTTGTTTATATTTAAGTTTTAATTTCAATTTTTAGATAAAATAAAATAAACAAATTAAATCTTTTTCTCTGGGATCGACCTTTCTGACTCACCGAGTTATAATACAACAAGGCACTCCTATACTTGGGAGTTTAAAATTACTTTTAAGTTGTGTCATTGGGCTTTGATTTTTTGCCGATAAATGTTCCACTCTACTTCCATTTTCAATATACCTGATAACCTTCCATTCTCTCCAATATTGATCCTTTGATCGCATTTATTCCTTAATCTTCAATTTATGCCCATTAAATACTCTCAAACTTAGATTTTGCTAGTCTTCAAGTGAAACTAAAAGCTAAAAATAAACACACAAAATTACATCCTAACTAGTCTATTTTAATGGACAATCATATTGCAATTAGCATATGTACAAACCTTTAAACTCCTAGATAGCCCGAACTACATAAAGATGGCTAAAAAAGACTTAAATGGACCAAAGATAGTCTTTCTGTCATCTTTTAAAAGTTTAAGTAGTCTTGCATTTATTAGTTCGTGCTCAAAATAATACACAACTAAACTATCTGAATGAAAAATGGGCAAAATTGGTTACTCTGCAAGAAAATTAATTTACTATGAAATATATATTCCTTTAAAAATCTCAATTGATTTCACTCATCAAATTTCTAAATTTATACAATTACTACTAACATCCACATGCAAATTAGCAAACTTGGTTTAATATAGCTCAAGGCCAAAGATAGTAAAAATATCAAAATTTGAAAGTCATCATGTCATCAATTTCCAAAGATCACACAATATGCCTTAAATTTTTTAATTATGTAATTTTTTTCTTTTTTTAATAAGACACCTCACCCCTAAACCTATTCTAAACATTGTCCTCAATATTTCCTATTTTAAAGACGTGCATGTCAATGCATGAAAATACTAATGACAATAGTAAAAGAAATAAGTAAGAGAGATCATACCTGAACCAACTATAAAAGACTATAAAAATAAAAATAAATGTTAGAATAGATGAAAAAAAAGAAGAAATTAATTTCTACTAAAATAAACAGCCAATTAATGTATTTAATCAACCAAAATCAATAAGAGTTTAGTGATAACTAAAGCAACTACCAAGAAAACACAAGAAGCATGAATGACTAAGCATTTGAACATGTTATCTATGAAAGAATGATGAAAGTGATACTCTCTAATATTTTACTGTTTAGATCTTACATGTTTTGAGCTTGCCTAAGAGCTATTTGAAATAATATGAAAATCTAACAATTTAAGCATCATAGATCTTACCACCTCTTTCATGTGTGAATGTAACCCATGATGCACCCTTTTAGGAAGTACTTCCAATTTTGATGGCTCAAACATCTTTAGTGGTGATGATGTTGCAACAATTGAGTTGATCCTTTTGTTTGGAAGAAGTAGCTTAATCTTTTCATTTTATTTAGTTATATTCGTGATATAACTAAATTAAACAAAGCATTAACTACTTCAATAGCACTATCAACATTAAAAGATAAACTAAAGTGAGTCAAGTATGTCTTAATGTATCATCATAATGGTTAGAAACAAATGAATCTCTAACTTGTGCTTTTATCATATCCACTTCAACTTCATCATTTTCTTATGCTTGCTTGGGAACATTAAAAATATTCAATTCTATAGTCATGCTACCAAAGGATAATTGCATGTTTTTAGTTTTGCAACTAATATGAGAATCAACTGTTGTTAAAAAAAATGATGACCTAAAATAAATGGAGTGTGTTTGGTAGGATTCTATATAGGTTGAGTATCAATAATGTAGGTACCAATTCCCTAGGAATCACATCTTGCCATGCATCCCTCTCAAGTAACTCAAGAATGACCATTCCAAATAAAATGACATCTGGAATATACCTTCTACCTAAATTATAAAGGAAAATTAAAATAGAAGTAGGAACAAGGTTCAACATGGTTCCAGATTTATCACCTAATGAAACTATGACCAGGAGCACAGCGGAAAGAGGAAAAAGGACATAACGCAAAATAATGTACAAAATTCCCCACTAAAGTTCATATACACGTGTATTGATTTGAAATAGTGACACGTGTCTTTAGAATTATGGTTTTGTCACTTTTTTCTCTAAATAAAGGCGCATCTCTAAAAGAAAAGGTCTTTGGCCATTATAAGAACATTGTCCACTCCAAGGGAAAAACTCATCTTCAGCTAATTTCTTCTTCTTTTTCTTTCTTTTTCATTGGCCTTAGACAAACATTAACTTGGGCATTGGAATGCCTTTTTCAAGTATTGAAGCTAGCTCTTAGATCAATCAACACCATCAGTTCTCTACAATTATAAATTCACGTGAGCTAAAAATTTTAACCTTTTCATTGGCGCCATCTATGGAGAACTAGCAATGTGAAGCCATTTTCTCTCACTAAAAATCACACAACCACCAACCTTTAATTACCTTTTCAGATTAGATCTAGTTGTATATAGTTGTAAAAAGAGGTAAATGGGATTAAATGGCAATAAAATGAAAAACTTATTTAATCAATATAAGACATTAAAGCTTTGGGTTTCTTGCCAAATGGCAACTAAGATGGTAAAAAACGTCAAAATAGTCTCTGAAACTAAACTCAAGACTAATTTTTCTTTTATTTTATCTCATCTTATTTATTTCAATTAAGTTAATTCCCTAATAGCTATGTTGACTTATTTACATTTCTACCATTTTATTTCCCAATACTTTTTTATTTTTCCATGAGCAAGGATTAAGAAAACCCAAACATTCATCTTATGAGAGGGAATATATGAAAAAGTTATTAAGCCAACATGGATTAACATAACTCTATGTTATAATCTAACAACTATGAATCCACATCTAACATTTATATTAACACAATTTACTTTTCGTTTCTCTGTAGGCCAATTATCATGTTAAAAGCTCCTTATTTATTAATTCTTATTTTCCTCTTTTTTATTTGTTTTCACCTTCTAAAAAGGATCAACAAAAAAGATTCCATGTCTAAGATCACCCCCAACAAGCTCTATGATTCCTTTATTATTAGCTCATGAGTGCTTTAGCATAATTGTCTTTAAGCTACCAGAAAATTGAGGGGGAAGAAAGAGTGCACATATACACATAATGATAAAACTACTTTCACTCTTTGAAGGATAGTCATTAAAGAATTTTATTCACATTACAGGAAAAATAGACTTCAATGAGGATGAAACACTTCCTTAGGCTGCCAAAGGTAAAAAAGAAAAAGAAAAGTTTCCTGATAATATTCCTTTGGAATAGTTCACTTTTCCCTATGCCAATAAGAAGGGAAAACTTCCTAGGCTAACAAAGAGGAAAATTTTTCTAATAATATTTCTCTAAGATAGCTCACTTTTTCTTATGGCAGAAAAAATTTGCATAGACTCATAAAAAGACGAAAAACTTCTCCAATAAAATTCCTCCAGAATAGCTTATTTTTCTCTAAGCCAATAAGGAAGAAAAATTTTGCTAGGCTAATGAGAAGTAAGGGTGGGCATTTAGATCAGGTTAACTTGAACTGAACCAAACCCAAAATTTATTTTGGGTTCAGTTTAGCCTAGTTCACCTGTTAAACCCGAATGATTTGAAATTAAAATTTGATTAGATTACAATTCAATTTGGGCTTAACTCGAACCGAAAATGCAACATGATCAGCTTTGCTTAAAAAGGGGAAAAACTCATATGACAAATCCCTAATTGAGTATTAAAAGGAATCAAAGCAGCTAATCGAACAAAAGCTTATAAAACAAACTCACCACCACTAAGCCATCGACACACTCAAAACCTGTATCATTGCCGTTGACTAGCCACTACTATCAACTACCCACTTCCATCACCAATCGTGGACCATAACAGCTTCCGGCCATCATTAATGCTCAGTCATTCCTTACCGATAGCAACTTATTTGCGTCAGTCCAGATGATGTCGTCACTACTGTAATACCTTAACCTCTGTTCAAGGTAAGCTTAAATGAATAATTATTTCAGATTTATGACAGTTTTTTTTATTTTAATTACTTATAAAGATTTTTTATTTTAACTGTCTTTTTCAAATTTAAGATTCATGAATGATACCAACAACTGAACAAATAATAATGATGAATGCTTTTGAATAATAGTCTTCAATTGGCATGCTTCAAATGTAAATTTCTTCATATTATAATTTGTGCATCTTCTTCTGTTTTGTTTTAATAATAACAAAAAAATCAAATGCCTATAGCCCATTTTTATTATTCATATATATATTGTTTGGTTGTGTACTTCCTGATAAAATCAATTGCTTCTATTTTGCAAAATAGTTTAATTTCTTTCTTCATTTTCTGACAGTAAATTCTTTTTCTGGAGGTTAATTTTGATGACCCAATTAGAATTGGTAATGCAAACCAAATTAGTAACCTAAACCAAGATAGTAAATCGAATTTTCAACCTGAACCGAACCAAATAGTAAACCCAAACTAATGCAAACAAATTAATTTGGTTTGGTTTGGTTTTGGGTTTTACTGTTCCAACCCGAAATGGTTGAATTTTCTAAACTGAATGGGTTATAAGCCAAACTAAATTCCGAACAACTTGAATCAAAACCCAATTTGCCCACTCTTAATGAGAAGGACAAGTGCTATAGTAAAATTACTCCAGAATCGTTCACTTTTCACTATGCTGAAAAAGAGGAATAATTTCCCTATGCCAATGAGAATGAGAAGTTGCCTAATAAAATTAAGGGAAATTATCCACCGACCATCTGTTTTTTCACCCTTTTTCAAAAATACACAAATCTTTTTTTTTTTTTGCAGTGCTTCACCTGAAGTTAACATTTTTTCGTTGGTCTACTCTCATTATAACAGCGTTAGAGCTTTACTGACATCATAAGGGTAAAATTATCATTTCATAACGACATAGTGGTGGATAGGTGCAAAACAATATAACTTTAAATGGAATTCAACCAAAAAAAATTAAGAATTGTGTATTTTTGAAAAAATACGAAGAAAAGGTGGTCGGTGGATAATTTATTTTTTACACTTCAGGGTAAAAAAGTCATTTATATAATATTTCGTTAGTTTTCTTAACGGTCTCCAAACGGAAGTGGACAAGTGAAAAGAAATGTAGCTTCAGGTGAATTCCAGTTAAAAAAAAAAGAATTGTGTATTTTTAGAAAAGTCCAAAAAAATAAGTGGTTGGTGGATAATTTTCCTAAAATTAATCCTGAATGGTTCACTTTTCCTTACATCGACAATGAGGAAAAACTTCCCTGTGTCAACAAGAAGAAAAAATTCTCTAATAATATTCTTCCACAATAGTTCACTTTTCTTTATGCTAACAAAGAGGAAATGTTCCGAGTAATATTATTCTAGGATTCACTTTGTCTTAAGCAAATAAGGAGGAAAAAAATTCCTAGGCCAACAAGAATAAAAAGTTCTCCAATAACAATCCTCCAGAATAGTTCATTTTTTCCAATGCTAATAATAAAGAGGAAAAATTTCCAGCAGTTCACTTTTCTATATACCAATAAGGAGGAAAAAATTCCCTATATCAATAAGGAGAAAAAGTTCTCCGATAATATTTCTCTAGAATATTTGACTTTTAAGGGTAATTCACTTTTCCATATACCAATAAGGAGAAAAAATTTTCCTATGTCAATAAGGAGAAAAAGTTCCCCGATAATATTCCTCTAGAATATTTTACTTTTCTCTACACTAACAAGAAGAAAAAGTTCCCAAATAATATTCTTTCGAGATAACTTACTTTTCGTTATGCCAACAAGGATGAAAAAATTTTCCTGGCTAACCAGACAAAGAAAAACTTTTCTAATAATATTTCTCCAAAATAAATAACTATTTTCTATGCCAACAAGGAGGAAAAAAATTTTTAGGCCAATAAGAAGGAGAAGTTCCTCAATATTGCTCTGAAATGATTCATTTTTCCTTACACCAACAAGGAGGAAAAACATCCTTAGGCCAATAAAGAGGAAAAAGTTTCCTCATAATATTTAATCAGAATAATCCATTTTTCCATGCACCAACAAGGAGGAAAAGTGTGCTAATACCATTCCTCCGAAATGACTCACTTTTTTCTACACTCACTTTTTTCTACGCCAACAAAAAGGAAAAACTTTCCTAGACCACTAATAAATAGGAAAGTTCCCAAATAATATTCCTTTGGAATTGTCGTTTTTAAATTGATATAAAGAAACAATTCAAATTCTTCTGAAACTTCAGTTAAGACAATAGTTCACTTTTCTCTACGCTAATAAGGAGGAAAAGTTCATTAATAATACATTTTTAGAATAGTATAAGTATAAAAGGCAACTTACTCATTTATTCAAGTATGAACAAATTTGAAGTTTAAGAATAGATACGCCTAAATCGAAAGAGAGGTGAGAAAGCAAAATCTACCTTCAGAACTAAAAGCTAAATCCAAAATAAGAGACATTCGAAGTCAGAAGCTATATGAATTAGCTTACCTAAGATCTTTAGGGTAATAACCATCCAGAACTTTAAAGGTATTTAAGGAAAGCCAATGCCAATGCCAAACAAGACAAACAAAGGCTAAGGAAAATTACAGCAAACAAAAGCCAATGCCACAACAGCCAGCCAAGATAAAAAAAAAAAAAGCCAAAGCCTAGAAAGGCGAGCAAAGGTTAAGGAAACCTATGCAAGCAAAAGCCAAGGCAAGACCAATAAGCCATGCTAAGAAAAGGCCAGAGCTAAGCAAGGTAAATGATGGCTAGGGAAAAATCAATGGTAATGAAGAAAAACAAAAGCCATGGCAAAAAGAGCTTGCCAAGCCAAGGAAAGCAAAACAAAAGCCAAAGCCAAAGCCAAAGCCAACGCCATCAAGAGAAAGACAAACTATAGAATGGCTAACCCTATACAAGGCAAGATAAAAATTAGTAATGCTAAACTAAGGCAGAAAATATCTGCTTGTCAGAATTCTAAAATTGAAACAAAATTTTTCATAAACTACTCCTGAACTAGCTAGAATGCATAGGAAAAATTTGCATTTCCTTTTGAAACTTCAGTTAAGGAAAAGAAATTATGAAATTCACATTTTCTCTTAGAGCTTCAATTCAAAGGAAAAATTTAGTTGAATTGATTACATCGATTTAAACGCCCGCGGCATAGTTACTTTTTTCAAAAAGACCATGCTGCTAATGAAACAAAAGTAAGAACTTCTTATCCTAATCATAGTACTTTCTAAAGAAAATACACTTAAAAGGAGTGGAGTAGGTACCCAATTCCCTAGGATCTATGTCTTGCTATGCGTCCATCTCATGTAACCCAAGAAGGATCATTCCAGATAAGATGACATCTAAAATAGATATCCTAACAAAATAAAGAAAAAATAAGAATAAAAGAAATAACTAGGTTCAACATGGTTCTTATAGAACCTATTTCTTAGAGAAATGATCTTTGGCCATTATAAGGACATTATTCACTCCAAGGAAAATACTCATTTCTCTTACTTTCTTCTTCTTATTCTTTCCTTTTCTTTGGCCTTAGACAAACATTAATTTTGGCATTAAAATGCATTTTTCAAGTACCCACATTGGTTCCAAGATCGATCAACATCGTCAAGTTCTCGACAACTACAAATTCACGTCAAGGTAAAAATTTCAACCCCTTCAATTAGCAACAAAAATAAAAAAAGGCAATAAAATTTATCAATCTATATAAACACATCCTCTTTAATACCACGAAGTATTTTCACTGACCTTGACTTAGTAGCAAGTAGCAAAATAATAAAAGTTGGATGTAATTGACCTAGCCCAAGTAGTTTATAAATAGAATATGGCAAAAGAATACACTAGCTCCTAAATTTCTGTATGGCATATAAGATAGTGAGGGAATATGGATTCTTGAATTTTAGTGGTATTTCTATTAAACTAAGTCACCAGTTGTTAAGTTAGAAATTTCTTTGTAAAATGTATTTTTTTTTAGCGCATAAATCCTTTAAAAACTTATCACGAAAGGGAAGTTACCTAGTAACTTCAAGTAAAGGGATTTTTTACTTCCATGCTTGAAGATTTCCATAATCTCATCCATTGAAGTCCGTTTCTTTACCTTTTATAACCTCTAAGGAAAATGAGCCATAGGAATGTAGGTTAATTGGCTACTTTCTTCTAGATTATCTAGTGATAAGTCATTTGATGGATTTACATATAAAGAAATAGTTTCAGAAGTCTGTTGTGCTGGAACCTCCACCTTTTTTTTTTTGAAATAATTTCTTCCTCTCAAGGTCATGATAAATTTGGCCTCTTCTTGATGTTTGCATAAACTTGATCTAACCTCATATACTCCTTTAGGGTTAGAAACTAGATGACTTGGAAAGCTTTTTGCTTTTCTGTGGTCACCGACGAACTCTGAATTGATGACGTAAGTTTTCCCATAATCCTCTCAAGTTTGGACATGGATTGTGCTTGAGAATTTAGGGTGGCGCATATCTTATTTCTCAATTTTGCCATAACATTCTCTATAGATTTTGATAAATTTTGAATTGCTTTATCCTATGGTTAGGCTAGGAGAAATTCTAGTTGAATTTTCTAAATGCAAGCTGATGAACTTGAGGCACTTGAGCTGCTATCTCATTCTTTAGGAAATCTTGTAACCATGAAAAATTTGGTTGATCTTTATCTTGGATTATAGGTGTTCGAATAAAGATTATAGATAGCCTATCTTCTTAACATGTTAACAAAGTTGACTTGAATAATATGAAAATCTCATCCAAACTAATTATAAATATATAGTGCAATAGGATTAACATCTATCAGTGTGGCTAATTGCTGAGAAATTCCATCCATAAAGGCTTTAATGTCTTTTATATCAGAATTAGATTCACCAATATGGACCTCATTTAACCTTTTTATTCTTATTAGCATTTCTTCAAGATTGATTTCTCTACTAGGACTTATCTACTTGTCTTTAGAAGAAGTCCCAAATTTTTGTTGCACTTTTAATCACGATTTCACCTCCACTAGTTGGCATCAACCACTTTTGGATGTGCAGCAATAATCCTTCTGGAAAACATTAGCGCTAATGCCATTTTTATAACACATAATTAGGGTAATTTAAGAGTTGACCATTAAATCTCTTCAAACTTCAAAGAATTGTTCATCCTCTCTTTGTATAAACTCTAAAATCTCCCCGAGAATAGCATTAGTATAAATATTTTTTCAAGAATTTCTCAACCATTCTAATGTGAGCCTAATTTATTTATGCATGTAGTTTACGTGTGAGTTGGCTGCTTCATTCACTCATGCATATTATTCATACATGTTATTAATGTGAGAATTGGTTAGGCATTCCATTAGCTTGAGTTTTAATAGTTGAGTCAGTTAATGCTAGTGAGTTGTGATGGAAGTTATTTGTATTTTAATTATTATCTTTTAGCAGTTTCATTCAGTTATTGCAAGTTACATTGTCACGTAACATGTGTTATATTTAAATTAGAAAAGTGAATAAAAAAGGAAGTTAATCACTAAATTAATGCTTTTTTTGGAGAGAACGGTTCTCTCGAATAACTGTGTTTTCTTTCTTAATTACTTATAATATAAATAAGAATATAACATTTAGTATTAGAGCAATCGTTCCATGGTTAATACTATTAGAAAAAAGAAAGATGCAGACTTTAAAGCTTTTATTACTGAGCAGATTGAGAATCAAGATGCAATCATGTAGGAAGTCTTTAGCAAACTTCAAAGTTTAACATCCATGTGTGATAAATTGAGTATTCAATATGCTCAAGTTAGCACAAAGTTTGGCAACCAGTCAATGCCATGGGATCACTCACAAACTGTTGAATCATCTAGCTCTTCTATAAACTATGCAGACAATAACCTTATATGATGGCTCAAGTTGCACTTTCCAAATTTTGATGGTGTAGACCTATATGGATGGATTTATCGAGCTGAACAATACGTTGAGTATCAGATTATTACAGAGGAGCAGCAAGTGCAATTTGCATCTTTCCATCTTGAAGGAGCAGTGCTTCAATGGTATCAATGGATGACAAAAACCAAGGGCCCAGTCACCTAGGCTGAGTTTTCATGCGTTCTTCTCAAAAGATTCAGACCAATAAAATTCAATGATGCAGCGGAGGCTTTATCCCAATTAAAACAACAGGCAAATGTTATGCTTACCAAGAAGAGTTTGAGAAACTTTCCTAGTTGGTAGATGATTTGCCTGAGCCCTTTTTAGTAGGCTCATTTTGTTGGGGGATTAAAAGATGAGATACAATTAGAAGTGAAGTTGAAGTGACCTCGTTCGTTGTCCACTGCTATAGGTCTTGCAAGGCTTGTTGAGGAAAAGTACACCCTCTACAAAAAGAATCTCATTCATCGTTCTTTATCTCCTGGTTCTCCTAAAATAGATACTTCGAGTACATGGATTTTGGGAATTCGACTTGATGTCACACTACCATTAACTTTTAAATGTTTGACTCCAAGTGAGGTAAAGGATTGGCGAGATTATGGATTATGTTACTACTGTGATGACAAGTTTAGTCTTGGGCATAAGCGTTGTACTCTTTGCCTATTCATGATTGAAGCATCTCATGAAGATGATGAGGTTTTAGATGAAGAAAGCCAAAAGGCACTTGAAGACGTTGCTAGTGACTCGCACTAACAATTTCTTGAAAAAAAAGTAAAGACTGAGATATCTTTTCATGCTATGAATGGCTTTAGCTATCCTCATACCATGCGTATAATAGGTGTTTTGCATAAAACCAATATCACCATTTTATTAGACAATGGTAGTACATACAACTTCATTGACCCTTGTCTGGTTTCAAAATTACGGCTTTTAGTCCTAAAAGACAATCACTTTCAAGTTACGGTTGCTAATGGTACCAAGTTGAATTGTGATAGAGTATGTTTAGGGCTCTCTCTCTCAATTCAAGGTGTACAGGTTTAGGCAATTTTTTTATTCCACCACTTGCTGGATGTGAAGCCATACTTTGTATTCAATGGCTTTGTTCCTTAGGGCTAATTGAATGGGATTTCTAGTAAACGACTATGGTGTTCACTGAAAAAACCCACAATCATAAAATATTAGGACTCACTCCTACAGAATTAGAAGTTATTGCAGGTGATAAAATTAAGAAAATGAGGGAACGAGGATCATTACTTCAGATTACCACTTTAAGTTCACAAAATGGATTGGAACCAATCCTAACAGGCATGCAAACACTTTTAGATGAGTTTTTCATGGTCTTTGAAGAACCCCAGGGGTTACCACCAAGTAGATCCTATAGCCATCATATTCTTTTGTTCGAAAGCAGTGCTCCTATTAATGTTCGACCCTATCGGTATCATTATTATCAAAAATTTAAAACTGAAAAGATGGTGCAAGAGATGCTCAAAACATGTGTCATTGTTGTGCAAATTTTGTTGAACTCGCAAGTGCACGAATCTATTGTAGAATAGATCAATGGTGTCGAGTGTCGATCCCACGAGGAGGTGGATTTTAATTAGGTGTAGAATTAATTTTGTAAGTGGGTGATTGGAATTGTGGTGAAAGTGATTTAAATTATCCTAGAATTTAAATAGGAATGGCGAAATTAAATTGAACTGGAAACTATTATAATAGAGTCCTTGGATACATATATCCGTATCAACATGCACCATGGGCTAAATATTCCTTATTAATACCAATTAAATCATGAGGGGGGAATCCACACCTCATGAACCACACTCTAATCAATATGGTGCTAAGGGCTTATCGAGCCAAATAATAATAACCTTATACTAAGGTGCCAGTGAAACCAGGCAATAACTAGACAATATTATTATTATTTGTCGACGAAAAGTCAAAACCTCCACAGAAATTAAAGGGGAAGAGAAAATAAATTTACCAAATAAAGCCCATGACACATGTTGAGACTTTACCTTCAACCCAAGCTTGAAAGAAAATTAGCTACTTATAATTGAACTAAGGGTAAAATGAGAATTTGTTAAAATACATAGAAAATACAGAAAACTAAGCTCAAAAATGGATTCAGGGATATCAAATTAGGGGGGAGAGGCCCCTTTTTTATAGATACATTGAGTAAATCATGGCCATCGGATTAAAAACAGTTTGGACGCACAGGCTTACGCCACGTCATCAGTCAACAGTACGCAGTTTAACCACGGGTTTGACCACGCGGTTTGAATAGTAACACGGTTTGCACACAGTTTGAACAGTGACGTGGTATGAATAGTGTCGTGAACAGTATCCATGAACAAACCGTACATATGAATAGTGTTGTACGTGTGAACAGTGTCATTTTCCTTTTATGCTCCTTTTAAGGTTTTCGACTGTCCTAAGTTCAAAAGTGACGTCCGTTTTGCTATCGGATATCTCGTTCATTGTGAAATGACCATGATGCCTCTAAAATACATAAAATACTAAATTAAAACAAAACACTCATAATTAAATAATAAGGGACTTAAATAAATAAAATTAGAGATGTTAGTGAGACTTGAAGAGTAAAATGACAATTTTCTCCTTTATAAATAAACACTTTCTAACACTCAACACACCCCCCAACCAGCTTATTGCTAGTCCCTAGCAAATAAAGCCAAAACAAAATTCAAATCCAAAATGATTTTTTTAAAAAAACAACCGTGTTTATTCAATCAGACTAATGATAACAATCAAATAAAAGTATAAGCATTATCTCCAGTCCAAAGAAATATCACACCCACATCAACCATCCACATGAATCAACCTAGTAGATTTTGTCACAGCTACTTTCAAAAATGACATGTCAAACCCCGAAATCTCACCGGTAGTAGTGACTCTCACAAAGAAATTAAACCCAAGAAAAATAGTAACTCTAATGAATGGTAAATTGAGAGAAAAATTATAAGGAAGTAATATCACAAGCTCTCAGCAAAATGAAAGAAATACCCCCACAACTTAGAAATAACACGATCTCAAATCAAACAAAATGCTAGTCAACCCAATTTATTTACTTTTTTTTTCTTTTTTTTCTTTTTTGTGCACCACTACATCTTTTTAGCTCATATAACAAGCTTCAACTTCAGACTATAGTTCCCTAAAATCAAGAAAGACTTTTATTAGGATGTAACGTAGGCTAGGGATATGGCTAACAAAGAAAGGAAAATAAAGAAAATAAAATATATGTTTGAGAAAAATAATATCTTTGAAAACTAAAAAGTGCATTTCACTTATTTATTATTGTATTATATCTTTCTCTTTTTTGTTCTTTCCTCCTTTTTTTTAAAGAACTTTGTTTTTTTTCTTTTTTTTTTGGTATTGCACAACTTTACTAAACAAAATAATTATTTATATTTTTCCCAAACATGAATAAGTAATGAAACTTGTAAGATATCGGGTAATACTCCAAATTGGAGTGGGTCAAGATGATAAGTTGACAAAAAAAAGTTTTTTTTTTAATAAAAGCTTCAAAAGGGCTAACTATAGATATTTCACATAAGGGATGGCTAGAAAGGCTCAAACGGGTCAAAGATGGCATTTTTATCATCTTTTAAGGCTCTAGATAATCTTCCATATCTACCAGTTAAATGAACATTCAGATGTAGCAACACACTTTTTTTTAAAGCAATTTTTTTTAAAGGATTGATTCAAAAGAATATAGAGATCGTATATAAAATAGTAAACTGCTAAGTTGTATGAAAAATGGGCAAAAAGGGTTACTCTGCAAGAAAAATAATAGACTCAAAAGCTCACTTGATATTCATTATGACATGTCAATTCTTTCAAGTAACTCCTATTTATCTCCGACATCAACATGTAGAGTAGTAAACATAGTGTAACATCACTCAAGACCAAAGATAATAAAAATACTAAAATTCGAAAGTCATCATGTTATCCAAAAATAAAAACAAAATCACACTATTTTTTTTAACTAAGAAGATGCATTTCTAGAGACACTACACTCTATATTCAGCCATCATTGACTCAAAAATTTAAAAATACATATTTATAAAGGAGAAGTCAAAGAGAAAAAGTTAGAAAGATCACAAAATTTTTTTTTTAACTTCCAAACTAAGAAGATGCGTTTCTAGAGTCACTACACTCTATATTCAGCCATCTCTACTCAAAAATTTAGCCACGATTAGTCTCTACAATAAAAAATTAGTAAAAACTTAACCAACATTTCACAATTGTCAATTATCCCTCCCCCCAACTAGAACGAAACATTGTCCTCAATGTTTTAAAGAAAAGAAGTAGAGTTTAGAAGACATCACCTGGGTGGTGCAACACAGAATAAAATATTTACAGGCAGAGAGTTAAATCTAATTTATACTTCTTACTGCGGCTACTGTTACCATCATTATTTGTACACTCCAACACCAAAGTCCTGGGATCTGGCTCTGGTCGATAAGCTTGTAACAGATCAAGTAGCTCATTAGCAGTGTGAGCACAAATAAAAAGCTTTTTCGCTGTGGAAGGAATGAAGCAATTTTTTATTGCATGGTTAAAAAATGCGATAAAGCCATCATAAAAGTTATTGACATTTAACAAACCGATGGGTTTCTGATGAATGTTCAGATAGGCTCAAGATGCTAATGTGATAAGTGCCTCTAGAGTTGCAAGATCTCCTAGTAAGAAAATAAAAGCATCAGCATGATTAAGCATTTCAGTTATTCTTTCTTGCATACCTGAGACAACTAACTCTTCTCCAGTCGGTGAGTCAGACAAACAGCCCAAAGGTTTTAGGGTTGTTGGGATGATGCCTAACACTTGGCTCCCTCTGACTAAGCAACTCCTGAGACTAGTTTTGATAACCCTCGGTCACCTCCGCCATATACCAAGTGTAATTTCCTTACTGCTATGCTTTGACCAAGATCAATGGCTGCCTCAATGAACTCTTTATATTTGCCATAGTTAAATCCAGAAAGCACACAAATGTTTTTCAATTGTTTATTGGGAGTAGCTGCCATTGGGATACTTCTCAAAAATAATTTGTGAGTGCAAACGAAAAGAATCATATTTAAGGATCTTGGCGGCAGTGGGTCACAGCTGTGAATGAGGTATCATGTCTATGTCAATTAATCGTGTAATACACATGGCTCGAGAGTCAAAAAGGAAACAGTAAAAAGAAAAAGCAAACAATGATAAAATAAAATTATTAAAGACAATAATGCAAATGGTAAAACAACAGTGAAATAAAATAACAGTGAAGTAAAAGGATATTTACAAGTAGTTGCGACTGTGGCTCACATCTTCCTCTGGTTTTACGTCCAGAAATGGCTTCAACGCCCTCTATGGGTCGAGGATAGGCTTCCCATCCAGTTTTCTTATAAACTGGCAAACAAGATCGTTTATAGTCAGATTCCCGAGACTGTATCGTGAATGCTCTTTCTGGAATAATGGCCATAATTGGAGAATCGCTCCTTGTACATATCTAGTGGGATGCGTTTCAAAAGGCAAAAGGATATCATCCAATGACTCTTTATTCAGGCCATCCCTGATGAATTGAATCTTATCTTCTCTATTATCAGACACCATTCCTAAAGAACATTGTTTTTTATCGCATATCATTCTGGCACACTTATGATAACCAACAGAAATTCTCTGAGCTCTTCGCTTTCTTATGTAATTTCCTTTACCACAACCAGGTATGTATGCAATAAATTTAGGAGGCAACTTACCTACCAAGCGTACCTTGGCCTCGATTAACCAGCGAATATCAGCAGGTATGTTATTCCTCATTAGCAATCACATGCGTTCAGACCGAGCTTTATAGATTGTAAGGAGGGCATTCTGAAGAAGTGAACGAAATCGATTGTGAAGCTTTGCTAAAATCTCGTTGTTGTCCATTCTTTCGTTTCAGAATATCAGTTATTATGGGAAACTGAAGTAACCGACTTAATTGTCACGGAGTACTGTTATCCGCCACTTGACCAGGGTGACAAACTAAAACACACAAACGGAGTAACAAACAAAAACACACAAAGAAAATTACAATCGTCCTCTTATGGAATTTACCTCAAGTTCCAACTGGATGTTGTAGACACTTCTCTCAGTGTCTCTGAGTTGGCTTTCTAAATCCTCAACGTGGGATATTAACTCTGGTGGTTGTAGCTTCCAAATACGACGTGTTTTACAAAATCGTATCTGGCCTCTGAGATGAGATTGGACACGTTGAAATCGTCTAAGGATGTTCAAGAGGATCTGTCTCATGATTAAAAGTGATAAAAGAAAACTTAATGGTTAAACAAACACATTTATGCACAAATAATTTCAATTAGCAGAAGAATAGTAAAAAGAAAGAAAAAATCAATTGACGGAAAAGACAGAAAAATCTCAATTCAAATGTGGTGGGTCACTCAAATTTATTTCAGTGTCCTCTCCATGTGGTTGGTATTCTAGATATGCCTTTAATCTTTGACCATTAACTTTAAACGTGACACCATTCTTTGGGTCCTTAATTTCAATTGCCCCATGTAAAAAAACAGTATGAACAATAAAAGGGCCAGACCATCGAGAACGCAACTTACCTGGGAATAAGTGCAAATGAGAATTGAATAAAAGTATTTTCTGGCCTAGAGTGAAAGATTTTCTCATAATCTACTTATTATGAAAGACTTTCATTCGCTGCTTGTAAACCTTGGCATTTTTGTATGCATCGTTGTGAATTTCTTCAAGTTCTGCCAACTGTAATCGTCTTTCTGAGCCAGCTTGCTGCATGTCAAAATTGAATTTCTTGATGGCCCAGTATGCATGATGCTCGAGTTCCACAGGTAGATGGCAAGCTTTTCCATACACTAGCCTGTAGGGTGACATCCCAATTGGGGTCTTGAAAGCCGTTCTATATGCCCATAACGCGTCATCAAGTCTCAAAGACCAATCTTTTCTGCTGGCCTCACCGTTTTTTCTAATATGTGCTTTATTTCTCGATTGCAGATCTCAACTTGGCCACTGGTTTACGGATTATATGGGGTCGCCACTTTATGAGTAATAGAGTACTTTGTCAAAAGTGCTTTGAATGATTTGTTGTAAAAGTGGGTACCACCATCACTGATTATTGCTTGAAGGAATCCAAAGCGTGAAATAATGTTGCTTTTCAAAAACCCTATCACCACTTTATGATCATTGATTCTGCATGGAATTGCCACTACCCATTTTGATATATAGTCAACAGCAACCAATATGTATTGATGGCCAAAAGAAGCGAGAAAGGATCCCATGAAGTCGATACCCCACACATCAAAAATCTCAACCACTAAAATTGGATTTAGTGGCATCATGTTCCTTTGTGTAATGCTCCCCATTCGTTAACACCTATCACATGAAAAGCAAAAGCTGTAAGCATCTCGAAATATAGTTGGCCAATAGAAACCACATTGTAGAACTTTTGTCGTTATTTTCTTAGCGCTGAAATGGCCTCCGTAAGCTTGTTCATGGCAGAACGAAAGGATGTTCTGAAATTTATTTTCTAGGACACATCGTCTAATAATTTGATCTACACAATACTTGAACAGATGGGGGTCATCCTAGAAAAAATTCTTTATTTCCGCAAAAAATTTAGCCTCGTCCTGCTTAGCCCAATGCTCTGGAAGTTTATCTGTAACAAGATAATTAACTATATTAGCATACCGTGGTAATACTTCCACACTCATTAATTGCTCATCCGGAAATGATTCATTCAATATTAAGGGTTCTGTAATTGTGTCAAAATGGAGACGAGAGAGATGGTCAGCCACAATATTTTCTGTCTTTTTCTTATCTTTGAATTCCAAGTCAAACTCCTGCAAAAGCAACACCCAACGAATTAATCTAGCTTTTGCATCTTTCTTTGTGAGAAGATATTTCAGAGCAGCATGATCTGTAAACACAATAATTTTACAACCAATGAGATAAGATCGAAATTTTTCTAATATAAATACTACTGCTAGCATTTCTTTTCAGTAGTTGAATAGTTCAATTGTGCATTATTTAATGTCATACTAGCATAGTAAATAACATGGGGAATTCGATCAACTCTTTGTCCTAATACTACTCCTACTGCATAATCAGATGGATCACACATGAGTTCAAATGGTCAGCTCCAATTTGGTGGCTGAATTATGGGTGATGACGTCAACAATTGTTTTAACTTTTCAAATGCTACAAGACATGAATCATCAAAGACAAAATGTACATCCTTAGCAAGTAAATTGCATAAGGGTCTAGAAACTTTGCTAAAATCCTTAATGAAACGTCTATAAAAACCAGCGTACCCAAGAAAAGATCTTACTTCTCTGACTGTTTTAGGTGGAGGAAGATTAGAAATGAGATCCACCTTGGCTTTGTCAGCCTCAATACCTTTGCATGAAATGATGTGACCGAGGACTATACCTTATTTTACTATAAAATAGTACTTCTCCTAACTTAAGACCAAATTTTTCTCGATACATCTCTTCAGAACTTTCGTTAAATGATGTAAACATTGATCAAATGAATCTCCAAAAATAGAAAATTCATCCATAAAGACCTCAAGAAACCGTTCAACCATATCAGAAAAAATGCTTAACATACAATGTTGAAATGTAGCAGGTACATTACATAATCCAAATGCCATCCTCTTATATGCAAAAGTGTCAAAAGGGTAAGTGAAAGTGGTTTTCTCTTGATCTTTTGGTGCTATAGGAATCTGATTGTATCCTGAGTAGCCATCTAGAAAGCAATAAAATTCATGACTTGCTAATCTATTAAGCATTTGATCAATAAATGGTAAAAGAAAATTGTCTTTACGTGTGATAGAATTTAACTTTCTATAATCAATACATACACGTCATCCTGTAGTCACTCTAGTGGGTATCAATTCATTATCAGCATTGGTAACTACTGTAACTCCTGACTTTTTAGGGACAACTTACACAAGATTAACCCATGAACTATCAGAAATAGGGTAAATGATACCTGCGTCTAGCAGTTTAAGGACTTCATTTCTAACAACTTCTTTCATGTTAGGGTTCAACCGACGTTGCATTTTCCTTGTAGATTTAGTATTTTCATCAAGATGAATGTAATGCATGCAGTCTGCTGGGTTTATACCTTTAATGTCGGCTATGGTCCATCCTAATGCTCCTTTGTGCTCTTTTAAAACATCCAACAACTTACATTTTTGTTCGTCATTTAGGGATAATGAGATGATTACCGGTAAAGTGCTTTCTTCTCCAAGTTTCACAAATACTGAATAACGCAACCGATTTACACTAGCTCCTAAATCCAACAAAACATTCTCAATTGTGTGGTTCCCTATACTACAAGAAATAGTGGGGGAGCCTAGGTCTTTACATTTTAGAGAAATTTTGTGTTGGAGTATAAAACTAACGTTTTCGGTTAAAAAGGCCTTTTTCTGAACATGAATATTTCTCTTTTTAGTGCAAAGGTCTTTAAGAAACTTGGCATAAGATGGACCTTGTTTTATTGCATCAAGTAAAGGGATGCTAACACTTACTGTTTGAAGACTTCAAGAATCTCACCTGTGGATTTTTCCTTCTTTCCTTTAGCTAACCTCTAAGGAAATGGAGTTTTAGGAGCGTATTCCCGCGGGTTGGTTTCTTCTTTCTCCTCCGATGGTGAGTCCTCGGCATTTACAGGTACAATCTGAGTTGATTTTGTCACTGGCATCTCTACTTTATTGTCGACTTCTTCTCTTTTTGCAAGGTCATGACGGCTTTAACCTCTCCATGCTGTTGTGGTGAACTGGTACTTGCTTCATGCACTCCTTTAGGATTAGACACTGGTTGACTTGGAAACTTGCCTTTTTCAAAAGTCATTACCAAAGTTTGCACTGAAGAGACAAGCTGTCCCACCATCTTCTCGAGGCTTGAAACTGATTGGGCTTGTGAGTTGAAGCCTGTTCTCATCTCAATTCGTAGTCCATCAATGGTTTGATTTTGTTGCTCGATCATGAAATTAGTAACATTCTTGACATTCTGGAGTGCATCCTCCCATTGTCTGAGTTGAGAGTAATTTTGATTCTGATTGTATGGTCTAAATGGTGGCTGAGAAGCTTGAAAAACTTGAGGAATTGGTTGCATTGGTGGAGCTGAAGCTGCTGGTCCATTCTGTTGGAATCCTTGAGACCATGAAAAATTAGGGTGGTCTCTCCATCCAGGATTATATGTGTTGGAGTATGCGTTGTAATTTGATGGTTTTCTCATTACACCTATGGCATTGGCTTGATCTGAGTATGAGTCATGGTCTTGTTGCTCTGATGATTTAGCAGTCGTCAACGATGCTATTTATCGAGAGAGACCTTCAATTATCTCTTTGACTTCTTTAATTCCCGAACTTGACTCGCCAATGTGAACCTCATTCACTCCTTTAATTCTTCTAGTATTCTTGAGAGATCGACTCTGTTATTGGGAATTATCTGTTTGTCGCTGGAAGAAATCTCAAATCTCTGATGCACTTTTTGACATTAGCTCTCTTCCACTTGTTGCCATTAGCCATTCTTGCACATTTGGCAATAATCCTTCCAAAAAGTATTGGCATTGATGTCATTTCTCGTACCCATGATGTGGACACTTCAAAAGTAGCCCATTAAATCGCTCCCATGCCTCGAAAAATTGCTCGTCTTCTTTCTAGGTGAACTCTGAGATTTTCCTGCGAATAGCATTAGTTTTATACACTGGGAAATATTTTTTTAAAAATTTTGTTACCATTTATTCTCATGATGTAATGCTATTAGCAGGCAATGTATTAAACCATGAACAAGCTCTATCGTTTAAAGAAAATGGGAATAATCTAAGTTTAATATTATCGTCTGAAAAATGGTCATATTTAAAAGTTTGACAAATAGTATGAAAATCATTCAGATGATTATATGGATCCTTATTTTCTAGGCCATAGAATGTTGAGAGACAATTTAGCGCACTAAGTTTTAACTCAAAACTCTTAGCAGCTACATTTGGGTATCTTATGCATGATGTGCTCAAATTAGCTAAGAGACTGAAGTAGTCCTTAAATGGCCTCTCCTGTGATTCTGGTTGTTGCAAATCCATTTCAATTTTATCTTTAAGTGCAATGTGTTTGTGTGTGCGAAGTATTCTTTCTAATTCAAGGTTTATAGGTTCAAGATTAGATAATAATGACCTACGACCATGCATGCAAAGAAAATAAAAATGAAAAAAATAAAAATAAAAATAAAGAAGAAGGAGAAATTAGGATACTAACTTTATTGCGCTGTTACAACCTTTCTATAAAAAAACACACTAAAACAAATACGTGAAATAAATTAACTAAATATAATTTAAGAAATAAATTAACAAAATAAACGAAAAATTACAAAGAAAAAATAACATGAAAATTAAATTACAGAAATTTAAAGAAGAGAGAAACGAAATTGTTTTTTTTTAAGGCAAAAAAAATTACAAGGAAACACCTAAAATAATAATAATAATTATTATTATTATTATTATTATTTACAAAAATTAATTCTATAAATTAAAATACTTATCTCCCCGGCAACGGCGCCAAAAACTTGTTGTGTAAATTTTGTTGAACTCGCAAGCGCACGAATCTATTGTAGACTAGATCAATGGTGTCGAGTGTCGATCCCACGAGAAGGTGGATTTTAATTAGGTGTAGAATTAATTTTGTAATTGGGTGATTGGATTTGTGGTGGAAGTGATTTAAATTATCCTAGAATTTAAATGGGAATGGCGAAATTAAATTGAACTGGAAACTATTATAATAAAGTGCTTGGATATCTGGATCCGTGTCAACATGCACTATGAGCTAAATATTCCTTATTAATACCAATTAAATCATGGGGGGGAATCCACACCTCATGAACCACACTCTAATCAATATGGTGCTAAGGCCTTATCGTGCCAAATAATAATAACCTTATACTAGGGTGTCGGTGAAACCAAGGCGGTAACTAGACAAGATTATTATTATTTGTCGACGAAAAGTCAAAACCTCCACAGAAATGAGAGGGGAAGAGAAAATAAATTTACCAAATAAAACCCATGACATATGTTGAGACTTCACCTTCAATCCAAGCTTGAAAAAAAAATTAGCTACTCATAATTGAACCAAGGGCAAAATGGGAATTTATTAAAATATGTAGAAAATACAAGATGGAGAAAGAATTACAGAAAACTAAACTCAAAAATGGATTCAGGGGTATCAAATTAGGGGGTAAAGGCCCCCTTTTTATAGATACATTGAGTAAATCATGGCCATCAGATTAAAAACAGTTTGGACGCACAGGATTGCGTCACGTCATCAGTCAACAGTACGCCGTTTGGCCATGGGTTTCACCACGTGATTTGAACAGTGTCGTAAACAGTACCCATGAACAGTACCGTACATGTGAATAGTATCGTACGTGTGAACAGTGCCATTTTCTTTTATGCTCCTCTTAAGGTTTTCGGCTATCTTGAGTTCAAAAGTGACGTCCGTTTTGCTATCCGATATCTCGTTCATTGTGAAATGACCATGATGCCCCTAAAATACATAAAATACTTAATTAAAACAAAACACTCATAATTAAATAACAAGTGACTTAAATAAATAAAATTAGAGATGTTAGTGAGACTTGAAGTGTAAAATGACGATTTTCTCCTTTATAAATATACACTTTCTAACACTCAACAGTCATTCGTCCAAGTCGCAGTCCTTTCTCTAGTCTAGTTTTAATCGTTTGTAAGGCTGATGGAGACTGGCGCATGTGTTTTGACTCTCATGCCTTGAACAACATTACCATCAAAGATAGATTTCCCATTCCAGTGATCAACGAATTACTGGATGAGTTACATGGAGCTAGATTTTTTTTCCAAACTTGATCTGCAGTCCAGGGGTCATCAAATTCGGGTAGTGGATTTCGATATCCCTAAAACAGCTTTTCGCACCCACGAGGGCTATTACGAATTTCTTGTAATGCCTTTTGGGTTGTCCAATGTGTTGTACAAATTTTATTGAACTCGCAAGTACACGAATCTATTGTAAAATAGATCAATGGTGACGAGTGTCGAGAGGTGGATTTTAATTTTGTGTAGAGTTAATTTTCTAAATGAGTGATCGAATTTGTGGTGGAAGTGATTTAAATTATTTCAAATTAAAATGACATGAATAAATTAAAGTGAAATCTATTAAAATGAAACACTTGGGTGTCTAGATCTACATCAACATGCACCATGGGCTCAATATTCCTTATTAGTGCCAATTAAATCATGAGGGGAGTTTCCACTCCTTATGAACCACACTCAAATAAATATGATGCTAAGAGATTATCGTGCCAAATAATAATAACCTTGTACTAAGTCTAGACAAAATTATTACTATCTATCGATGAAAAGTCAAAACATCCACAGATATTAAAGAGGAAGAGAAAGTAAAATTACCAAATTAAGCCCATAGAACATGTTGAGACTTCACCTTCAACCCAAGCTTCAAAGAAATTAGTTACTCATAATTGAATTAGGGGTAAAATAAGAATTTATTAAAATACAAAGAAAATACAAGATGGAGAAGGAATTACTAGAAATGGAGCTCAAAAATGAATTCGGGAGTGTCAAATTATGGAGGAGCCCCTTTTTATAAATACAATGAGTAAATAATGGCCATCGGATTAAAACAATTTGGACGCTCAGGATGGCGTCACGTGGCAAGTTGTGATTGAATAGAATACATCATCAAAGCTGTCATTTTGTGTAATGTATGTATCATATACACCTTTTTTGGTCCACTGACATATTGCCATGTCACCGGTCAACTCTATATAATCATTTTAGTCCAATAGGATCGCGACACATCATTGGTCAACGTCAACTCATCAGTCAACGCCACATAAGCAGTCGATGCCACATCATTCGTCAAATCAAATGCTGCCACGTCATGGGTTGATGCCACGTCATCGGTCAATGCAACGTCAACACAATGTCATCAGATCGTATATGTGAACAGTGTTGTGACCAGTACCATGAATAGTCTCGTAAATGTGAACAATGTCGTTAACCCTTTTATACTCTTCCTAAAGTTTTCGACTGTCCTGAGTCCAAAATTATTATTTGTTTTGCTCTCTGATCTTTCGTTCATTCTGAAATGACCACGATACTCCTAAAATACATAAAATATTTAATTAAAATAAAACACATATAATTAAATCACAAGGGACTTAAATATATAAAAGTAGGGATGTTAGTGAGACCTGGAGTGTAAAATAACTATTTTCTCATTTATAAATATACAATTTCTAGTACTCAACACAATGCACCTACTTTTCAAAGTTTGATGAATGAGCTCTCCAAACCGTATCTCCAATAATTTATACTGGTGTTCTTTGATGATATTTTGATATACAGTACCGCATCGTCTGATCATCTATAGCATCTATGAACAGCTCTCTCAATCTGAAAGGATAATCAACTCTATGTAAAGAAATCAAAGTGTCGTTTTGGCTTGTTGAAAGTTGATTACTTGGGTCACTTTATATCATAGAAAAGGGTGTCAGTTGATCCAACTAAAATACAGAGTATACCTGATTGGCCACGGCCAAATTTAGTTAAAGCATTATGGGGGTTCCTTGGGTTGGTTGGACTACAGAAAGTTCATAAAAAACTATGGTATTATCGCAGCACCTTTGTCGAAGTTATAACAAGAAAATAACTTTCATTGGATGATGGAATCAGAAGAATCATTTTATCTGTTAAAGGAAGCTCTTTCAAAACCCCTCGTTTTAGTTCTTCCAGATTTCTCAAAAGACTTTGTTATTGAGTGTGATGCATGTGGGGTTGAATCAGAGCGGTTTTGATGCAGCAAAGGAGGCCAATAGCTTATTTTAGTCAAGCTCTTAAAGGGAGTGCTTTGTCTCTTTTTACTATGAAAAGGAAATGTTAGCTTTGGTGAAGTCTATCCAAAAATAAAGGTCATCTCTCTTGGGCAAACCTTTTCTTGTTCGTACAAATTAACGTCGTCTGAAAAATCTCTTAGAGTAGAGGATAATCACTCCGTGTCAACAAAAATGGTTGCCAAAACTTATGAGATTTGATTACAAAGTTGAATATAAAAAGGGGAAGGAAAATTCTGCTGCTGACTCACTCTCTAGAAGGCTTAATTCCATTGTGCTGTTATCTCTATGCCTGTGGCTGATTGGTAGGAAAGCTTAAAACAAGAAGTCTTGTCTGATCCTTTTTATACCAAACTTGCAGTAACTGTAGATTCCCTTCCTTTGTGTTCACAAAAAATATGTCAAAAGAGATGGAGTTTGGCTATATAAAAATCGTATCCTACTAAGCCCTCATTGTTCTTTAATTCCAAAATTTTTAGCCTCCACTCATGCTTTACCACTTGGAGGTCATTATGGCCTTCATAAATCATTAGCCAGGATTCGAAGTTCTTTTCATTGGCAACATATGCAAGAGAGTGTTAAAGACTACGTTAAAGAATGTGATACTTGTCAAAGATTCAAAGTCGAAAATTGCATCCCGGTAGGTCTTCTACAGCCCTTGAGTATTCTTAAGTCAATATGGGCTGATGTGTTTATGGATTTCATTGAAGCGCTTCCATTGTCAAAAGAGAAGTCGGTGATTATTGTTGTTATTGATAGGTTATCAAAATATGCTCATTTTGTTCCTCTCAACCACCCATATTTAGCTGTCACTGTGGCCCATGCTTTTCTTGGATATATCATCTGATTGCATGGTCTTCCGAAATCTATTATTAGTGACAGGGATCCTGTGTTTATCAGTAAGTTTTAGACAGAGCTGTTTAAACTGCAAGCGACGCAATTTTGTATGAGTTCAAGTTACCATCCTCAGATCGATGGATAAACCAAAGTGCTGAATCGAACTCTTGAACAGTACCTTCGTTGTTTTATTGGAGATTACCCGACTCGTTGGATGGATTGGATTGCTTGAGCTGAATATTGTTATAATACATTTGTTCATTTTTCTACCAAAATCACTCCATTTGAAGTTGTTTATGGAATCAAACCTCTGTCTCTATTGTCTTATACTCCAAGAGTTACTAAAGTTCAGGCTGTGGATAACACACTTAAGTCTAGAGATGAAATTCTTAAGTTACTACAGCAAAATCTCCAACTCTCACAGGATCGAATGAAGTTTCAGGTTCATAAACATCATATCAAGCGAGAATTTGTTGTTGGAGATTGGGTTTTTATTCATCTCCAACCATATCGCCAGCCGTCAGTTACTCTGCGAAGAACTCTTGAGTTAGCACCCAAGGTTTTTGGTCCTTATCAAGTTCTAGCACGTATTGGTCCAATTGCTTATAAGTTGGATCTTCCGGTTGGCTCAAAAATACATAATGTATTCCATGTGCCTAACCTGAAAAAGAAGATTGGCAGTCTAACGACTGTTGAGCAACAGTTGCCTCCCATATCAGATAATCTTGAGGTAACACCCCAACCAGAAGCTGTACTTGATACTAGAGTTATTACTAAAGATAAATATCAACAGAAGACAGAGGTTTTAATTAAATGGAACGGTCTGTCGCTTGAGGATGCCACTTGGAAGAACAAATGGCGATTTTCAAGGAGTTACCCAGATTTCAACCTTGCGGACAAGGTTCATTCCAAGGGGGCTGGAATGATGTGAGCTTAATTTATTTATGCATGTAGTTTACGTGTGAGTTGGTTGCTTTATTTATTCATGCATGTTATTTACGTGAGAATTGATTAGGCATTACATTACTTTGAGTTTCAATAGTTGAGTTAGTGAATGTTAGTGAGTTGTGATGGAAGTTATTTGTATTTTAATTATTATCTTCTAGCAGTTTTATTCAGTTATTGTAAGTTATATTGTCATATAACCTGTGCTATATTTAAATTAGAAAAGTGAATGAAGGAGGAAATTAATCACCAAATTAATGCTTTTTTTTTTTTTTGAGAGAACGGTTCTCTTGAATAATCGTGTTTTCCTTCTTAATTGCTTATAATTTAAATCAGAATATAACACATTCTTTCCCAAACTATAATGCTATTAGCTAGCAAAGTATTAAACCATGATTTAGCTCTATCTTTTGAACATAATGGAAACAAACGAAGCTCTATCATCATCTACAAAAAAATTTTACACTTGAGAGTTAGGTATACAACATAAAAATTATTTAGATGATTATAAAATTCTCATCATCTAAGCCATAAAAACATCGAAGACAATTAAGGACATTAGGCTTTATTTCAAGACTCCTATCAGCAGCATCTAGATAGTGAATGCATGAGGTGTTGAGATTAGGTTATGGTCTAAATTAATCTTTAAAAGGATTTTCTCATGGATCGTCATCCATTTTATATTCAATTATAATATCCTCAACTATATCCTCAATTTGTTTAACTTTATTCCTTAAAGTAACTTCTTTCTTTAGTGGGAAGTATTCTCAATTTCACTATCTATAGGTTCTAAATCACATAATAAAGACCTATGGCCAAGCATACAATCACACAAAAACAATAAAAATAAAATCTGTTAAAATAAAAGAAAAACAAAATAAAATGGATGTATTGCTATTAAGGACTACTAACTAAGAAGATAAACAAAACAGTTAAGAAGTCGTCTTGTTGCGTTGCACTACTTTTAAATTAAACTTTATGACTGAGAACGGAAACAATAAAAAGAAAAGAAATTAAAGGACAACAAAAAATAAAATATAACTACAATTGAATAAAAATAAAACAAATAAAAGTACAGTAAAATAATAAACGGAAATTAATTAAGCTAAGAACTTTAAGACACGACCTAAGCCAAACACACAACTAAAATTACAAATAAGCACTACTTTACGCAAACTAACAAAATAACATTAATAAAATAAAAAAAATTTAAATTGACGCCACAAATCAAATAAAGAAATAAAATAGTAAAGTGAAGAAATTATGCCTGTAACTGACGGATATACTAAAATTTGTGCCAATCCGCTAACATTTAAAAAAAAATATTTATTTTTACTTAAAACAAAAGACAACTTAAATTATAACTTGAGTAAAAATTAAATCATCCACTAGCTTTTCTATACAGTTGCCAACAACAACGCCAAAAATTTGTTATGTAAATTTAATACACTTGCAAGTGCATGAGCCTATTGAAGTGTAGTCTAGTAATAATAAAGTTGAACTCACCATAACCGTCAAGTTTTAGGAAAATTAAATTTATTTTAAGTTAATTATAACTCTAATCTAATTGCAAACAAAAATTTTGTTTGATGAAATTTAAGCTAAAAATGCAAGTAAAATTAAAATGAGTAAATTAACACAAGAATCAAGATTAAAGCTACCAGGATTTCAGAATCTACCATAATTCAAATTAATAATGATCTAATCACCAATCAATTCTCAATTATAAGATGACAACTTGAAATCAATTTATATCTGTTTATGAATATAATAATTAAACTCTAAGTTTTTATAATATGAAATCTAAGCATCCCATAAAAATAATATTAAATAACAAAAAGTCAAAATCTTCTTAAGTATTTTATATAAATAATTTAAAAAAAGACATAAAATTAAAGATAATCACATAAATTTTATAGAACCATGCTGAGATTCAGTCAAATATTAATCTTAATAACCAATGGCACATGATAAAATTCATGAAAAGATTAAATAAATTAGAACTAAATATGTGATATAAGAATCATTAATATTAAAGTACACATAGATAATTAATTGGATAAAAAATAATTTATTTTATTGAATATGATATAAAAAGATTGAGAACAATAAAACCGATAGAATCCGCTGTCAATAAGCCACAGTTTCTAATTTTTCAAAACTCTGTTCGTTGCTGCGTCTCTCATTCATTGGGAAGCCAAAAGCTTTACCTAATAGAATGTTAGGCTCCGCTTGTAATACAACGCTGCACCACATACACTCATACAGCGGTTTTTGAATTTTTTATTTAAAATTCATAAACCGTTAGATTTCTTGTGAGGCCATCCCACGGTTGAGACATTTTGTAATTAAATCAGGCTACCGAAATCGGCGGTGAACTATTAATTAGATGGCAAATATCAACAGTAATTATCAAATGGATACTTGTACTTAACATAAATTCAAAATATAGCTAATTAAATTAGAAATTATCAAAGACCCCCTCAATTTAACACGAACAATGTTAAATTGGAAACGTTCATTTTCTTTTCAAGTTATTCATCAAATTATGATGATATTAATTTATCAAAATAAATTTTTTTATACAAATATAAAGCATCATCATATGGAATATTAATTTGATACTTTCAGCATTCAGCAATATGCATACAACTTATTATGCAATTTATCTTATAGAAATTAATATAATGTTAAAAATTATTTCATGTAGCCTTGAATGTTTATTACATAATAAATATTATAGATATGTTGTGATTAATGTTCTAAGAACACTCAATGTCATTATAGTTAATTTTTCTTTAATTATAACCTAACAGCAACATAATTCCCTCCAAATCAATGTGAGTGGGGTTTAAACACTGCATCCATTATTTTTTACATATAATATTTACTATAAGAAAACAGGTAATAGATGACGGAAAATAACTGTCATAAAAAAGGGTGCATGACAAACAGTTCATCCGTCATTTATATCACTGTCATTAATTTATGACAAAACATTTTTCCATTATGAATTTATGATGGCATTTCACAGTCATATATCCATCACATAATATTTCAATGTAAAAAAATAATTTTTTTTAAATTTTTGGTGGGAAGTTCAATTATCATTTGTTAACATATATCTACAATTTTGACGGGAAATTTTTTATGACAGATTTTATGATGGCTATTTCCCGTTATAGAGTTATATATTTTTTTAAAAAATTATATTATAATTTTAATTTATTAATTAATTCCTGTTTACATATTTAATTAATTGATAAAATGAATATGGGAACAAAAACTAAAAATAAATAATATTAATTAAAATCCATTTAATCCAACAAACTCAAAAGAGATAGACATAGCATCCAATATAATCTCGATGAATACATAATAAAACATCTTAAATTAAAAAAAATCCCAAATATAAAACAACACAGTTAAGTTATAACCCAGAAACCAAGCCAAGTTACCCAATAAAACTTCCAAAGATTAATGGAAATATTCCAATAGCAAGACAGCCAAGACTTTAAGCTTTAACTTCCAGCAGTAATACTCTCTTATAGTGGGAATACTCCAACAGCCACACTCCAACACTCCAATGCAGACACTCAGCAACACTCCAACCCATACCCAGCAACCCACCATTTTCCAATAGCACTCTAATTCCAACCACATATCCAGCAACATTCCAAACCAAACCAGCAAATAAATCTATACATAATCAATCAAAATACCCAATGTTATCAAATGCATAACATCTACACTACAATCCTTAACAACAACCATTATAAAATAAAAAAAATTAAAACAGAGCTATCATTAAAACTATAAATCTTGATTAAAGAATAAATCTCAATCACATTTTTTTAATTTTTTAATTTTTATTTTATTTAATTCAATTACATTTTATTAAAACCAAGTACAAGCCTCGTGAAACAAAAATCTGGAGGCCTAAAATTAAAGTCACTACATTATCGAGGCAATTCTTAAAATTTGTAAGTATCATTATCCATATTGGAACAGAGCTATCAAACGAGTTATGTTACCGCATAAAATGTGGTCCCAAGAAAAACAATTTTAGCGTGTCATGCCTAGTGCCTTAATATTGAAGAATATTTTCTCTTTTAATGTTGAAAAATATAAATCTTTCTTTATACTCTACCCGCCGGTCCCTTGCCCCAGTCCTTGTTACATGTCATGTGCGAAAAATTAAAACCAACATCCTTTTCTCAGTTAAAAAAAGGTTAAACAAATCTACATATCTCCTAAAGTTTTGAAGATCTCAACAACTATCTTAAACTTAACATTTCACTGAGTTTTGAACTACGCCAAAGCATCTACGCAACTTTGTTTACAAAGTTTTGTAAACGAGATTTGTATAATTTGGATTTGCAAGGGGGCAAAAAAAAAAGATGCTCAATTTGCAGATATACTTACCAAAAGTGGCTGACCTGAAAGTGGTCCAGCCATCCATAAAGTTCCGATTACCAGATATGATTGTAGCATCAATGCCATCTCCTAACATCATGAGGTTTTTCTTGTTCTTAGTTTCAACATTCTCTTTATACACACCCCTCTTAATGTAAATCTCGAATCTTTTCATACTATAATCCCCTGCTACCAACACGGTATCCATTATCTTAGTAAAGTTCCCTGTACCATCTGCAGCTACCACAATATCAGCTTGCACCCCATTTACTAGCAACAATTTTCAATCTTCACGCTTAAACCAATAAGGAAATTGGCCACTTGATTTTCCCCCTCTGCCACGACCTTTGCCACCACTGTTGCTGCTGCTAAACCCATTGGACCATTGGCTAGGGGAAGGATGCACCATTGTTAGAAGTTCTTGAACCAACGAAGAAATTTGGTTAAGGCTACTTGATACATTGATGTCTCCTGATTAATCAATGCAGCACTTAACCAACTTCTCAAGTCTGAACTTAGATCCCCACTGTCGTTAAGCTTTCCTGTTATGTTAAAAAAGAATGTGTATAAACTAGCAATTGGCAATTAAAACAGAGGTCCCCTGTATCTCAATGTGAACAAAACAAAATGCAAAAATTAATTAATGCAGTGAATGTGACTATTGGGAATGCAACAATATCTCATGCATTAAATGAGAATTACGGTCTGCAGTTTTACCAAGGGCTTACCAGGGGGATTTTGGGAAGCAGAGATGGACCAGCTGAGCTCATCAGCAGAGAAATCAAGGAGATCAAGACAGTCTGATATAGCATTGGTGAGGCGAAAATCACCAAACAAATTAGCAACTTTAGAAATAACAGGAACCACATGTTGAATGGCATCAACAGTGGTCTTCAAAGAGCTCATGAAAGAGGAGGCTGGCACTTTCAAGCACTCGGCTTGCGAATATTCCGAGCCAGCATTGCTGTTGCTGCTCAAAGAAACCGTACTGACCAAGAAAATAAAAATAAGAAGTTTGCAAAAATTCAGCATCTTTAAAGATGTATGACACTGTGAAGGGAAAGACAATGATTCAGCGAAGGGGAAAACTTGTGAATAATCACTTGCCAAAATAAAATAAAAATTAAAATGGAAGAAAATAAGAATTAAAGAACAAATATTTAAAATTGGTGGCTTATAGTGAAATTTGAAACTCCTGTAGAAAATTCAATTTCCATTAGGCAAACATGTGAATAATCCAGGAAAATTACATCATCCAAGGGTTTTGAAGAGACGAGTAATCAATTGAAATTATATCAATTCGAGGAGACAACAAATTGAGGAGTTGCAGATGTGAAATTGGGAAAGATGAAGTCATAAGGCGAAAAGAATAAGTTCTAAGAAAGAAAGAAAGAAATAAACCATAAGATTCATGTGTAAAATTAATATTCTTTAAGGAACTATCAAATATAATCGGTCCGCTTAAGAACACAAATAGATTTCCGACAAATGAAATTGAAGCAGGGAATACATATAAAACGATAGAACGAGAGATATCATTCAAAGTCTGGACAAACCTCTTGTCATTCTGATATTTGATGATGCTCTGTGAATACTACATTGTTATACTTGGCACGATAAAGAACCTAATTTCATTTTTTCTTTCCCCTGCAGTCGCCAATTGCTTTACATCCATTGCAACCATTTTGAATAGCAACCCACACCAGTGCTTTTTCGTGCCATCGGCGGCACAAGGAGAGAGCCTCCATTACGCTGCCATTGCCACTGCTGTCCGCTGATCTGTGCTGGAAACGGCCACCAGAAGCTTACACCTCTAGTCTACGACATCTGCATAACCAGCATGAAACACTCTTCGTTGCCACTGCACTGCTTCTTTTTTGGTCAAAACACGTCTCCAGCCCCTGTCGGAGCCTTGCGTACAACCAGCAGTGGCCACGAGCACTGCCACGCTTCCGCTGCATCAAGAAACGCAGCCAATTGCAGCATTTCTGCCATGGTGTCTGTGGATATGAGCATTTACTTAGGTCAATTGAGAGTGGCATTGAGGCGGTTAGGGTTTTAGGTGGCTTTATAAGAGGAGTTTGTTGAGAGAATAAGTGGGAGCCTCGACACTTAAAAAAATTTGAGGGTTTATTTTTATTTTTAATATTTATTTTTATTTTATAATAAATATTTTAAATTTATAAGTAAAACGGCATCATTCCAACTTATGTGAAAGGACGATGTTTCTTAATTCATATGATATTTTATTTCAAATAATATAAAAAGTTTTGGTCAAAAAAGTGCTAAAATCAAGTCAACATTAAAATTTTATCATGAATTCTTAATGTAATATATTCTATCACAAAGTTATCATATATCCTTAACATAATTTATTCACGAGTCCGTCGTGAATACTTGATAGATACAAAATCTATCACGACTTAGTCATGCTTTTATGACCTATGCAGAATCTGTCACAAAGTATCTACCATTTATTACCAATTTTTTTGTAGTGATTATAGTTAGTATAAATATTATGAAGAATAATATTACACTTTATATAATTTGTATTGTAAATAACGAGTCACTCATTGATAGATATTATAAAATTTGCACATAAACATTAAATAACAAAGTTAGCTAATACCTTGCACACAAAAAGTAACGATGCATGACACATAACTAATGATACAAATAATGAATTTGAACGACTAAGTTTGTTATCATTATGTTTTTAATAATTATCATTGCTCACAAATATACTCAATTTAAGTTAAACTCAATTATGATACATATTATTAATTATCATCGTCGCTCTTTTAAATGTTCTTTTACCTATTATATTCTCTAATGTCCCATTTTCAAATAAAAGAGAGTTCATTTCACTAAACTTAAGACTTTTAAAGCTTTCTAATTTTGTGTTATTGGAGAGAAGTATAGTCTTATGAATTTTCTTTATATATGTGCTTTGAGTTTATTATAATCTTGACAGATGCTAAGTTACATTAACTACATTGCATGTAACTTACAATTGATTCAAAAGTAGTTTTCCACAACCTTTTAATTGTTTGACAAGCAACAATTGATTCATTAAAAAAAATTAATTTTAGGTTGATATAAGTTATAGATGATGTGACATAGCAAGACCACTACAATCTTATGTGGCATGAAATATGTTTAATATAATTTTATTTTGGTGTTCAACTAAATTTTAATTTGAACAAATTTATAAAAGTCTTATTATTTAGTTAATTACATTAAAATAATTTTGAAGAATTAGGTTTCATTTAGCAAGTTAAAAAAAAACTACCTAAATGAAAATTCATTTAGCATATTTTATTTTTAACTTATTCCAATGTTGTCATTAAGGGATAATAGGAATAATAAAATTAGTGGTGAAGATCACAATCTTATCCACCTCTCACCAAAATGAATGTGGTTTGAAAATTGCCTGTTTGGATCTTTTGATCACTTCTTCTTATTTTCTATTTTATTATTTGACTTTTAAGGCAAATTTAGTGCAATTCATGATTTTACAAGTAATATCCTTATTTTCAATTGCAGTTTTTTTCAAGATCCTTAATCTTTTTTATTGGCTCTCAAAGAACTTGGGATTAAATAAGTTGGAATAGTGGACAAAGTTAGTGGAAATCGAGAAAACTTATAAACTAAGACACATAGAGTCCAAAAATATTTTCTTTTTCATTTTTCAAATTTACTTTAGCTATTAAGATAATTTTTGCTTTATGTCATGAAACAATAAAAAATATTTTGGAAATTTAAAAATTATGATAAAAAATATTTTGGAAATTTAAAAATAATCTAATAAGAAAATGTTACTCAATGCCAATTAAAAAATAATAATTTCAACTAATTATATGCATGTGCTTATGTATGTCAAGGAAATTTTTTGAATATATGTAATTAGGGCCTGCTTGGGGTTTTTAGGAGATTTAAAGGTAATTTTAAAAGTTAAAAGTTAATTTTGATGTTTGGTAAATTTTTTTAGAAATTACTTTTGACAAAATCACCTCATCTTATAACAAAGTTTGAAAAGCAGAGAAGAGGTAGCTTTTCAAAATCAGATTTTGAAAATCACTTTTATATAAGTATATTACTCCTTGAATAAGTTAAGTCTTAAAGGAGAAATTATTTGTTCCTTAAATAGAAATCCTTTCGAATAAGAAAACTACTAAAAAAGAAAAGCTTAAGAAATATCCTTATTGAAAATGGAGACATATCTCCTAACAATCTCCACCTTTGTGAGTTTTTCAATTAAATGAAAAAACGTGATCCACTGTGCATCTACACAACCATGTCATCTCCACCTTGTTTACTCCACCTTTACCGCACTCAAATATGACTTATGAGAATCACTTCACCATGGGTAAAACTTTGTCCTTTATCCAATAGCCATAAACCTTTACACCAAGAATCATCATACTCCACCTTATCTAGAGTATGCATATTCAGCAATGTCGATCACTTTTCCTAAATACCCACTCTAATGCTTGGCTTCCATGAAAGTACTCAGCCATCAACATAAAAATTCCACCACATACCTTCCATAAATGCCAAACCATGACTTGCGTGCAAATCCTGCGGACCCGCTAGCAAGAACACATTGTCTCCTGTGGCACGCCAAAAAGGATAAATTAGTTTCTTATGGATAAAATAGACACACCACTAGCTGACATTATCAATATCTCTATTTATTAATTTAGAGCCTTTTGCCGAACTTGCTCCATTCTGATAATCTTTTTTAAAGAATCTTGATTGTCTACACATCTCCAGAGTTTTCCACCAATGGGAACATGGTATACATACCCCTTACTTTTCTTGTGAAACGAAATTCAATCAATATATCCTTAACTAGAACTTGCCACAAGCTAAAATTGTTCTTCCATTAAACTTTTCTATTCTTACCTTCACAGGTTTTGAAAACCTCGTTGCTAACATCTTTGCTCTGTGTTGCAATCTTAGCTCTGATAGCACTTTTTAGGGAACTTTGATCTCCCTCATGACCTTGCAAGAAAAAATATCAAACAAATAATAAAAAAAATACAAGATTTTACGCCAATGACAACAAGAGAAAAATTTATTACATGAAAAATTATTGCAATCACTCTAGTACTTTTCCTCACACCCAAAATCTTAATAACACTCAATCTTTCAATAGACCTTCTATTTCTATGACATTAGAAACAGTCTACTTGTAAAAAAAATTGATTGTTTTACTATACAAGTAAGTGAACTTAACCAACCTTATATATATAGATTATTTTTTATAGAAGAAGTATTTCTTTTCTTATACAAATTGTCTTTTTCATTGAATAAGTTAAGTCTTAGAGAAGAAATTATTTATTCTTTAAATAAGAATCCTTCAAAATAAAAAATTATTAAATAAAAAAAAAGTAGAAAATATCTTTACTGAAAAAAGAAATATATATCCTAATAATAAATTTATATATTGTTACATGAATAATTTAAAGTTATTGTTCTTTTCAAATATTTAAAATATTCTCCTATAGCCATATGTTACATGAATAATGTTCCCCACATATTAAAGCACACAAATACGATGAAGTTAATCTATTGATTGAAGGGATCCGGTCCATGAAAGATTTGTGGTGTCATTTAAAAAGAGAAATGTAAAATAATAAAATTGCAGGCGGCCGGCTATTATTACCTATTTGTGCGCCAATAGAAACATGGTAGGTTGACTTTTCTTTCCGAGATACCTTACAAGTCGCTTTCACGTGCTAATGATGACATTAAGAGGCATGTATACTCTCAACTTGTACGTTATAGTTCTCAAAACACAATTCCATCCGTACTTCTTAGTTAAGTGAGGGGCAGCCCATTCTCTTTTAATAAATCTCCTCTAATCTACATTAGAGCCCATCGGAATCAAAATTATTTTGTAATTAATACCTTTTCTTGGAGTGAAAAAATAATCAATTTATTTTTTTTGTTTAATCACGAGGTATTTTGAGTAGTCTTTTTACGATGTCAGGAGAGCACCTTTAAACCCGTCTGTGGCCTGGTAACAAAATAACTAAATTATTATTTTTTTCTTAACCACGAGGTATTTTAGGTAGGGTCCCCAACTGTGGGAGACACCTTTAAACCCGTACCACAACCCAGACTAGAAGTCCTCGCTCGAACCGAGAGGCACGGGTTCTCCCAATAAAGAACACCGAGAGGCATGAGTTCTCCCAATAAAAGTGACTTTCTTGCGACTCGAACTGGGAACAAACCCATTCAAACCACTTAAAGGGACTCCATTGCCAATTTAACCAATACTTTGTTGGTACAAAATAACCAAATTATTCAATA
The DNA here is from genome assembly GCA_030444775.1 of Atalantia buxifolia. Lineage (NCBI taxonomy): Eukaryota > Viridiplantae > Streptophyta > Magnoliopsida > Sapindales > Rutaceae > Atalantia > Atalantia buxifolia. The sequence continues at coordinate 31,220,946 of CM059835.1, forward strand.
ACCTCTCTTTTAGAATGAGAAATTACTTTTAGGTAGATGGTTTTCTTAAAAATAAATATTCAAACAAAAGAATAATATTAATGATATATCCGTGTTTTATATATTATTTAATTTAATACGAGAAAGAAAGATGACTAAGGACAAAGTATTATGGTCAAAAGATGAAAAAAAAAAGTTAATTATTGCATTCAAATATTAAACATTTGTTTTTCGAAATGCATGTATTAATCATTACATGATAAAATTGTATTTATGACATCTAAATATGAACTTTTCTTGTTGAAAATTGAAATCATATAATAAGACTATAAAACAAAAAAATAATCCACCTATTGATACGTTCATTTAATGTAAAGTTAATATAACGAAACGTATTGGGAACATACTTTGTTAAAATAGTTCAGCTTACAAGAGCTGCCACGATAAATGCGCCCGTCCGCTTTCTCGGCCCTCATACCAAGTGTCCCCAGTTCACAAACCCAGTTTGCAAAATTTTCTCACCGGATTCCTGGCCCGCAATATTTCCCTTTCCGATTTGAAAAAAAAAATCATAAATCATTATAACCATGAGTGAGCAAGGGGAATCAGCTGGGAAACAACAGATGGTAGTAGGCAAATCAAGATTCAGATACAACTCACCACTCGTGCAGGTTTGCTTGATTGGGCTTGTTTGTTTTTGTTGTCCTGGAATGTTCAACGCTCTTTCGGGAATGGGCGGTGGTGGCCAAGTTGACACCACTGCCGCCAACAACGCTAACACAGCCCTCTACACAACTTTCACAATCTTTGGCATTCTTGGTGGTGGCATTTACAATATTTTGGGACCTCAAATCACCCTCATTTCGGCTTGTAGCACTTACGTCCTTTACGCCGGTTCATTTCTCTACTACAATCACCACAAGCATCAGGCCTTTGCAATTGCCGCTGGAGCCATACTTGGTATTGGTGCTGGCCTCCTTTGGGCTGCAGAGGGAGCCATTATGACTTCCTATCCTCCTCCTAATCGCAAAGGTACTTATATTTCCATCTTTTGGAGTATTTTTAACATGGGTGGTGTTATTGGGGGTCTCATTCCATTCATTCTCAATTACAATAGAAACGAGGCTGCTTCAGTTAATGATGGGACTTATATTGGGTTTATGTGCTTTATGTCTGCTGGTGCTCTCCTGTCTTTGGCTATTTTGCCACCCGGTCGTGTGATTCGTGATGATGGTACTCATTGTACTAATATCAAGTACTCCAATGTCTCTACCGAGATCACCCAAGTTCTCAAGTTGTTCTCAGATTGGAAGATGCTTTTGATTTTCCCTGCTTCTTGGGCTAGTAACTTCTTTTACAGTTACCAGTTTAACAATGTTAACGGCCTTCAATTTAATCTCAGGACTAGAGGATTGAACAATATTTTTTACTGGGGTGCCCAGATGTTGGGTTCAGTTGGGATTGGCTACATATTTGATTTCAGTTTCCCAACTAGAAGAAAAAGAGGCTTTGTTGGAATTGTTGTTGTTGCTCTGTTAGGTTCTGCTATTTGGGCGGGTGGACACGCCAACCAGCTCAACTACTCGCATGATAAACCCCCAGCCAAGCTGGATTTCAAGAACTCCGGTTCTGATTTTGCTGGCCCATTTGTCTTGTATTTTTGCTATGGGTTACTCGATGCTATGTTTCAGAGTATGGTTTACTGGGTTATTGGAGCCTTAGCTGATGATTCTGAGACCCTCAGCAGGTAATCGGCTAAAGCACTAGCATAGCGTAACAATTGTTGGTTTCATCTAACTGATAATCTATTGCAGGTATAGTGGATTCTACAAGGGGGTGCAAAGTGCAGGGGCTGCAGTGGCTTGGCAAGTTGATACACACAAAGTTCCATTGCTATCTCAGCTGGTTGTTAATTGGTCCCTGACCACAATTAGTTATCCATTGCTTGTAATTCTTGTCTTTTTGGCGGTAAAAGATGAAAAGAGTCCTGAAGAATCTACTAATTCCAACGAGGTTGCTCTTCCACCCGCTGATGATGGAGCTGCTGGTGGCCTTACAAAGTTAAGTTAATCAGTGTAATCTCCATTATGTGTTGCTCTGTAACTTTCATGGAAAACGAAATCGAAGACGAAATGCATGTTGCTGTATGGTTCTTATGTTGTTTACCTTCACTGATGCGAGCACCTTCATTTTTTCATGTGGACACGTTATTAAACCATATAGTTAATAGAGCTAGTGCAGACATGGTATTAAACCATATGGCTTTATAGTGACTTAAACACTGATTTTATTAAATTATATGACTTAATAGCGTTTTGCATAAAAAAAATGAGGGACCACATCAGAAAATTCGACCCAATTATATCTGTTTTTTGAATTCCATAGCATCCCATTTGTAGCGAGACTATTTAGTTCCAATAAATGCTTTTCATTTCATTTAGGTCATGTTTGATATTAAGGTTGAGCATCTGCAACTTTTAAGTTACAGTATTATAATAGTCGGTCAACAATAACTACTGTGACTTGGAAGCTAAGATAATTGATTCATCATTTGTATAATGAAAAATCTATAATATTTTTATTATTTTTTAAAATTTATTATTTAAAAGTTATATTTATTATGTATTCTTAATATGGTGGCAGATCATCTCTTTTACCTCAATTTTGATACAATTCTAGAACCACTACCATTAAATTAATCATTTTTAGATAAATAACTAATGAGTGTGGAAGTATTACCATGATGTGCTGATATAGTTAATTATCTTGTCGCATGGCAACTTTCAGAGCATTGGACTAAGCAAAAAATAATTCAAAACTCTTTTGGTAGAGTACTTCATCACACATAAAATGGCTACCCCATACCATTCACAAACCAATGGTTAAGTTAAGATCTCCAATCGAGAAATAAAGCACATATTAGAAAAGACGGTGAGACCAAATAGAAAAAATTGGTCATTAAGACTTGATGATGCATTATGGAATATCGAACGACTTTCAGAATGTCTTCCTATAGGCTAATGTATAGAAAAGCGAGTCACTTGCAGGTGGAACTCAAGCATTGTGCCATACTGGGCCATCAAAAAATTAAACTTTGACATGCAATAGGCTGGTTCAGAAAGGAGATTACAACTAGCATAACTTGAAGAAATTCGTAATGATGCATATGAAAATGACAAAAATTACAAGCAGCGGATGAAAGTATTTCAAAGCAAACATATTATGAAGAAATCTTTTACAATAGGTCAGAAAGTACTCTTATTCAATTCTCGTCTGTATTTATTCCTAGGTAAATAAAGCCCTCGATGGTCTAGTCCATTTATTGTTCATACTATTCTTCCTTATGGGGCAATTGCAATTAAGGATCCAAATAATGATGTCACTTTTTAAGTTAATGGTCAAATATTAAAACCATATCTAGTGTACCAACCACATGAAAAAGACACCGAAATAAATTTGAGGGGCTGTTGTTAATTTTATTTCAATTGATATAGTGTCAATGTGCAAGTGTACACAAGTAATAAAATGATGAATATTCAAGATCGTCTACATAGGGATTGATGCTATCAGGTTTGCTACAACAATTCCAACAATGCAATAAATGTTCTAAATTAAATCAATACAACTAAGGCTACCAAATAACTTAATAAAATCTAAATAATTAAAAAAAATGAATAGAATTTGTATGTTAAACACGAAGGTTAAATTAATAGGTATGGAGTAGTTGAGTGATTAAACTCCCTTAATGGTGTTGACCGTTTATTCATGTTAAGTTTAGTTCTTTGCTGCAAGATTCTGCTCAAAGACCTTTCTGACCGAAAAACTAGCTTTATCCTTAGCGGTAACATGTTGGAGAAATTAGAAAGAAAATGTTTGGATTTTTTTTGTTTAGTTTTTTTTTTTTACTTCCAAACCAAGAAGATGCGTTTCTAGAGTCACTACACTCCATATTTAGCCATCTTTGACTCAAAAAGTTAGCCACGGTTAATCTCTACAACAAAAAATCAGTAAAAACTTAACCAAGTTTGAGACATTCCACAAGTGTCAACTACTCTCTCCCCCCAACCAGAACGAAACATTGTCCTCAATGTTTTAAAAGAAAGAAGTAGAGTTTAGAAGACATCGCTTGGGTGTTGTAATATAGAAGAAAATATTTACAAATGGAGAGTTAAATCTAATTTGTACTTCTTACTGCGACTATTGTTACCATCATTATTTGGACGCTCCAACACAAAGGTCCTAGGGTCTGGCTCTGGTTTATAAGTTTGTAACAGATCAAGTAGCTCATTAGCAGTGTGAACACAAATAAAAACTTTTTTCGTTGTGGAAGGAATGAAATAATTTTTTATTGACATCTCAAATAGTGGGCTTTGAGATAAGTGGTGAGTGGACAGGGCGGATTCCAACTAGAGGGAAAACAAATCTTTAGTTCAAAGTTCAATACTACTAATTAGTATTATTAGCTAGAAAGCAAATCCCCCTTACCAACCTCTATAAAAAAAAGCCCTTTCTCCTTTGACTGGGAAGCTGGTGTAAAGAAAAGAGGTGGTGGGGGCGGCATAAGACCGCACGGGTCCTGCTCCCCATTTCTTTTTTCTTTTTAAATTTTCCTTCTCGGCTCTGCTCTCTTAACGTAATCTTGTGGAGTGGGATTATAGTCTAGCTTTTCAAGCCCTACTGAGTAAAGGGGGATCGTGCCTTGGCAGAATTACATGCGCAAGCTTTCCTTGTAAGCTATTCCATAGACTCAGCTTTACTCAAATAGGGGTTGAAATTTTACCTTCGCCAGCATTTTGCACCCGGGTGAGCTCGTCTTCATTCTTTTGGGTAGCCTCATTGAAATGTGGCAGGTGCATGACATCCTCTTATATGTAAAAGTGCCAAAAGGGCAAGTGAAAGTGGTTTCTCCTGATCTTTTGGTGTAATGAGCATTTGATTATATCCTGAGTAGCCATTTAGAAAGTAATAAAATTGATGACCTGCTAATCTATCAAGCACTTGATCGATAAATGGTAAAGGAAAATAGTCTTTACGTGTGACAGAATTCAACTTTCTATAATCAATGCATACGCGTAACCCTGTAGTCACTTTAGTGGGTATCAATTCATTATCAGCATTGGTAACTACTATAACTCCTGACTTTTTAGGGACAACTTGTACAGGACTAACCCATGAACTATCAGAAATGGGGTAAATAATACCTGCGTCTAATAGTTTAAGGACTTAAGTTCTAACAACTTATTTCATGTTAAGGTTCAATCGACGTTGCATTTCCCTATTAGATTTAGCATTTCATTAATGTGAATGTAATGCATGCAGTCTACTGAATTTATACCTTTTATGTTAGCTATGGTCCATCCTAATACTCCTTTGTGCTCTTTTAAAACTTCCAACAACTTACCTTTTTGTTCGTCATTTAGGGATGATGAAATGATTATCGGCAGAGTATTTTCTTGTCTTCAGAATACATATTTCAACGTGTTGAGTAATGGTTTAAGCTCGAGTTTTGGTGGTGAATTTGATGATGGGCTGAGTTTCTTCTCTGATGGTGCTAATTGCTCAACTTTTGACTTCCATTTATTAGTATAACACTCTACTTAAACATTCACTTTAAAGATGTTTAAAACACTGTACTTTTATAAATACGGATTAAAAATTTCACATCAAACAAAACTTTCTTACAAAAACTAAGAGTCATACAAAAACTTGTTAATAGAAAAGCTTTATTATTACATAAAACTAAGACCTTTATTTTATCGAAACAAAGTTGAGTCCATCATAAAATCCCAAGGTTTGTTATGTCGATATGCACTCCGTCTTGATTAGGACTTGGTGCCAGCTTGCCCTACTCATCATTACCTGCAATGTAAGGATTTTATGAGCCAACACCAGTAAGATAACACTTTAATGCATGTATAAATTATTATGTATATGAATGACCATATTAAGCTTTTAAAAGAAACTTAAAACAACTTCATTAGGGCCCTAGGATGTTGCTCTATAAGGCTAACACTTTTACTATTTAAACAATATGCCCTTGGGCTTCATTAGTTAATCTTTTGGACGTTATGTATCGCCGTCCCCAAAATATTTCTTTTTACTTAGCTTTGGGCGTTACGTATTGCCGTCCCTAAAGGATTTCTTTTTACTTAGCTTTGAGGGCTTGCCCTCCTTAGAAACTTTGCCACCTGGTAGTACAATCACACCTATTTTCATAAATTCATTATCTGAAACATCTTCTTAATAATGTAACCCATGATATGCATGTATCCAATGCAACTTATGTTATACCATTTGAAACTCCTAGATGCATAACAGAATCAATATGCAACACTATTTAAGAACAAGATTCTTTGATATAGGCGGCATAGCCAACCATAACATAATTAAGTATAAGTATCACTTATTAGGCGGCATGGCCGACCATAACATAACTAAATATCATAGATTAGGCGACAGAGCCGACCATAATATAATTAAGCATCATAGATTAGACGGCAGAGCCGACCATAACGTAACTAAACATCATAAATTAGGTGACAAAGCCGACCATAACGTAATTAAGCATCATAGATTAGGCAGCAGAGTCGACCATAACGTAACTAAGCATCATAGATTAGGCGGCAGAGCCGACCATATAAGAATTTAGATTATAACTAATTACATTATTATAATAGTCATCACAACATAAATGAATGGTTAAAAACTGAAGTTAAGTATAAAAAGAATTTTGTCCTTACATTGTAGTTGAAGTGTTACTTACCTCTTGACCTTGACTTCTCTAGACCTTTCTAAATTGAGGATTTCTCTACTCTTATTGTTATGAGTTTAGAATAGAAAAGAATGAACTTTCTAGGTTGCATTCAAAATGAGAGGTGGTGGGGGGTATTTATAGGATTTCTTGAGGCTAATGGATGGCTAGGATTTTGCCACCAATAATCTTGATCAATGGTTGAGATTAACCTCATAAATACCTTACTAAATTCTAGAATTCTTATCTTTCTCTACAACTTTCTCTTACATCATCACTTATGTCATTGCTTATGTCATCATTACTTATGTCGTTAATTATGTCACCTTATTAAATATCTAAGTAAAGATGAGATTATCTTTCATAAATATCTTACTAAATTCTAGAATTCTTAATGATCTCTACAAACTTCTCTTACATCATCATTTATGTCATTGCTTATGTCATCTTATTAAATATCTAAGTAAAGATGAGATTATCTTTCATAAATATCTTACTAAATTCTAGAATTCTTATATTTCTTTACAACTTTCTCTTATATCATCACTTATGTGATCATTTCTTATGTCATTGTTTATGTTATTATTACACTACAAAAAAAGCACTATTGGCTACAAATTCTATTGCAACAAAACTTACTTCATTGTTAAAATTCATATCTTGCAACAAAAATTAGTCTTTATCGCTATAGTTAAACAGATTTGGTTCTTCTTAATGATGTGGAATAGGCGAGAAAATTAGATTATATGGTAACAAAATATTTTCTTGCCCTATGCTATGTTTGGCGACAAAAGTGCTCTTGTTGCCTAACAAGCTTAATGAAAGCAAAATCTGTTTCGTTGCTCAAGTTTTTCCACAACAAACACTTGAATCAGTTGCAACAAATGAAATATTGCAAAAAGTTATGATTAGCGAAAAAATTTGTTTCATGCTCTCAGAGTTTTTTGTGACGAGATCAATTTTGTTGCGCAAAGGTTAACAAAAATATTAAATTTTCCAATATTGACAATAGCAAATTGTTGTACTAAGTTCCATATGATGTTCAATAACTATTATGTGGCACCATTATATCCTCACGTTTCACTATAATTACTATAGTATTTCTTTTCTGGCAACCATATTCCTCTTTTGACACATCTTGATAAATTGTTAAATTGTTTTAATTATGATTCCAAATTTTTACTTTTTAGCTAATAAGGTTTATAATAATATTTTATACAAAATTTAAAATGATGACGTTAAATCTAAGAAAAACGATGATTTACTTGTTTAAAAAAGATATCAATGTATAATAATGCATAAAAATTACGATTAGTAATAATATTGATCATAATGATGAATTGAAGTATGAATAATGATCATAGTAGTGTTGATGATAATGATTCCAATATAAACATATATATAAACTAAATAATACTAGAGATCTCAATATTTATTTGAATCTAATTGCAACTCGACTACGTGTACTTTATTAGATGATAAATTCAATTGCTAGTAAAATTGTTATTAATTATACCGTTCAATAAGTGAATACGACATTAATAGAGATACAAATTGAGATTTAAAATATTGAGATCGCTAACTTTATTCAAAATTTCCCTCTTAAAATAAATAATTATTATAATCTCTATTGAATTCAATAGGCATAAAGTTGAAGGAATATGACAATTAGCCCCTTAGATACATCGTAACAACACATCTTTTTCATTGTAGTATCATTCATTACAAGCAAGAGGAAATTAAATGAATGAAGAATCATTACTAATTACATCAATTTTATTAGACGACTAAATAAATTACTTAGTAGGGTGTGTGTGTATTAGCAAGTTGGTAAATTGGATTAATTTAATTTTTCTAGTATGTATAATTTATTAGTGGATCAAAAAGATCTTCAATAAATTATTATTGGAAAATACTGAAACTAATATAAAAAAAATCAATTAACAAGTTGAAAGTGTATTATTGAATATTGATTGAACACAACACTTAACTAGCTACATATGAAGGTTGGGGAGACTTCTATAAATTAAAAAATTACAAAAATAACATGTAGGCTAAAATTAATAAATAAAAATATAAAGATAATATAAAAGCCAACATGACTTCGTGGGAGGCTTTTTGTTTCCGCGCGTCAATAGAAATAAAGTTTCCATCTCCAATTTTTTCTTAATTAAAATATTGCTTCTAGAATATTTGCACTTTACTCTCGCATCTTTCTTTTGCCCTGCATCTAGAATATTTCTACTTTACTCTCGCTTCTTTCTTTTGCCCAGCCATGAAGTTATTCTCTCTGCCCAAGCTTTAAGCCACTGAAGAGTTGTACTTGGAAGGCACCACTCAAGACAACGATTTCTTCAAGAAAATTTAGTATTATTTTATATATTGGCTTGCTGAGTTTGATTTTGTTTAGTGGGTTTTACTTTAATTATTTATTAAGTGGGTCTTTGTTTTGATTTTTAATTTGTTAAATTAAAGTTAATGGATTATTTTGATGTCTATTTGCTGTTAATTCATCTAAAGAATTATTATATACTGCAATAATAAAATAATACTTGAGGGTTATATTCTTTCTCAACCTTCTTTCAATATTTTTTTGAAATTTTAACTCTATTTCACAGGTGAGTATATTTTTTGGGAGTTCCAACTTTGCTGAGAATAAAAACTTGAAGAAAGAATTGAATTTTAATTATTACCTTCAGCTTTCAGGTACAATTCATTTTTTTAAAGATTTGTCTACATTATTGTGTAAAATTCTTTTATTTTTGTTTTGTTTTTGTTCCCTACATATATTAATTTATAGTATCTAGCAGTGAACAATGGATAGGAATTGGATGTATTTGCGAAATAAATTATGTAAAGAATACTTAGATGGTATCAAGTCTTTTATGAAGGCCGCTGAGCAATGTGCAAATGAGAATAATCTTGTTCATTGTCCATGTAAAGAATGTTAAAATGCATTCTCCAAGCCATTGCATATTGTCAAAGCCCCCTTAAAAAGATATGGCATTGCGGCAAGCTATACAAAATGGGTTTTTCATGGTGAAGAACCTGAGTTTGTGGACAATAGTCAAATAAATGTAGGATTTATGCCGAGTAATAGGAGTGCCTTTACATTTGAAAATGAAGAGGATGATGATGAAATGTATAATTTAATTCATGATATGTGGGAGCCAATGTCAATTGATGCATTCACTTCGGAGACAAATATTGAAGAGAATGTTGACATGATTCACGATGATAATAGAGAATTTAGAATGTGTGCAGGATTGTTGGAAAAGTGTGCTTTATTTTGGAGAGAATATGAGGTATTAGAGAAGTGTCCACACTGTGGTGAACTGAGGTATAAGTTTGAAGGCAGTAAAAAGAAAGTACCACAGAAAGTGTTACGTTATTTCCCTTTAAAACTAAGATTACAAAGATTATCTATATTTAGGCATACAACACGAGATATAAGGTGGCATCAAGAGAAGAGAGTTGCTGAGGAAGGTATTTTAAGACATCCCGCTGATGGGGAAGCATGGAAAGAATTTGATAGGTTATATCCTTGGTTCGCACAATAGCCTCGTAATGTCAGGATGGGTATTGCAACAGATGGCTTCAATCCTTTTGGTAACATGCATAATTCTTATAGTATGTGGCCAATCATACTTGTGTCATATAATTTACCACCATGGAAATGCATGAAAGATCCATTCATGATGATGTCGCTACTCATCCCAGGACCAAAAGCACCAGGCAGAGATATTGATGTTTACATAAGGCCATTAATAGATGAATTAAAAGAGTTGTGGAATCATGGTGTTTACATATTATACTCTCTTGTTTAGTTTTAGTTAGTTCTTTTTCAAAAATGCGAATTAATGGTTAAAATTTTGATAAGTGCATGTAAGATATTGTGAAGAATACAAGTGGTTGTTATTAATTGAATATGAAAATTTTATTCAAATATCTTTCATGTTATAATTTCTTTGACAAAATTATAGTTATCTTGATTCATTTTTATGTTCATTATTAATAAACTCTAATGTATACTTTTAATAATTACTACTAGATGGCTCCTGAACATAGAGTTACCAAACGTGTAAGAGTAGAAACTGTTGTCGCATCTACAATTCTCCAATCTCAACCTGTTATACCTAACCAAGAGTTTGTGTAAGCTGCTGTTACAACTCTAGAATTTGGTATTTAAAGAGTTTAATTGGTAGGATTTTTTTTTAATATAGCATACAATATTTTGTTTCTTATACTAATACATGCTTTATATATATATATATAATAGATATTCAGCCAATAAAGAAAAGAACGTGTGGCCCCTCACGTGGGAAAAAAATAGATGACATTGTGCAATTATCTGGAAAGATAAAACTACATATCTCTCCTAAGACTAATAGGCCAGTAGGTCATAAGTACTCTTCCATATTGTCAAGTGAGCGTGGATATTTGGTTAAAAGGTTTGCACCTCTTCAACATGAGAAATGGAGCAAGATTCCAAAATCAGAGAAGAAAGTTTTGTTTGATCGACTATTAGTAAGTACTTATGGTTCTTAATATTCGTCATCTGTCATTTTTTTAAAATTATAAACTGAGATACCTTTTTTTCCTTTTCTAAATTCATTCAAAGTTTGAGATTGATTTGTACTTACCACATGTTCTTCGATGTGTGAATAACATTATGGGTGGGAGATATCGTGATATGAGACATTGGATGTATGATCATTACTTGGATTATCCATCCTTTGAAGAGGCACTTAAGCATCCATATCCAGGCATATGTCCAGATGATTGATATTGGCTTTGTCATAACATTTACAATTCCACAAGTTTCCAGGTCCAATGATATTTATATTATGAACTTTAAATTATCCAACTAGTTGTCAATATGCTTGTATATGTATTTTATTTTCTACTGTTATTTTTTTTTATGTAGACTCAATCTACCAAAAACAAAGCTAATCGTGCTAAGCTCCCATATGTCCATTGTAGGGGATCAAGACCTTTTGTTAATTATCTTGAGGATGACATGGTTGATGGTGAAATAGAATTATTTCGCGTCACTCATTTTAGCAAGACAAAAGGTTGGGTGAATGAGGTGGCGCACTCAAACCATGTAAGATGCTTTGTTGGAAATAAAATTTTTAATTTTATTATGTCTTATCACCTACATAATGTTGATGAAAGCTTACTCATTGAGTTTTTTTTCTTAATTTTTCTTTCATGCTCTAATTAACTTTATTATTTGAAATATCAAATGATAAGATTTATACGTATAACAGCAAGTTTCTTTTATTTTTTTAATTTATGCCTTAATACAAATTACTTCCATGACCAATGGATTAAATTTCAACTGTTTAATTAATAAAATTCTTTTTTTCTTCCTTCATTTACTAATGAAACTTTATGTATAGGACCAAATGGTAGAGATACAACAACAACAACAAACTGATCCTGAAGAAGCAAAACTACTAACTCAAAGGGAAATATGTATTGGACCACGCTCATCTTCAATCCATGGTGTTGATACTTCTGAGGTTGACAGATTGCATGGTATTATATCTTCACAACAAAGTAGATTGGATTCACAAGATGTTGAGCTTCAAGAGCAAAAAAAGACTATTGATCAATTGGAGTCCAGATTGTCCCAATTTGAGGGTATGATGCAACAATTTTTTTCTTCTCAAGGAACAACTTTTCGCTTTACAGATTCAGCTACTCAATGATTACTCATTTCAATGACGTCCTTAGAGTATCTTGAACTTGTTAGTATTTTCAATTGGTCATCACTTGATCTTTTTGTTTACTGCTGGTGTATGTCATATCTTTAAGTATTTGGAGTTTGGAGTAGCTGTTATTAGAGATCGTTTAAAATTTTTGCTCATTAGATTTTTGGGACAGATGACAATTCACTTTTGTATTTGACTATCATATGTGATTCTGAAAGTCAGTTTTGTATATATATATAGCTTGGATACTGAAGGAGCCTTTAACTTTTAAATTAGTTCAATGACATTAATGATTTTTTTGTTAGATTTCTCAACATATATTTTTAATTTATTATTGTCATGGTGGGGAAAAAAATTGGCATCTTTCCCAACGAACTTGGTTTGTTTCCTTTTATACCATGATATTATTAAAAAAAATTGTAGTATTTTTTAACGACAAAATTGATTTGTTTCTAAAAATATTTAAACATTTATTTTAAATTTGTAAAATGTTCAACATAAAGAAACAAAGTAGTTTTCTTGCCTAAAATGATCTTAGCCAACAAACGCCTTTGTTGGTCCGCATTTTTTTATGAAATGTACTTTATTTCTTAGCAACAAATTAGCTTTGTAGTAAATAACTATATAGAAACAAAATAATTTTGCTGTATAAAATTGTTTAGCGTAACAAAAAAGTTTGTTGCCAAATAATTTTCTAAACAAGTTGGAGACTCCTTCACAACGAAATTTTTTTTTTTGGTTGCGAAAGGAAGTTTGGGGCGAGAAATGTTTTGATATGTTGTTAAACATAGAGGGCGACAGTGCTAGACTGACGATTTTGCCGACAAGCTTGTTTTGTAGCAATAACCTATGGCAACAAAATTGGCACTTTAGGCAACAAAATCTTTTTGTTGCAGAAAGTCATTTCTGTTATGGTGTTACTTAGAATTAAATATTTTATACTATTATTATTTTAATACTTAAGTGAGCTTATTAGCTTAAAATAAATTCTATAATATTTAAGTGAGAAAATTGTACCTCACAATTAGTGTCCATAGATGGTGCTGAGTCAAGTAGGGCGTTGACCTCATCGAGTGATATGTCAATATTAAAATCCAAACAAAAGTGAGTTAAACATGTTTATAAAGGGTCATCACTAAGGTTTGAAAGAAAAGTGTTATCAATTAATGCTTCTATTAAATCCACATCAACAATTCCATCATTTACATTGTGAGGTTGTTTGGCAATGTTGAATATGTTTAGCTCCATAGTCATATTGCCAAAGGACAACTGCATATTTCCAGTCCTACATTGAATGTGAGCATCGGTAGTTGCTGAGAAAGGTCGGCGTAGGATAATGGGGATGTGCTTCCTTGAATCCAGGATTGGTTGAGTGTCAATTACAATGAAATCAACAGAAAAATAAAAATTATCTACCTAGATGAGTACGTCCTCCACAATACCACGAGGCATTTTCATGGACCGATTTGCAAGTTGTAACACCACTGGAGTTGGGTATAATTCTTCAAATCCAAGTTTCATAAATACTGAGTAAGGCAACAGATTTACACTAGCTCCTAAGTTCAACAAAACATTTTCAATTGTATGGTTCCCTATACTACATGAGACAGTAGGGGAGCCTAGGTCTTTGTATTTTAAAGGTATTTTGTGTTGGAGTATAAAGCTAATGTTTTCTTTTAAAAAGGTCTTTTTTTGAACGTGAATGTTTCTCTTTTTAGTACAAAGGTCTTTAAGAAACTTGGCATAAGATGATACTTGTTTTATAGCATCAAGCAAAGGGATGTTAACGCTTACCTATTTGAAGATTTTAAAAATCTCACCTGTGGATTTTCCCTTCGTTCATTTAGCTAACCTTTAAGGAAATAGAGCTTTAGGAACGTATTCTCGTGAGTTGGTCTCTTTTTTCTCCTCTGATGATGAATCCTCAACATTTACTGGTACAATATGAGTTATTTTTGTCACCAGCATCTCCACTTTATTGTCGACTTTTTTACCTTTTCACAAGGTCATGACGGCTTTGACCTCTCCATTCTGCTGAGGTGAACTGGTACTTGTTTCATGCACTCCTTTAGGATTAGGGACAGGTTGACTTGGGAATTTGGTTTTCTTAACAGTCATTGCCAAAGTTTGAACTGAAGAAGCAAGTTGTCCCACCATCTTCTCGAGGTTTGAAACTGATTGGGCTTGTAAGTTGAAGCCTGCTTTTATCTTATTTTATAGTTCATCAATGGTGCGGTTCTGTTGCTCGATCGTGGAGTAAGTAAGATTCTTAAAATTCTGGAATGCATCATCCCATGGTTTGAGAGTAGTTCTGGTTCTGATTGTATAGTCTAAATGATGACTGAAGGCTTGAGAAACTTGAGAAATTAGTTGCAGTGGTGGAGCTGGAACTGTTGGTCCATTCTGTTAGAATCCTTGAGACTATGAAAAATTAAGATGGTCTCCCATGGTCTGGGCTTGTGAGTTGAAACCTGCTTTTATCTCATTTTGTAGTTCATCAGTGGTGCGGTTTTGTTGCTCGATCGTGGAGTAAGTAAGATTCTTAAAATTCTGGAATGCATCCTCTCATGGTCTGGGTTGAGAGTAGTTTTGGTTCTCATTGTATGGTCTAAATGATGACCGAAGGCTTGAGAAACTTGAGAAATTAGTTGCATTGGTGGAGCTGGAACTGCTGGTCCCTTATATTAGAATCCTTGAGACCATGAAAAATTGAGATGGTCTCTCCATCCAGGATTATATGTGTTGGAGTAAGGGTTGTAATTTGATGGATTTCTCATTACACCTATGACATTGGCTTGATCTGAGTATAAGTCATGGTCATGTGGTCCTGTTGATTTAGCAGTCGTTAACGATGCTATTTGTAGGGAAAAACCTTTAATTATTGCTTTGATTTCTTTAATTTCCAAACTTGACTCACCAATGTGAACCTCATTCACTCTTTTAATTCTTTTAATATTCCTGAGTGATCGACTCTGTTGTTGGGAATTATCCGCTTATCGCTAGAAGAAATCCTAAATCTCTTATGCACTTTTTGACATTAGCTCTCCTTGCCATTAGCCATTCGTGCACATGCGGCAATAATCCTTCCAAAAACGTATTGGCCTTGGTGCCATTTCTCGTAACCATGTTGTGGACACTTCAAGAGTAGCCCATTGAATTGCTCCCATACTTCGAAAAATTGATCACCTTCTCTTTGGGTAAACTATGAGATTTCTCTACAAATAGCATTGGTTTTATGCACTGGGAAGTATTTATTCAAAAATTTTGTTACTATTTGTTCCCATGATGTAATGCTATTAGCAGGTAATGTATTAAACCATAAACGAGTTATATCATTTAAAGAAAATGGGAATAATCTAAGTTTAATGTTATTATATGAAAAGTTCTCATATTTAAAAGTTTGATAGGCAGCATGAAAATCATTCAGATGATTATATTGATCTTTATTTTCTAGGCCATAGAATATTAGGAGACAATTTAGCACACTGGGTTTTAATTCAAAACTCATAACAGCTACATTTAGGTATCTTATGTATGATGTGCTTAAGTTAGCTAAGGGACTAAAGTAGTCATTAAATGGCCTCTGTTGTGGTTTTGGTTGTTGGTGTTGCAAATCAATTTCAATTTTATCTTTAATTGCAATGTGTTTGTCTGTGAGGAAGTGTTTTTTCCAGTTCAAAGTTTATAGGCTCAAGATTAGGTTATTGTGACCTTCGACCATGCATCCAAGGAATACAAAAAAAAAAAAGAGAACAAAACTAATTAAAATAAAGAAGAAGGAGAAATTAAGATACTAACCTTATTACTCTGTTACAAATTTAATATGAAAACACGCTCAAGTGCTATAAAAAAATACATGAAATAAAGTAACTAAAATTAAAATAAATTAGTAAGATATACAAAAAATTACAAAGAAAAATAACTTGAAAATTAAATTATAGAAATTCAAAGAAAAGAAAAATAAAAGAAATACTAACCTCAGAATGCATATTTACTTTCTCTATTTTTTTTAATAAAAACATTACAAGAAAACAACTAAAAGAAAAATTATTTACAAAAATTAATTCTACGAATTAAAATAACTTACCTCCTCGGCAATAGCGCCAAAAACTTGTTGTGTAAAGTTATTGAACTCGCAAGCGCACGAATCTATTATAGAATAGATCAACGGTGGCAAGTGTTGATCCCATGAGGAGGTGGATTTTAATTGCGTGTAGAGTTAATTTTCTAAGTGGGTGGTTGGGTTTGTGGTGAAAGTGATTTAAACTTATCCTAAAATTTAAATTAGAACGGCGAGAATAAATTAAAGTAAAATCTATTGAAATAAAGCACTTGGGTATTTGGGTCAGTATCAACATGCACCATGGACTTAATATTCCTTATTAGTGTTAATTAGATCATAAGGAGGGTTTCCACTGCTCATGAACCACGCTCAAATAAATATGATGCTAAGTGCTTATTGTGCCAAATAGTAATAGCCTTCTACTAGGTCTAGACAAGATTATTACTATCCGTCAACGAAAAGTCAAAACATGCACAGATATTAGAGGGGAAGAGAAGGTAAATTTACCAAATTAAGCTCATGGAACATGTTGAGACTTCACCTTCAACCAAAGCTTAAAAGAAAATTAATTACTCATAATTGAAGTAGGGATAAAATGAAATTAGGGGTGTCAAATTAGGGGGAGCCCTATTTTTATAGATACAATGAGTAAATCATGGCCATCAGATTAAAACAATTTGGACGCTCAGCATTCACCACGTGTCAAGTTCTGATTGGATAGAACACATCATCAGGGCTGTCAGTCCGTATAATGCATGTATCGTACGAACGTTTTTTGGTCCATTGACATACTGTCATGTCACTAGTCAACTCTACATAATCAATTTATCCAATAGGATTACGACACTTCATCGGTCAACGCCAACTCATCAATCAACTCTATTTAAGCAGTTAATGCCACATCATTCGTCCAATCGAATACAGCCAAATCATCGGTCGATGCCACGTCATCTGTCAATGCCATGTCATTGGACCGTAAAACAATTTGAACGCTCAACATTCGCCACGTGTCAAGTTCTGATTGGATAGAACACATCATCAGGCTGTCAGTCCGTATAATGCATGTATCGTACGAACATTTTTTGGTCTATTGACATACTATCATGTCACCGGTTAACTCTACATAATCATTTTAGCCAATAGGATTACGACACTTCATCAGTCAACGGCAACTCATCAATCAACTCTATTTAAGCAGTCAATGCCACATCATTCGTCCAATCGAATACAGCCACATCATCGGTCGATGCCACGTCATTTGTCGATGCCACGTCATCTGTCAATGCCATGTTATCGGACCGTATATGTGAAGAATGCCGTAAACAGTGCCGTTTACCCTTTTATGCTCTTCTTAAGTTTTTTGATTGTCTTGAGTTCAAAATTATTGTCTGTTTTACTTTCTGATCTTTTGTTCATTCTGAAATGACCATAATACCCCTAAAATACATGAAATACTTAATTAAAATAAAACACACATAATTAAATTATAAAAGATTTAAATACATAAAAGTAAAGATGTCAGTGAGACTTGAAGTGTAAAGCGTGAAACAAACTTGCAAAAGTGGGTACCACCATCACTGATTATTGCTCGAGGGAATCCAAAGCGTGAAACAATGTTGCTCTTCAAAAACCCTATCACCACTTTATGATCATTAGTTCTGCATGGAATTGCCTCTACCCATTTCAAAACATAGTCAACAGCAACCAATATGTATTGATGGCCAAAAGATGGGGGAAAGGGTCCCATGAAGTCGATACCCCATACATCAAAAATCTCAACCACTAAAATTGGATTTAGTGGCATCATGTTCCTTCGTGTAATGCTCCCCATTCGTTGACACCTATCACATGAAGAACAAAAGGTGTAAGCATCTCGAAATATAGTTGGCCAATAGAAACCACATTGTAGAACTTTAGTCCCTGTTTTCTTAGCGCTAAAATGGCCTCCACAAGCTTGTTCATGGCAGAACGAAAGGATGTTATGAACTTCATTCTCTGGGACACATCGTCGAATAATTTGATCTGCACCATACTTGAACAGATAGGGGTCATCCCAGAAAAAATTCTTTATTTCCGCAAAGAATTTAGCCTTGTCCTGCTTAGTCCCATGCTCTGGAAGTTTACCTGTAACAAGATAATTAACGATATCAGCATACCAAGGTAATACTTCCACACTCATTAATTGTTCATCTGGAAATGACTCATTTAATGTTAAGGGTTCTGTGTTGATGTCAAAGTGGAGACGAGAGAGATGGTCAGCCACAACATTTTCTGTCCCTTTCTTATCTTTGAATTCCAAGTCAAATTCCTGCAAAAGCAACACCCAACGAATTAGTCTAGCTTTTGCATCTTTCTTTGTGAGAAGATATTTCAGAGCAGCATGATCTGTGAACACAATAATTTTACAACCAATGAGATAAGACCGAAATTTTTCTAATGCAAACACTACTGCTAGCATTTCTTTTTCAGTAGTTGAATAGTTCAACTGTGCATCGTTTAATGTCATACTAGCATAGTAAATAACATGAGGAATTCGATCTACTCTTTGTCCTAATACTGCTCCTACTGCATAATCAGATGCATCACACATGAGTTCGAATGGTAAGCTCCAGTTTGGTGGCTGAATGATGGGTGATGACGTCAACAAATGCTTTAGCTTTTCAAATGCTACAAGACATGAATCATCAAAGATAAAATGTACATCCTTAGCAAGTAGATTGCATAAGGGTCTAGAAACTTTGCTAAAATCTTTAATGAAACGTCTATAAAAACCAGCATGCCCAAGGAAAGATCTTGCTTCTCTGACTGTTTTAGGTGGAGGAAGATTAGAAATGAGATCCACCTTGGCTTTGTCAACCTCAATACCTTTGCATGAAATGATGTGACCGAGAACTATACCTTGTTTTACCATAAAATGGCATTTCTCCCAATTTAAGACCAAATTCTTCTCTATACATCTCTGCAAAACTTGTGTTAGATGATGTAAACATTGATCAAATGAATCTCCAAAAACAGAAAAGTCATCCATAAAGACCTCAAGAAACCGTTCAACCATATCAGAAAAAATGCTTAACATACAACGTTGAAATGTAGCAGGTGCATTACATAATCCAAATGGCATTCTCCTATATGCAAAAGTGCCAAAAGGGCAAGTGAAAGTGGTTTTTTCTTGATCTTTTGGTGCTATGGGAATCTGATTGTATCCTGAATAGCCATCTAGAAAGCAATAAAATTCGTGGCCTGCTAATCTATCAAGCATTTGATCAATAAATGGTAAAGGAAAATGGTCTTTACGTGTGACAGAATTTAACTTTCTATAATCAATGCATACACGCCATCCTGTAGTCACTCTAGTGGGTATCAATTCTTTATTAGCATTGGTAACTACTGTGACTCCTGACTTTTTGGGGAGAACTTGCACAGGACTGACCCATGAACTATCAGAAATGGGGTAAATGATACCTGCATCTAATAGTTTAAGCACTTCTGTTCTAACAACTTCTTTCATATTAGGATTTAACCGACGTTGCATTTCCCTAGTAGATTTAGCATTTTCATCAAGGTGAATGTAATGCATGCAGTCTGCTGGGTTTATACCTTTTATGTATGCTATGGTCCAACCTAATGCTCCTTTGTGCTCTTTTAAAACATCCAACAACTTACCTTTTTGCTCGTCATTTAGAGATGATGAGATGATTATCAGTAGAGTGCTTTCTTCTCCCAAGAACGCATATTCCAAAGTGTTGGGTAATGGTTTGAGCTCGAGTTTCGGTGGTGATTCTGATGATGGGATGAGTTTCTTCTCTGATGGTGCTAGTTGTTCAACTCTTGACTTCCATTTATTAGTGTCCAAGGATGGTGCTGAGTCAAGTAAGGCGTTGACCTCATCGACTGATCTGTCAACATCAAAATCCAAACCAAAGTGAGTTAAACATGTTTGTAAAGGGTCATCACTAAGGTTTGAAAGAAAAGTATCATCAACTAATGCTTCAATTAAATCCACGTCAACAATTCCATCATCTGCATTGTGAGGTTGTTTGGCAATGTTAAAGATGTTGAGCTCCATGGTCATATTGCCAAAGGACAACTGCATATTTCCAGTTCTGCATTGAATGTGAGCATCCGCAGTTGCCAAGAAAGGTCGGCCTAGGATAATGGGGATGTGCTTCCTTGAATCCTGTATTGGTTGAGTGTCAATTACAATGAAATCAACAGGAAAATAAAACTTGTCTACCTGGATAAGCACGTCCTCCACAATACCACGAGGTATTTTCGTGGACCGATCTGCAAGTGCAAACACCACTGGAGTTGGGTGTAATTCTCCCAATCCAAGTTTCACAAATATTGAGTAAGGCAAAAGATTAACACTAGCTCCTAAATCCAACAAAGCATTCTCAATTGTGTGGTTCCCTATACTACATGAGATAGTGGGGGAGCCTGGGTCCTTACATTTTAGAGGAATTTTGTGTTGGAGTATAGAACTAACATTTTCAGTTAAAAATGCCTTTTTCTGAACATGAATGTTTCTCTTTTTAGTGCAAAGGTCTTTAAGAAACTTGGCATAAGATGGAACTTGCTTTATTGCATCAAGTAAAGGGATGTTAACACTTACCTGTTTGAAGACTTCAAGAATCTCACCTGTGGTTTCTTCTTTCTCCTCCGGTGGTGAGTCCTCAGCATTTACAGGTACAATCTGAGTTGATTTTGTCACTGGCATCTCCACTTTGTTGTCGACTTCTTTTCCTTTTCGTAAGGTCATAACGGCTTTGACCTCTCCATGCTGTTGCGGTGAACTGGTACTTGCTTCATGCACTCCTTTAGGATTAGGCACTGGTTGACTAGGAAACTTGCCTTTTTCAACAGTCATTGCCAATGTTTGCACTGAAGAGACAAGTTGTCCCACCATCTTCTCGAGGCTTGAAACTGATTGGGCTTGTGAGTTGAAGCCTGCTCTCATCTCATTCCGTAGTCCATCAATGGTGCGGTTTTGTTGCTCGATTGTAGATTGAGTAACATTCTTGAAATTTTGGAATGAATCCTCCCATGGTCTGGGTTGAGAGTAATTCTGGCTCTGATTGTATGGTCTAAATGGTGGCTGAGAGGCTTGAGGAACTTGAGGAATTGGTTGCATTGGTGGAGCTGGAGCTGCTGGTCCATTCTGTTGGAATCCTTGAGACCATGAAAAATTGGGGTGGTCTCTCCATCCAGGATTATATGTGTTGGAGTATGGGTTGTAATTTGATGGCTTCCTCATGACACCGATGGCATTGGCTTGATCTGAATATGAGTCATGGTCATGTGGCTCTGTTGATTTAGCAGTCGTCAAAGATGCTATTTGTCGAGAAAGACCTTCAACCATCTCTTTGACTTCTTTGATTCCCGAACCTGACTCGCCAATGTGAACCTCATTTACTCCTTTAATTCTTCTAGTATTCCTGAGTGATCGACTCATTGGGGGAATTATCTCGCTTGTCGCCGGAAGAAATCCCAAATCTCTGATGCACTTTTTGACATTAGCTCTCCTCCACTTGTCGCCATTAGCCATTCTTGCACATTTGGCAATAATCCTTCCAAGAAGTATTGGCATTGGTGCCATTTCTCGTACCCATGATGTGGACACTTCAAAAGTAGCCCATTGAATCGCTCCCACGCTTCGAAAAACTGCTCGTCTTCTCTCTGGGTGAATTCTGAAATTTCCCTGCGAATAGCATTGGTTTTATGCACTGGGAAATATTTATTCAAAAATTTTGTTACCATTTGTTCCCATGTTGTAATGCTATTAGCAGGCAATGTATTGAACCATGAACGAGCTCTATCCTTTAAAGAAAATGGGAATAGTCTAAGTTTAACATCATCTTCTGAAAAATTCTCATATTTAAAAGTTTGACAAATTGTATGAAAATCATTCAGATGATTATACGGGTCCTCATTTTCTAGGCCATAGAATGTTGGGAGACAATTTAGCACACTAGGTTTTAATTCAAAACTCCTAGCAGCTACATTTGGGTATCTAATGCATGATGTGCTCAAATTAGCTAAGGGACTGAAGTAGTCCTTAAATGACCTCTCCTGTGGTTCTGGTTGTTGCAAATCCATTTCAGTTTTATCTTTACGTGCAATGTGTTTGTGTGTGCGAAGTGTTCTTTCTAATTCAAGGTCTATAGGTTCAAGATTAGGTGATAATGACCTACGACCATGCATGCAAATAAAGAAAATAAATTGAGAACAAAACAAATAAAAATAAAGAAAAAGGAGAAATTACAATACTAACCTTATTGCGCTGTTACAACCTTTCTATAAAAACAAAATACACTAAAACAAATACGTGAAATAAAATAAAAATAAATTAATGAGATAAATGAAAAATTACAAAGAAAAATAACTTGAAAATTAAATTGCAGAAATTTAAAGAAGAGAAAAAGAAATTCTTACCTAAAATATAAATTCGTTTTTTTTAATTAATTAAGAAAAAAAATACAAGGAAACAACTAAAATAATAATAATAATAATAATAAAATTATTTATAAAAAATTAATTCTACAAATCAAAATACTTACCTCCCAAGAACGGCGCGCCAAAAACTTGTTGTGCAAATTTTGTTGAACTCATGGCCTACGAATCTATTGTAGAATAGATTAATGGTGTTGAGTGTCGATCCCACGAGGAGGTGGATTTTAATTATATGTAGAATTAATTATGTAAATGGGTGGTTGGATTTGTGTGGAAGTGATTTAGATGATCTTTGGAATTTAAATTGGATTGGCAGAAATAATTAAATTGGAAACTATTGAGATAAAGCACTTGGGTACCTGGATCCGTATCAACATGCATCATGGGCTAAATAATCCTTATTAATACCAATTAAATCATGAGGGGGGAATCCACACCTCATGAACCACGCTCTAATGAATATGGTGTCAAGGGCTTATCGTGCCAAATAATAATAACCTTATACTAGGGTGCCGGTAAAACCAGAGCGGTAACTAGACAAGATTATTATTATTTGTCGACGAAAAGTCAAAACCTCCACAGAAATTAGAGGGGAAGAGAAAATAAATTTACCAATTAAAGCCCATGACACATGTTGAGACTTCACCTTCAACCCAAGCTTGAAAGAAAATTAGCTACTCATTATTGAACTAGGGGTAAAATGGGAATTTTATTAAAATACGTAGAAAATACAAGATGGAGAAGGAATTACAGACAACCAAGCTCAAAAAATGGATTCAGGGGTATCAAATTATGGGGGGAGGCCCCCTTTTTATAGATACATTGAGTGAATCATGGCCATCGGATTAAAAATAGTTTGGATGCACAGGATTGCGCCACGTCATCAGTGAACAGTAACACGGTTTGACCACGGGTTTGACCACGGGTTTGACCACGCGGTTTGAAAAGTAACACGGTTTGCACACGGTTTGAACAGTAACGCGGTTTGAGCGATTGTCGTGAAACGATATCCATGAAACGATGCACTGCACATGTGAATAGTGCCGTACGTGTGAACAGTGCCATTTTTCCTTTTTTGCTCCTCTTAAGGTTTTCGACTGTTCTGAGTTCAAAAGTGACGTCCGTTTTGCTATCCGAAATCTCGTTCATTGTGAAATGACCATGATACCCCTAAAATACACAAAATACTTAATAAAAACAAAACATATATAATTAAATAACAAAGGACTTAAATAAATAAAATTAGAGATGTTAGTGAGATTTAAAGTGTAAAATGATGAATTTCTCCTTTATAAATATACACTTTCTAACACTCAACATGGCTGCAGACTTTTCTTCTGGCGTGGTGTTGGACTGGTGGAGGGAGTACCAGTAGTGGCAGCAAGTGTGGACTGAGTGAATCTTGTTCGTTTGGTCTCTAGTTCTTCTAGTGTTGCAGCACCTCTAGAAGTGGCTCCTCTACGTTTGTTGGTTGGCTTGGTAGTGGTAGAAAGAGATTTAGCTGGAGGTTGAAGAGTTGTAGCTGAGGCAGATTGTGCTATAGTAGCTTCCTCAGCAGTTATTTCAGCAATGATATCCAAGAGGCACTTCTTTATTGCAAGTGTTTGAGTGACTTTTTCAGCAGCTGCTTCTAACTCTACATCAATATCTGCTGAAGCATCCTTGAAGTCCTCTTTACTTTTGAATTTTTCTTTGCCCTTACGAGATGAGACTGGGACGAGTGGTTCCTCATCAGCTTCATCATCATCTTCATCTTCAATGGTGTGCTTTTGTCTTGTCCTGAGAGGTGTGATCCTCGATAGCTTAGTTTTGTCATCCCTTGAATCTCTTTCTTCCTCCTTCTCTATGGAGCTGTGGGCTTCTGACACAGGACCCCTGCTTCTGTTGGTGCTGGCTGGTCTTCCTCGTCTGGTTCAGCTTCACTACCTGGTTTTGTTGTAGCTTCTTCACTCCCTGCTACTATGTCTCTGAAGTTGAACTGCTGCA
This sequence comes from Atalantia buxifolia, assembly GCA_030444775.1. Lineage (NCBI taxonomy): Eukaryota > Viridiplantae > Streptophyta > Magnoliopsida > Sapindales > Rutaceae > Atalantia > Atalantia buxifolia. The sequence continues at coordinate 31,245,895 of CM059835.1, forward strand.
ACAGAGAGTCTGGCAAATTCGGGCATTGGCTTTTCAAGAACACAGTAAACTGATGCAGATGATTCTCCAAATGCATCAAGTATGCCTAAAATCTGTTGTTCTTTCTTTGTTGTGCAGCAACACACTGGTAATGCTGTCATTTAGTTCTTGCAGTCTTCTCTCCACCCTAATAGCTCGTCTTGTGCTTAGTATAGCAATTGGTTCTGGTGGTGCTGCTGTAGTTTCTCCAATAATTCATTCGATTGTTCGAGTATTCAAAGTTCCTGTATTCTTAATGTGCTTACCTTGAACAAAAACCCTTACCTCAAATACTAGGCATAAGCTAGTAATAAGAGATGGAAATAAGAGGGTTACTGTTTTATGTTGTTTCATGGAACAATCTCTAATTTCCCTTTCAATTATTGCTCCCACATTAATTGGTAACCCTCGAACAATGACATATAAAAGTACCAATCATTCTTGTGATACAGTGGTGGTGTGTGTAGTAGGCATCAATCTAGATTTTAAATATTTGACCTACACTTTAGCAACAGGTTTAAGGACAATTCGATTAATCATACGACCTTCCTCATTAGCCCATGATGTACCTTCTACAGTAAGGGTTTTGAGTATTTTATTCCATGTTGTATCAGTCATGTTTCCAATCAGCTTAGAATATTCACACTCTACGTCAGAGGGCAAGTTGTAAAAAGCGTTAATGACTCGTAGGTCTAAAGTGATGAGGAAATTTCTTACCCAAATTGTGTTATGTTCCTAGCCCAGCATTTTGGCATAGAACTCCTTCATTATTGGTACCACAGAGTCTCTCAGATGTTGGCAAAAGTCTACCTATCCCTATCTTACTACAGCAGTTTGAATGGTTTGAATGATTCCCGAGGTTTTTGGTTGAAATTAGAAGCATTTTTCTTCCAAAATTTTTCTCAACTCTATAAATTCTTCAAATTTCTCTTCTGCCTTATAGCCCTGAAAGCGAGAAGGGTTCTTAAGACGTTGTGCTCTGACCTTGTATTTAGGCATTGCTGGAGCAAGTTGAAGGTACTTGTAAGAGAATAAAGGTGTAGTTGCTACCAGGAGTAGTAAGAGTACCAGTTTGGTTCCTGGAAGAAGAAGAAAAAAATAAAATTAGCGTGTCCTTTTTTGCACGGTGAAATCCTTATTTATACATATAGTAAAAATTAATTTAGAAAGAAAATCAATTTGAACGAGATAAACTTGATAATATAAATTTTAAATTTAAAACAATTCTAATTTGGAAAAGAAAGGGATATGTGATGAAATAATTTAGGGATTAGAATCCCTTCAAATTATAATCCATATTAACCACGTCAGCTGTCAATATTTTGCAGCCTTAACGGTAAACAAAATTTTCCTTGTTGTGCCACTGCAACGGTACTCAGAATGTTGCAGCAATCAGCTTGCGTGCTATAGCATGCTATTGTAAAGTTCTACATTTTAATGAGAAGCGCCACCTGTCTTTCTTGTTAAGTGCAATGTTGTAGCAATCAGCATGGGACTCTTATCTCCTCTGATACGAAACCCGTCAAGAACTGACGCGACTCTAACCAAATTAGTTCCCAAGATCAATCTAAACCTAGGAATGTAATGGAACCTTGATCCAATGCTTATTAGAAGCACGAACCTTGGTGTGTGAAGACGCCACAATCAGCTATGGAAGGTCTGAATGATAAGTCAAGATATTGAACGCCACAGAAATCCGATAAGTTCAAAGAGTTTGTAAAGAACCAAAGAGAATTAACTCTCAAAATTGCATCAAAAAAACTTCTGTTCGTTTATTAGATACGAGTACATTATATAGGGTTGGTTACAGGAATTTAAACTAAATCAGAATCCTAATCTACGTAAATAGAAAAGAATTTAAACCAAATTAGAATCCTAATCTAACTAAATAGGAAAGAATTCAAACCAAATCATAATCCTATTTGGCTTTAAATGCCTTACATCAATTAAATGGAAACTAGACAATTAAAATATAACTAACTGATTTGTTTTCCTAATAGCCTCCTTAAGAAATAGGAAAGTATGTGAAAAACAAAAATAATATATTTTTCCGCCATAATGTTCAAACCAACTCTCTATTTCATGGAAGTGAATATTTGGAAACTTTAAAAGCCTGAATCATGCATTTATCATGAGTGATTCCTTCAAAGGGCCTCTATGAATTTGATTGAGACCAAGTTGCTTGAATCAATCCATTAAGTACTTCTTTGAATTTCTTTGCTTGAGCTCTCATAACGGGTCCGGCGGGAACTTAAATAGGATCTGAATATACCTCATCCCATGTGCTTATGATAGTCTTATCCTTAATCTTATCATTCCCCTCCTCTTAAAGAGGATTTGTCCTCAAATTGTCACCTATATCAAAAGGACTTAAATCAGAAACATTAAAAGTAGCACTTACATTGTACTCACCAAGCAAATCCAGTTTGTATGCATTGTCATTGACTCGTTCCAAAACTTGGAATGGACCATCCCCTTGAGGTAATAGCTTAAATTTCCTTCATTCCAGAATTTGTTCCTTGCGCATGTGTAACCACACCCAATCGCCAGGTTCAAAGACTAGCTTATGTTGCCCTTTGTTGGCTTGTTTAGCATATTGCTCAGTTCTCCGCTCAATGTTGAACTTCGCCCTCTCGTGTATCTGTTTAACAATTTCAGCCTTTTTCTTGCCATCTAAGTTAACACGCTCAGAAACAGGTAATGGAGTTAAATCTAATAGGGTTAAAGGATTAAAACCATAAACAATTTCAAATGGTGAATACTTAGTAGCCGAATGAACGGAACGATTATAAGCAAACTCAACATGAGGTAAACAATCTTCCCAAGTTTTAATGTTCTTTTTAATGATAGCTTGCAACAGAGTAGATAAAGTTCTATTCACAACTTCTGTTTGACCATCAGTTTGAGAGTGACAAGTAGTTGAAAACAACAACTTAGTTCCTAACTTAGCTCATAAGGTTTTCCAAAAGTAACTTAAAAACTTAGCATCTCTATAAAAAACAATTGTCCTGAGCATACCATGCAACCTTATAATCTCCTTAAAGAATAGGTTAGCAACATTAGAAGCATCATCTGTTTTGTGGCATGGAATAAAATATGGCATCTTTGAAAATCTATCCACAACCACAAAAATTGAGTCTTTCCCTTGTCTAGACCTAGGTAAACCTAGTACAAAATCCATCGAAACATCAGTCCAAGGTACACTAGGTATCGGCAAAGGGGTGTATAAGCCATAAGGTTGCACTTTCAATTTGGCTTGCCTACAATTAACGCATTTACCACAAAGTCTTTCAACATCTCGCTTCATATGTGGCCAATAAAAGTGTTCCTGTAATACTGCTAGAGTCTTTACAACTCCAAAATGCCCCATTAACCCTCCTCCATGGGATTCTCTCACTAGCAAATCTCTCAAAGAACAGTTAGGCACACATAGTTTATTCTCCCGAAATAAATAGCCATTATGCCTATAATATTTACCGACTGCGATCTTTTCACAAGCTTGATATTCAACACTAAAATCATGGTCATCAGCATACAATTCCTTAATCCTTAATATGTTCAAACCCAAGTAATTTAGCATTAAGTATTGAGATTAAGACATACTTGAGGGAAAGCGCATCTGCAACAATGTTTTCCTTACCTTGCTTGTAACGAATGACATATGGAAATGTCTCAATAAATTCTACCCATCGAGTATGTCTCTTATTCAGCTTGTGTTGGCCTTTAAGGTGTTTTAAAGACTCATGATCGGTGTGAATCACGAACTCCTTAGGCCATAGGTAGTGCTGCCACGTTTCTAATGCTCGAACCAATGCATACAACTCCTTATCGTAAGTAGGGTAGTTTAAGGCTGCCCTACTCAAATTTTCACTAAAGTAAGTAATTAGTCGTCTTTCCTGCATTAGAACTGCACCAATACCAATACCTGAAGCATCGCATTCAATTTCAAATGTTTTATTAAAGTTAGACAAAGTAAGGTCAAATTCGTTAGTGTTAAAAAATACCTCTTTGTACAAAAGTACAATCATCGGCTGATGTGAAAACAATGCTTTTTTTATCTCACTTGCTCTCGCATAGAAATTATTTTGTTTTCCATCTGATTTTCGCTCAATGGCCGTATTTTTCTTTGGTTTTTCTCTCATATTTTCCTCGGTCTGTTTGTGAATTTCACTCTCTTTTTCTCTCTTTTTCTTTTCCTCACTCTCTCTCTGTAGGCTCACTTGGTCTCCGTAAACCTGCTTTGGTGTCAATGGAACAAGAGTGATGTTGCGTTGATTAAATACAAATGAATATTTGTTGGTGAAGCCATCATGCTTCACACGTCTGTCGAATTGCTAAGGCCGCCCAAGTAACAAGTGTCCAGCCTGCATTGGCACCACATCACAAAGCACCTTATCTTCATACTTGCCAATCCAAAAAATCACTAGTACCTGCTTGTTCACTTTCACCTCACCGCTGTCATTTAACCATTGTATTTTGTATAGCCGTAGGTGTTCAAGTGTCGAAAGCCCTAACTTCTCTACTATTATAGTACTAGCAACATTAGTAAAACTTCCTCCATCAATAATTATACTACATACTTTGTCTTGAACATAGCACCTAGTATGGAAAATGTTTTCCTGTTGCACTGTTTCGTCTTCCTTTACTTGAACACTCAAAACTCTCCTCTCTACTAAAGTCAATTCCCCAGGGGCTACATACTCTTCATCTTCAACTTCCTCTAATGGTGGCATCTCATTCTCTTCCGTCTCATCTTCAGTTACAACCTCACCATTGTCCCGCAACACCATAACTCTTTTATTCACACATTCACTTGCAATATGCCCCCTGTCTTGACATTTAAAATACTTAATATCACGATTCCTACTAGTAGGAGTCACGGTGTTACCTTGTGAATTGTGCTTGGAGTGCTCGGTTACTTGCTTAGGTGCAGTAGATGCTTGTGGCCTCTCATCTCGTTTCGCATAGCTTGGCTTCCAAAGAGTGGAACTCGAGCTTGGGGTTGCACGAGTGTTACCCCTCCTCTTGAGTTGCTGCTCAATCTTGATAGCCTTGTGGACCATCTCCTCAATCTCAACGTAATGCTGCAACTTAACCTTATCTGCAATCTCCCGATTAAGACCACTTAAGAATCTTGCCATGGTTGCTTCTCTATTCTCCTCCACATTTGCTCTAATCATGGCAATCTCCATTTCTTTATAATAATCCTCAACACTTCAGCTACTTTGTTAAAGACGTTGTAATTTTTTGTACAAATCTCGATAGTAGTGGTTAGGTACAAAACGCCTTCTTATCAATGATTTCATTTCATCATATGTCTCAATTGGACGTTCTCTATTTCGCCTTCTGCTTATAACAAGTTGATCCCACCAAGTAATGGCATAGTCAGAAAACTCAATCACAACCAATTTAACCTTTTTTGCCTCTGAATAATTGTGGCAGTCAAATATGAACTCCATTTTCTTCTCCCATTCAAGGTATGCTTCTGGGTCGGTTTTACCTTCAAAAGATGGAATCTTCATCTTTATGCCACTCAATCCATCATCTCTATTCCTACCTCTCCTGCCTTGTCTGTCTCTCCGATAGGTACTCGCTGAGTCCTCACCCTCATCATATTCATCCCTATAATAATCATCAATCTCTCCTCTAACTGGAGCTCTTTCTCTTCTACGTGCTTGGGGAATGGGTTCTGGCTGCCCTGCACGTGTGTTCTCCACTTGATCCAAATGCTCGTGTATAAGCTCTAATTCAGCCCTCATCATCCTTCTCATCTCTCCCATCAATGCTTGAATTTGTAAATTCTGAGTAGTTGCAGATTGATCCTCTTCATTTGTGTTTCGTTTTAGGTTGTGAGACATAGCTATTATCTACAAAAGAAAGTTAAAAATAATGTGGAAGGACCTCACCTCACTCCCTTACGTATTTATGTTAGCCTAAAGGGCTACACATAATGTAATTTTAATGATAACAAACATGTGTCTTAAGTGATTTGATAAATATTGTATTTCACAAGTTCACTAGTTTTTGAAGGGTAATATTTATGGAAGTGAATCAAGTGAAATCAAGTTCAAGACACTCATCGGACAACGGCGAAATCAAGAATGAAGTTTAGAGCTCAACGGACGAATTATTGCGATAAATTCTTGTAAAGCCGGTATGATTTAATTAATGCATGATTTAGCATTTGAGAAGCTCAAAAGATTAATTCAATAATTATTTTTCATATACTAAAAGGTTTTATATTTATAACTAAAAGGTTCTATATTTATAAGATAAAGTATTTTGTGGATTTGAGTAATTTGGACTTAAAAGAAAAAGTTTTGTAATCTTTGATTTCAATAAGTATTATTTTGAATTTCGGATTTGGACTTATTTGTAAAGTTTTGAAACGTTTTGGGCCATATTATAATTTATGAAAGTTGAGGACCCGAATGAAATTCAATCACATGAAATCTAAAATTGGACAGAGAGGAAGCAGCTAACCGCCTGAGGCTAGCGGCTAGCCGCCTGAGGAAAATCTTATATTTTCAAATTTTGGACTAAAGTGAAAGGTTTTGAAAACTTTAAAAATTATGGGTATTATGTTAAATTTTGAAAAGGACCTCTTTGAGTAATAATAATATATTTGGGGTCATATCATAATTTTAGAAAGTTTTGAAACAATGCTATTTGGAAATTCCAAAATTGGACCTATTTGTAAAGTTTTATAAAGTTTAGGGCCATAGTATAATTATAGAAAGTTTTGGGCTAAACTATAATTTTGATGAACAGTGTTACTGTAGCAAAATTCAAAAATAACGGTAATATCACTGTTACAAGCGGCTAGCCGGATAAATCAAGCGGCTAACCGCTTGGTTGCTGGAATTTGTCTATAACGGCTAGTTTTCGGGCTTTAACTATAAAAACTCAATCCCAACTTCATTTTAAGGACTAATGCAAGCATAAACAAGATCATAAAACATATATTGAGCTTCCATTTCGTAAATCATCATTTATTGAATCATTATTGAGCTATATTTTGTTATCCACTCTTAAAGAGAGTTTTATTGTTGTGATTTTCATTACTCATCAAATTGTGAGTGTATAAGTGTGGGAAACACTTGGGGTAAAGAGATTGGGGAGATAATCTCTTGTTGTAAAGGTCCATTGACACCTTGAAAGTCAATTGTAAACATTTGAAGCCTTGGGAGGCTTGGATAGTGAAATCCTCAAGCCGGGTGAGCTTGGAGGCGTGGACGTAGGCGGGGATAGCCGAACCACGTAAAAATTCCTGTGTTTGCTTTCTCTTCCCTTACTCTTTTAATATTGTGCTTGATTGAATTTATTGTTTTTTATTTGATTAAGGCAATAGATTAAATTGTTGTGCGAATTGTATTGCATATTTTTAAAATCCCAATTCACCCCCCCTCTTGGGTTGCATAACTTGTATTTCATTTGGTATCAGAGCGAGGTGCTCTTGTGTAGATTTAACCGTCTAGAGTTAAAGATCCATAGCAACCCAAATTAGCTCAACCTTAATTGAAGGCCAATCTACCACTAGACCTCCATTCTTTGATGGCAATGACTATTCTTATTGGAAAACTAGAATGAGAGTATTTTTACAAGCCTTAGACTATGAAATATGGGAAATAATTTGTGATGGTTCATTCATTCCTAGGAAGAATGCTTTAAGTGAGTTGGATAGGAAAAATATGTCTTTAAATTCCAAGGCTATGAATGCTTTATTTTGTGCCTTAGATAAAAAGGAATTTCATGGAGTTTCAAATTGTTCTAATGCTTATGAAATATGGAGAAAACTTGAAGTTGTGTATGAGGAGACCACAAATGAGGATGAATCTCATGAAGTGTCAAATTTGGCACTTATGGCAATTGGAGATGAATCGGATGACGAGCTTGATGAGGTAAGTGATCATACCTATGATGAATTATATGATGCTTTTAAAGAATTGCATGATGAGTGGATGAAACTTGGTAAAAAGAATGCATGTCTTAAAAAGAAAATGCTAGAGCTCACAAATGAAAATGAATCTCTAAGTGCAAAGATTATATGCCTAGAATTAGAGAATAAAACATTGCATAATAAAGTTGCATTATCAAATGAGAAATGTAGCACTTCGCACAAGCATCTAGAATCACATGTAGATGACTTGAAAAATGAAAAAGATGTCTTGCAAAAATGCAATGTTTCATTAAATGAAAAGATCAAAGAATTGGAATTAGATAATGAAATGTTACATAATAGGATTGCATCATTTAAATACAAACAAAGTACTTCATATGAGCATGAGAAATCACATGTTGATGAATTAATGAAAGAAAATGAAGTGCTTAAGAAGAAGAGCAATGAGCTAAATCAAATTGTGTTAAAATTCACAAATGGGCAAAAGATGTTGGATAACTTGCTTAATTCACAAAAATGTGTGTTTGACAAAGGAGGTATTGGTTATAAGCCAAATTTGAAACAAAAATATTATAAGAGTTATTTTGTTAAAACTACCTCCATTAATGATCAAATTGTATGCCATTATTGCAATCAAAATGGTCACATGAAAAATAGATGTCCAGTTAAAAGAAATGCATATTATGGAGCAAAATGTATTTGGGTTCCAAAAGGAACCATTACTAACACTCAAGGACCCAAGAATATTTGGGTACCAAAGTACACAACTTGAATAATTTTTTGTAGGTAACACAAACAAGGAAGGGTGGAGAGTTCCTTGATGAAGCTTGTGAGGATAATCACTTGATTATGGTCTAAGCAAAAATAATGAGGCAAGATGGTTTAATTGTTTTGGTAACAATTATTGCCTTATTGATTATAAGTGATGGTTTTTTAATCTTAGTAAGTATTTAACATTTCATTTGGTATCATAACATTAAATGCATTAACATGAAGTGGATAAATTTATCTTGTCTATTTATCATGTAGAGTGGTTCATAAACAAAAAAAAAAATATGGATAATAGCTTGAATTTGTGAAAGTATGCTTGTATGTTTACATGATTAAATTATCATTGTGTTTAACATTGAGTGCTTTATTATGATGCATGGTAATATATATATGATCATAATTTATCAACTCAACATGATGGATTTGTTTGATTTTGATGATTATGAAGTGTTTAAGCATGATAGATAAGTGCTGTGTTTGATTCATTAACTTTTGAATGCTTATATGTTTAATTATTGTGAAAAAGAAATGCTTAATGAATGAATTATATTTTTGGATTAATCATGCTCTAAATGTTTATAATTATGATTCTTGCGTTAAAATGACTTTTGTGATATTTTGGGATCACAAAATGGTCTTAGAATCACTAAAATTTCAGCCGGACAACAAATTGGTGCAAATGGACAGTAAATTGGGCTTGGGCACTGCCCAAACCCGAGAGCAAGCGGCTAGTCGCTTGCCCCCAAGCGGCTAGCCGCTTGGTCACTGGTTGTGTGCTTCCTCTTCTTTGTTTTCCATTTTTTTTCTGCACATGTTATCCCTCTCTCTCCAAAACCGTGAGCAAACTACCCTCCATTTCCCTTCAATTTTTCTTCATTTCTCATCTATATTTATGCCAAATCAATCTTTCAAACCAATACCCATGCATTTCATCTTCATTAAACACTTCTCAATCATTATTTCTTCACTTGTTCTTCATCATTTCATCATCATCTCTCACGCGTGAACAGTGATTCTCCATTTCTCTCTCAAATTTCTTCATCTTTCACTCATTTCCTTGTTAAAATTAATCATCCAAATCATTATTCATTCATTACTCCTTCAATTTTCGTTCTCAAAACTTCATTTTATCAACTCTCTACATAAAACCCAAAATCAAAAACCTAACTCTACCCGTTTCTCTCTCTTCATTTTCAAGCTTCCTTTAGCCCATTTTTGATCCAATCAACATCATTTGTAGTCTTCAATCATCTCTAGGATCAACTTTCTTGACTCAAATAAATCCATTTCACTCAATTTTTTGTAAACCCGAAATTAGATTTTTAAGCTTGTTTTTGTTCCAACAATGGTGGGTGGTGAAAAATCCAAAAGCAAACAAGTTGCCAAGAGACGCAAGGACGATTATGGAGATAATACGGAGTTCATATCAACCCACTTGCAGCATCTACGTCTTCGGAAACGGTTTCACGACCATTTTATGTCGAGGTCGGTTATTGCTCTCTATTTTGTTAATCTTCGTAATTTGAAGAATTTAGAAATTTGTAACAAATTTCTTAGTTATTTTCTCATTGCTATGGGCTGGAAAAATGTTTTGGAAAAATGTTTTAGTTATTAAGGAGCAATACTATGAAAATTTAGTTAAGGTATTTTATTCAAATATGATTATGTGATCCTCGGATAGAATTATTACAAGTGTTGGGGGAATTCATGATGATTTTGATAATTGATGGTTATATATGTATTGCTTGATAAATTGATGGAGTTGTTGGTTTGTAATAATTGTTTAAGCATATATGGAAGTGTTTTAACCATGTTGTGTATTTAAGGATTTGTTCATTTTTAAGGGGAGACTCTGCCAAAATTTTTGCTCGCACAAAATGGGTAATATCTTCATCGAATTATTTTTTATGTCTTGTTTGAAATTGCATCTATCTTTTTTTTATATGACGAAGGGGGAGAAAAATATGATATTGTTTTTGGATAAAATCAATTTGGTTAAAATTTTAAATTGGCCATATATTTAGGGGGAGCATACAATATAATTTTGGATAATATGCATCTTGAACATTTTTGTTATCCAAAGGGGGAGACAAAGTATTTTGATGATGTAAATTGAGGGAAGTAACATGCATTTTGAGCATTTTTATGGTTGATATATGATCATGGTAATGATTTTGAGATATAATGATGATTTGATTACATGTTTTTTTTTATATGATGATTTTATATTATGAGTTGTTAATTTGGTAATTGATGGAATAATGGTTTATGATCATTTTATTGTTAATTGGATGTTTGGTTATTACATATTTCTTGATGAACCATTGACATATTATTGGTCTTAGCATGAATTTCTAGTAATTTTGATGATGAAGGGGGAGAGATCGTGTATTTTGAATACGGAGACATATAATATATTTTGATTTTGAAATATTTGTGCATGTTTTTGAAATATTAAGGGAGAGCATACAAATTGTTATATGCCATGTATTAAGGGGGAGTATATATGTCAAAATACATGAGATGTTTGTCATCATCAAAAAGGGGGAGATTGTTAGCCTAAAGGGCTACACATAATGTAATTTTGATGATAACAAACATGTGTCTTAAGTGATTTGATAAATATTGTATTTCACAAGTTCACTAGTTTTTGAAGGGTAATATTTATGGAAGTGAATCAAGTGAAATCAAGTTCAAGACACTCATCAAACAACGGCGAAATCAAGAATGAAGTTTAGAGCTCAACGGACGAATTATTGCGATAAATTCTTGTAAAGCCGGTATGATTTAATTAATGCATGATTTAACATTTGAGAAGCTCAAAAGATTAATTCGATAATTATTTTTCATATACTAAAAGATTTTATATTTATAACTAAAAGGTTCTATATTTATAAGATAAAGTATTTTGTGGATTTGAGTAATTTGGACTTAAAAGAAAAAGTTTTGTAATCTTTGATTTCAATAAGTATTATTTTGAATTTCGGATTTGGACTTATTTGCAAAGTTTTGAAACATTTTGGGCCATATTATAATTTATGAAAGTTGAGGACCCGAATGAAATTCAATCACATGAAATCCAAAATTGGACAGAGAGGAAGCGGCTAACCGCCTGAGGCTAGCGGCTAGCCGCCTGAGGAAAATCTTATATTTTCAAATTTTGGACTAAAGTGAAAGGTTTTGAAAACTTTGAAAATTATGGATATTATGTTAAATTTTGAAAAGGACCTTTTTGAATAATAATAATATATTTGGGACCATATCATAATTTTAGAAAGTTTTGGAACAATGCTATTTGGAAATTCCGAAATTGGACCTATTTGTAAAGTTTTATAAAGTTTAGGGCTATAGTATAATTATAGAAAGTTTTGGGCTAAAGTGTAATTTTGATGAACAGTGTTACTGTAGCAAAATTCAAAAATAACGGTAATATCACTGTTACAAGCGGCTAGCCGGATAAATCAGGTGGCTAACCGCTTGGTTGCTGGAATTTGTCTATAACGGCTAGTTTTCGGGATCTAACTATAAAAACTCAATCCCAACTTCATTTTAAGGACTAATGCAAGCATAAACAAGATCATAAAACATATATTGAGCTTCCATTTCGCAAATTATCATTTATTGAATCGTTATTGAGCTATATTTTGTTATCCACTCTTAAAGAGAGTTTTATTGTTGTGATTTTCATTACTCATCAAATTGTGAGTGTATAAGTGTGGGAAACACCTGGGGTAAAGAGATTGGGGAGATAATCTCTTGTTGTAAAGGTCCATTGACACCTTGGAAGACAATTGTAAACATTTGAAACCTTGGGAGGCTTGGATAGTGAAATCCTCAAGCCGGGTGAGCTTGGAGGCGTGGACGTAGGCGGGGATAGCCGAACCACGTAAAAATTCCTGTGTTTGCTTTCTCTTCCCTTACTCTTTTAATATTGTACTTGATTGAATTTATTGTTTTTGATTTGATTAAGGCAATAGATTAAATTGTTGTGCGAATTGTATTGCATAATTTTAAAATCCCAATTCACCCCCTCTTGGGTTGCATAACTTGTATTTCAGTTTCACTTAAGAAAAATGAATCACTCAATTCCACTTGTGTTTCACTCAAATTAATTGACTTTTACCCTCTAATATGCTCACACTCTATTATCTTTTTCTACTCTTAGTAATCCTCACTCGGTTCTTATCAAACTAATCAAACTAATATCAGGATTTCAGTAGTAATTCACAAAGATGACATTAAAGAGAATTTAATTTCAAGAATAAGAAGGTAATGTGTACGAAAGTTGAGTTTTGATTTTGGACAAAAATTTCATCTATTAGGTAAAACTTATTTTTTTGACTTTCAAGACACAAATAATGGAGAGAAAAAAAATGAAAGATTTTAAGAAAAGGTTATTTTTTTTAGGAATAAGTAAAACTTGTGGATTTAAGGAGAATTAACCACAAGGATGCACGGTACTATTCACCCTTTTTTTTTTTATACTAGAACAAAGATGAAAAATTCAAACAAGAATGAAAAGCAACAAAGATAGATGGATTTGACCTTGGAGCCTAAGCTCTGATACCAAATGATACGAACCCCGTCAAGAACTGATGCGACCCTAACCAAATTAGTTCCCAAGATCAATCTAAACCCAGTAATGGAATGGAACCTTGACCCAATGCTTATTGGAAGCACGAACCTTCGTATGTGAAGATGCCACAATCAGCTATAGAAGGTCTGATTGATAAGTCAAGATATTGAACGCCATAGAAATCTGATAAGTTCACGCGGTACTGTTCACGATTTTTTTTTATACTAGAACAAGGATGAAAAATTCAAACAAGAATGAAAAGTAACAAAGATAGATGGATTTGACCTTGGAGCCTAAGCTCTGATACCAAATGATACGAAACCCGTCAGGAACTGACGCGACCCTAACCAAATTAGTTCCCAAGATCAATCTAAACCTAGGAATGGAATGGAACCTTGACCCAATACTTATTGGAAGCACGAATCTTCGTATGTGAAGATGCCACAGTTAGCTATGGAAGGTCTGATTGATAAGTCAAGATATTGAACGCCACAGAAATCCGATAAGTTCAAGGAGTTCGTAAAGAATCAAAGAGAATTAACTCTCACAATTGCATCAAAAAAACTTCTTCTCGTTTATTAGATACGAGTACATTATATGGGGTTGATTACAGGAATTTAAACCAAATCAGAATCCTAATCTAAGTAAATAGAAAAGAATTTAAACCAAATTAGAATCCTAATCTAACTAAATAGGAAAAAATTTAAACCAAATCAGAATCCTATTTGGCTTTAAATGGCTTATATTAATTAAATGAAAACTAGGAAATTAAAATATAACTAACTGATTGGTTTTCCTAATAGCCTCCTTAAGAAATGGGAAAGTATGTGAAAGAGGAAAATAATAGATTTTTCCGCCATAATGTGCAAACTAACTCCCTATTTCATGGAAGTGAATATTTGGAAACTTTAAAAGCCTGAATCATGCATTTATTATGAGCGATTCCTTCAAAGGCCTCCATGAATTTGATTGAGACCAAGTTGCTTGAATCAATCCATTAAGTGTTTCTTTGAATTTTTTTGCTCGAGCTCTCGTAACGGGTCCGACGGGAACTTGAATAGGATCAGAGTATACCTCATCCCATGTGCTTGTGATAGTCTTATCCTTAATCTCATCATCCTTTGACTGCTCTTTTTTTTCTATAGACATAAAAGGAAACTAGTTAATAGAATAAAGAAATTAATGGAAATTATAAAGAAAAACATGATCACTTAAGTCCAAAGAAAAAGAAAAATAAATCAAGATGACTTCTTTAGTTATTAGGTTTCCTCCCAATCAACACTTGATTTTTAGTCCTTCAGCCTGACTGTCCTTGATTTCTCACGATGTTGGATCCTTAAGGAGCAAGTCCTCCTTTGAGAGGTTCACAGCAGAATCCATATAATGTATTACTCTATGCCCATTAACCTTGAATTCTTGGCTTGCGCTTTCATCCAAGAGGTCCACAGCCCATGATGATGAATTCTAACGAACTTGAAAGGTCCGAACCACCTAGATTTCAATTTACCCAGAAATAACTTTGATCTTGAGTTATAGAGCAAACCTAGTTAGCCTGGAATTAAACTCCTTTGCTGGATATGCTTGTCATGCCACTACTTTGTTTTCTCCTTGTAGATCCTTGCATTTTCATAAGAGAACAATCTTAATTCATCAAGTTCACAAAGTTGAAGCTTCTTTTGTTCTGCTGCAACATGTATATCCAAGTTTAGTTGTTTTAATGCCTAATATGCTTTATGTTCTAGCTCAACGGGTAGGTGACAAGCTTTTTCAAAGATAATTCTATATGGAGACATGTCAATTGGTGTCTTGTATGATGTTCTATAGGCCCATAAAGAGTCATGCAAATGCAATGATCAGTCCTTTGTGGTGGGGTTCACCACTTTCTCTAAAATCCTTTTAATCTCTCTATTGGACACTTCTACTTGACCATTGGATTGTGGGTGATATGTTATAGCAATCTTATGCTTAATTCCATACTTAGCCAATACTGCATCAAAGATCTTGTTCCAAAAGTGAGTACCTTTATCACTAGTGATTGCTCTTAGAGTTCCAAACCATGAAAATATATTTTTCTAAAGGAAGTTCACCACTGTCTTGGCATCATTTGTTGGGAGTGCTAAAGCCTCCACCCATTTAGACACATAGTCTACTGCAACTAGCTTATATAGGTTCTCAAAAGATGGTGGGAATGGGCCCATAAAGATCTCCACCTCTAAAATGTTTTTTAATGGCATTTCATGTCTTTGAGATATGTTTCTTATTCTTTGGCACATGTTACAACATTTAGCAAACTCATAAGCATCTTTAAAAATAGAGAGCCAGTAATAACCCGATTGTAAAAATTTGGCAGCTGTTTTGTGGCCTCCGAAATTGCCTCCATATGCTGCAGCATGGCATGAGTGCAATATGTGTGAGATTTCTTCATTAGGTACACATCTTCGAATCACATGGTCTGAGCTTACCTTATATAAATATGGATCATCCCACTGGTAGCTTCAAATATCATTAAGAAATTTCTTCTTCTGCTAATAACTCATATTAGGTGGTAATAGCCCACTCACCAAGTAATTAGTAAAATTTGTATACCATAGGAGTCCAGCTTGTTTCAACGTCTATGCATGCTGTAGCATTAATAGTTGCTCATCAGGGAATGTTTCAGTGATGTCTTTTTTGGTCAATGTGCCGGTATCTGCTTCTAGTCTTGAGAGATGATCTGCTACTTGATTTTCAGTCCATTTCATATCCTTGATCTCCAAATCAAACTCTTGTAAAAATAAGATCCATCTGATCAATCTTGGTTTGGCATCCTTCTTTGAAATTAGATATTTTATTGCTGCATGGTTTGTGTAAACTATTACTTTTTTGCCCACCAAGTAAGCTCTGAATTTATCAAAGGCAAACATCACTGCTAGCAACTCTTTTTCAGTAGTGGTGTAGTTGATCTGAGCAGTAGCAAGAGTTTTACTGGCATAGTAAATGGAGTGAAAAATCTTATTCTTTCTCTGCCCTAGCACTGCTCCAACAGAATGGTCATTGGCATCACATATCAGTTCAAAAGGTAGACTCCAGTCTGGTGCTATAACAATTGATGCTGTTACTAGAGCTTTCTTTAACTCACTAAAGGCTTTGAAGCAATCTTCATTAAAATTAAAAGGCCTTTCATGTCCCAGCAACGTACATAAAGGTTTAGTTATTTTGAAATTTTTTTTGATAAACCTTCTGTAGAACCCAGCATTTCCAAAGAAACTTCTAATACCCTTGACTGAAGTTGGAGGTGATAATTTATCTATCACCTCTATTTTTGTCTTGTCCACCTCTATCCCATTGTTGGATACTGTATGACCTAAAACTATACCTTCTTGTGACATAAAGTGCCATTTTTCCCAATTGAGTACTAGATTGGTCTCCTCACACCTTTTAAGCATATCTTCTAGGTTATGCAAACAATCTTCATATGTTTCTCCAAAGACTGAGAAATGATTCATGAAAACTTCCAATGTCTGCTCAACCATATCTGAAAAAATAGACATCATGCACCTCTGGAAAGTTGCTGGAGCATTGCATAGACAAAATGGTATTCTTCTGAAAGCAAAGGTTCCATAAGCGCAGGTGAATGTGGTCTTCTCTTGGTCCTCTAGTGGTATAGCAATCTTGTTGTAGCCTGAGTACCCACTAAGAAGTAGTAGTAATGTTTTCCAGCAAGTCTGTCCAGCATCTGGTCTATAAATGGCAATGGGAAGTGATATTTCCTTATGGCTTTGTTAAGTTTCCTATAGTCCACACAAACTCTCCATCCTATTACTGTTCTTGTGGGAATAAGTTCATTCTTGTCATTTGCTATAACAATTACTCTACCTTTCTTTGGAACACATTGTACTGGGCTCACTTAAGAACTGTCTGATATCGGGTATATGATCCCAACATCCAGCCATTTGATGATCTCTTTTATCACAACTTCCTTCATAATAGGGTTTACTCTCCTCTGTTGCTCTACTGAATTGCTGTAACAGTCATCTAGTAGAATCTTATGCATGCATATGGATGGGCTGATTCCCTTAATATCTGTCATAGTCTATCCAATTGCCTTTTTGTATTTCCCCAACACTTTTACCAAGCTCCTTTCTTGATCTGCATTTAAAGAAGATGAAATGATTACATGAAGTGTATTATTTTTGCCAAGATAAACATATTTCAAGTGTGAAGGTAAAAGTTTCAATTCTAAAATAAGAGGTGATTTAATAGAGTTTTACTTCCCTGTTTGAAAGATCTAGAGATTTAAAGTGTCTGTCATGTCTTACAGATGGCTTTTCTCCTAACCATGTTATCTGGGTTGCTACAACATCCTCTTCTTCAAGTTCTTCAAAAGTAACAGCTATGATTTCTTCTTTACTGTAGCAGCTGTCTATTCTTTCTGTCACAACAAAGTCTACAACATTCAGAAAATTGCAGTCTTTAACTTCATCAGGACTCTTCATAACTTCCAGCACATTGAAGGTGACTTGCTGATCATTCACCCTCATCGTTAAGTCTCATTTCTACATATCTATTAGTATCTTCCTTGTTGCTAGGAAAGGTCTACCAAGTATAATTGGTACTTTCTTGTTCGCCTCAAAATCTAATATAATAAAATCCACTGGAAAAATGAATTTGTCTACCTTTACCAAGACATCTTCAATTTTGCCCTTAGGGTATGCATGAGATATGTCAACAAGTTGTAAAATGACTGTTGTTGATCTACATTCACCAACTTCTAATTGCTTAAATACAGATAAGAGCATTAGATTAATGCTTGCTCCTAAGTCACAAAGTGTTCTACCATTGTACCTAGTTCCAATAGAACATGGTATTAAGAAGCTTTTTGGATCTTTCATTTTTTGAGGAATCTTATTCTGAAGCATACGGCTGTATTTTTGTGTTAAAGCAATAGATTCAAATTCTCCAAGCCTTCTCTTTCTTGCCAAAGTATCCTTAAAGAATTTTACATAATTAGGCATTTTTTCTAAAGCTTCCACAAAGGGAATGTTGATATGTGATTGTTTCAACACTTCCAAGAATTTGCTGAACTACTTATCTTGTCTTTGTTTTTGGAATATTTTTGGGAAAACAGGTGGATGCCTAAACTGTTGTACTGCAATAGGAGATACAGGTTGTTGTTCTTTTGATTGACTCAAGGTTGTTACTGCTGGTGTTACAGATTCTGCTTCAACAGGTACTGAGTGATTTCTTCCTATGGTTATTGTTACCTGGCTGCACTCACCAGGTTCCATCATTTTTCTTGGCATACCAATAGGGATGTCAACACCTTTCTTAGACCTTAAGTTGATCTCCTTGCAATGTTCTTAACCCTCTTTCCTTAGATCTTCTGTGTTGCTGGGTAAACTCCCCTGAGGTTTGTTACTTAATAATGTGGCAAGCTGTCTAATTTGATTTTCTAAATTTCTCAAGGACACAACTTGACTTTAGACAACTGCTTTATTCTTCACAATATACTCTTTAATTAGTGTTTCCAAGGACTAAATTAATCATTGCTAGTGTTTCTTTGCCCTTAATTTTGCTGATGAGAACCAGGTGGCTGAATAGGTCTGTTCTGTGCACTGGGTGCTGGAGCATGCTAGTTCTGGTTGCTTCATGAAACGTTTGGATGCTGCCTCCATCCAGGGTTGTAGGTTAGCGGTGGGCATGGGTTGGGTTGGATATGGTTTGTCAAAACTAACCTAGCCTATTATTAAATGGGTTGAAATAAAATTAACCCGACCCAATTTAATAAATATGTTCGACCCAATATAACCCAACCTTTAGATAATCAAGTTGGGTTGGGTTGGGTTGATTGGGTTGAAGACTTGAAGGTCAAATCAAAATTAAAAATTAAATAAGAAAAATAAATTAAACTGGAAATAAGACTTATTGAAATCAAATATAAATATATTATAACATGAAAATTATATTCACAGTCTAGTATTCGACAAAAGAAAATTGAAAAATAAACTATATTAAAATTAAGAAAATTTCAACAACGAGCATCTAGACTTTGTTCTCGACTTCCAGCATCCCTTTTTCGAATTCTAAATTCAGACCTTTTAGATAATTAGCTAGTATCATGTCCTGTAATAAAATAAAATTGATTTATAATTATGTACTGTTAACTTGTTAAGTATTTACTAAAAAATAAAGAGAAATTGAAATTAACTTAATTTTAAAATTAAATTTATAAGATAATAAATTTACCAAGCAATTATATGCTACCACGTTTATCAACAACTATAGGCTCAGCTGGAATATTTACCAACTCTAAAACAAATAAATGACAGTGAAAAAATAAACAAGATAAAAAAATATACAATACACACACATAAAAAAATGTTACCTGTTTCAAGTGATTCCTAAAATTCTTTCTCCTCCATTGATGGCTCACTATCTGATGCAACTAGTGAAGATCATAGCCAATTTTGTGAACATATTAAAGCTTCTACTGTTTTTGAATGTAATGAACTTCGAAACGGATCAAGAATACGCCCTCCAGTACTAAATGCTGACTCCGAAGCTACTTTTGATACTGGAATTGCAAACACTTCTCTTGCAACATGTGATAAAATTTGATATTTCGAAGAATTAACTTCCTACTATTCTAAAATATCAAATTTAGTATCTCATGGATCTTCACTAGGCTCCAACAAATACCTATCTACCTCATTTTTTATTTCAACATGTACCTTCTCTTGCATTTTCTTGAACTTTAATAGCATTACAGTACGAAAATCCTTATCACCATTACCCTTTTCCATATCAACCACATTAACCAAAGGTGGATCATCAGAAACTTGGTTATTGGCAATACCGTGATTATATCTAAGGTAGAATTCATAAAGGCGTCATATAAGCCTTTTGATTTCCTTTGCCACTTCTACTGCTTTTGTTTCACCAATAAAAAATGTAACATAATCTAATTTATATCTTAGATCAAGAACAATTGCAACAAGCAGCAATGTGTTAACGTTTTCAGTTGTGCCCCAATGCTTATCATACTTCTTTTTCATACTAGTAGCCATACAACCCAATAAAGAGTCTTCACTTTCAGCAAAAGATGTCAACTTAGATTGAATTGAATACAAGTCATGAAAGTACATGTAAGAAGTAACAGATAAAGAAGCACTAAATTTTAAAATGACTTTATAAAAAGACCCCAAAAATTTCACAAATACTTCAGCATTAGCCCAATCTATATCCTTTGGTGGACCCTTCTTTTTTCCACTGTCATCTTCTGAAAAATATATCATATAAGGTTCATCATCATCTACCAACCTATCAAAAGCTTTTTGAAAATTTAAAGCACTTGTTAACATCAAGTAAGTAGAGGTTCACCTTGTAGGCTCATCTAATGTCACTATTCTTTTACTTTCAACTTTTTCATGCTCATAACATTTCTTAATTTTTGTAACCATGAGGCTAAAGATCTTACATATTGCACAACATTATGAATGCTAGCAATTGAATCATGCATGTCCTTCATCCCATCAGCTACAATTAAGTTAACAATATGAGGACAACATCTTATGTGTATAAATTCCCCATCTAACACTAGGCAATCGCCATTCCAATTTTTTAGTTTCTTTTTAACATAATTTATAGCCACATCATTTGAAGTTGTGTTATCAACCGTGATTGTAAAAATCCTCTCAATACCCCACTCTAGTAAACAACTCTCAATCAATTTCCCTATTGTCTCTCCTTTATGGTTGGGAATTGTAGAAAAACTCAATATTATTTTGTGTAACTTCCATTCATAATTAATAAAATGGACTGTGATCACCATATAATTAATATTTTGAATAGAAGTCCAACAGTCAATGGTTATACAAACTCTTTGAGCATTTTCAATCAATAACCTTTTCAAATTGAGTTTATTATCTAAGTAAAGCTGATAAACATCCATGGCAATTGTTCTTCTAGAAGGAGGAGTGAATTTTGAACAAGCAACACTACAGAAGTATTGAAACCTTTTATTCTCAACAGAGCTAAAAGACATCTTATTAAGAATTACCATTCTAGCACATGTCTTTCTACATTCTTCCTCACTAAATCCCATGACTACTAGACTACTAGGAGCACATATATTGATTATTTTTGCATTCACCAAAACCTTTTGCTTTTTATCCTCCCCTACCACAATATTCTTATATTTTGGACATCTTAATTTCATATGATTCAACATATTTTTAGTCCCAAAAATTGATTCACAAGAATAATCTTTTTTACAGTAATTAAACTTACATCTATTACCTTCGTCATACTTAGTAAAATGTTCCCACACATTTGATGGTGATCATGTAGGTTTTCGCTTTTTACGCTCGTCACTAAGATTTTCAGTTGTAGGAACATTATCATCATTCACTTGCGAAGTCGAATTGTTATCCATCTATGAAAAACAATAACAACAGATGAAAAAATATTGATAATAATAAAAAAATTTATATTTAAATAAAGAATCCTTTTTATAATGTTTTCATGGCTTGTCTTCTTATGGCTGTCAGTTCCAACTTCTAATATTCTATATCCAAAACATGCATGTTCATAAAATAAAAAAAGAATTGTTTCATGGTTTGTTAATGACTAAATTTTCTTAATTGACAATTAATGCACTGAATTTTCTTCTTTAGAACATGCATGCATTTCTCAATTATTAATATTTTTTATATTAATTTTTTTAATGCTAGTAACATTGCTCACATCACGAGGGTTTGATCGAATAATCATACATTTCCCAATTCGTTAAATAATTGGTTATCAGTTCCAATTATTGACTGTTAATAAACTAAATTATCTTATAGCCGTCAATTCTAACCTCTAATATTCTTTATAAAAAAACATGCATGTTCATAAAATAAAAAAGAATCTAGAATAAATAGATAAGAGAAAATACTTACTTGTTTGAGAATAGAGATTTGAGATTTCAGGGAGCAAGTTTAGATTTAGAATTAGAGTTTAGAACAGTAAATACAATAATGAAATTGTTTTTTTTTTATAAATAAAAAGATGATAAAAAATAGATTAGCTATTTAGGTTTTTAGGGTTTTGCAATTAAGATTTTTTTATTATTATTCTTATTATTTATATGGGTTGGGTTGGGTTTGATGGCTCATCATAATTAACCTAACCCAACCCAATTATTTATTGGGTTAAAAAAATAACCCAATCAACCCATAAAAACTCACTCAACCCGTCAAAATTTAATTAGGTCTGATTGGGTTAGGTTGAGTCCATTGGGTTGGATTGGGTTTGCCCAACCTACAATGTAGGTATTGGAATATGGATTGTTTTGGTTCTGTTTATTAAAGTTGCCCATATAATTAACTGAAACTGGATTGCCTGGGCAATCATCAAATAAATGCCCCTCTCCATAGTACACCCAGGAAATCTCAGCAACTTGCTTGACAGTTGTTGGGGCAGTAGTCATAGTTTTCACTATATTAGTCAATGATGTTACTTGGGTTGATAATGTTGTAAATGCATCCACATTGTATATCCCCGCTGCTCCTCTTGCTGTAGTTTGTCTAGTTGATGGCCATTGATAGTTGTTATTAGCAATTCTCTCTAAAATGTTATAGGCTTCATTATAAGATTTAAATAATAAAGCCCCATTTACTGAAGTATCGACCATCAATCTAGTACTTGGGTTTAACCCATTATAGAAGGTTTTTAACTGTATGCAGTAAGGAATGCCATGATAAGGGCATCTCCTGAGCAACTCCTTAAATCTTTCCCAAGCCTCATACAAGCTTTCATCTTTTAGTAGGTGAAAATAAGTGATCTCATTCTGCAACTTTGCATTTTTGGTTGGTGGAAAGTACTTCATCAGAAATTTATCAGTCAAATCATTCCATGTTGTGATGGAATCTAGTGGTAGAGAGTTCAGCCATGCTCATTGTTGAGTGTTAGAAAGTGTATATTTATAAAGGAGAAAATCATCATTTTGTACTTCAAGTTTTACTAACATTCTTATTTTTATGTAATTAAACTTTTTGTGATTTAATTATGTGTGTTTTATTTTAATTAAGTATTTTATGTATTTTAGGGGCATCGTGGTCATTTCACAATGAACGAGAGATCAGACGGCAAAACGGACATCACTTTTAAACTTAGGACAGTCGAAAACCTTCGGAGGAGCATAAAAGAAAAAATGGTACTGTTCACACATACGATACTGTTCACACGTATGGTACTGTTCATGGTACTGTTCATACCGCGTTACTGCTCAAACCGTGTGCAAACCGTGTTACTGTTCAAACCGCGTGGTCAAATCCGTGGTCAAACCGCGTACTGTTGACTAATGACGTAGCGCAATCCTGAGCATCCGAATTGTTTTTAATTCGATAGCCATGATTTATTCAGTGTATCTATAAAAAGGGGGGCTCTCCCCCCTATTTCGACACCCTTGAATTCATTTTTGAACTTAGTTTTCTATAATTCTTTCTTTATCTTGTATTTTTTATGTATTTTAATAAATTTTCATTTTACCCTTATTTCAATTATGAGTAGCTAATTGTCTTTTAAACTTGGGTTGAAGGTGAAGTTTCAACATGTGTCGTGGGCTTTATTTGGTAAATTTATGTTCTCTTCCCCTCTAATTTCTGTGGAGGTTTTAACTTTTCGTCGACAAATAATAATAATCTTGTCTAGTTACCGTCCTAGTTTCACCGACACTCTAGTATAAGATTATTATTATTTGGCCCGATAAGCCCTTAACACCATATTGATTAGAGTGCGGTTCATGAGGTGTGGATTCTCCCCTCATGATTTAATTGGTATTAATAAGGAATATTTAGTCCATGGTGCATGTTGATACGGATCCAGGTACCCAAGCACTTTATTATAATAATTTCCAGTTCAATTTAATTCTGCTATTCCAATTTAAATTCTAGCATAGTTTAAATCAATTTTCCCCATAAATCCAATCACCCACTTACAAAATTAATTCTACACCTAATTAAAATTCATCTCCTCGTGGGATTGACACTCGACACTATTGATCTATTCTACAATAGATTCGTACGCTTGCAAGTTCAACAAAATTTACACAACAAGTTTTTAACGCCGTTGCCGGGGAGGTAAGTATTTTAATTTGTAGAATTAATTTTTTTTGTAAATAATTTATTATTATTATTATTTTAATTGTTTCCTTGTAATTTTTTATTAAAAAAAAGAAGTGAATTTACATTTTTAGGTAAGAATTTCTTTTTCTCTTCTTTAAATTTCTGCAATTTAATTTTTAAGTTATTCTTCTTTATAATTTTTTATTTATCTTGTTAATTTATTTTAATATTAGTTAATTTCACGTATTTTTTATGTGTTTTTATAGTAAAGTTGTAACAGCGCAATAAGGTTAATATCGTAATTTCTCTTTCTTCTTTATTTTTATTTGTTTTGTTCTCATTTTTATGTTGTTTGCATGCATGGTCGAAGATCACAATTTCCTAATCTTGAGCTTATAAATCTTGAATTGAAAAAAAAACACTTTGCACACACAAACACATTGCATTTAAAAATAAAATTAAAATGGATTTGCAACAACAACAACCACCACCACAGGAGAGGCCATTTAAGGATTACTTCAGTCTTTTAGCTAATTTGAGTACATCATGTATAAGATACCCAAATGTAGCTGCTAGGAGTTTTGAACTAAAACCTAGTGTGCTATACTGTCTCCCAACATTCTATGGCCTAGAAAATGAGGATACATATAATCATCTGAATGATTTTCATATATTTGTGAAACTTTTAAATATGAAAAATTTTCAGACGATAATGTTAAACTTAGATTATTCCCATTTTCTTTGAAAGATAGAGCTCGTTCATGGTTTAATACATTACCCGCTAATAGCATTACATCATGGGAACAAATGGTAACGAAATTTTTAATAAATATTTTCCAGTGTATAAAACCAATGCTATTCGCAAGGAAATCTCAGAGTTCACCCAGAGAGAAGACGAGCAGTTTTTCGAAGCATGGGAGCGATTCAATGGGCTACTTTTGAAGTGTCCACATCATGGGTATGAGAAATGGCACCAATGCCAATACTTTTTAGAGGGATTATTACCAAATGTGCAAGAATGACTAATGGCAACAAGTGAAGGAGAGCTAATGTCAAAAAGTACATCAGAGATTTGGGAGTTCTTCTAGCGACAAGCAGATAATTCCCAACGGCGGAGTCGATCTCTCAGGAATACTAAAAGAATTAAGGGAGTGAATGAGGTTCACATTGGCGAGTCTAGTTCGAGAATTAAAGAAGTCAAAGAGATGGTTGAAGGCGTTTCTCGACAAATAGCATCGTTGACGACTGCTAAATCAACAGAGCCATATGACCATGAGTCATATTCAGATCAAGCCAATGCCATCGGTGTCATGAGGAAGCCATCAAATTACAACCCATACTCTAACACATATAACCCTGGATGGAGAGACCACCTAAATTTTTCATGGTCTCAAGGATTCCAATAGAATGGACCAGCAGCTCCAGCTCCACCAATGCAATCAATTCCTTAAGTTCCTCAAGCCTCTCAACCACCTCGGTCAAGTGGCGGATAACGGTACTCTGTGACAATCAAGTCGGTTACTTCAGTTTCCCATAATAACTGATATTCTGAGATGAAAGAATGGACAACAACGAGATTTTAGCAAAGCTTCACAATCGATTCCCTTCACTTCTTCAGAATGTCCTTCTTACAATCTATAAAGCTCGGTCCGAACGCATGCGATTGCTCATGAGGAATAACATACCTGCTGATATCTGTTGGTTAATCGAGGCTAAAGTACGCTTGGCAGGTGAGTTGCCTCTTAAATTTATTGCATACAAACCTGGTTGTGGTAAAAGAAATTTCGGTTGCTTTTCATAAGTGTGCCAGAATGAGATGCGATAAAAAATCATGTTCTTTAGGAATGGTGTCTGATAACAGAGAAGATAAGATTCAATTCATTAGGGATGGCTTGAATAAGGAGTCATTGGATGATATCCTTTTGTCTCTTAAAACACATTCCAGTAGATATGTGTAAGGAGCGATTCTCCAGTTATGGCCATCATTCCAGAAAAAGCGTGCACGATATAGTCTCGGGAATCTGACTATAAATGACCCTATTTGCCAGTTTATAAGAAAACTGGATGGGAAGCCTATCCTCGACCCATAGAGGGCGTTGAAGCCGTTTCTGGATGTAAAACTAGTGGAAGATGTGAGCCACAGTCGCAATAACGGTACTCTGTGACAATCAAGTCGGTTACTTCAGTTTCCCATAATAACTGATATTCTGAGATGAAAGAATGGACAACAACGAGATTTTAGCAAAGCTTCACAATCGATTCCCTTCACTTCTTCAGAATGTCCTTCTTACAATCTATAAAGCTCGGTCCGAACGCATGCGATTGCTCATGAGGAATAACATACCTGCTGATATCTGTTGGTTAATCGAGGCTAAAGTACGCTTGGCAGGTGAGTTGCCTCTTAAATTTATTGCATACAAACCTGGTTGTGGTAAAAGAAATTTCGGTTGCTTTTCATAAGTGTGCCAGAATGAGATGCGATAAAAAATCATGTTCTTTAGGAATGGTGTTTGATATCATAGAAGATAAGATTCAATTCATTAGGGATGGCTTGAATAAGGAGTCATTGGATGATATCCTTTTGTCTCTTAAAACACATTCCAGTAGATATGTGTAAGGAGCGATTCTCCAGTTATGGCCATCATTCCAGAAAAAGCGTGCACGATATAGTCTCGGGAATCTGACTATAAATGACCCTATTTGCCAGTTTATAAGAAAACTGGATGGGAAGCCTATCCTCGACCCATAGAGGGCGTTGAAGCCGTTTCTGGATGCAAAACTAGTGGAAGATGTGAGCCACAGTCGCAAATACCCGTAAATATCCTTTTACTTCACTTTTATTTTATTTCACTGTTGTTTTATCATTTGCATTATTGTCTTTAATAATTTTATTTTATCATTGTTTGCTTTTCCTTTTTACTGTTTCCTTTTTTACTCTCGAGCCATGTGTATTACACGTTAATTGACACAGACATGATACCTCATTCATAGCTGTGACCCACTGCCGCCAAGATCCTTAAATATGATTCTTTTTGTTTGCACTCATAATTTGTTTTTGAGAAGTATCTCAATGGCAGCTGCTCCCAATAAACAATTCAAGAACATTTGTGTGCTATCTGGATTTAACTATGGCAAATATAAAGAGTTTGTTAAGGCAACCATTGATCTTGGTCGAAGCATAGCAGTAAGGAAATTACACTTAATATATGACGGAGGCGACCGAGGGTTATCAAAACTGGTCTCAGAAGCTGCTTATGTCAGAGGTCAGAGGGAGCCAAGCGTTACGCATCATCCCAACAACCCTAAAACCTTTGGGCTGTTTGTCTGACTCACCGACTGGAGAAGAGTTAGTTGTCTCAGGTATGTAAGAAAGAATAACTGAAATGCTTAATCATGCTGATGCTTTTATTTTCTTACCAGGAGATCTTGCAACTCTAGAGGCACTTATCACATTAGCATTTTGGGCCCATCTGCACATTCATTAGAAACCCATCGGTTTGTTAAATGTCAATAACTTTTATGATGGCTTCATCGCATTTCTTAACCATGCAATAAAAAATTATTTTATTCCTTCCATAGCGAAAAAGCTTTTTATTTGTGCTCACACTGCTAATTAGCTACTTGATCTATTACAAGCTTATAAACCAGAGCCAGATCCCAGGACCTTGGTATTGGAGTATCCAAATAATGATGGTAACAGTAGCCGCAGTAAGAAGTAGAAATTAGATTTAACTCTCCGCCTGTAAATATTTTCTTCTATGTTGCACCACCCAGATGATGTTTTCTAAACTCTAATTCTTTCCTTTAAAACATTGAGGACAATGTTTCGTTCTAGTTGGAGGGAGGGGATAATTGACAATTGTAGAATCTTGGTTAAGATTTTACTAATTTTTTGTTGTAGAAACTAACTGTTGCTACCTTTTTGTGTTGAAGATGCTGAATATTGAGTGTAGTTACTCTAGAAACGCATCTTCTTAGTTAAAAAAAAAAGAAAAAAATAATAATAAAAAAATTGTCTTATTTTTCGTGTGATCTTTCTAACTTTTTCTTTTTGACTTCTCCTTTATAAATATACATTTTCAAATTTTTAAGTCAAAGATGGCTGAATATGGAGTGTAGTGCCTCTAGAAACGCATCTTTTTAGTAAAAAAAAATCATTTTCTTTTTCTATCATTTTAAATGTAACTTTTCTAATTAGTTTTTTGCATCATTTTCACATTTCTGCATGCATATTTTCCTTTCATATTTAGAATAAGTTCAGGGGTAGAATGTTGTTTAAAAAAAAATTGTGTGATTTGTTTTAACATTAGATGACATGATGAATTTCAAATTGTAGTATTTGTATTATCTTTGGTCTTAAGAGATGTTACGCTATATTTGCTACTCTACATGTTGATGTCGGAGACAAATATGAGCTTCTTGAAGGAATAAACATGCATAATAAGCACCAAATGAGTTCTTGAGCCTATCATTTTTCTTGGAGAGTAACCTTTTTTGCCCATTCTTCATACAGCTTAGCAGTTTATTATTTTATACATGATTTCTAGATTTCCTTTGAGTCAACACTCTAAAAAAAAGGGTTAAATAAAAAGAAAAAAAAATTGTGTTACTACATCTAGAGGTCCATCTAACTAGTAGATATGGAAGATTATTTGGAGCCCTAACAGACGATGGAAAGGCCATCTTTGACTCGTTTGAGCCTTTCTAGCCATCCCTTTTATGAAATATCCATAGTTAACCCTTTTAAGCCTTTAAAAAATTTTTTTTTTCTTTGTCAAACTTATCATCTTAACCCACTCCGATTTGAAATATTACCTGATGTTGAGTGTTAGAAAGTGTATATTTATAAAGGAGAAAATCGTCATTTTACACTTCAAGTCTCACTAACATCTGTAATTTTATTTATTTAAGTCTCTTGTTATTTAATTATATGTGTTTTGTTTTAATTAAATATTTATGTATTTTAGGGGTATCATGGTCATTTCACAATGAACGAGAGATCGGATAGCAAAACGGACGTCACTTTTGAATTCAGGATAGTCGAAAACCTTAAGAGTAGCATAAAAGGAAAAATGGCACTGTTCACACGTACGATACTATTCACATATACGGTACTGTTCATGGATACTGTTCATACTGCATTACTGTTCAAACTGTGTGCAAATCGTGTTAATGTTCAAACCGCGTGGTCAAACCGTGTTACTGTTCACTGATGACGTGGCGCAATCTTGTGCATCCAAACTGTTTTTAATCCGATGACCATGATTCACTCAATATATCTATAAAAAGGGGGCCTCTCCCCCCTAATTTGATACCTCTGAATCCATTTTTGAGCTTAGTTTTCTGTAATTCTTTCTCCATCTTGTATTTTCTATGTATTTTAATAAATTTTCATTTTACCCTTAGTTCAATTATGAGTAGCTAATTTTCTTTCAAGCTTGGGTTGAAGGTGAAGTCTCAACATGTGTCATGGGCTTTATTTGGTAAATTTATTTTCTCTTCCCCTCTAATTTCTGTGGAGGTTTTGACTTTTCTTCGACAAATAATAATAATCTTGTCTAGTTACCGCCTTGATTTTACTGGCACCTCAGTATAAGGTTATTAATATTTGGCACGATAAGCCCTTAGCACCATATTGATTAGAGCGCGGTTCATGAGGTGTGGATTCCTCCTCATGATTTAATTGGTATTAATAAGGATTATTTAGCCCATGGTGCATGTTGATACAGATCCAGATACCCAAGTGCTTTATCTCAATAGTTTCCAGTTTAATTATTTCTGCCAATCCAATTTAAATTCCAGCATAATCTAAATCACTTCCACACAAATTCAACCACCCATTTACATAGTTAATTCTACATATAATTAAAATCCACCTACTCGTGGGATCGACACTCAACATCATTGATCTATTCTATAATAGATTTGTGCGCTTGCGAGTTCAACAAAATTTGCACAACAAGTTTTTGGCACCGTTGCTGGGGAGGTAAGTATTTTAATTTGTAGAATTAATTTTTGTAAATAATTTATTATTATTATTATTTTAGTTGTTTCCTTGTAATTTTTTTCTTAATTAATTAAAAAAAAGTGAATCTACATTTTAGGTAAGAATTTCTTTTTCTCTTCTTTAAATTTCTGCAATTTAATTTTCAAGCTATTTTTCTTTGTAATTTTTCATTTATCTTGTTAATTTATTTCTATTTTATTTATTTTATTTCACGTATTTTTTTTTTGTGTTTTCATAGAAAGGTTGTAACAGCGCAATAAGGTTAGTATCGTAATTTCTCCTTCTTCTTTATTTTTATTTATTTTGTTCTCATTTTTATTTTCTTTGCATGCATGGTCGTAGGTCATTATTACCTAATCTTGAACTTATAGACCTTGAATTAGAAAGAACACTTAGCACACACAAACACATTGCACGTAAAGATAAAATTGAAATGGATTTGCAACAACCAGAGCCACAAGAGAGGCCATTTAAGGACTACTTTAGTCCTTTAGCTAACTTGAGCACATCATGCATAAGATACCCAAATGTACCTGCTAGGAGTTTCGAGTTAAAACCTAGTGTGCTAAATTGTCTCCCAACATTTTATGGCTTAGAAAATGAGGACCCATATAATCATCTGAATGATTTTCATCCAATTTGTCAAACTTTTAAATATTAGAATTTTTCAGAAGAAGATGTTAAACTAAGACTATTCCCATTTTCTTTAAAGGATAGAGCTCGTTCATGGTTCAATACATTGCCTGCTAATAGCATTACAACATGGGAACAAATGGTAACAAAATTTTTGAATAAATATTTCCCAGTGCATAAAACCAATGCTATTCGCAGGAAAATTTCATAGTCCACACAGAGAGAAGACGAACAATTTTTCGAAGCATGGGAGCGATTCAATGGGCTACTCTTGAAGTGTCCACATCATGGGTACTAGAAATGACACCAATGCCAATATT
The DNA here is from genome assembly GCA_030444775.1 of Atalantia buxifolia. Classification (NCBI taxonomy): domain Eukaryota; kingdom Viridiplantae; phylum Streptophyta; class Magnoliopsida; order Sapindales; family Rutaceae; genus Atalantia; species Atalantia buxifolia. Next base: position 31,277,207 of record CM059835.1, read on the forward strand.
TTTTGGAGGGATTATTGCCAAATGTGCAAGAATGGCTAATGGCAACAAATGGAGGAGAGCTAATGTCAAAAAGTGCATCAGAGATTTGGGAGTTTTTTCAGAGACAAGCAGATAATTCCCAACAACGGAGTCGATCTCTCAGGAATACTAGAAGAATTAAAGGAGTGAATGAGGTTCACATTGCGAGTCTAGTTCGGGAATCAAAGAAGTCAAAGAGATGGTTGAAGGTCTTTCTCGACAAATAGCATCGTTGACAACTGCCAAATCAACAAAGCCACATGACCATGAGTCGTATTCAGATCAAGCCAATGCCATCGGTGTCATGAGAAAGCCATCAAATTACAACCCATACTCCAACACATATAACCCTGGATGGATAGACTACCCCAATTTTTCATGGTCTCAAGGATTCCAACAGAATGGACCAGCAGCTCCAGCTCCACCAATGCAACCAATTCCTCAAGTTCCTCAAGCCTCTCAACCACCATTCAGACTATACAATCAGAACCAAAACTACTCTCAACCCATGCCATGAGAGGATTCATTCCAAAATTTCAAGAATGTTACTCAATCTACAATCAAGCAACAGAACCGTACCATTGATGGACTACGGAATGAGATGAGAGCAGGTTTCAATTCACAAGCCCAATCAGTTTCAAGCCTAGAGAAAATGGTGGGACAACTTGCTTCTTCAGTTCAGACTTTGGCAATGACTGTTGAGAAAAGTAAATTCCCAAGTCAACCAGTGCCTAATCCTAAAGAAGTACATGAAGTAAGTACCAGTTCACCACAACAGCATGGAGAGGTCAAAGCCGTCATGACCTTACGAAAAGGGAAAGAAATCGACAACAAAGTAGAGATGCCAGCGACCAAAGAAAATCAAATTGTACCCGTGAATGTTGAAGACTCATCACCGGAGGAGAAAAAAGAAACCAACACACGAGAATATGTTCCAAAAGCTCCATTTCCTCAGAGGTTAGCTAAAGGAAAGAAGGGAAAATCCACAGGTGAGATTCTTGAAATCTTCAAACAGGTAAGTGTTAACATCCCTTTACTTGATGCAATAAAACAAGTTCCAACTTATACCAAGTTTTTTAAAGACCTTTGTACTAAAAAGAGAAACATTCATGTTCAGAAAAAAAGGTCTTTTTAACAGAAAACGTTAGTTCTATACTCCAACACAAAATTCCTCTAAAATGTAAAGACCCAGACTCCCCCACTATTTCATGTAGTATAGGGAACCACACAATTAAGAATGCTTTGTTGGATTTAGGAGCTAGTGTTAATCTGTTGCCTTACTCAGTATTCGTAAAACTTGGACTTGGAGAATTGCACCCAACTCCAGTGGTGTTACAGCTTGCAGTTCGATCCACAAAAATACCTCGTGGTATTGTAGAGGACGTGCTTATACAGGTAGACAAGTTTTATTTTCCTGTTGATTTCATTGTAATTGACACTCAACCAATACAGGATTCAAGGAAGCACATCCCCATTATCCTAGGCCGACCATTCTTGGCAATTGCTGATGCTCACATTCAATGCAGAACTGGAAATATGCAGTTGTCTTTTGGCAATATGACCATGGAGCTCAACATCTTTAACATTGCGAAACAACCTCACAATGCAGATGATGGAATTGTTGATGTGGATTTAATTGAAGCATTAGTTGATGATACTTTTCTTTCAAACCTTAGTGATGACCCTTTACAAACATGTTTAACTCACTTTGGTTTGGATTTTGATGTTGACAGATCAGTCGATGAGGTCAACCTTTTACTTGACTCAGCACCATCCATGGACACTAATAAATGGAAGTCAAGAGTTGAACAACTATCACCATCAGAAAAGAAAATCATCCCATCATTAGAATCACCACCTAAACTCGAGCTCAAACCATTACCCAACACTTTGGAATATGCGTTCTTGGGAGAAAAAAGCACTCTACCGGTAATCATCTCATTATCCCTAAATGACGAGCAAAAAGGTAAGTTGTTGGATGTTTTAAAAGAGCACAAAGGAGCATTAGGATGGACCATAGCAGACATAAAAGGTATAAACCCAGTAGACTGCATGCATTACATTCACCTTGATGAAAATGCTAAATCTACAAGGGAAATGCAACGTCGGTTAAATCCTAATATGAAAGAAGTTGTTAGAACAGAAGTCCTTAAGCTATTAGATGCAGGTATCATTTACCCAATTTCTGATAGTTCATGGGTCAGTCCTGTGCAAGTTGTCCCCAAAAAGTCAGAAGTCACAGTAGTTACCAATGCTGATAATGAATTGATGCCCACTAGAGTGACTACAGGATGGCGTGTATGCATTGGTTATAGAAAGTTAAATTCTATCACACGTAAAGACCATTTTCCTTTACCATTTATTGATCAAATGCTTGATAGATTAGCAGGTCATGAATTTTATTACTTTCTAGATAGCTATTCAGGATACAATCAGATTCCCATAGCATCAAAAGATCAAGAGAAAACCACTTTCACTTGCCCTTTTGGCACTTTTGCATATAGGAGAATGCCATTTGAATTGTGTAATGCACCTGCTACATTTCAACGTTGTATGTTAAGCATTTTTTCTGATATGGTTGAACGGTTTCTTGAGGTCTTTATGAATGATTTTTCTATTTTTGGAGATTCATTTGATCAATGTTTACATCATTTGACGAAAGTTTTGCAGAGATGTATCGAGAAAAATTTGGTCTTAAATTGGGAGAAGTACCATTTTATGGTAAAATAAGGTATAGGTCTCGGTCACATCATTTCATACAAAAGTATTGAGGTTGACAAAGCCAAGGTGGATCTCATTTCCAATCTTCCTCCACCTAAAACAGTCAGAGAAGTAAGATCTTTCCTTGGGCACGCTGGTTTTTATAGACGTTTCATTAAGGATTTTAGCAAAGTTTCTAGACCCTTATGCAATTTACTTGCTAAGGATGTACATTTTGTCTTTGATGATTCATGTCTTGTAGCATTTGAAAAGCTAAAGCGATTGTTGACGTCATCACCCATCATTCAGCCACCAAACTGGAGCTTACCATCCAAACTCATGTGTGATGCATCTGATTATGCAGTGGGAGCAGTATTAGGACAAAGAGTAGATCGAATTCCCCATGTTATTTACTATGCTAGTATGACATTAAATGATGCACAGTTGAACTATTCAACTACTGAAAAAGAAATGCTAGCAGTAGTGTTTGCATTAGAGAAATTTCGATCTTATCTTATTGGTTGTAAAATAATTGTATTCACAGATCATGCTGCTCTTAAATTTCTCCTCACAACGAAAGATGAAAAAGCTAGACTAATTCGCTAGGTGTTACTTTTGCAGGAGTTTGACTTGGAATTCAAAGATAAGAAAGGTTCTGAAAATGTTGTGGCTGACCATCTCTCTCGTCTCCATTTTGACACAATAACAGAACCCTTAATATTGAATGAGTCATTTCCGGATGAGCAATTAATGAGTGTGGAAGTATTACCTTGGTATGCTGATATCGTTAATTATCTTGTTACAGGTAAACTTCCAGAGCATTGGGCTAACCAGGACAAGGCTAAATTTTTTGCGGAAATAAAAAATTTTTTCTAGGATGACCCCTATTTGTTCAAGTATTGTGCAGATCAAATTATTAGACGATGTGTCCCAAAAAATAAATTTCAGAACATCCTTTCGTTCTGCCATGAACAAGCTTGCGGAGGCCATTTCAACGCTAAGAAAACAACCACAAAAATTCTACAATGTGGTTTCTATTGGCCAACTATATTTTGAGATGCTTACAGCTTTTGCTCTTCATGTGATAGGTGTCAACGAATGGGGAGCATTACACGAAGGAACATGATGCCACTAAATCCAATTTTAGTGGTTGAGATTTTTGATGTGTGGGGTATCGACTTCATGGGACCCTTCCCCGCTTCTTTTGGCTATCAATATATATTGGTTGCTGTTGACTATGTATTGAAATGGGTAGAGGCAATTCCATGCAGAACCAATGATCATAAAGTAGTGATAGGGTTTTTGAAGAGCAACATTGTTTCACACTTTGGATTCCCTCGGGCAATAATCAGTGATGGTGGTACCCACTTTTGCAACAAATCATTTAAAACACTTTTGACAAAGTACTCTATCACTCATAAAGTGGCGACCCCTTATCATCTGCAAACCAGTGGCCAAGTTGAGATCTCCAATCGAGAAATAAAGCACATATTAGAAAATACGGTGAGGCCAGACAGAAAAGATTGGTCATTAAGACTCGATGATGCATTATGGGCATATAGAACGGCGTTCAAGACCCCAATTGGGACCTCACCCTACAGGCTAGTGTATGGAAAAGCTTGCCACCTACCTGTGGAACTCGAGCATCGTGTGTACTGGGGCATCAAGAAATTCAATTTTGACATGCAGCAAGTTGGCTCAGAAAGACAATTACAGCTGGCAGAACTTGAAGAAATTCGTAATGATGCATACGAAAATGCCAAGGTTTACAAGCAGCGAATGAAAGTCTTTCATGATAAGCAGATTATGAGAAAATCTTTCACTCCAGGTCAGAAAGTACTTTTATTCAATTTTCGCTTGCACCTATTCCCAGGTAAGCTACGTTCTCGATGGTCTGGCCCCTTTATTGTTCATACTATTTTTCCACATGGGGCAATTGAAATTAAGGACCTAAAGAATGGTGTCACGTTTGAAGTTAATGGTCAAAGATTAAAACCATATCTAGAGTACCAACTACATGGAGAGGACACCGAAATAAGTTTGAGTGACCCACCAGATTTGAATTGAGATTTTTCTTTTCGGTGATTTGATTTATTTATTTTTTTCTTTTTACTATTCTTCTGCTAATTGAAATCATTTGTGCATAAGTGTGTTTGTTTAACCATTAAGTTTTCTTTTATCACTCTTAATCATGAGACAGATCCTCTTGAACATCCTTAGAAGACTTTAACGTGTCCAATCTCATCTCAGAGGTCAGATACGATTTTGTAAAACACATCGTATTTGGAAGCTACAAGCACCAGAGTTAATATCCCACGTTAAGGATTTAGAAAGCCAACTCAGAGACATTGAGAGAAGTGTCTACAACATCCAGTTGGAGCTTGCGGTAAATTCCATAAGAGGACGATTGTGATTTTCTTTGTGTGTTTTTGTTTGTTACTCCGTTTGTGTGTTCTAGTTTGTCACCCCGGTTAAGTGGCGGATAATGGTACTCCGTGACAATCAAGTCAGTTACTTCAGTTTCCCATAATTACTGATCTTCTGAGGCGAAGGTATGGACAGAAATGAGATCTTGGCAAAGCTTCACAATCGATTCCCTTCACTTCCTCAGAATGCCCTCCTTACAATCTATAAAGCTCGGTCTGAACGCATGCGATTGCTCATGAGGAAAAACATACTTGCTGATATCCGCTGGTTAATCGAGGCCAAAGTACGCTTGGCAGGTGAGTTACCTCCTAAATTTATTGCATACATGCCTGGTTGTGGAAAAGGAAATTACGCACGAAAGCGAAGAGCTTGAAAAATTTCGGTTGCTTGTCATAAGTGTGCCAGAATGATATGCGATAAAAAAACCATGTTCTTTAGGAATGGTGTCTGATAACAGGGAAGATAAAATTCAATTCATTAGGGATGGCTTGAATAAGGAGTCATTGGATGATATCCTTTTGTCTCTTGAAACGCATCCCAGTGGATATGTGCAAGGAGCGATTCTCCAGTTATGGCCATCATTCCATAAAGACCATGCACGTACAGTCTCGGGAATCTGACTATAAACGACCCTGTTTGCCAGTTTATAAGAAAATATGATGGGAAGCCTATCCTCGATCTATAGAGGGCGTTGAAGCCGTTTCTAGACATAAACCAGAGGAAGATGTGAGCCACAGTCGCAACTACCTGTAAATATCCTTTTACTTCACTGTTATTTTATTTCACTGTTGTTTTACCATTTGCATTATTGTCTTTAATAATTTTATATTTGTCATTATTTGCTTTTCTTTTTACTATTTTCTTTTTGACTCTCGAGCCATGTGCATTACATGATTAATTGACATAGACATGATACCACATTCACAGCTGTGACCCACTGCCGCCAAGATCCTTAAATATGATTCTTTTCGTTTGCACTTACAAATTATTTTTGAGAAGTATCCTAATGGCAGCTACTCCCAATAAACAATTCAAGAACATTTGTGTTCTTTCTGGATTTAACTATGGCAAATATAAAGAGTTCGTTGAGGCAGCCATTGATCTTGGTCGAAGCATAGCAGCAAGGAAATTACACTTGGTATATGGCGGAGGTGACCGAGGGTTATCAAAAATGGTCTCAGAAATTGCTTATGTCAGAGGGAGCCAAGTGTTAGGCATCATCCCAACAACCCTAAAACCTTTGGGCTGTTTGTCTGACTCACCGACTGGAGAAGAGTTGGTTGTCTCAGGTATGCAAGAAAGAATAACTGAAATGGTTAATCATGCTGATGCTTTTATTTTCTTACCAGGAGATCTTGTAACTCTAGAGGCACTTATCACTTTAGCATCTTGGGCCCATCTGCACATTCATCAGAAACCCATCGGTTTGTTAAATGTCAATAACTTTTATGATGGCTTTATCGCATTTCTTAACCATGCAATAAAAAACTATTTCATTCCTTCCACAGCGAAAAAGTTTTTTATTTGTGCTTACACTGCTAATGAGCTACTTGATCTGTTACAAGCTTATAGTCCAGAGCCAGACCCCAAGACCGTGGTGTTGGAGTGTACAAATAATGATGGTAACAGTAGCCGCAGTAAGAAGTACAAATTAGATTTAACTCTCCGCCTGTAAATATTTTATTCTGTGTTGCACCACTCAGATGATGTCTTCTAAACTCTACTTCTTTCCTTTAAAACATTGAGGACAATGTTTCGTTCTGGTTCGGGGGAGGGGATAGTTGACAATTGTGGAATGTTGGTTAAGTTTTTACTAATTTTTTGTTGTAAAAACTAACTGTTGCTAACTTTTTGTGTTGAAGATGGCTGAATATGGAGTGTAGTTACTCTAGAAACGCATCTTCTTAGTTAAAAAAAAAAGAAAAAAAAGGAAAAAAATAATAATGAAAATTTTTTTTCTTATTTTTCGTGTGATCTTTCTAACTTTTTCTTTTTGACTTCTCCTTTATAAATATGCATCTTCAAATTTTTGAGTCAAAGATGGCTGAATATAGAGTGTAGTGCCTCTAGAAACGCATCTTCTTAGTTAAAAAAAATAACCATTTTCTTTTTCTATCATTTTAAGTGTAACTTTTCCAATTAGTTTTTCTGCATCATTTTCACATTTCTACATGCATATTTTCCTTTCATGTTTAGAATAGGTTGGGGGGTAGAATGTTGTTTAAAAAAAAAATTGTGTGATTTTGTTTTTATTTTTGGATGAGATGATGACTTTCAAATTTTAGTATTTGTATTATCTTTGGTCTTGAGTGATGTTACACTATATTTGCTACTCTACATGTTGATGTCGGAGATAAATATGAGTTGCTTGAAAGAATTGACATGTCATAATGAATACCAAGTGAGCTTTTGAGCCTATTATTTTTCTTGGAGAGTAACCTTTTTTGCCCATTCTTCATACAGCTTAGCAGTATTATTATTTTATACATGACCTTTAGATTTCCTTGAAGTCAACCCTTAAAAAAAAAATTGAAAAAAGAAAAAAAATGTGTCGCTACATCTGGAAGTCCGTCTAACAAGTAGATATGGAGGATTATCTAGAGCCTTAAAAGATGATAGAAAGGCCTTCTTTGACCTGTTTGAGCCTTTCTAGCCATCCCTTATGTGAAATATCCATAGTTAGCCCTTTTGAACCTTTAAAAAAAAAAATCTTTTCTTTGTCAACTTATCATCTTAACCCACTCCGATTTGGAGTATTACCCGATATCTTACAAGTTCCATCACCTATTCATGTTTGAGAAAAATATAAATAATTGTTTTGTTTAAGTTGTGCAATACCAAAAAAAAAAAGAAAAAGAAAACAAAGTTCTTACAAAAAAAAAGAAAAAAAAAGAAGAAAAAAGGGGATATACAATAATAATAAATAAAATGCACCTTTTAAATTCCAAACGATATTTATTTTTCTCAAACATATATTTTATTTTCTCTATTTCCCTTTTCTTTTTTAGCCATGTTCCTAGCCTACGTTACGTCCTAATAAAAGTCCTTCTTGATTTTAGGGAACTATAATCTGAAGTAGAAGCTAGTTATATGGGCTATAAAGATGTAGTGATGTATATATATATAAAAAAAAAAATACATTGGGTTGACTAATACTTTGTTTGACTTGAGATCGTGTTATTTCTAAGCTGTGGGCATATTTCCTTCATCTTGGTGAGAGTGTGTGATCATTATTGTTTATTATTTTCTCTCAATTTATCATTCATAGAAGTGACAATTTATATTGGGTTTTATTTCCTTATTAGAGTGTCACTATTACCGGTGAGATTTTGGGGTTTGACATATCATTTTTGAAAGTAGCTGTGACAAAATCTACTGGCTTGATTCATGTGAATGGTTGATGTGGGTGTGATGTTTATTTAGACTGTAGATAATGCTTATACTTTTATTTGATTGTTATCATTAGTCTGATTGAATAAACATGATTGTTTAAAAAAAAAAAACTTCTTATGTTTGAATTTTATTTTCGCTTTATTTGCTAAGGACTAGCAATAAGCTGGTTGGGGGGTGTGTTGAGTGTTAGAAAGTGTATATTTATAAAGGAGAAAATCGTCATTTTACACTTCAAGTCTCACTAACATCTCTAATTTTATTTATTTAAGTCTCTTATTATTTAATTATATATGTTTTATTTTAATTAAATATTTTATGTATTTTAGGGGCATCATGGTCATTTCACAATGAACGAGAGATTGGATAGTAAAACGGATGTCACTTTTGAACTCAGGACAGTCGAAAACCTTAAGAGGAGCATAAAAGGAAAAATGGCACTGTTCACACGTACGGTACTATTCACATATCAATATCGTTCATTGCAAAAACAGTGTGCAAACCGTGTTACCGTTCAAACCGCGTGGTCAAACCCGTGGTCAAATTGTGTTACTGTTCACTGATGGCGTGGCGCAATCTTGTGCATCCAAACTGTTTTTAATCCGATGGCCATGATTCACTCAATATATCTACAAAAAAGGGGCCTCTCCCCCCTAATTTGATACCCCTGAATCCATTTTTGAGCTTAGTTTTCTATAATTCTTTCTCCATCTTGTATTTTCTATGTATTTTAATAAATTCCCATTTTACCCTTAGTTCAATTATGAGTAGCTAATTTTCTTTCAAGCTTGGATTGAAGGTGAAGTCTCAACATGTGTCATGGGCTTTATTTGGTAAATTTATTTTCTCTTCCCCTCTAATTTCTGTGGAGGTTTTGACTTTTCGTCGACAAATAATAGTAATCTTGTCTAGTTACTGCCCTGGTTTTATTGGCACCCTAGTATAAGGTTATTAATATTTGGCACGATAAGCCCTTAGTACCATATTGATTAGAGCGTGGTTCATAAGGTGTGGATTCCCCCCTCATGATTTAATTGGTATTAATAAGGATTATTTAGCCCAGGTGCATGTTGATACGAATCCAGATAACCAAGTGCTTTATCTCAATAGTTTCCAGTTTAATTATTTCTGCCAATCCAATTTAAATTCCAGCATAATCTAAATCACTTCCACACAAATTCAACCACCCATTTACATAATTAATTCTACATATAATTAAAATCCACCTCCTCGTGGGATCGACACTCAACACCATTGATCTATTCTATAATAGATTCGTGCGCTTGCGAGTTCAAAAAAATTTGCACAACAGCCGATATCTTATAAGTTCCATCACCTATTTATTTTTGAGATAAATGTAAATAATTATTTTGTTCAGTGAAGTTGTGCAAAAAAAAACCAAAAAAAAAATTGTTGTTTCAAGAAAAAAAAGAGAAAAAAATAAATAATAGGTGAAATTCATCTTGTAACTTCCAAAAAAAAAAGCTCCCTATATTTTTCCCAAACAAACACTTTGTTTCCTTATTTCCCCTCCTTTATTAGCCATGTCCCTAGCCTACGTTACGTCTTAATAAAAGTCCTTCTTGATTTTAGGGAACTATAGTGGTGCATTAAAAAAAAGATGTAGTGGTGCATAAAAAAAAAGAAAAAAATAAATAAATTGGGTTGACTAGCATTTTGTTTGACTTGAGATCGTATTATTTCTAAACTGGGGGCATATTTCTTTCATCTTGGGGAGAGCGTGTGATATTACTTCTTTATTATTTTCTCTCAATTACCATTCATTGGAGTGACTATTTTTTTGGGTTTAATTTCTTTGTGAGAGTGTCACTACTACTAATGAGATTTTGAGATTTGACATGTCATTCTTGAGAGCAGTTGTAACAAAGTCTACTGGGCTGATTCATGTGGATGGTTGATGTGGGTGTGATATTTCTTTAGACTGTAGATAGTGCTTATACTTTTATTTGATTACTATCATTAGTCTGATTGAATGAACACGGTTGTTTAAAAAAAAATCATTTTGGATTTAAATTTTATTTTCGCTTTATTTGCTAGAGACTAGCAATAAGCTGGTTGAGGGGTGTGTTGAGTGTTAGAAAGTGTATATTTATAAAGGAGAAAATCGTCATTTTATGTATTTAAACTTTTTGTGATTTAATTATGTGTGTTTTATTTTAATTAAGTATTTTATGTATTTTAGGGGCATCATGGTTATTTCACAATGAACGAGAGATCAGACGGCAAAACATACATCACTTTTGAACTCAGGACAGTCGAAAACCTTAGGAGGAGCATAAAAGAAAAAATGGTACTGTTCACACATACGGCACTGTTCACATGTACGGTACTGTTCATGGTATTGTTCATACCGCGTTACTGTTCAAACCGTGTGCAAACCGTGTTACTGTTCAAACCGCGTGGTCAAATCGCGTACTGTTGACTGATGACGTAGCGCAATCCTGAGCGTCCGAATTGTTTTTAATCCGATGACCATAATTTATTCAGTGTATCTATAAAAAGGGGGCTCTCCCCTCTATTTCGACACCCCTGAATCCATTTTTGAGCTCAGTTTTTTGTAATTCTTTCTTTATCTTGTATTTTCTATGTATTTTAATAAATTTTCATTTTACCCTTAGTTCAATTATGAGTAACTAATTTTCTTTCAAGCTTGGGTTGAAGGTGAAGCTTCAACATGTGTCATGGGCTTTATTTGGTAAATTTACTTTCTTTTCCCCTCTAATTTTTGTGGAGGTTTTAACTTTTCGTCGATAAATAATAATAATCTTGTCTAGTTACCGCCCTGGTTTCACCGGCACCCTAGTATAAGATTATTATTATTTGGCACGATAAGCCCTTAACACCATATTGATTAGAGTGCGGTTCATGAGGTGTGGATTCCCCCCTCATGATTTAATTGGTATTAATAAGGAGTATTTAGTCCATGGTGTATGTTGATACGGATCCAAGTATCCAAGCACTTTATTATAATAATTTCCAGTTCAATTTAATTCCGCTATTCTAATTTAAATTCTAGCATACTTTAAATCAATTTTTCCCATAAATCCAATTACCTACTTACAAAATTAATTCTACACCTAATTAAAATCCACCTCCTCGTGGGATCGACACTCGACACCATTGATCTATTCTACAATAGGTTCGTGCGCTTGCTAGTTTAACAAAATTTGCACAACACTCATGCTCGATCTCTTAAAGAGTAGAGAAAAAGTCTTAGTCTCAATGCATCCTGTGATGCTCTAGCAATTTTAAAAGCATCACTTACGTCCAAAAACAACTGAAGGTGGAGATGAAGATCTTTTGATGGTAATCCATTAAATTGCCCTACTGTTTGTAACATTTGAAACATCACTGGTTTGAGTTCAAAATTGGCAGCTTCTACCTCAAGTTTGACTATGACAGGATGTGTAACTTAGGGGCCAACACAACATAATCTCTAATGGCTTTGTCTTTATCATCTACCATGTAGATGATATTATTATTCCATGGTGGTCTCTGATAAATTTGCCCGTTCTGATCTTCTTGAACATTGACAGGTTGTATTGGTCCGTGAGGATCTAAGTTTCCTAAGTTTTGCAAGTCATCCATTACTACAGCAGCTTTTGAATTTTTTTTTGCTCTCTTTTGAATCTCCTTACAATTCTTTCAATCTCTTGATCAAATTGAAATTCAACACGTTTGTATATTTGCGCATGCAAAAGTGATCCATTAACGACGTAATAAAATCAGAGATAAGCACCATCAAAATTGATTTCACAAGTCAAAAATAAACAATCAAACCCCAGCAACGGCGCCAAAAACTTGTTAATTTTACTTCAATTGCTATAGTGTCAATATGTAAGTGTACACAACAAGTAATAAAATTATAGGAATTCAAGATCGTCTCCACAGGGATTGATGCTATCAGATTTGCTACAACAATTCTAACAATGCAATCCGTGTTGTAAATTAAATTAATACAACTAAGACTACCAAATAAATTAGTAAAATCTAAATAATTAAAAAAAAGCAATGGATAGAATTTGTACGTTAAACACAAAGGTTCAATCAATAGGTATGGAGTAGTTGAGTGATTAAACTCCCTTAATGGTGTTGACTGTTTATTCATGTTAAGTTCGATTCTTTCGATGATTCCTTTCTGACCTTTGGCGAAACCACTTTATCTTCAAAGATAGTATGTTGGATGTCTTATATTCACATGTAACTCAACAGTGATCAGTTGCTATGTCAACATAAGATATAACATTACACGTTTAAGTTCTCTTTACCCTACAAGTTGAATCCCTATATCTAGTTCATCACTAATCTTAAATTAAGCATGGCCCTTTTAGGACTCAAGTTAAACTCAATCCAGGAAACTCAATCCAAGACCAAATATTTCTCTGATATGTTCCACTAAGATAGACCCTTTCGTGGCTCTTCCCTGACTTGTATCATTAAATGGGTGGTCAGCCAAAATAATGACTTTAAATAAATACTATCAAAGCAAAATGCTATAGCAAACATGCAGTAACATCTATATTTAGTCAATTAACCATCAACCTAGTTTAACACTCAACCACAGATAAATTTAGTTCATAATTTGTGAAAAATACTTAAACAACCAAATTCTAGCCATCAAATACATCTGCAATGATCAGTGAATACTAAATAAACAAGAAAAGAAAGAGAAAGAACATATTCCAATCAATTCTGTAAGTTCTTCTATTGGTGCACCCTTAAATTCTGATTAGGAATGTTGTATCTTTGTTGTCTCTTTTCTATTTTTATCTTGATTGACGGCTTCTTCCCCTTTTCTTTTCATGTACGCCTCTTTTTATCATCGCAAATTAAGGTAACTAGAAACTTTGGGGCAGGCATCTTCAGATTAGGAAACTGCAGATCGTAATATTCCAAATATCTTGCCCAAATTTTTCTGTCAATGCTTCGAGAATTGCTACAGCAATGGCTACACCATCTTCACTGTTCCAGACTTGTTCCAATTCTTTTATAGCCATGCTCATTTGTCCTTTATAAGTCCATTGCAACAACATTCTTTCTATAAATTTTAAGTTTCCACTTACCTACAATTAAGCATATGTTTTAGGCATACATTATTCAAGAATCACATAAACTTTATCAAGCTCAAACTAAAATGAATGTAATGCAAACTATCATTAAAGTGCACTAAAACACATCAATTACTCTCTAAGTAGTCTTGATTTAAGCTTAAAAGTCTCATGATATCCAATTAAAACTTGAAGTAAATTAAATAAAGAGAAGATGGTGAGTTACCATCCCACTTTTTATATTATGTGTTTTTATTTTGTTGCTTGCTTTCACGTGTATTTTGTCTTTACTAGATTGATTCTTTATTTGGTGTGTTGTCATTTGTTATCTCGGTTAAGTGGCGGATAATGTTATCCCGTTGCTATTAAAGTCGGTTTCTTCAATTTCCCATAAAAACTAATATTTTTAAGCCAAGGTATGGATAGGAATGCAATTTTTGCAAAGCTTTACAAGCGATTTTTTTCTCTCTCTCTCTCCAAAAGCAGTCCTCACAATTTATAAAACTTGGTCTAAACACTTACGACTACTTATAAAAAATAACGTCCCTGTTGACATCTGTTGGCTAATTGAAGCCAAAGTACGATTGGCAAAGGAGTTACCTTTCAAATTTGTTCCCTAAATGCCTAGTTGAAGGAAAGAAAATTATTCACAAAAAAGAATAGATAGCTCTGAGTTTCTTGTTATAAGTCTGGTTGGACAAACTGCAGTAGATGTCTTTATAAATCTTTGGGAATGGTGTCCGACAACAAGGAAGACAAGATTAATTCATTAAGGATGACTTGAATAAAGAGTCATTGGATGACCTCATTTCGAGTCTTGAAACACATCTTAATGGATATGCATAGGATACGTTTAAAGATTCTTATTGTTGCGAATCCCCTCCGGTTCTGCCAACTGTAATCTCTTTTTTGAACCACAGGTGGGGGAAATGATAGTTGCATTCTTTTGTTTGTTGTCAAGAGAAGATGAGATGATTTCTAACAATGTGTTTTCTTCTCCCATGAATATATACTTTAAAGTGTTGAGTAACGGTTTGAGCTAAACTTTGGTGTGATTCTAATGATGGGACAAGATTTTCCCCTGATGGTGCCAACTGCTCTTTCTATGGCTTCTTTGAATCGAGAAAGACATTGATCTCATAAAAAAATAATCTAAAATGAGTTAACCATTCTTGTAATGGGTCATCATTAAGGTTAGAAAATAGTGTATGGTCAACTGATTCTTAAATTACATTCACATCACTAACTCCATCTTCCCCATTATGAGGTTGTTTGGCAATGTTTAAGATATTAAACTCCATAGTCATATTGTCAAAGGACATCTGCATATTTCCGGTCTTGCATTGAATGTGATCATCCGTAGGTTACAATATAGGTCCACTTAGGATAATAGGGATGTGCTTCTTTGAATCCTGTACTAGTTGAGTGTCAATCACAATGAAATCAATAGGAAAAAAAAACTTGTCTACATGAATAAGCACATCCTCCACAATACCGGGAGGTATTTTCATGGATCGATATGTAAGTTGTAACACAACTAGAGTTGGGTGTAATATTCCTAGTCCAAGTTTCAGAAACACTGAATAAGGCAAAATATTTACACTGGCTCCTAAGTGCAATAAAGCATTCTCAAAGGTGTGATTCCCGATGCTACATGAGATGGTAGAGCAACCTAGGTCTTTGCATTTTAGAGGAATTTTTTGTTAGAATATAGAAATAATGTTTTATGTTAAAAAAGCCCTTTTTTGGACATCATAATTTTATTTTTAGTGAAAGTCTTTGAGAAACTTGGCGTAAGAAGACATTTGCTGAATAGTATTAAGCAAAGGGATGTTAGTATTTACTTGTTTAAAAATTTCCATAATCTCACTTGTGGAACTCCCTTTTTTTTGCTTTAGCTAACCTCTGAGGAAAATGATCTTTTGGGATGTATTCTCGTGGGCTACTTATCTTCTTTCTCCTTTGGTGATGGGTCCTCACAGTCTAAGAGTACAACTTAAGTTGTCTTTGTCACCGGCATTTCTACTTTATTGTCAACTTCTTTGCCTTTTCACAAGATCATGATGGCTTTAACCTTTTCATACTGTTGGGGTGAACTTGTACTCACTTCATGTATTCTTTTAAGATTGGGCACTGGCTGGCTTTGGCAATTTGCATTTTTCAACAGTCATCGCCAAGGTTTGAACTGATAAGCAAGTTGGCCCACCATATTTTTAAGGTTCGAAATTGATTAGGTCTGTGAATTGAATCCAGCTCTCATCTCATTCTGCAACTCTTCAATTGTACAATTTTGTTGTTCTATTATGGTGTACGTAAAATTTTTGAGACTTTGAAATGTCTCTTCCCATGGTTTGACTTGTGAGTAGTTCTAATTCTGATTATATAGTTTGAATAGTGGTTGAGAGACTTGAGAAGCTTCATGAACTAGTTGGATTAGTTGAGTTGAAGCAACTGTTCTGTTCTATTGGAATCTTTAAGACCATGAAAAGTTGGGATGGTCTCTCCATCCAAAATTATAAGTATTGGCGTAAGTAAGGGTTATAGTTCGACTGCTTTCCCATCACATTTATGGCATTGGCTTGATCTAGGTATGAATCAAATTGGTTGTAGGCTTGTGGCTTTGTCGTCAATAATGCTATTTGGCCAGAAAGTCCTTCAACTATCTCTTTAACGTCCTTGATTTCTGATCTTGACTTGCCAACATGGATTTCATTGACTCCCTTGATTTTTCTCACATTCCTGAATGATCGACTTCGCTGTTGGGAATTATCTGCTTGTTTCTAGAAGAAATCACAAATCTCTAATGCGCAACGGCGCTAAAAACTTATTATGTAAATTTTATTATACTCGCAAGTGCGCGAATCTATTGTACTGTAGATTTGTGGTGATGATTGCCGGTCCCACAAAGAGGTAGATTTTATTATTCATAGGGTTAATTTTCTAAGTGTATATGTGAGTTGGTTGTAAGTTATTTTTTTCTTAAATTTTAAAATAAAATGGCGGGAATGAATTACATATAAAAACAATGCAAATGAAACATTTGAGTCTCTGGATTCACACTCGACATTTCACCATGGATTTACTATTTCCTTTGTTAGTTCGAATTAATTCATGAGGGGGCATTTCCACTCCTCATAATCTTCAGTCCAATAGATATGGTATTAAACGCTCTGTGTGCCGAGGGTAATGATCTTCCACTAAGTGTGCTATCAAGAACATGTTGTGCCAGACGATAATAATCCTTCTGTCGACAACATGGCAAGATCGTCCACTAAATAGCTTATATACACTCTCTGTCAAGACTGAATCAAAACGACCCATAAAATACTAGAGGGAAATTTCTCTTTAATGAAAATTGTGCTAACTGCTCATTATACTAGACAGTAACAATCCTTCACTACGAAGCCGATATACTGTGGAAAATCTAGACAAAATACATTGTCTGTCAACAATGAGTTAAAACAATCATATAAATTAGAGAGGAAAAGAAAATAAATACACCTAATTAAGCCCATGAATCATGATGAGGCTTCACCTTCAACACAAGCTTAAAACTGAATGAGTTACTCATAAAATGGAGCTAAAAAAATGGATTCATAGGTGTCAAATTAGGGGGGAGCCCTCTATTTATCGATACATTGGTAAATCATTGTCATAGGATGAAAACAATTTAGACGCTCAGGATTGTACCACGTGGCAAGCTTTGATTAGCTAGAACACATCATCAGTCAACACCATATCAGTATTTCGGTCTAATAAATGCTGTCACATCATTGGTCAATGCCACATTAGTATTTCGGTCCATTAACATCCTGCGACATCATCAGTCAACGTCATATCATCAGTGAATGTCACATAATCAGTTAATGCCACATCATTGGTCCAATAGGATGTTGTCACATCATCAGTCAATGTTACGTCATCATATTGTATATATAAACAATGTTGTACTTGTGAATAGTATACGTGAACAGTGCCGAATATCTTTTTATGCTCCTCCTAAGGTTTTCAACTATTTCGAGTTCAAAAATGTCATTCGTTTTGTTGTCCAAATTCTCATTAGTTGTGAAATGAGCAAAACATCCCTGAAATACATAAAATACTTAAATAATAATAAAACACACATAATAAAATTTTAAAGGATTTAAAAACATAAAAGTGAAAATGTTGGTGAGATTTGAAGCATAAAATGATAATTTTACCCTTTATAAATATGCATTCTCCAGTATAAATGCACCCCCTAACCAGTTTATTGCTAGTCCTTAACAAATGAAGCGACAAAATCTAACAAAATTCAAACTGAAATATGTTTACTAATTAAATGAACTTTCCAAAAAATTGTATTCTTCCACATTGCTATTGAGCCATCAATAAAAATTCAACAAACCATCTTCAGTGCTTAGCAATGTTTGACAAAATAATTATGGGGTTTGGTCAAAATAAAGCAATATTTTCATTCTTACCGTCTCATCGGAGTTTGTTTTACATGTCTTGTTGTTGTAGATAAGCAATTTTGTAAAGTGTACACATTTGCCCTTTAGTATGTCACCACTTCATCCAAATGTCTTTATTGGGTCTAAGTTTACCAAGTTATTTATCTTTGACAAAAAGTAAAAACTGCAATCCAATAGTGAGAGATTTTAATGCTATTATCTCTAACCTTCAAATATCAATTGTTTATTTATTATTTGGCAAGATTTTTTTATTATGCCGTAATGATTGCGGAATTTATTTACTGTTATCCATACTAATAATTATAACTCAATTAACATTACATCATAATACTTTATGGTGATTACACTCCAAATTACAGGACACGGCACTACTAATAACGGCATGAACCTGGATTGCTTTCTACGCTAAAAATGGAAATTTTCTATCACCTCTGTCATGGGAAAATTTGAGACATTGTCGGGGGGAAGTCAGCCCAAAAGTGTCGATGAAGTTCAAAGTGGATGTGGTTGAGATGGTTGTGGAGTTGGCCAATAAACTACTGTAACTCTTTAGTATGTGACTATGACGGGTATATGCTACGCTGTACTTTGTGAAAGTAATACTGTACAAAGTGGACCACAACTACTGGCACCAAGGAAGAATTGGCCCTCTTATCTAGGCACAAGTTATGGTTAGTGTTGCAATCTATATGTCGATCATATATTATAACGGATGAACTCTCATTTTCAATTAATGAAATATTCTATGAAAGGCCGGATCGAGATTAACACTTTTGAAGCACTCGATGTAGATTGATTGTAAATGAAGAGTAAGCCATAATAGTAGAATGTGGTGGGAATGCATGCAGTTAAAACTACTTATAGCCATCGAACAAAATTTAGAGTCATTCATAAATTAAAGTCATCATAATATTTTACTCATATGAATATAGTGATCTATGATTAGTGATTTAATAGTTGGAAAAAATTGGAAAACTCTGTATCACGGAATTATATCGATAATGGATTGAAGGAGACAGCAACATATGAATTAATCTTGTAACTGATTCTGCCGTTTATAGCAATGTGGCCTTTCTTAGTGGTTATAACAAATAAGTCAAATTCTCTGATTTATACGTGTACCCATTTCATTTCAAATTTTAATATGTAAAGCCCTTTTTCATGGGGTGTAATAAAAAAATTATGGGAAATTTATAAAATTAACCACAAAATTTTAATAATTTTCAATTTTGACCCCTCAAATTTTTTTCTTTCATAATTAGCCAAAACCTAAATTTGAGGACAAAACTACCCTCACCATTCTCACGATTCTCTCAAGCAAAAAATTCTCACCCTCTCCCGAAAATCTCATCACCGGAATTCCTTATGTTCGTCGGCGGTGTAGACCCACAGCAGAGAGAGTTATCGGCGGATGAAAAAGCTAAATAACGGTTCAAATATTCGGAGCTCGCCAAGAGATTGGACAAAAATTGGAAACCCTAGGTGAGTTGTTGTTGTTGTTGGTGTTTAATGGCGGTGGTGGGTGAAATGCATGTGGGAAAGGGAAGAGAGGAGAAAGGGAAGGCAAAGGAAACCAAAAGAGAAGTGAAAGGAAGGCGGCACGCGAGATGCGTGCGACAGGCGCTCCCTCACGCGCGAGGTGCGTGCGACAGGCGCATCCTCGCGTGCGAGGTCCCGCCTGTCGCGCGCATCTAGTGCGAGGTCTTGCCTGACAGGCGCATCTCGCACGAGGATGCGTCTGTCGCAAGCATCGCACGCGCGAGGATGGGCCTGTCGCAAGCATCAAAGGCGCGACAGGCGCAACCTCGAGCGAGATGCACGCGACAGGCGCGACCTCGCGCGCGAGGATGACCCTGTCGCGCGCGAGGTGCGTGCGACAAGCACATCCTCGCGCGAGATGCGCGCGACAGGCGCGACCTCGCACCCGAGGATGCGCCTGTCGCACGCACCTCGTACCCGACAATCGCATTCTCACGCGTAAGGTGATTGTGACAGGCGCATCCTCGCCCGCGAGGTCGCGCCTGTCACGCGCATCTCGCACGAGGATGCGCCTGTTGCACGCACCTCGCGCGCCAGCCAGCGCGCATCTGCGCGCGCTTCCTTCCTGTCGCAACAAGAGACGCTGTCTCTTGGTGAGACGGGTGCCTGTCGCACCAAGAGGCAGCGTCTCTTGTTGCTGCCTCTCGGTGCCTGTCGCACCAAGAGGCAGCGCCTCTTGTTGCTGCCTCTCGGTGCCTGTCGCACCTTGGGGCGCTGCCTCTTGGTGCGACGAGTGCCTGTCGCACCAAGAGGCAGTGCCTCTTGTTGCTGCCTCTCGGTGCCTGTCGCACCTTGGGGCGCTGCCTCTTGGTGCGACAGGCACCCCGTCGCACCATGAGGCAGCACCTCTTGGTGCGACAACAGCAGAGTTAATTTTTTTTTCTGCTTTTGTTTATAATTTATTGACATGTACTATTTTTAACTTGTACTAGATAAATGGGCAAATAAAAAATAGCATTGCATAATCCGTCCGAACCGAGAAAAGAAACGGGAATGATGAAGATACCTTATGGCGATCACTTTCCCGGGCGTATCACGAGTATGTACAAATTAGATATCGTTGTTAATGCCATCCGGGAAAAATTAACTAAGAAACAGTTGAAACTGTTCAAAGATGATATATTTGGGCATTTCCTCCAGTGCCGAAACTATCCGTTCAGTGGCGTGATTGTTCATAATATATTACTTCGGCAAGTGTCCCACGCAACTAGAAATAAAGACAATGAGTTATGGTTTCAAGTTGGTGACCATTT
Organism: Atalantia buxifolia; assembly: GCA_030444775.1. Taxonomy (NCBI): domain Eukaryota; kingdom Viridiplantae; phylum Streptophyta; class Magnoliopsida; order Sapindales; family Rutaceae; genus Atalantia; species Atalantia buxifolia. The sequence goes on from CM059835.1 coordinate 31,298,057, forward strand.
GATACGGCTATCAATTGGAGAGTGGTGCCTAGTAACGGGACTTTGCTTCGGTAAAGATGTGTTTGTGACGGAGAATGAAACACCGCATAGGTTACTTAAGAAGTACTTTTCCAGCAGATTTCGTGATATAAATCTTGGCCAGTTCGAGCAAATATTTATGGACTTAGACTTCAAGACGATGGATGACACGGATGCGCTAAAAATCGCCCTATTTTACTTTACTGATAGAGTACTAAACGGAAGAAAAGATCATTGTCAGATCAATTTCGGTTTGCTTAATCAGGTGGATGACATAAATCACTTTCGAAGTAGTCCGTGGGGTCATTTGTCATGGAAAATAATATATGAAAGCGTTGATAATGCATTGAACGACAAAGCCAATAAGTTTAAGAGGGCATGCGCACAAAATCCGTTGCATAAGATTGAAAAATACAACGTTTACGGTTTTACGGCTGCAGTGCATGTGAGTGAAGAATTTATTTATTTTAATAACTTAGATTTGTTATAATGAATATTTTATGAAATAGTTTTTGACTGTATAATTTTTCTTGTTGAAGGCATGGATTTTTGAAGCGATTGGAGGACTACCATCACAGTGGGTTATGAAAATTAAGAGGAAGGGTCCTCGGATCGTGCGATGGAAGCCTTTGGCTTCTTCGAATATAAACTTTGGCGAAGTCAATTCATACCTCAACGAGCATCTTGTAAGTCAATTATATGGATGTTTGTATATAACTATTAATGACAATATGATTCTACTAATTGAAAAATTGATATTCTTTACGACAGGATGGCAACATTTTACAAACCATCAAACTGGATGCAAAGGAGAGAACCACAGATTATTGGAAGAGTGTTGAGGAATACGTGCCATATATGCCAAGTTGGGTCCGTAATGTAGGTATCCTTTACAGTATCATTTAAAATATAAACAAAATTTTAATTTTTTTTTGGATTTACTATTTTTCTGTTTTACTTGGTGCAGCACCAGCCTTCAGTCAACGCGGCATCCATTACAAGGACCAAAGAGGCGGAGCATGACACAACGTGCCAAACAAAACTGCAGCAGAATCCTGTTCAGGATGACTTTACTGCCGACGACCATCAGAAATCCGCACACGATTCAGATGACAGACATGAGCACGAGGTTACCTCTGTCGTCCTGATCATTTTGTTTAAGCACATATACGTAACTTCAACACTTTCTCACTACTTTCTTATTTCATAATAACAGGCAAGGACTAAGTTTCGCAATGATTATTTCGCTCAACGACTTGACAGAATAGAGTGTTCCATTCACGACCGAGGTCGGAACTTGGCGAATACGCCCATTAACAAACTGAGGTCAGAACTTCAGGCAGAACGCAGAGACGCACAACAGTATAGAGATGCGGTCATGGGGTTTATGGCTTCGTTTAGCGCGGGCTCTTCGAAGGGGGCGTACGGTGATTCTCCGTTTGGCAGCTCACACACGGTGAGCAAGTTTCACCTGCTTCTGTTTGTTCTTATGCTTTGAAACCTGAAATTAATTTAATATATTCATCTGCTCGAATCGCCAGGCCTGGGATGGCTATGGTCCGACAGGTGATGTTGGATACGGTATGAATACGAATGCGGGTAATGACGATGAGCACACCCCCATGTCTTTGTACAGTCTCTATGGAGACATAAGTGGTGACAGTGTGCAGATACTCACGGAGGCACCGCCCGGCGTTAGTAAGTTTGGACGTCCATATAGACCGTCATATATCTTTGGCAGTCCATACTTCATTCCTCCTTTGAAGAGAGGTAGGAATGTCAGGCCTCTACCCGCTCTCAAAATTACGGACTATGAGATTGATGAAAGATCGAGTGTAGATATAAATCCGCTAAGGGGAGTAGAAGATTCAAGGTTGTGTGAGGAGTTTGATCATTGATTTACTGGTAAAATTTCTGTGGATTGGCCCGTCCAACAATCCAGAAATTTCTTTGAAATACTCGTGGGAGATGTCCAGATGGGGTGGCTTGGTGACGAGGTAAATGTGCTTAATAGTCAAAACAATATTGTTCATATTTCCGCTGCCATGAATTCTGTTATAATTTTACTTGGTTTAATTCCTCTACAGCATATTCACACGTTTTACCGCTTGATCAGCGAGAAGCAATAGTAGTTTCCAAATGTACTACCGCAGCGCGTCACGCATACGGATACATATTTTTGGGCATGTTTACAAACTCCTTAATCATGAACTATAATTTCAATGTTTTAAATATCTCGAAATGTTATTAATTTCTTACTCATCGTGCAATAGGTGTTCCTAAAGCAATTATGGAACAATGGTAGTTGTGATGTCCATTCATTACAATACGGCAACAACTTGAACAGTTATATGGATGGGCTGGAAGATATCATGTCAAAGCCTTTTACGGACGTCAATGTGGTAAGAATTGTCACTCAATCTTATAGAAGTGTATGAAATATGATAATTTAACATTTTATTTATGTAGATATTCATCCCTGTGAATTTGGCCGGCAATCATTGGGTACTAGCTCGAGCGGACTTTCGCGCAAAGAGGGTACGGATTTATGACTCGTTGGTTACCCTTTCCGATGACAAAACATATTTGCGTCAATTCAAGCCTCTTCAGGTCGTTTTCCCTCAATGGCTTCAAGATGTTGGATTCTACAACATCCGACCTGAGCTACAGAGTACCGAATCTTGGAAAGTAAGAATCGTTAAAGATGTGCCCCAACAAGAACCTGGAAGTGGTGATTGCGGTGTATTTATGTTGATGTTTACAATGTATTTGATGTTCGGGCTCAAACTTGATTTTGATGGTAGCCACGCGAATTACTTAAGGAAGAAAATTACTGTTGATATTTTTACTGGCGATATTGCCTTGTAAGTCATTGTATTGTGTTCAGACTTGATGTATGGATTAAGATTATTCTAATTTGATATAAACTTTTGATATATTCATATATATTTAGGTATAAGTAATTGTTGATGCACTATAGTACTTATTATGCAAATTAATATAAAATTAAATACCGTGGATATATGAAATTTAAAATATAAACTAAAATAAGAGTTCAGAATCCATAATGAGTAACGATGATACAGTCAGTTTGGATTCGGTGCGATGGGATTTTTACATTTCTTACGGTTATGACCTGGTTGGTTGCATCGCCCGCATCGCACAGTTCTTTGGTTAACATCCTCACCGAGAGAAGGAATTCTTAACTCTGGACGACGACCAGGTGGTGGTGCTTCGATCGGTGGGTTAACTGTAATTTCCTGAATTTCTTCTGGAATGTCCCAATCTGTCATGTCGCCAACCGGCTCCACTGGGTGTGCATATGCCATAACCAAGGAATCTTTAGAGTAATAATCAGAGCAAAGACTTATGTAATCCACACGGATGGTCAGACAAGCAGCAATTGCATGTGCACAAACAAGCTGATCGAGTTGGAATACTCTACAGGAGCAAGTCCTTTGATGAAGATCAACTATCCCTTCCTTTACACCACCACCCAAAACATGAAATCGATGCTGAGACACAGGATGAACGGTCATTCTTTCAGCCATAATTCTCCTTTCACCGACTATCTCATCTGCCCACATCGTTAGCCGAGTGCTCATCGATTCAGCCACAATTTTCCTATCATAAAACCATTGCTGTAATGTTTTTCTAAAGTGATCAACAAGATGAGTAACAGGAAATTTTCGCGGTTCCCTCATTAAAGAATTCACGCTTTCCGCAATATTGGTGGTAAGTATATTGTATCTCCTACCTTCAAATTCAGACCTTGCCCAATTACACGTACCCACATTATTCTCTAGGTAATCAGCCGCGCCCGAGTGGAGCATCCACAACCCTTCAAGTTGCCTTTTAAATTCTTCGTGTCCATATGCCTTTGCTGCATTAATAAAGGTTGGCTCAAATTGATCCCAAATAACTTTGGACATCATGAATTTGGACTTAATGTTGCCTTTGACATGGTAAAAACAAATACCATGAGCAGCTGTGTGAAATGCTTTCAAAACGGCTCTCTTGATGGCAGTGCATCAATCTGAGATAAATACTAACTCTGGTCTATCGCCAATCACTCCGTGTAACTTCATCATAAACCATTCCCAAGCATCATTATTTTCTGAATCCATGACCCCAATAGCTAACGGATATAGTTGATTATTACCATCCAGACATGTTGCTACAAACATGCTTCCACGATATAGCCCCTTTAAATGAGTGCCATCTACAGCGATCACAGGACTAATGTACTGCGTGAAGCCCTTGATGGAAGATCCAAGCACAACAAAGTAGTATAAGAAATTATCATTTCCATCCCGCTCAAGGTGTGTGACTGTACCCTCATTCTCTTTAGTCAAGACATGGGAGTACTTGGGAAGTAAGTTGTATGACTCTGCAGGGCTCCCTCGTACTATTTCAAGACCGACTTCTTTAGCCCGATATGCTTGTTGATATGTTAACTGGACACCGTATTCTTGCTGCATGTCTGCTCTAATGTCATTCGGCGTGCATATCCGTTTTTCCTGAATAAATTTTTCCGCAATAAGATGGCCAACAACCCGACTCCTTACTTGACGAAGACCACTAGGCAATACCTCATTAGAGCACGTATGAATATTGTCAACTCTTCTCACTACCCAAGGAACATTCTGCTCATCCGAACCTCTCGTTGCGCGAAGCCGCCAATTACATGATTCCGAAGAACAATGGGCCTCAAAGCGTGTTGTTGTGGACCGTGCAATCTTGAAATCAAACTTTTCCCGTAAGGCCACTTTGCGCAGTTCCAATATTAACTCACTCTTCTCAGTGAACAACTTTCCAACACCAATGTCAGCAGAATTACAGCTTCTAACTAAGTCTGGAGCAACCAAGTTTGAAGGCAAAACTGGAGCAAGACTCACCAAGGGATTAACTATTGTCCTCCTCCTCGAACGGGCCATCGGAGGAATAGGTTCGTTGTCACTGTTATTAATAGGAATGTCATACTGATGCTCATCCTCATCATTGATAGGAATATCAGAATGACCAATGCCCCTATCCCCTTCAGTATTGGAGTTTATGCCTTGCACACTATTGAACGGGTCTAAATAAGCATTATCCGTTTCTGTGTTGTTAGTGTCATAAGCAGGATCATCATAACTGCAGAACTCATTATTATGAAATGGAGAGTAATGTTGCTCTAACGATGTCCCTAATGGTAACACTTCTTCTTCAACATCCGCTAACGTCTTGCCGTTCTCATCAATAGTGTCATTGTTTTCGTTGAGTAGAGAGTAACGTTGCTGGAACGACATTTGCTGTGGTAACACCTCTTCCTCAATATCGGGGACAGACTCGTTTGCTCTAAACGAAGTTTCACTTTCCACAAGCCGCTCAGAATTTTTGGCCGGAACTCGAGGAGATGTGGTGACAAACATAGAAATGCATCCATAATTGGCCACGTCAGAGGCCATGTGCAGCACAACCTTAACCATTTCATCATTAAATATGTCCATCGGTAGTGAACATGCACGATACATTGTGTTACTAGACCTCAAAGTTGTCTTCATCACCATACTATATTCATTAGGATTTATCTCCAAAACTTCATACACCCGTGCCAGAAATTGCTCAAACGTACAATCTTTCCGAACTAAAAATGTTGTATTCTTGGCATTCACGCATTCGCATCGACCATCTGTTAACATCTCCCACCAACCGTCGTAACATAATTGAAGTACAACGGAATCCATTAAACCTAAAAATTATAAAGAATAACAAAAGATATAAGATTACATGCTACAAAACCTAGTAAAGTGAATATGCACTACATTTATATAGATGAAATAAAGTATACGATTTTGGATTTGATTCGTCTTGTTGTAAGCTTCGAAACGGTATATTATATGCCTAAAACGGATACATGTAACCCAAGTTATGACTTTCGGAAAATAACTAAAATTTAGTGAGACAGGCAGTGGGACAGGCGCCTGTCCCACATAAAACCAGTGGGAACAAGTGAGACAGGCAGTGGGACATGCACCTGTCTCACATAAAATCAGTGGCTTTATGTGCGATTTTGGTGAGACAGGCAGTGGGACAGGCGCCTGTCTCACATAAAACCAGTGAGACAAGCGCCTGTCTCACTTGATCTGGGCTTCTTTTTTGTCCGATTTTCCAGAAATTTCAATGATTTATCTTCATTTCTCAACTGAAACTAACTACTTTAACAAATCACATTGAAAAATAACAATGTTTGGAACAAAAATCTTCTTTGATTTCGAAATTAAATGATAAAATCAATAGATCAAAAGCTTAGATTATGGTAAGAGTATAAACTAACCTTAACAAGCTCTCCAATTGATAATTATATCTTCAATTATGCAATACTTGTTTGATGGAATTTGTTAATTTATTGAGAGTGGTGGAATTTGTTGAGATTGATGAAATTTGTTAAGTTTTTGAGCAAAATTGCCGTTTATGAGGGTTGAAAAATTCAATGTTATGGTTTTGTAAATTTGATGAAAAAGATGAGGGTAATGTAGTCCAAAAATGGGGTGTTTGGCTAGTTATGATAGAAAAAAGTTTGAGGGGCTAAAATTGAAAAATGCCAAAATTTTGTGGCTATTTTTGTAGATTTCCCAAAAATTATAAGGATGCAGGTGACGTGCGAACAAAATTGATCAAAGTTGCATTACATATTAATTTGTAATGTACGTGCAGAAACCACGAGCCATAAAACGAAACAACAATATATGTTAAAAGTTCTATAATTACAAAATATCATCACTCCCTTCGTTTTCTTCCTCTGTATATTTTTTTAATTGAACTATCTCCATTTCTCTATATCGACATTCGTCACAAAAGTTTTCTTCCTATGTATATTTTTTTAATTGAACTATCTCTATTTCTCTATATCGACATTCGTCACAAAACCTGTTTGTCTAAATTAGACAAGATAGTTAATGAAAGTTCTATATTTAAATAGTTTATTATTGCGCAACTCTCAAGAGTCGAAAGTAACAACTGAATGAAACATTAAAATTGCTCAGGTGCTAAATTAGGATTTCAATTTCAAATATCAAAAAACCCTCTCTGCTATATCTTATATGTATAATTTCTTTACAGGTCTGTAACATATGGTTGTTTGTAGAAGGATTTGAGAAATTTTGGAAGAATCACAGCCCTTGATCCAATTTGGGACTGATGAATAGATCAATTATTAGACTATTCAATTAAATAATCAAAGTAGAGGCCAGCCCCGTGCCATCGTTGTTGAGGATGACACAAGTTCCTTCTTGCCCAAGTTCATCTACAACAATATTTTTCCTTGCCTGCAACAATATTTTTTCCCTTCATAATTTTTTCACAATCATGTGGCCAGTAAATCGACATGGCTACAATTTTCATTGCCATATTTAATAACGTTGATTGTTATTTACAGTCTTCTAATATGCACGTTGAATACTCATTTTCTCTTTGAAATTTTGCACTTTTTTTAATTAATTTTTTTATTTCAGTTTTCATATTAGGATCAAGTAATAAATTCATGGGAAATTATCAGCTATATACCATTAAATGACACCCGTATTACATGTGCATAAACACTTTTTAAGTGTATCACTTGTATACCCTAAGTTGACAAAATACTTCTACCGTCCACTAATCCATTAACTGCCGTTTGCAAGTACTGACATCGTAATCTAGTCTTTTTAAAAAAAGACATGTCATCCAATTTACCTAGTAACAAATGACATGTCATACGATATATATTGATAAAAATGACACGTCATTTTTATTTATCAGATAATTGTTAATAATTACTAAAAAAAAACTACTTTACAACCGAATCTGCTCTTCCAAAATTTAACCTAAATTTTTGAAGATCTACTCCTCCAAGCTCCAACTGGAATTTTTTATGGTATAATATGTATAATTGTAAATAATATGTTGTTAATAATTTTTTATGGTATAATATGGATTTTTTTATGGATAATTGTTAATAATCTGTACCATTAATAATTTATTTTTTTAATCAAAAAATCTATTGTTAATAACAAAATAAAAAAAATTATGTATTAAAAATTTACGTTAATTTTTGGGATAAATTTATCTTTTTACCTCATTTTGAGTTTCAAGGGCAAAATAGTCAATTTGCCACAATTCTGTTAACTTTCTAACGGAAGTTAATGGATTGGTGGACGGTAGAAGTGTTTTATCAACTTAGGGTATACAAGTGATATACTTGAAAAGTGTTCACACACGTTTGATACGGGTGTCATTTAAGAGTATATGGCTGATAATTTCCCTAAATTTATTCTGCCTCATTATTTGTTGGGGAAAAATCAGTTTTTAAATATTTATAAAAAATTTTTAGGATTTATCTCATACAATATATAAGAATTCGTAATCTAAAAATCATACCTTGAAAATCTGAGAAAATGAACAATCTTTGCTTTTTCCACTGAAGTGAATTAGGCTCCCAGATCACGATCTGTTACCATCACACCTATTAGATCACGATCCGTCACCACCACGCTTGTTGGATCACGATCCGTCACAAATGATCTTCCAAGTTATGACTCATGTTTGATTTGCACTTGACGTGTGTGCGCCTTTATCACTAGCAATAGCAACTAGTAGGAGAAATTTTTTCTCTCAATATTAGAAAGAAAAAATATTTTTCTCTGATCTATATAAAGTGGCTCCCTCTCTTTGTTTGGGAAAAAATAAGTCATTTTATATCTCTATCTCAGTGGAAACCCTAGGTTCCATATTTTAATATATTTCAATTATATTAAATCAAATTTGATTTAAATCTAAAATAACGTAACTTCTTCTTGTCATAAGGGCCCACTTTATAAAATAACACAAGGCCCCTTAGACATAAGCACATTACATGGAGCCTCCCACTACATAATATATTTAGGGTTTTGGCCCAAATTGTTAGTTATCTTACTTATTAATCTAGTACTGGTGCAGTTAATTAAATGAGCTCACCCAGAGATCAATTGGGTACATATAATAGTGGCTACAATAATTAGGCATGTAATTAAACTAACCCAATTATTTAATTCCAAATCTACTCGACTAAAAGATTGGAACTGACTTCCATAATTGTATACTATCTAGGATAGTGTTCTCGAATAATAATTCGATCCATGCCACATTGATTTCTTTACTGCATAATCCTTTATACCACATCATTAATTAAATCCATATCTCAATTGTCTAATCGATTTAATTACATCTTGTTCCTTGATACTTACTGGTTTTCTCTAATGATCATTTTCAACATACTAAATATGTTGACACACTCTAACCAGAGAATTCTATGATCAAGTGACGAAAGCCCATCAAGAGATGTGTCGTACAAATTCTATATTGTTAATTTATAACTCCAATACTCATAATTGCTCCCACCAAGATATCGGGTAATCTTGACCACAAGTGTGAGTCGTGCCCATTGGTAACTCAAATGGAATAACAATTACAATCATGAAATCATAACTAACTCAAGATTAAGATCACAGTAAAACCAATGCCTATGAGATTTAATAAGTCTGACAGTCATTTCAAGGTTAATTAAATGTCATAGGTGATCCAGCTCAATATAGTCAAACTACATCAGTAAATTCATATATGATTAAGATAAATCATTCAATAAATTTACTACAGTCTAAATATAAATAGAGCGTCCAACTCTATTTATCAACTGCGAACTTAATTTAATTAATCATAAGATAACTTGTATTTATATCTTCTGTGAATCTATATGATGATCACATAAATACATATAATATGATTAAACGAACCTTTTTCAATATATTTATGCAATTTAAAATATCTCAAATATTTTATTAATAAAAAAATAAATTAATATGCTTTAAAGGAGCACATAATCCCAACAATCTCCCACAAGCTCTTAAAGCATATCTGGCATATAGCACATACTATAGGGATCTAAGTGCAGGTTATAAAGGTTTCCCACTGATGGCCATTGTAATAAGATATGCCATATGGCATCTAATGCCATTTGGGTTACTGTCATATAACCTTTCTACACTATTCCCTTGTAAAATGATATTTCCTCTCAATATGTTTTTGTTTCTTGTGGTTCCTTGGTTCCTTAGATTGAGCTACCGCACCACTATTATCACAAAATAGTTTAAGGGGTGCAGTTACAATAGGTACCACCTCAAGATCTTGTAGGAACTTGCGGAGCCATACAGCTTCTTTTGCAGCTTCAGATGCAGCCACATATTCAGCTTCAGTTGTGGAGTCTACGATACAAGATTGTTTCACACTCCTCCAACTAATAGCTCCACTTCTTAATGTAAACACATAGCCGGAAGTTAATTTTCTGGAATCCTTATCTGACATAAAGTCAGAATTAGTATAACCTACTAGAATGAGTTCATCACCGGAATATAAAAGCATATAGTTTTTAGTTCTTTTCAGATACTTTATTATATGCTTGACTGCAGTCCAGTGTTCAGGTCTAGGATTAGATTGATATCTGCTAACCATCCCTACCGCAAAACAGATGTCTGGCCTAGTGCAAAGCATGGCATACATGAGATTTCCCACAGCTTCTGCACAGGGAACTCGTCTCATTTTCTCTATCTCTTCAGATGTTTTAGGTGATTGATCCTTAGAGAATATAATTCCATGTTTGAATGGTAATAAACCAGTCTTGGAATTTTCTATGCTAAATCTAGCCAATATCTTATCGATATAGACCACTTGAGACAAAGCTAAAGTTTTATTCTTCTGATCTCGTAGTAATTTGATACCAAGAATATAACTTGCCTCTCCCAGGTCTTTCATATCAAATTGTTTTGCTAACCAACTCTTTATTGTAGTCAATACTCCTATATCATTTCCAATTAGGAGAATATCATCTACATAAAGAATTATGAAGGCTATAGATTTTTCCTGAATTTTCTTGTACACACATGGTTCATCAATGTTCTGAATGAATCCAAATGATTTAATCGCTTGATCAAATATGATGTTTGATGATCGGGATGCTTGCGTCAATCCATAAATGGATCTCTACAACTTGCATACCATGTGTTCTTGGCCTTTTTGTATGAATCCATCTAGTTGCTGCATGTAGATGTCTTCTTCAAGATGCCTGTTAAGAAATGCAGTCTTGATATCCATTTGCCAAATTTCATAATCTAGCACTGCAGCAATGGAGAGCAGAATCCTGATGGATTTAAGCATAGCAACCAGAGAAAATGTTTCCTCATAATCGATTCCCTCTTTCTGAGTAAACCCTTTGGCTACTAATCTTGCTTTAAATATTTCCACCCTTCCGTCAACTCCTCTTTTTCTTTTGTAGATCCACTTGCACCCTATAGATTTTACCCTATTTGGTGCCTCTATAAGTTCTTAAACTTTATTGGAATACATAGATTTCATTTCTTGGTTCATGGCCTTTTTCGAAAATTCAATATCTCTGTCTATTAGAGCTTTGTTGTAGCTAGTGGGATCTTGTACATATTCATCTGAGATAGCCGTATAGGTTTCTCCAAATAACATGTATCTCGCAGGTAACCTAGTTACCTTCCCACTACAATGAGGTCCTAAAAGTGATGGTTGTTCAAGGATAATCCTGTGTTGATCAGCTGGTTATTGCTATTCTTCCTGTTCTATAACAGGTGTTGAAAGCTGAGTATCAACCTGATCTCTTTTATTTCTTTAGTTTTACCTTACTCTTAGGTTATAAGTCATTATATAGTCTTCCTCAAAGAAAGTAAAGAATATGTCTATAAATACATTCTTATCTTGAGGACTATAATTCAGACTTTTCCTTATTCCTTTAAGATACCTTAAACATGCAAGCTTCTGAATACGAATCCATCTTCTCTACCTTTGATTCTAGTATGAATACTAGTAAACTTCAAATTCGAATGTGTTTCAAACTATGTTTGTGACTTCTTCATAATTTCTTGGAGTAATTGACACCAAGGTAGACGAAACTAAGCTCAATAAACTTTGCAATTTTAAAGACTGGCATCTGGAATAAAAAGGAAAATGATAAACCACTTAGCATATATCTTGTTTTATCCAAAAAAGTCTTGTTTCTTCATTTAATTCCACAATTATATCATAATGTTAATTATATGCGGGAGTTTATCCTATTTGACAGCTAAATAGAGCTTGAAGTCTCCAGAGAGATGTTCTTTGTTTCGATTATATCGAAGTTCTTTTATGTTCTTGTCTAATTACTTCTGTCTTATCCATGTACCCTTTTGAATTTCAAAAGCAATGGAATCATGACGCATTTAGACAAACATAAATGAAATGAATATTCATCATCAAGATTGATAAAATACTCATAACCTCTTACCACATGTAAATTTATTAGTCCGTATACATTTGTATGCTCTAAATCTTCCAATACAATGTTATGCTTTTAGCCTTAAAAGAGCATCATTGTCATATTACTTTTCTAAATAAGATTTATAGAATTACAATGATCAATCTTAATAGGCTAACAAGCCTATCATTAATCATTTTCTTAAAATCTTATTATAGTTTATATGACTTAAGCATAAATATCAGAGGTTAATTTGGTTAGAAGAAACATTTCTTTTCTTAGATAAAAGTATATACTATTTATCATTATATCTTACTTTGAATAGATCAATGGACTTATATGATATAAATTATCTTTATAAATAACCAAAAATAATAAACAGAGGATCCAAAATAACAGTGTACTCCTGTTTATTAAAACAAGCCACCGAAATTAAATTCCTCTAATATTTGGAATAATAAAGACAAATATCAAAACTAAAGTCTCGTAAAATTGATTTAGTGTTTCAATTGATATAAACTAGCATGTCCTCAGCTGCAGCTTGAAGCTTTCTTCACTTAATCTCTTAGTTTCCTGAAAACCAAATGAATGAATTACAAGTTAATTATCTCAGAATTCACTATTGCATAAATAAATAGAAATCTGAACTAATTAGGAAGCTTAAAGATTTCCTATACCTGATTTTAATAATCTTAAGATAATCTTTCTTCCAGTTTGCCAATCCTTACTCTTTCTTGCTCATTCCTGTTTTTTGACTTAAGCCTTGAAGATAATCCATTTTCAGGAAGTTTTCTGCTATAATAAAATTCTTCTATAATATGTAGTTCGTGCATTAATTCAGTTAAGGTTATTTCTTTATTGTTTGAGATATAGCTGACCTTAAACTCTTTGAATGTGACAGGTAAAGATTCAATCACCATGCTAATCTTTGTTTTATCATCGATTTGAACACCATGAATCTCTACTTCATTCAAATAGTCCATCATTTTGAGGACATAATCACGAACTCTTGTGCCCTCTTCCATCTTAGTATCCGTAATACGTTTTAATCCTGCTTCTTTAGCAAAATGAGTATTTTGTCCAAACATCTGATAAAGACTGGCCATTATTGCAGTGGCTGTTTCCATGCTCCGATGTTTCTTATGCAGTTCTACAGAAATCGAAGCCAGTATATAGTGCTTTGCCATTTTGTTCGCTTCGCACCATTTCTCATAAGACTCCCTCTGATTTCTATAATTGTATAACATTGGTTCTGGAGGGCATGGCTGGGCCAACATATATTTGCAGCCTTTAGCAGTGAGAATATTAAATAGATTGCGTTTCCAATCTAAATAATTTTCGCCAGTGAGTTCATTTTTAACAAGGATAATTAATAATGGATTGATGGAAGACATTTTCTGAAAAAAGAAAATAGACATGCATAAATACTTTGAAACAATATTCACAATAAATTACAAAAATGCAAAAAAACATAAATGCATTTTAATTTATGGTAACGATAATCTAGTACCGGTTTAACAAGCTATCCGTTGGGGAAGTCATGTCTACACTTACTAGACCCAATTATCTATTGGATTATTTACTTTAATGTAAAAACATGATAAATAATTATCGTTATCCCTTTGGGCCTAAATTTGTTAACAGAGCTTCGTTGGGAAGGTTAATAACAAATTTTAGTTGAGTGTATAACCATTGTTTCAATTTACATATTTTTCATATCAATAGTCATCATTGGGGTGAACAATTAATTGAAAAATATTTCAATTTTATCTTTAAAGAAGTTCATCAAATAAAATATCTTATATATATACCCTCCGTAGGGAGCATCACCGTATCATGAAGTCAAGGTATATATATAATTTTGTTATTGAACTAACAATGGAGCCCATGAGAAAAATTATCTTGAATTTTCCCTCTCCCACTCAATATTTTAAAATTGGTTTTTCCTTTTTAAAACATGCATTAATTATATTGTTAATTACATGCTTCCTATAATATAATCTAGATGATATCTAATATTATTAAGCATATTCAATTTTCAAACAATATAATGAAATTCATAATTAATGAATGACATGTATTATTATGCATAGAGTGGCACTATCTATTCTATCTGGCATGTTATCATGGCATGTTATCATCCAAAACATAACATATAGAAAAATAATTAAATAATCTTAATTCATGGCTTTCCTAAAATGAAAAATTACATTAAACCTAAGCCTAATCCTCATTGGGCTTCTTGTCAATGTCCATCTTCCATAAGCTTGACTTTGTTAATGGACTATGGAAATTGGGTTTTAAAATTTATTATTGGTCTAATTTTAATTTTAAAAGGAAATAAATAAATAATTAAATGATTTTTTTATAAATAAAATTTTTGGACTAAAAATAAATTTAGTATGTTCAATTTTATCTATGCATTTTAATTCATTAAGCCCAAATATTAATAAGGCCTAAAACTAGGATTCACTAAGCCCAAAACTGTTTTTAAACTTAAATGCAAAAACTTACTACCCAAAAGAAAAAACTATGGAACCATAGGGACATCCATGATAAAAACCATGGAAACCCTAAATCCATCTTTTTCTTTCTTCTTCTTCCCAGCCGCCATCTCCAAAAGGTAACGCCACTATTCAAATGCCAGTTGACCTCTGACTCATCTCCGACGCCGAGCCACCAGCTGCGGCGTCGCCGGAAACGCACCAAGCTCACGCGCTCAACTTGCTGATGGCAACGCTAGCCGCGCGCTAGCTGTGCGCGCAGCTCGCCCTGCTGGCCACACTGCCTGCGCGAGCTGGCTGGTGCGCGTTGCTGCTGCGTGCGTGCTTACGTTGCTAGTTGGTCGCTGCCACTGAAAAATCCAGCCTTCATTCCTTTAATCTTGAAAATTCGTGATTGATTTAGAAATTTCCTAGGCCAATTTTGGCTTACAGAATTTCTATTACTGTAAAATAAATCAAAAGGGAAATATAGTGATAAAAGACCACTCCTCTTGTCACAGATGCAAAGAAAAAATATAGTAGAGAATCTAACCATGAATTAAGGCAAACCACAACATGCTTTATTCATATATTAAACAAATAATATATATCTGAATAAATTGTGACACTCTAATACATAAATATCAAGATTAATTTCATACAAAATTCTTATATATTAATATGAAATGGCTCTGATACCAATTGTTTGGGAAAAATCAGTTTTTAAATATTTATAAAAACTTTTTAGGATTGATCTTATACAATATATAAGAATTCGTAATCTAGAAATTATACCTTGAAAATCTAAGAAGATGAACAATCTTCGCTTTTTCCACTGAAGTGAATTAAACTCCCAGATCACGATCTGTTACCACCACGCCTATTAGATCACGATCCGTCACCACCACGCTTGTTGGATCACGATTCGCCACCAACGATCTTCCTGGTTATGACTCATGTTTGATCTGCATTTGACGTGTAGGCGTCTTTATCACTATCAATAGTAACTAGCAGGAGAAAATTTTTCTCTCAAGATTAGAGATAAAAAAATCTTTTTCTCTAATCTATATAAAGTGGCTCCCTCTCTTCGTTTGGGAAAAAATAAGTCCTTTTATATCTCCACCTCAGTGGAAACCCTAGATTCCATATTTTGTAATATATTTTTAATTCTATTAAATCAAATTTGATTTAAATTAAAAATAATAAATCTAAAGTAACGTGACTTCTTCTTGTCATAGGGACCCACCTTGTAAAATAACACAAGGCCCCTTAGACGTAAGCAATTAGGCTTTTGACCCAAATTGCTAGTTATCTTACTTATTAATCCAGTAGTGGTGCAGTCAATTAAATGAGCTAACTCGGGGATCAATTGGGTACATACAATAGTTGCTACAATAATTAGGCATGTAATTAAACTAGCCCAATTATTTAATTCCAAATCTACTCTACTAAAAGATTGGAACTGACCTCCATAATTGTATGCTATCTAGGATAGTGTTCTCGAATAATAATTCGACCCATGCCACATTGATTTCTTTACTGCATAATCCTTTGTACCACATCATTAATTAAATCAATATCTCAACTGTCCAATCAATTTAATTACATCTTGTTCCTTGATACTTACTGGTTTTCTCTAATGATCATTTTCAACATACTAAATATGTTGATACACTTTGGCCAGAGAATTCTATGATCAAGTGCGGAAAACCCATCAAGAGATGTGTTGTACAAATTCTATATTGTTAATCTATAGCTCCAATACTCATAATTGCTCCCACCAAGATACCGGGTAGTCTTGACCACAAGTGTGAATCGTGCCCATTGGTAACTCAAATGGAATAACAATTACAATCATAAAATCATAACTAACTCGAGATTAAGATTATAGTAAAATCAATGCCTACGAGATTTAATAAGTTTGATAGTCATTTCAAGGTTAATTAAATCTCATATGTGATCCAGCTCAATGTAGTCAAACTACATCAGTAAATTCATACATGATTAAGACAAATCATTCAATGAATTTACTACAATCTAAACATAAATAGAGCGCCCAACTCTATTTATCAACTGAGAACTTAATTTAATTAATCATAAGATAACTTGTATATATATTTTCTATGAATCCATATGATGATCACATAAATACATATAATATAATTAAACGGACCTTTTTCAATATATTATGTAATTTAAAATATCTTAAATATTTTATTAATCAAAAAATAAATTAATATGTTTTAAAAGAGCACATAATAACATAAACAACCTAAAAGTTAATTTTACCTTTAACTAAATGTACGACACTGATTAAATTGGGATGATAAATGGATAATCATGATAGTTGCATAAAAAATCTTAGTCAGCAAGTCAGAAGAGCAATTCCTAGCTTCTTTGCTTATATTAATAACCACTTTCTCGAAATGGCAGTGCACCTATGGTAAAATTAATATACTTGAAGAAAAAATAACCATTCTATAAGTCATGCTCTTTTGCTTCAATGTTTTGTATCAAGTTATTTTTTTGTTTGGTGTAATAGCAGAATCATGTTATCAATTAGACCTCTTAATGTTACCAATGGCAGCCGAACCAGTCCCAACAAAAAAGTGATTTAATTTTGCCCTTGAATATATAGATCAGACAGTGCTACTAAAAACTAAAAAACTGCTCGACTTCAAAATGCTTTAACTCTGCAACACTGCATCGATGGTGTTGGAAAGACCTGAATCTCAAAGGAAGCATGTGTTCCATCCAAAAGTTCACATCCTCTGGGCACTGAACTTAGAGATGCACGTGCTGTCTGACAATTTGCTTCACAGAATCGTCCAATTCTACAGTAATAGGGGGACATCGCAGTTTGGACATTGGTGTATATTTCATTAAAGCCGATGCCGGCCAATTCTAGTCGCTAATGGTTAATGGAACGCAAGCCAATGCACAAACAGTTCTGACCGGGCAAGCTACAGTAAACGAACCATTGAATAATCACAAGCGTCCAAGCCCAGGCAACAGTTCATGCAATGAGGGGCCCAGCAAGCGAGTTATGGAAGCGAGGAATGCTTCTGCTGATATGGCATCATCTGCTCCAGTTGCGAAGGTGAGCTGAATTGATGTTTTGGTCCATTATCTTATTTTTATTGTCTTCCGCAGCAAATTCCATAAAACATATGTTTATGCTTAAAGATATTTCTCTTATTGAACTATTAAGCAAGTATGACATGGCGATAGAAAATAATCAAGCGTAGTGCACTGCAAAAAATTTATATAACTGATTTTCCACCTGTTCAATTTAAGTACGTTTTTTTGCTGACAATATGTTTTTCTTTATCTATGGAAGCAACAAACGGCGCCAACTCTCCCATAGTGCAGAGAAAGAAGTAATGTGGTAGTGAAAATGATTCGAGCATATCGACTCCTTAAGTGAAGGGTTCCATCTGAACAGATTCTCAACTTTGAATTAAATATTATGTCTTGTTGTTCAAATGTAATAAAATTAGTCTATCATTAGTATGAAAATATGCTATTCCTGATATTGTAATGGGTGGATCCTAATTGTGGTTATTCAAGGATTTTGTTTGCCGTTCTATAATAAAATTATTTTGGTGGCTAGTATAAAAATTAAGATGCAGTATGCATCTTGCTTATGTTTAGTAGAAATTTTGTGATAGGCATTGTCTATAAATGACATTCCACCCAAAATAAATAAATAAATAAACTGGGTATGTTGGGTCAATCGGGTATAAAACAGTCATTTTCTTTGTTAATGCATCATTAAACCCCTTTTAAAATCGATAATGAAACATGATCAACTTAGTAACAATCCATTTATGGGTATATTAATAGCCTTGTTAATCAATATGGTTCGGTTTAATAATGATGTTAGCTGTTGTTAGCGGCATAATTTAAGTAGGTGAAAAAAAGTTTCTGCGGAAAAATGTTTAATAACGAAAGCCTAGGCCGTCATGGATGATTTTACAAATTTAGCCGTATATTTCTTATTTGTATGCCAACAAAAGTAATGAGCTATATTTGCAAGCGTCTAGGTTCTAGCCATATGTAAACTTTAATCGAACTAAACTTGTATGGGGTTGCATATAAATTATTCGTTTAAGTAATTGTGGAAATAACTTTCATACGCTAGAATGAAAGCTTAAAAAATGCAAGGTTAAGTTCATTGGTCTGATTTTTGTTTAAAAAAAATTTCCTTATTTACTAAAACCATGATGGATGGATTCAATTCAATTATTGATATTTTCTTTCTTCCTTGTGTAATCTCAATTAAAACGAAAGATGACTGGCCCATTTATGTCATTAAATCGAGTGTACTTAGAAATGGTGTGATTTTATATTATGCTTTATATGGTTGTTTTAAAAAATGCGATTTTGTAAGAGTAACATAGTGGTACCAGTAGTTTCACTATCCATTAACACGGAGTTGTACTACTTTAGAGATGGCAAAAATTCTCATGGGAACGGGGACTCTTGTGGATTTTCTCTATTCGGAAAGGGTATGAGGATAATTTTATACCCAATTTCTTATTTGAGGAAGAGACGGGGATAATTTTTTACCTAAGTTTTTATTCGGGGAAGGGACGGGGATGAGGTGAAATTCCCATCCCCTACCCATTACCCTATTTCATCATATTAATTTTTTATTTTGATTTTATTTTTTAGAATTATTAATAAATGAATAATAAAATTTAAATTATAAAATATAAAATATTAGTATAAATAACAAATATCAAAATATTTATACAAATCTACTATAAAAATTTCAAGCCTAGTTAATTAGTTGTAGTCCTAAATTACTATTTGACCATACCTTATTTCAAAGGCATTGGCCCAAAACTATTTTAGATTATCAGTCATATTGCTTATATTATTTTTATTATTTTATATTTGAAACCTGATGCTATCTCTCAATTTCTCATATTCCTCGAGGAAGAATAGGATGAGTGTGAGATACGAGCGTAAATGCTTTTATTAAAAATATTAATTTCAGTATCTATACTCATTTCTTTTATTTCATTAGTGATATAAGAGTAATTTCTTTTTATTATAGGTTTATGAAGGTTGAGGAAGATAATTAATGTAATGATTTATATTTTGTAGTATAATTTTTGTAATGAATTAGTGTTAATCTAAGATATATTGTCAAACCTTACCTTTGTCTAAATTTTTATTTTAATATGATTAAATCAAGTTCAAAAATTAAAAATGTATAAGTTATTCGGGGATTGGAAACCCCTTGGGGATCCCTTCTTATTATTCGGGGAGGGAATAAAGATCGCCTCAAGCAATTCTGATGGGGACGGGGAGGGGATGGGGATATATGAAGAACATCGGGGATGGGTGTGGGGATGTTGGTCCCCTCCCCTCCCCATTGCCATCCTCATACTACTTACATCTATTTATAATAATAAAAAAATTTAAGGGACAAATTAAGCACAAATAAATTAAATAGTTGTTAAAAATTCTATATAACATTTTATGCAAATTACCTCTTATTTTTAACAACTATTAACATCCATAAGATATACACGCTTTCTTTTCATTTTAAACCAAAAATTAAATATAGATTTAAACAATAATGTTACCGCAACAGCTTCGTATTATACTCTTTTTCATAATGCAACATAAAGGATCACCCTGTCGAACACTTCTGCTGGGAGAAAAATCATCAGTTAGTTCACCATTCCATAAAATGTTCATACTATTAGAAGTAAGGCACTCCATTATTAAGTGAACAAGATCTAATGGCAAAAAAAGCTCCATTAAAGTCTCATGAATAAAATTCCAGCTCAATCTATCATACGCCTTCTTCAGATGAACCTTAATAGCCATTAAACCTTTTTTTACCCATCTTTCGTCACATAGAATGGACAACCTCCTTAGCAATGATGATGTTCTCAATGATATGTCGGCCAGAGACAAAACTTGTCTAGTGGGGGCCAATGAGATCAGGGAGTAAAGCTTGCAGTCTAATTACAATAATCTTAGTCACTGTTTTATAAAACATTGTGCATAGATTGATAGGGCGATACATTTTGAAAGAAGTGGAATGCTCAGTCTTTGGGATGAAGACAAGGAGAGTTTTATTAACTTCTCTAGGGATACAGCGTGAATTGAAGACTTCCTTTATGCCAGAACAGAAAAAATCAACAACAATACGCCACTGAGACTGATAAAAACCGGCAGGGAAGCCATCAACTCCAGGAGCTTTGAGCAAACTCATCTGAAAGACAACTTGACGTATTTCCTCATTATCAATCGAAATAGCAAGATTTGCCAAGCGAAGCTTATCAATTTGAGGAAACCACCCTTGCACATGATACAACTGGTAAGTGTCTTGATCATATTTGTATAATGTAGAGAAGAAGGACACGGCATGGGATTTAATATCTTGTGTATCATAAATCCAAGTACCTCCATCCTCTTTAATAGCAGTGATGCGATTACGAGCCGTCCTTGTAATGGTTTTTTTATGAAAGAAATAGGTATTCCCATCCCCATGTTTAATCCAATCTCTGCGGGATTTTTGATACCATAATAATTCCTCTTGAGGCAGAACTTCTTCCAAATTCTTTTTTAATTTTGCCTCAAGACGATACAAACTACGGAGGGGCTAACGCTCCAAAGCCTTCTTAACCCTGCCAATTCGAGCTAATAATTCTTTTTTCTGTTTGAAGATGTTGCCAAAAACTTCTTTATTCTATGTAGCCACCTTGCTTGTGAAAATAGAAGTTGCTTGAGAATAAGAAATATTTTTATGCCAGTTATCCTGCATACATCTAATGCTACGCTCAAAGCGGACCAAAACTAGTCTGTGATCAGATTCAACTCGTGGTAAATGAGTAACCGAATAACTATCTAATTTGAGAATCCATTCCTGATTACTCGTAGCACAATCAAGATGCTTTGAAAGATTCCCATGAGACCAAGTGAAGCGAGGACCACTGAACTGCAAGTTAACCATTTGATTAGCATGAAACCATGATTTAAAACTTGGACAAATACCCGTGCTCAATGTAGAACCCCCACGTTTTTCCTCAGCAGACAAGATTGAATTGAAATCACCCCCTACAATCCAAGGATCATGCATCAAATCCGCAATATAATTCAACTGATACCAACGATCACGACATCCAATTGAATTGAGGCTCACATAGACTGTTGCGACCCAGGATTGGATAACATTCTGGACACTGATTTTCAAATGAATAAATTGATTATGATGAAGACAATCTCAACGCTAAAAAAATTTCTCCATAAAACCCAAATAGCTCCAGAGAACCTAGTAGCCTCCACTTGATGTGATCGATCAAACCCACTTTTTTTTAATAAAGTCGTCTGCTTTTTTACCACTGATTCTTGGTTCTAAAATCGCAACAACTATAGGATTGTAGCTTTTAACTAAAGCAACAAAAATTCGTCGAAAGGTTGGGGACCCTGCTCCTTGAATATTCTAGAATATAATCGATATCGTCATAAAAAATATATGCAAAGAGGATGTGCATGAGCTGGTCACTTACTAAGCCCTATAGTCGCTCCTCCATGCACTCCAAGGGTTTCGTTAACGACGGTGTTTTCATCATCAGACATAATGTCTTCACCTTTATGGCCGCATGCAAATTGAGGATCACCATCATAATCCGCCATTGTTCTGACATCCCTTTTATCATAGTCATCAGAGGGATCAGCTAGCTGTTTTGGGGGAAGTTGCTGTTCAGGGTTGTTAGAATATTTTTCACATGAGAAGCCTGGTGGGTTGCCCACAATCACATGGTTTTTTATGGAAAAGTTACTGCAATATGTTTTTGAGGATCAAGGGTTGTTAAGGTGAAAGTCGGTTCCACGGGAAAGCTAGGAGTATGTCTTAAGGGATTTTGGATAGGGACATTTGCATTGGAGGAAGGAGTTTTCGTAACATAGGGACATAAGTTTGCATGCATGAAAGTGGACGCTATGGAGCTCTATTGCTTAGGTCTTGGATGCTGTGATTTGGCCACTTGTTTACCTTTGGAAAGGTGGTTATACGGTTTTAGGGGTCTAACGGCTTTCAGAGTGAGGTTCTTTCGAGCGTTGAAATGATCGGTAATGAAGTTAGTTGGTCGCTGGAGAAAGACAAAGATAGGGTTCTGAACAGCCACTTCCGCCGTGGTAATTGTATTAGGGTCATCAGATAAAGTAGCAAAACGGAAGGCAGTATTGATATTATTTCGCTAATTCCTCTCTGAAATCAGTGATGTTCTCCTTGTCTACAACTACTTTAGGTCTGCGTTTCCGTGCCACAACCAATGTACGGGCCAAATTTCTCGCTACAATTTTTAGCCACAGTTGAGGCACCATCCTTATCAACTGCCACACTAATTAGTGGAATGTTCTCAAAATTAACATCGTTAGCCCCATTCGGATTTTGTTTGTTACGACAAGCAATAGTATTGTGGCCATATTTACCGCATTGGTAACATATGACTACCAACCCTTCGTATTCAACCTTCTGGATCTTGCCATCCAAATTAAACTGAGATACCAAAGGCTAAGAAAGAAAAATACAGATAGCAATCCTAGCAAAATTTCCCCTCTCCTGCAATTTGATATGATAATCAATCTTGATAATGTTAGTAATATGCCCTAAAGGCCAATCAAATGATGTTTGCTTTTAGGGAATTATTGTATTTGATTAGCATTTTGATATTTATAAAATGGCAAAGTGATTAACATTCATAAATTAATTTAATGAATATAGTCCAAGAAGTAAAATAGTTAAGGAACACATTCTCGAGTATGTCGAGAATATGAAACGTGTATCCTTTGTACTACACTTCTAAAATAGTTCCTAGTGGAGGATTTATGATTGGACATTATAAATTCCTATAAACACTAGTATGTGTTATGATTCCTTATGGTATGTGATACCAAAATGGATGGTAAGTTTCATATCATTGACATGAGATGTCAAGTCAAACACATAAGTACTTGTTGCAAGAACAAGTTTACTGAACTTGACCAAATATAATGAGCCGTATGGTTTTGAGTGTTAATGGCTTATTATACATTGTGATAGACACTATGTTTAGTAATGGTCTTTAGACCTGAGGCATCACAGATGTCTTGTACATAGACATCTCTGATATGTGAAAGCATAATGATTAATTCCTAATCAAGTAATGGTCTTTAGACCTGAGGCATCACAGATGTCTTGTACATAGACATCTCTGATATGTGAAAGCATAATGATTAATTCCTAATCAAGGAAGAGATCTAGTAATAGCTGTCACGGTTGGCTGTGTATGGAGACAAGTGTATGGCCAATATGGAATTCATCACTTTGTAATATACAAAAAGGATGTCCCTGTGAGATAATATGAATTGGCATAAGAAATCCTTGGCCAAGGTGAAATATATTTGAAGGAGTTCAAATTATATTATCATGCCAAGTTCATTTAAATTTATTTTGAGATAAAGCATAAATGCTTAACATATTAAACCATAAGCCGTGCTTTTCTCTGGACATAGATGATGAAGAGACCAAGACATAGAGATACAATGGAATAGGTTCTATAGATCCAAAAATTCTTGTTATTTGGGTGGTTGTGAAATCTTTTCTAGGTGTCACTCATGACTTGTAGAAACCTTAAGATCATTATTGGTAAAGTGTATTACCAATGTATCTTAAGGTCATTAGAAAAGTTCTAATTGATGACTAAAGAGTTTAGCATCATTTAATGAATAAAGAGTTATCATTAAAATAGTTCTACTACCTTATAAAAAAGAACCTAAAAGGTCACACACCTAATAGAAATGAAAAAGGAGTTACTAGAAAATGAGAAGTTAAATTTCCTAATTTTAGGAAAATCGGTATTTATATAATAATTCATTGAGAATGAATATATATATATATATATATATATATATATATATATATATATATATCTTAAATATGATTTAAGATAGAAATTTAGATGTTCCATAAATAGTTTAAGGAACAAAATAAATTTCATAAATCCTCAAACATTATGTATAATATCGAGCACGTTAAATGACCGTTTTGGACATGTTCCGGTTCATAAATGATTATAGACTTCTAGACCAATTTTGGGTTTAGAATTTTGGGCTTTTATTGGACCTAATATGGATTAGGAGAAGGCATAAGAACATGTCACAAAAGAAGCCCACATTTAACCATTTGATGTGATCAAATGGAATTAAAAAATTAAAGATAAAATTAATTAATTTAGCTATTAATTTATTCATAATAATTTGATTGAATAAATTATTGAAATGATAAGATCACTTTCAATAAATAATGGCTTAGTGGGTTGGTGTATCACATGATAATGTTTGGTGCCATTATTGAAAAGATAATGGAAGCTTTATTTGGTGGAATGAGTCATCATGAACTAGCATTCATGTTTCTTCATTATCTCTCTCATTTCTCAACGAAAATTGGTGATTCCAAATCCTATGAACTCCTAGAACATTTCTAAGTGTGGACTGATTAGAGGCATCACAATTGGGGTGCTTTAAGGATCTCAAATCGTGGCAAAACAGAAGCTGTTCGTGCAGTGGTCTATTTCCTGGACAGTGTTCGTAGCTTGCTGTTTTCAGTCATTTTCTCCTACCTCACGAAGTCGTTTCTGAAACTAAAAGTGAGGTAAACAAACTTCAATCTTTCCTCTTGATTTTCGTTTTTGAATGAAGCCAATCCGAGGTTTCTAGAGCTTCCGCCATCCATTTTAATTTTACTGCGCAAAAGTTGCGTTTTCAGGAACCTCATGGACAAATGTTGTCCTTCAAGTGGTATCAGAGCCATCTTCATTCAATTTTGAATTTTTGAAGCATGATTTATGTTATTTCCATTTATAATAGCATGAAGGATTATCATGGAAAGACCTAGATATTTTATGATATATTTATGTCATGTGATGATTGAATATATGTGTGATTGAATGAGCTATTGATTTATTTGTTGATTTGGCGATTTGTAAAGGCTTAAATGGTTGTAATATTTTTAAATAGGGACTTGCATGTCCCTCCCTCTATTAAGATCTGATTGTATCCCCTTACCCCAAAATTTGTACCCCGATTCTTCAAAATATGTAATTTCTACAAGATGATTGTAAAAGGAGGGACGACGTATTTCCGATGCCTTGGAGAAAGAAGACTTTATGGATCGTTGCAGCACTTCCAATAATGTTTTGGCCTCTCAAATATAAATTAATAATTGTAATAATTTGAGGCATAAGATGTCTCATAATCATTATTGCTTGCTTGATACCTAGGTGGACCTTAAAACCAATTTTGGCTCAAATTGGTTTTATTAGAAAATTCCATGATCATCCTTGATTTGTTTGTCTATAATATGCATGAGATGTATATTAGGGTGCTTAGACATATTTTATTATTGAAAATGGAATAACATGCTAAAAAGTGAGACCATAATAATGACCAAATACTCCCTATTAAAATAAACATAATTATTGTTAAGTTGTAATGATGGATATTAAGAATATCTATCATGGCCTACTAATACCAATGGAATGTTTAAAATATTTTATGCTTGGGTTAGTTGTCATGGATACATGGGCTACTCTTTCATTAAAATGTTGAAAACAAACTATATATCATATGATGATGCATAATTCATACATTAAGCTACCAAGAACTGTCGGGTGAGGTTAGTAAGATGTTTTTGAAATATGCAAGGGTATTAGGGTAAACTTAACTAAATCATTTTTACTAAGAACTGTTAGGTGAGGTATTAATGATTTAGAGGCCGAAAGATAATCGGTACATGCATGAGATGCATTTGGTAAGAGTTACCTACTCATTATAATAAGTAAACCAAGAACTGTTAGGTGAGGTAAACTTAAGCTAATGAGAATCCGATTCCTACTAAAAACTTTTACCAATGAGAGTTTCTGTTTCTTACATATGGGAGTGTAATGAAATGAAAAATAGTGGGAGATGCTATTTGGTTTAAAGGCCAAAATCAAATAGTTTATAATTAAATAAAATGCTAATAATTTAATTTATATTTTCTGCAGAAATATTTAACAATGAATAATCCGTTGGCACGAATTCTGGATAACAACCGTTTGACAGGACCCAATTACATTGATTGGTTCAGAAATTTAAAAATTGTTCTTAATTATGAGAAAATTAGCTATGTTCTTGATACACCTAAGCCAAATATAATACCTGAGGGAGCAAGTGAGGAAGAACGTGTCACTTATAAGAAGTGGCAAGATGATGACCTTACAGCTAAGAGCTATATATTGGCATCGATGTCCAATGACCTACAAAGGCAACATGAAAAGATGCCTGATGCAAGTACCGTAATATTTCATCTACAAGAGTTGTATGGTGAACAAAGCAGGACGGTTAGATATGAGATATCTAAGAAACTGTTCAGAATGAGAATGACTGAAGGATCCGTCAATGAGCATGTACTCAAAATGATTGACTACATAGAGCAACTGGAAGCTCTTAATTTCTTAATGGATGGGGAATTAGCTATCGACCTTATCCTACAGTCCTTGCCAGACTCATTCTCTCAATTTATCATGAATTTTAATATGAATAAAATTGAGTGTAGTCTTACTGAACTGCTAAAGATGCTTAATACTGTTAACATTTATGTTAACATAATGTTGATTTTGATGATAACAAACAAAATTAAGAATGATTAAGTTTTTGAAAGCTTAAATTATTTTTTTCATACATTTTAAATAAATCATTATTTTCACTTTATAAAGGTTTTATATTTAATGGAAAAATGATTTTATGAAATTGGTTGTTTTTCAAGTTTATGGCTTAATTGAAAGAATTTTGAAATATTTGAAATCAACAAGTATTACTTGAAATTTTGGAGAAAGACTTATTTGAAACGTTTTATAGCATTTTGGGTCATATCATAATTTTAGAATGTTTTGGGATTCACAAAGTAATTTTTACAAATTCTGAAATTGGACTTAATTGTAAATTTTTATAACGTTTTGGGCCATACTACAGTTTCGTAAAGTTTTGGGGTCAAACTGTAATTTTAGCAAACAGTGCACTGTACCGTTACTGTAGCAAGCGGCAATCCGGTTATGCTAAACGGCAATCCGGATTTCGTAAGCGGTAATCCGGTTATGGGGCAGAAAGCTTCTGGAGCATAAACGGCAATCCGGTTGTCTTTAAAATCCTAAGCATTCAAGGCAGAAAGCTTCTGGAGCATAAACGGTAATCCGGATATCACAAGCGGCATTCCGGATACTCAAAAATTCAAATTTTTGCCTTAACGGTAACATGCAAGCGGAATTCCGGATACCATAAACGGTAATCCGGTTATGAGCAAAAAGTGCATAAGGGCTAGTTTTTGAGTTCCAACTATATAAACTCAAATCCAAATCATTTTTGGTAATCTTAGCACGCACAAACAAAAGGCATACAACATACATTGAGCTTCAATTTCGTAAATCATCACTTATTGAATCATCTTTGTTCTTAATTTTGTAAATATACTCTTTAAGAGAGTATTTGATTGTAATCTTCATTTCCTCATAAATTTGTGAGTGTTTAAGTGTGTGAGACACTTGAGTGAAGAGATTGAGAGATAATCTCTTTGTTGTAAAGGTTCATTGACACCTTGAAGTCAATTGTAAGCATTTGAAGCATTGGAAAGGCTTGGATAGTGAAATCCTCAAGCTTGGGTTGCTTGGAGGCGTGGACGTAGGCGGGGATAGCCGAACCACGTAAAAATCCTTGAGTTTGTTTTCTCTTCCCCTACTCATTTATTATTGTGCTTTCATTGAATTTATTGTTTTCGAATTTATTAAGGCATTAGTTTTAATTGTTGTGCAATTTGCTTAGCTTAATTTTTAAAATCCCAATTCACCCCCCCTCTTGGGTTGCCTAGTTAGTATTTCATTTGGTATCAGAGCAAGGTGCTCTTGTGTAGACTTAATCGTCTAGAGTTAAAGATCCATAGCAACCTAAATTAGCTCAACCATCATGGAAGGCCAATCTACCACTAGACCTCCATTTTTCGATGGAAATGATTATCCTTATTGGAAAACTAGGATGAGAATCTTTTTACAAGCCTTAGATTATGAAATATGGGAAATAGTTTGTGATGGTTCATTCATTCCCAGGAAGAATGCTTTAAGTGAGTTAGATAGGAAGAATATGTCTTTAAATTCCAAGGCTATGGATACTTTATTTTGTGCCTTAGATAAAAAAGAATTTCATAGAGTTTCAAATTGTTCTAATGCTTATGAAATTTGGAGAAAACTTGAAGTTTTATATGAGGAGACTACAAATGAGGAGGAATTTCATGAAGTGTCGAATTTGGCACTTATGGCAATTGGAGATGAATCGGATGACGAGCTTGATGAGGTAAGTGATCATAGCTATGATGAATTATATGATGCTTTTAAAGAATTGCATGATGAGTGGATGAAACTTGGTAAAAAGAATGCATGCCTTAAGAAGAAAATGCTAGAACTTACAAATGAAAATGATGCCATGAAAAAATGCATTGATTCATTGAATGAGAAGATAAATGAACTAGAATTAGAAAATAAAACATTGCATGATAGAATTGCATTATCAAATGAGAAACCTAGCATTTCACACAAGCATCTAGAATCACATGTAAATGACTTGAAAAATGAAAAAGATGCCTTGCAAAAATCCAATGCTTCATTAAATGAAAAGATCAAAGAATTGGAATTATATAATGAAATGCTACATGATAGGATTGCATCATTTACATGTAAACAAAGTACTTCATATGAGCATGAGAAATCACATGTTGATGAATTAATGAAAGAAAATGAAGTGCTTAAGAAGAGGAGTAATGAACTTAATGAAATTGTGTTAAAATTCACAAATGGTCAACAGAACTTAGACAAATTGCTCAACTCTCAAAAATGTGTATTTGATAAAGGAGGACTTGGATATAAGCCTAACTTGAAACAAAAATATTATAAGAATTATTTTGTTAAGGCTACCTCCACAAGCGATCATAAAATTGTTTGTCATTATTACAATCAAAATGGTCACATGAGTTATAGATGCCATGTTAAAAGAAATGCATATTATGGAGCAAAATGTATTTGGGTTCCAAAAGGAACCATTGCTAACATTCAAGGACCCAAGAGTATTTGGGTACCAAAGCACACAACTTGAATATTTTTTTTGTAGGTACCACAATCAAGGAATGGTGGAGAGTTCCTTGATGAAAGCTAGTGAGTGTAATCACTTGATCATGAACTAGGAGAAAAAGATGAGGCAAGATGATTTAATTGTTTTGGTAACAATTCTTGCCATATTGATTTTGTTGAATGGATCATGATAAATGGATAATAGATTGAATTTGCGAAAGTATGCTTTTTTGTTTACTTGATGGAATTATCAATGTGTATAACATTGAGTGATTTATCATGATGCCTTTGTTTGATTTTGATGATTGTATGATGTGTATGCATGATAGATGAGTTATATGTTTGCATTTATATTTCATGCATTAAAAGGCTTATTGAATTGTTTTAAATCACAAAATGATTTAAAATCAATCAACTTTTAAGCCAAAAATAAAATGGTGTGTATAATACAAGTTTAAGAGCTTACTTCATCTCAAAAATATTTTTCATAGCTTAACCGATTAAGAAATCTGGAAACCCGGATTAAATTTGATGCTTGTTGGAACTAACCGGACAACCGGTTATGAAATCCGGAACCCCGGATTCAGTTTGATAGTTGCTGGAACACATTCGGCCAACCGGATATTGTCAACCGGTAAACCGAATTCAAGTTGGTTGCTTGCTGGAAGGAACCGGGCAGCCGGATAAGATATCCGGAAAACCGGATGCAAGTTTGATCTTTCTTCGACACAATCGGATGACCGGTTATTCAATCCGAAATCCAATTCTTCTGCCAACTCTGGACCACAACCGGATATCCGGTTATCCACATCCGGAAATCCGGATTCGCGTTGTTGCCCTGCTGCTTGGTCACTGGTTTTATGCTTCTTCTTCGTTTTCAGTTCTTTTTTTTTTTGCACATGTTTTCTTTCCCTCACCAAAACCGTGAACAGCTCCTCCATTTGTATTCAATTTCTACTCTTTTCTCAACCATCTTTATGCCAAGATCAATCTCTCAAACCATTACCTATGCATTTAACCTTCATTAAACACTTCCCAATCATCATTTCTTCACTTGTTCATCATCATCTCTCACGCATGAACAGTACTTCTCCGTTTCTCTCTCTACATTTTTAAGCTATCTTCAACTCTATTTTGATTCAATTAACAACATTTATTAGCTTCATTCATCTCTAAAATTTTTTTTTAATTGATTCATACTTACCCTTTCTTTTACTCGATACCTTGGAAATCCGAATTTGTGCATTTTGGGTATTTCAAATTACCACTTTCATATGCTTGGTCGTGTTTTCTTTCATATGCTTCAAAAAAATTACCACTTTCATAGTGTGCTCTCCTTATAGATTTTACCTTGGTTCTTTATTAAATTATGCACCTATATTTTCATATGCATTGTTGTTTTTAATTATGGATTGAGGATGATAATTGTTATGTTATAACTCTTTAGTTAATTGCATGCTAAATTTTTTTTCCTTGATTAATCCTTGAGATGTTCTTTTTGGTATAAGCATGGATTTATAGTAATTTTGATGATTGATGATTATATGTGTGTTGCTTGATGAATTGATGGAGGTGTTGTGCTTGATGAATTGATGGAGGTGTTGGCTTGTTATAATTGTTTAAACTTATATGGAAGTCTTTTTAACCATGTTGCGTATTTGAGGATTTATTCATTTTTTTAGGAGAAACTTTGCCGAAATTTTTGCTCGCACAAAATGGGTAATATCTTCATCGAATTATTTTTTTTTGATTATCTTGTTTCGATTGTATCTATCTATTTTTTTATGTTGAATGGGGAGATAAATGTGATATGTTGTTGGATAAAATCATTTTGGTTAAATTTTTAAATTGGCCATATATTTAGGGGGAGTATACAATATGATTTTTGATAATATGCATTTTGAACTTTTTTATTGTCCAAAGGGGGAGACAAAATAATATATCATTTTGATGTTGTCAAAAGGAGGAGAATTGTTTTGATGATTGATATGTGATTATGATGTTGATTTTGATGAATTTGGAGATATGATTATTATTTGATTATATTTTTTTTATATGATAATTTTATGTTGTGAGTTGTTGATTTGGTAATTGATAGAATGATGGTTCATGATATTTTGGTGTGATGATTTGTGTATAGAATTGGCTTGTATCATGATTTATGATAATTTGGGAGTAATATTGCTAAACTTGTATTTGAGGTGATGCTTGTTGTTAGGGGGAGATCCTATCAAAATTTCTACTCGGACAACATGGGTAACAAATTTACTACTCTTATTCTTTTCCTTTAAGTTTTCTTTTCGATGATAAAAGGGGAGAAGAATACATGTTTTTAAATTTATAAAAAATTTGCTACTCTTTTTCTTTGCCAATTAAGTTTTTCTTTTTGATGATGAGGGGGAGAAAAATGCATGTATTTAAATTTGTTAATTTAGCTAATTGGCGAATTGTAAGAGAAGCTTACATTTAAGGGGAGAAATTTATGGAATCATTCTTTAAATACATGAAAGTTTGTCATCATCAAAAAGGGGGAGATTGTTAACATTTATGTTAACATAATGTTGATTTTGATGATAACAAACAAAATTAAGAATGATTAAGTTTTTGAAAGCTTAAATTATTTTTTTCATACATTTTAAATAAATCATTATTTTCACTTTATAAAGGTTTTATATTTAATGGAAAAATGATTTTATGAAATTGGTTGTTTTTCAAGTTTATGGCTTAATTGAAAGAATTTTGAAATATTTGAAATCAACAAGTATTACTTGAAATTTTGGAGAAAGACTTATTTGAAACGTTTTATAGCATTTTGGGTCATATCATAATTTTAGAATGTTTTGGGATTCACAAAGTAATTTTTACAAATTCTGAAATTGGACTTAATTGTAAATTTTTATAACGTTTTGGGCCATACTACGATTTAAGTAAAAAGTTTTGGGGTCAAACTATAATTTTTGCAAACAGTGCACTGTACCGTTACTGTAGCAAGCGGCAATCCGGTTATGCTAAACGGCAATCCGGTTATGGGCAGAAACTCTCCGGATGAAAAGCGGCAATCCGGTTTAAGTGCGGTAATCCGGTTATGGGGTAAAAGCTTCGGAGCATAAACGGCAATCCGGTTGTGCTAAGCGGAAATCGATTCTGAGGCAAAAGCTTCTGGAGCATAAACGGCAATCCGGATATCACAAGCGGCATTCCGGATACTCAAAAATTCAAATTTTTGCCTTAACGGTAACATGCAAGCGGAATTCCGGATACCATAAACGGTAATCCGGTTATGAGCAAAAAGTGCATAACGGCTAGTTTTTGAGTTCCAACTATATAAACTCAAATCCAAATCATTTTTGGTAATCTTAGCACGCACAAACAAAAGGCATACAACATACATTGAGCTTCAATTTCGTAAATCATCACTTATTGAATCATCTTTGTTCTTAATTTTGTAAATCTACTCTTTAAGAGAGTATTTGATTGTAATCTTCATTTCCTCATAAATTTGTGAGTGTTTAAGTGTGTGAGACACTTGAGTGAAGAGATTGAGAGATAATCTCTTGTTGTAAAGGTTCATTGACACCTTGAAGTCAATTGTAAGCATTTGAAGCCTTGGAAAGGCTTGGATAGTGAAATCCTCA
Organism: Atalantia buxifolia; assembly: GCA_030444775.1. Classification (NCBI taxonomy): domain Eukaryota; kingdom Viridiplantae; phylum Streptophyta; class Magnoliopsida; order Sapindales; family Rutaceae; genus Atalantia; species Atalantia buxifolia. The sequence goes on from CM059835.1 coordinate 31,331,658, forward strand.
AGCTTGGGTTGCTTGGAGGCGTGGACGTGGCGGGGATAAATCCAACCACGTAAAAATCCTTGAGTTTGTTTTCTCTTCCCCTACTCATTTATTATTGTGCTTTCATTGAATTTATTGTTTTCGAATTTATTAAGGCATTAGTTTTAATTGTTGTGCGATTTGCTTAGCTTAATTTTTAAAATCCCAATTCACCCCCCCCCTCTTGGGTTGCCTAGTTAGTATTTCAAATACTGCTGAAACTTGCATAAAGAAGCCAAAAGATGTTATGGCTATAGAAGGTCCCTCAGTTAAAAAGGGTAAAAAGAAAAAGTTTCAACCCAAGGCTAAAGGTGGGATTAAGAAGGGGAAGGCTAATAAGCCCAATGACAAGGGAAAATGTTTCCATTGTGGTAAGGATGGGCATTGGAAGAGGAACTGTAAAGCTTACCTCAACAGCTTGAAAGTCAAGCCTAAAGAGAATCCTTCTGAAGGTATGCTCATTATTGAAACTAATATTTCAATTATTCATTCTACTTCTTGGATTTTAGATTCTGCTGCAACCACACATATTTGTATGTCAATGCGGGATCGAAAAGAAGTAGAAGACTTAAACAAGGAGAGGTGTCTCTTAGAGTGGGAAATGGAGCAATGGTTGCTTTTGCCTCGGCTATAGGGACATTTTTCTTAAAAATGCCATCTGGGCATGTAATAAGTTTGAATGATTGTTTATTTGTTCCTTCTGCTTTGTAAGGAACATAGTTTCAATTTCATGTTTATGCAAAGACAACTATGAATTTTATTTCGAAATAAAATTTGTGAAATTTATCATAAGAATAAATATGTTGCACATGGTACTTTAGATAATGATCTTTATGTACTAAACATGAAAGAAAATAATGAGCATGTTGTGAATGTAAATACCATAACACATAAACGTGAAAGAGAAGAAATAAGCCCCAAATATAAGTGGCATTTAAGGCTAGGTCATATTGGAGAAGATAGAGTCACAAAATTGGCTAAAGATGGACTAATAGGTCCATTTGGTTTAGAACCTTATCCAACTTGTGAATCCTGTCTTCAGGAAAATGACTAGGGCACCCTTCATGGACGAAGTACAAGAGCCACGATTTACTTGAACTCATACATAGTGATGTATGTGGGCCATTTAATGAAATGGCAAGGGGTGGATATTACTACTTCATAACTTTTATCGATGATCACTCAAGGTATAGTTCAGTGTACTTAATGAAGTATAAATCTGAAGCTTTTGAAAAGTTCAAAGAATACCGAAATGAAGTAGAGAAACAGACTGGAAAAGTTATTAAAATCCTACGATCGATCGAGGTGGTGAATATCTCAAAGGGAGAATTCCGTCTTACCTTAAAGAAAATGGTATTGTTTCACAATGGACACCTCCAGTACACCAGAGCTTAACGAGTATATCTGAAAGGAGAAATCGCACACTGTTAGACATGGTGCGATCAATGGTGAGTTATACAGACTTACCAATTTCTCTTTGGGGATATGCTCTCCTTACTGCAACATATGTACTAAACAGAGTACCTTCCAAGTCTGTACCTAAAATACCATATGAGATATGGCATGGTAAACAACCAAGCCTAAATCATCTTAGGATTTGGGGATGTCCTGCTTTTATCAAGAGACTCAAGAGTGAGAAGCTTGAAGCTAAAGCAGATAGTGGGAGGTTCATTGGATACCCAAAGGAAACTTTGGGTTATTACTTCTACATCCAATCTGACCAAAGGGTATTGGTTAGTAGAAATGCCATATTTCTTGAAAAAGAGTTTATTCAAGAAGGTGGACAAGGAAGAAAATTAGAATTTATTGAGAATTCTAATGAGAAACAATCCAATGAAGAGCCTGTTCAAGTACAAACACAAGCAACACAGCAGCTCCGTAGATCTAGTAGGGTAATTCACCCACCAAAAAGATATAGTTTAGTTCATGAGATGAACGATATATTTTTATTGGGTGATACAGATCATAGAGATGATCCTACTAGTTTCGAAGAGGCAAATATCAGATATTGACTCTAAGAAATGGCTTGAAGCCATGGATTTAGAGATGGACTCTATGAGAACCAACCAAGTCTGGACTCTAGTCGATCCACCCGAAGGTATTATACCTATCGGATGCAAATGGATCTTCAAGAGGAAGATAGGCTTAGATGGAAAGGTAGAGACCTATAAAGCAAGGTTGGTAGCTAAAGGTTATCGTCAAATACAAGGTATAGACTATGAGGAAACCTTTTCACCAGTAGCCATCTTTGAAGTCCATCGAATCTTATTGGCTATAGCGAAGATATTATGACTATGAGATTTGGCAAATGGATGTCAAAACTGCATTTCTTAATGGGTACATTGAAGAAGATATCTATATGATACAACCTCATGGTTTTGAATCAAAGATAGCAAAAGTATGCAAGCTAAAAAGGTCAAAAACAAGCCTCCAGGAGCTGGAACATCCGATTTGATTCAAATCGTTTGGTTTCATCAAGAATGAGGATGAACCATGTGTTTATAAAAGGTCGTGGGAGTGCAATAACTTTCCTTGTGCTATATGTAGATGACATATTGCTGATAGGAAATGACATTGGACAAATGTCTTCTGTCAAAATTTAGCTTTCTCAAAACTTCTTCATGAAAGACCTAGGAGATGCAATGTATATCTTGGGAATCAGGATTTATAGAGATAGATCCAGAAGATTGATAGGTCTATGTCAAGATAAGTACATAGAAAAGATATTAAAGAGATTTAATATGTGGGATTCCAAAAGGGGTTTTTTACCCTTCAGACATGGAATTCATCTCTCTAAGAGCATGAGTCCTAAAACTTATGATGAGAGAGAGCGAATGAATAAGATTCCATATGCTTCTGCAATAGGAAGTCTTATGTATGCTATGCTATGTACTAGACCGGATATAGCTCATGCAGTGAGTGTCACTAGCAGATACCAGAGTAATCCTAGGGTGAGGAACATTGGACATGATTAAGAATATCTTTAAGTACTTAAGAAGGACTAAAGATTTATTCTTAACATATGGAGAGAGTGAGCTAAAAATAGAAGGCTTCACAGATTCAGATTTCCAGTCAGATGTAGATGACAGAAAATCTACATCAGGATTTTTATTCACTATCAATGGTGGAGCAGTAAGCTGGAAAAGTTCTAAGCAAGCAACTACTGCAGATTCCACCACTGAAGCGGAATATATAGCTGCATCAGATGCAGCAAAAGAAGCTGTTTGGATAAGGAAGTTTATTCAACAACTTGAAGTGGTTCCAACTATTGCGTTGCCAATCTCATTATATTGTGACAACAATGGAGCTATAGCACAAGCTAAGGAACCAAGGTCTCACCAGAAGTCCAAACACATTGAAAGAAGATATCACATTATCAGAGAAATCATTGGAAAGGGTGATATCACCATGCAGAAAGTAGCCTCCGCCGATAACATTGCGGATCCTCTGACTAAAGCACTGACTCAACAAAGAAGCTAGATCGTCATCTTGAGAAGATGGGTATGAGATACCATAGCGATTGGCTTTAGTGCAAGTGGGAGATTGTTAGTAATATGCCCTAAAGGCCAATCAAATGATGTTTGCTTTTAGGGAATTATTGTATTTGATTAGCATTTTGATATTTATAAAATGGCAAAGTGATTAACATTCATAAATTAATTTAATGAATATAGTCCAAGAAGTAAAATAGTTAAGGAACACATTCTCGAGTATGTCGAGAATATGAAACGTGTATCCTTTGTACTACACTTCTAAAATAGTTCCTAGTGGAGGATTTATGATTGGAAGTATAAATGCTTAACATATTAAACCATAAGCCGTGCTTTTCTCTGGACATAGATGATGAAGAGACCAAGACATAGAGATACAATGGAATAGGTTCTATAGATCCAACAATTCTTGTTATTTGGGTGGTTGTGAAATACTGCTAGGTGTCACTCATGACTTGTAGAAACCTTAAGATCATTATTGGTAAAGCGTATTACCAATGTATCTTAAGGTCATTAGAAAAGTTCTAATTGATGACTAAAGAGTTTAGCATCATTTAATGAATAAAGAGTTATCATTAAAATAGTTCTACTACCTTATAACAAAGAACCTAAAAGGTCACACACCTAATAGAAATGAAAAAGGAGTTACTAGAAAATGAGAAGTTAAATTTCCTAATTTTAGGAAAATCGGTATTTATATAATAATTTATTGAGAATGAATATATATATATATATATATATATCTTAAATATGATTTAAGATAGAAATTTAGATGTTCCATAAATAGTTTAAGGAACAAAATAAATTTCATAAATCCTCAAACATTATGTATAATATCGAGCACGTTAAATGACCGTTTTGGACATGTTCCGGTTCATAAATGATTATAGACTTCTAGACCAATTTTGGGTTTAGAATTTTGGGCTTTTATTGGACCTAATATGGATTAGGAGAAGGCATAAGAACATGTCACAAAAGAAGCCCACATTTAACCATTTGATGTGATCAAATGGAATTAATTAATTAAAGATAAAATTAATTAATTTAGCTATTAATTTATTCATAATAATTTGATTGAATAAATTATTGAAATGATAAGATCACTTTCAATAAATAATGGCTTAGTGGGTTGGTGTATCACATGATAATGTTTGGTGCCATTATTGAAAAGATAATGGAAGCTTTATTTGGTGGAATGAGTCATCATGAACTAGCATTCATGTTTCTTTATTACTCTCTCATTTCTCAACGAAAATTGGTGATTCCAAATCCTATGAACTCCTAGAACATTTCTAAGTGTGGACTGATTAGAGGCATCACAATTGGGGTGCTTTAAGGATCTCAAATCGTGGCAAAACAGAAGCTGTTCGTGCAGTGGTCTATTTCCTGGACAGTGTTCGTAGCTTGCTGTTTTCAGTCATTTTCTCCTACCTCACGAAGTCGTTTCTGAAACTACAAGTGAGGTAAACAAACTTCAATCTTTCCTCTTGATTTTCGTTTTTGAATGAAGCCGATCCGAGGTTTCTAGAGCTTCCGCCATCCATTTTAATTTTACTGCGCAAAAGTTGCGTTTTCAGGAACCTCATGGACAAATGTTGTCCTTCAGATAACAGTACCCACAAGTTGTCCAACCTTTTTTAAATACGCTTGTCGTGTAAATGAAAGCCATGCCAGGTAATTGAATCCAAACAATTGCATAATCGATATCAGTAATGGTGCTGTCGAAATGTGGAGTCCAAGGTTGTACTATTAAATAGTGCCCAAAGATTACCCATGGCCCCTAAATTAATCATAGATATTATCCTCTGGTGATTGGAGGCAAATTAAAAAGTAATTGTTTTCAAGGTCAATCACTGAAAAATCCTAAATCATATGCCACATTACCTTCAGTCGATTACAAAAAACCTTATAGCCAACACTACAAGAAAACATGCAATAGATGACAGACAGTTTATGACATTTTCAGCTTATATTATAATAGTATGACAGACTTGTGATAGAATTTTTAACCTATCACAAATTAATGATGGTTCTATGACAATATTATTTTCTATCACAAATTTATGATGATTTTGTAATATAATTATTGTTTATCACAAATTTATGATAGAATCGTGATAAAAATTTTCTTTGTCAAGAAATTATGAAAAAAAATGATTTGACTATGTTTGACCTAAAGTTTAATATATTATTTTATTTAAAAAAACAAAAGGGTGCATTTTAATAATTCAAAAATGAAAAAAGAAAAAAGAAAAAAGAAAAACACTTGCCTTGACCCAAGCCCCAAAATCACTAACACTTACACCCAAACACAGCACTCTCTCACGGGCAAACCCTAGAAATCAACCTTGCGCTCAATCGATCGAGCAAAACACTATCCTTTCGCCGTCATTCAAGTATATTGTAATTATGCAGGTAATGTTGTTTAAAAATTATAGCCCGTTATTGTCGGCACCATTTTGCTAGTAGTATTGAAACCCTAGAACTAAACTCTCACCTTCTCAATTAACTGAAGAATGCCACCATTCTGCCCCCATTTAAACCATTTACTCTCAATTACACAATCGTTTTGCATTGTTTCTTAATCTCTTTGTCCTTTCAGCGTCGCCATCACTCTCGTTTCACTTCGTGAAGGTAAACATTTACAATGTTTTTGTTCAATTTGTCCTTTGATTTTGGGTGTAGAATCGATTGGGTTTGTAATATGAATGAGTTTGCTGAATAAATTAATTGGGTTTGACTTGCATGAAATACTGACAAATTTTCTTTTGTAAATCTGACATGGTGATGAAGAAATCATTGAAAATTTATTGAATAAAAGTGGGTTTGAATTTTTTTTTCCAGATTTTGACCCATATTTAATCAAAACGAAATTAGGTGCTATTATTTTCAATTTTTTCTCTTGTAATTTGGAATCGTTTCAGACAGTTTCTTTATAATTTAAAACCCTAAAACCCCCAATTATGTAACATCCCCCAATCATTAATTTTTTGTCTTTTTCTAAATTTGTGCATCTCTTAGACTTATTCTTGTACATATAATATGACGATATCTTGTAGTTTTTATGTTTCTCCCCTTTCGTTAACAACCAATATCCTTTCGATTTCAAAACCCATCAACTACAAATTCTAGCCTATAAAATCTCAAGTTGCTTTTCTTTTTGGCGTCAAATTTAGTTTAATTTGTTGAAAAAGATGATTACTTTTGTGTAATAGCTAGGTGCAAGCTTAATTGTTGATCCTCTGTTTCTATTTTAGGCTTGAACTATTTGTTGCCATCTCTTTCATAGGTCTGGTTTCCAATAACAAGCCACAATGAAATTAATTCTTTGGCAAATAGATTGCTGCATTCTTTTTTATATTTATGTTGGTAGTTTTGAGTTTGCTTCTTTTACATATGAAGAAAAAATTAATTTCTATTGATTGAATCAATTTTGTAGGTTTAATTTCATTTTTAATTTTTACTTTGAAACACAAATGTATCCATATTCTTGATTTTGAGAATTTAATTTGTTGAGCTTCATTAAACTGTTGCTTGGTGATTTGTTTTAAATATAGATAGGATTTAATGTCTAATGCCTTCAGAGTATCTTGTATGTATTATTCTCTGGGTAATTCCTCATAATTCAGGATCACTTAAAATCTTGAAAATTGAGCTTTATTTCAATTCTTTTTTTTCCTTATAGAAATCACTTCCGCGAAGTACTGGATAGTCATTTGATTGCTGTCCAACAAGACCACAAATTAAAATTACAATAAGTTGGTATTTATATTTTATCCATTAGCAATTAACACCTTTTATAATCATGAAATAACTCTTTTTTTCCTCTTAAAAGTTTCAAAGACCATAGATAGTTTTACATGTTCAATTAAGAATGCTTTGGCTGAGTGGATATTTTCCTTACTTTTAGTCTAAGATGTTGCCTCTTTTGATCGTTAGGTAACATGGTCAGAGCCATTGAAAATGCTTGAAACATAGAGCAAATTGATTACAGAAGCTTAAAGAGTTAGATTAGAAAAACCAGCTATTGACATTAAGCTCTATCTAGGTATTTCTACCTTTTTTTCTTTAACATAAACTTCTCTTTCATTTTTTTGATAATGTTTCAAATTACATAAAGCTCAAATGTTTTAGTTGCTGCATGGTAAAATTGAACATTATTACTTTAACGCAGATTTGGGATTAGTTGATGTTTGTTTGGAGTGGGCTAACTATTTTCTGATATCCTTGTTGCATCAGCAAAATGGTTAGTATGAGTATAAAACTACAGATATTAGTTGTTAGAATTTATTAAAATTTAAAATTGTAGTAAATTTAAAATTATAGTGTCAAATTATTATGGTTAAGGATTGTAGTGTAGATGTCATGCATTTGAAACGAAAGCAAAACAATTGAAAGAAGAAAGAAAATTATAGGCATCGAATCTAGATCAAGAGATGACTACAAAAAATTGATGAGTTGACTCAGAAGCACGGAAGATGCACAAAATTGTGAATCTATAACTCTAAAACCCTAGAAAATTTATGAAATTAAGCAAAATCATAAAGAAGGAGATGGATTAGAGAAATTGTAGGAAAAGCTAAAAGGAATTAAAAATTTACAAGCTAAAAATTCTGAAAAAGTAAATTTACCTTGAGGTGCTTCTACGCGAACGAGATATACAGAGTGAGACAACGGCAGATGCCGAGATGAAGAGTAACACCTGCATCTGTTCGTCTGAATTTTCTATTAATCAATTTGTATAAATTAAAATGTCATATTCTGTTTATGGGCTTTATTTACAACAAAAAGGTTGGGCTTTATTTTAATTGGTTTTGTTACTTTTGTATAAAATAATATTATCTTATTTTTGGTTTTTTTATAATTTTTTTTATATTTATAGGATTTATTTTAAAAACAAAAGGACTTTGTAACAAATAAGGTTGTAACCAAGAATTTAAAGATGATTATTTTAGGTGTTTAAAAATTTTACTTTAATTTAGCATTATATTTCCTACCAAAAATTCATTATTATCAAGGGCAAGTTACCCTTGAAAAACTTTATCATTTTTTAATGATTTTTCGACAACTCCTTTATGCCCTTGTAAAAGTGTTTATTACCGAGGGTAAACAATGCTCTCGCTCGGAAATATTTGGTCGGTAATGCAGCTTTTTGTTGTAGTGAATTTGAGCTTCTTAGAACAGAATGATTAATGATGTGCGTAGAAATTTTCAACATATGGAAAAAGAACCATATGGTTAAAGCCCAAAGGTTCCTTCAAATAAATCCAAATATATAAACTTGCGAGCTAACGCGCAACTTATTGTGATGCTTCCTTTTTTAGCCGGTCAAAGCCCTTAGGTAGTAATGAAACCATTTAATAGTACGCTATATGTGATTTATTTGTTTGTCCAAATAACAGAGACTCACAGTTCTAGTTTCCTGGATAAATAATATGAATTGAAATGCTAATGTCAGCTGAAAGTTATCATGTTTTTAAGTTTTAACCAAATGAAATGCATAAACTAATTCAAACCATATTCTTATGAGTGAGATCCACTATGACAATTAAGTAAACCAAAATTCCAAAAGAAAAAACTTGAATAATTGATAAACCAATATCCTATTTAAATAAAAAATAACATAAATATGTACCTTTTGTAACATTGCTATCATTTTTACATGCGTAAGTTCCCGCCATTTCAATCCCCCAATTTCTTTTAAAATTTCCATAAGGCAAAGCTTGTCTACCTATATGCTTGGAAACAACCATCTGTAAAAAAAAATGATCAGACATAGAAATAAAGCACAAAATAAAGCTAAACACTTAATGCCCGAAGAAAAACTAAATAAACTCGCATCGTTATTTTGCAGATGTAAATAAGACCAAAATAGCTGTAAAACCTGTCAGTCCAATTACATGATTCGGACTTTTTCAAACTTCCAGTAACATGCAATACCCAAAAATGTAGCTTAAATAGACAGTTTTCTTAAATTCACAGTTTTCTAACTTGTTCATGATAGATGCCAACAATTTACATAACTTTTTGTCGCCATCGCATTAAAAAGATCGCGAACTCCTCCACTAGTCCGATAATATCACGGCAAACAGGAAACAATACATTTAATTGTCTTCATGTTATAAAAAGAGCTTCAAGCTTTGCGAGGATAAAATGAGTTACCTCAATTCCATTATAAAAGATGTCATAAATAAGGGCACTAGGGCACAAAGAAGAAAGAACCTACAGCAACAAATTCATTCAATTCCTTTATAGCAATGTATGTGGATATGACCACACAGAGCATTATCAACATTGGTATGGAAGTATAGTCCTACCGTGGTAATTGGTATCAAAACATCGTAATTGAACAATTACGGACACTTTTACCAACTTAACTAGTTTGCAACTGCAAACACTAAAAGTTGAGATGATGACACTACAACAGTAACTTATATCACCGACGAAATATTTCCGAGGGCGTAATATACCTTTGATAAATAGTATTTTTTCCTAAGGCATATGATGACCGTTGGATAAGGACGAATATATGATAAATATTTCCGAGGGGAGTCTGCCCAGATAATGAATACTTTGTCGAAAATACCTGCTAGACTTAATTAGAAGCACCCTAAAATTTACACACTTCGGGCCCGGTTTTTGGAGTAGAGTACTAAAACCACAAGCCCACAACCATAACTTCCAATAATTTTTTTCTTTGGAGTAGATGTACTCGTCAAATTTTTTTCTTGTCAATTTAATTACTCTTGGTAAAATTAAAAACCTAAAAGAATGGAATATAAATAAAAAGCTAAGAAAATATGGAAGAAACGAAAAAATTATCAAATGGAAAAAAAATAAAAATAGACCAGCACACTTTTCAAAAGAAAAGAAAAAGAACAAAATTAAAGAGAATGAAAAAAAAAAGAAAAAGAAGCGAAAAGATCTTCAATCATTTTAGCACTAGCACTCACATCTCTGACTTTTCAATTCTTCATTGTCCATTGCTCGCGGAGTCACTTCGGTAATTATTTCACTATTGCTTTCTCTATTTGCGCTAGATTTCATCTTTTTTTCTTTTTTGTTTTTCCTTCAATTAACTTAGGGTTAGGTTATAGTTTCCATCATTAATGATGAGTCTGAAGGCTAATTATTTCTCCTAAGTTTGTAATTGTTATAGTTTGCGTAATCACTCGCTCTCTGTTTTTAATTTTGTTTTAATTTGTTTTGCTCCTTGCGATTTTGTTTTAGGCCAAATGGTAGCTTCCTATAAGTCCGGTGATGCTATTGCATTTTTTTTTAATATTCTAATATTTTAATTTTTATTTTGGAGCTCTTACATGTGATGCTAATTATTTAGAATTCATTGTTTGTTATCTTATTTGGATTAATTTTAATGATTTTTTTGCTAGATTTCATTAATTGATTTTATCCATTTTTAATGTTGAGTTGCTAGTAAGGATTCTAAAGGAAGTTGATATTTTTTAATTTTGAGGAGTTGTAGGGACATGAAGTGAAATAAACATTTGGGATGTCATGTGTATATAGAATTGTTTGCCAGAGCTAAGTGATGGGTTGATGCTAGCAAAATAGACATGCCTTTTGTGACATTCTGATCAGTAATTAAATGCATTACAACAACGATAGCCACTTTTTAAAAATTGAACATGACTTAAAAAAAATGTAAGTTAATGATATATTAAAGCGATGGTTAACTTTGTACTTTGAATTTTGCAGCATGAATTTGGTATATTGGTATTTTCATTTTGTGTGTACCAAAAAACTAAAAAGGAAGATAAAAATAGAGTTACTAGGGAGATAAAATTCAATATGCGGTGAACTAGTTGTATTTCTTTTTCCTTTTTTTACCTCCCTTTCTATGCATCCTCATTTTAAATAGTTAGTATTGCTGGTACTGGTTTTATCATATTAAAGGGATAAGAAAGTTTGTATCATAAATTGTTAGATGAATTTTGTGTGTAAGATTTTTTTTAAAGGGTGTATAAAATTTGATAGTAATATAAAAAACAAGTTTCTTAAGCTTTGAACTAAATATATATTATGCTTTTAAACTTTTCCTGGCTTGCTGCAATGATTTCTTTTCTAAGCTTTTCCTGCCTTTTTAAAGCACTTATTCACATGTTTCAGGTTTTGATTGTTGTACTACTATATGAAGTAGCTCTATGCTTGGTGGTGGCTGCCTTCTTAATGACATTCTGAAGGTCAGAATCTGATTCTCTAAGAATTTGCAAGGCTTCTATTTCTTTAAATGATATTGTATATCTCTTAAGTGCTACTGTGTTGCTGTCTGTATAATTGTTATGCTTTTCATATATTTCTTTTAATTGATGTTAAAATATCGGTTGATAAATCGTGGATGCAATTAGAAAGATCAACAAGTGAATATGTTAGTGGAGTGAACAATTTTCTTGATTATGCTTTTAGGCACATTAAATATGAGGATAAAAAAATCTTATGTCCATGCGTTAAGTGTAGCAATAGGTATAGACTAGTTTGAAGTGAGGTAGAAAGACATCTTTTATATAAAGGGATGAGATTGGACTACACTACTTGGTACTGTCATGGGGAAATTAGAAAGAGCAATAGTGACAATGATAGTGATGGTGATAATAATGATGGTGAGTGTTTTAGTGATCATGTTGATGATGATGATGAATGTGATGATATGTTTGGCCTAGTTGAAGAAAGTTTTTCCCAAGATCCTAACAATGATGCATCAAGTTTTTACAAATTACCCAAATTGTACAAAATATTCCAACCTATCTTTTATTATCAAGTTAATGAATGTCAAATGTATTAATGGTTGGAGTAACAAATCCTTTGACACACTATTGGAGGTTTTGAAGGATACATTTCCTATGTGTGAAAAATTGCCTACATCTAATTATGATGCAAAAAAAGATTGTTAAAAATCTTGGTTTGCATTATGAAAAAATTGACGCATGTAAGAATGATTGTATAATCTATTATAAAGAATATGTGAATGCATCTCAATGTCCAACTTGTGGGCTTTCGAGATGGAAGACAAAAGGCAAGGGTGGTGAAGTTGACAAGGAAATGCTTTCTTTATCCTGTGATCCTGACAGGCATGTTACTTGTTACCCGTGCTGTAATGTTAATGGTTTTAGGTTTCACACCATGGAACGTGATGAAACAAGTAAAACTCAAAATTGTGGAGTTATGGTGAGAGGGGAACATTAAAATGAAAATATATCTTACTATGGACTAATAAAAGACATTGTTGAGCTTTCTTATACAGAAGGAAATAAAGTTGTATTGTTTAATTGTAACTGGTTTCATACAAATAGGCAAAGGATTGGTTATAAGAAAGATCGTTATGGGATAATTATTGTTAATAGCAAGCGAAGGTTAAATACTAAAGAATCATTTGTGTTGGCATCCCAAGCACTCCAAGTATATTATGTGAAAGGGTTGAAAGAACCATCTTGGATTGTTGTAGTTGATATCAAGCCCAGGAACCTTTATGAGATGCCTTTTCCCATGGATAAAGAAGAACTATATCAAGAGGAAGAGATAAAATGTTATAATACATGTGTCAATCTTGAGGATGATGAAGATGAAATGTAGTTAACAAGAAATTTTGTGGACTGTATGGATCTTAATTAAAAATGGTAATTTATTATGATTATGTACAGTGTATGCTGCGTTATTTTATTATCATATTGGTTTTGTAACTATTATTAATTAATCTAAGCATTTCTATCATCTGCGTTTGTTTGGAAAATTGTTGTTTGAATGTTCAATTGGCTTTTAATGATGTTTTATTCTTTGAAATTCTTGCAGGAATTCTAGGATAAGGTTTGATAGAATGGTTAACAATGGAAAGTCTCCAACCATTAACAAAAGGAAGTCTCTAGCAATATACAAAGGGAAGTCTCTAGCTGTAAACAAAATGAAATCTCTAAAAGCTACTAACAATGTGAAGTCTCCAACAATAGACAAAGGGAAGTCTCTACCTATAAACAAAAGGAAATCTCCAAAAGCTACTAGCAATGGCAAGTCGCCAGCCACTAATAAAAGGAAAAAGATAACTGAAATTACAAGATCAAATGACATAATTGCTGGTAAAGGGAAGTCTGAATCTAGCACACATAGTAGGGATACTGAATCAAATTCTATAATTGGTGGTGAAGCTTCATGTTTTACTACAATTGATTAAGGTAATAATTTAATATTTAATGCACAATTAAATTCAAAGTAATGGTTAATTTGCATCTTATTTGATTTCGCATCAACTTCAAGTAGTAAAAAGAAAAAAACTGGTCGAGGAAAGGCCGAAGGAGTTGCTAGAGGGCATGGTCTGACTTTAGAGATATATGATGGCAAGTAAAATCAACTTCATGTTTTGTTTAAGTGATTGTGGACAAGCTTATAATATAGGTGGATGATGGAATAATTATTAGATTTTTTTGAAATAGAGACTACATTTGTATAGAGTTTTTTTTATTGGACTATTTTTCTCATTAGTCTCAGCTTCTTTATTATATTTTATACCAATTTTCGTTTTGGTAATAATAGTGATTAAAATTCCTTTTTTACCTAGGATATTGTTTTGACGGAAGAAAATGATGATGGGTATGAGGATGATGAAGTTGAGGCAAACGATTCAGAAGCTGAAGAAGTTGCTTTAAAGGATGATTGAACATATTCAAAATATGATGATATCATTTTGTATATACATTTTGGTATATTTTTTACGTAAAAGATACTATAAAATTGATATTTTTGTTGTATATTTGAATGATGATTGTGATTTTATGAAATTTTGAAATTAATAAAGTTACATTTAGTACATTTCAAATATTATTATTACTTTTGTTACATTACTTCTCTAATATAGATATCTCAACAATAAAAAAAAATTAATGAAATAATATTATTAAATAAAATAAAAGGGGCCATTAAACAGCAAAATAAGTTTATTTTCAACAATATATCTTTTATTTTCGAGGGCAAGTTGCAGTTGAAAATAAAAATAACTAGGTTTATCTTATCTTTTTCCGAGGGCATTTTATTCCATTTTCTATGGCAACGCACTTGAAAATAATTTTTTTTCTCTAACGACTCATTGGAAATTCGACATTTCCAATAAGACTTAATACGTACGTGGTGTTGTTAGACATAAGCAATGATGAATAAATCCAGAAAGATACAACGGAGTATTTGGCGTTGTTAGACCTAAGCAATGACGAATAAATCGTCCTTCGGACCAATAGCCCGCATGCTTGGGTTTCCAGCCGATATACCCAGATGATATACCTAGGTGAAGAACAAAAAAACTCAAAACATTTTCATTTCAGGTTATACAACCTAAAAACAAACTTTCTTGTCTTAAAACAGGGTAGTAAACCAGATAAAAATCATATAAAGTTTTCTGATGCACAGGATCCTTACGAGAGGCAAGTGCAGAGCATACTTCTTTGTTTTCAAAATGAACAGATTCAAACCTTCCTTATTATCCTCTTTAAATCTTTAGAACTCCATTAACAGAGAGAAAAGAGAAAATTTAGAAAATCATGTTTTTGGAAATCACATATTTTTTTATTTCACGAAACAAGTTCTATCTTACAATGGAGTAGAACATCCTTTATATAGGATGAAGCAAACGAACTTGATAAGACAGGACCCTCATCAAGATTCTTTTTCAAAAGTAAAAGCAAACTTTAATAATTAAAGCATGACTAATGCTTTAATCATTACAAACTTTAATAAAGCAAATTTTAGAAAAAGTAAAGCTAAAGCAATAATGACAAACTTTAATTATTACAAGACGAAAAATTATCTAAAGTGAAATAGTTGCATCTGAAGAGAAATCCGTGTCATCTGGATCACGATCTGGATTTTTGTCTTTTTTGAAAATCTTTTCTGGATAAGAACAACCTGGAACACATGGCCAGGGGCAATATCGTGCTTTTGCTGTTATGCTTGGTGGTTCTGATAGAAAAGTTGGTTGAGGAAATTCTTCAAGTTGTGATGGAAATGGTGGATATTAAGAGGAGGAGGCTGCAGGGAAATCACGTGATGGTGATGGTACAGGAGTGAAATCTGCATAGGGATCTTGGGAATCCTGGAACAGAAAGTCAGTGTAATCTGGCTTTTCTTCTTTTATGATGATTCCACGGTTAGGAGGTTGAGAATGAAGAGATGGTGTGGGAACCATGAACATGTCATGTTTTGTTCCAAGAGATGTGTGGAGTATTGTAGGTTGGTCTGGAGGAATGTGATTAAGTTCCATAAGAAAAATTTTTAAATTGGTTTTGATCTCAAAATCTTGTTCAAGACATGCAATCTGGGGAATTGTGTGATCCACTCATATGATTGTTTCTGTGTCCAAAAATCTCTGTTGTGTGGATGTTGAAAGCATGGACGATGAATGATGAAGACAAAAGTGAATTGTTTGCCTTCATAATTTGGAAGTTCTCTGAGTTGATGTGTTTCAACAATCTGTTGTAACTTCCTTCTCCACCATGGTAATGGTGAAAACCATTCAAAAAGTGTCCAGAGAAGAGAGGTTGATATGTTAGGGTTGTTGAGCCTATCGAGAAGAGGTAAAACAGGGAATACCAGTTTGGTTGCATATATAACAGTAAGGCACCAGGTATACCAAAGTTCAACTTCGGTAATATCCCGATGGGCTGTGATTACTAATCCTGTGAGAAAGAGGTGATCAGGATGAAAAGAGAGAAAGAACATAGGTTCTTTATTCTTCATATTAGATGTTCATAAAAACCCTAAAGAAGAATTTTTTGGCGAAATCTCGGATGTGATGAGGTGTTTGAAAATTCATGTTAAGGGGGAAGGATTTTTTGGTGAGGGCTGATTTAGGCAGTGAACTGGCCATAAAGATGATAGGGAAATGGTATTGTGAGAAAATGAAATGTAGGGCTGAATTTGGTTTTGCCAATCTCGAGAGTAAGTCTTAAACAAGGTTTTGGTCTCCTTTTATATGCTTCACGGAGAAGTCATATTTAGAACTTTTCTTTGTGATGGCTCAAGTCCTTTTTCTATCTACTGCTCAAAAATATTCTTTGTGATGGCTCTAGTATTGGATTGGAAGAATATCTGGGTTTATCATGCTTTGTTCAGCACCAGTATCTATAAGTCCAATTGCTGGAATGGGTCTTTGGAATTTTGAGGGCAAAATCTGAGGTTTGATAGAAGGAATAAGAGCTTTGGTTTTGAGGGATAATGACTACTGGTGAAGATTGTCTGAAACTTATCATTTTCTGAATCATCAGATGAGTTTTCCAGTGCGAACATTGTTTCATCAGTGGGTGCATCTTGTTCAGAGAAGTAGAATTCTACTTCTTCTTTTTCAGGAGAGTATTCAGTGACAACTTGTAAATGCCTTATTAGTCTGACTGCCTTTTCTTTCTTGTTTGGACAATCCTTTGCATAATGGTCTTTTTTGCCACAAATAAAACATCTGCTGGATTCTTCCTTTTCTGTTCCTTGGAAGAAAATGATCTTTTCCTGAAAAATCTATATGGTTTTTTCCATCTGTGGGATTTTGATTTTGAAGAAGGATGGTTTTTCTTTTGCACTTGATCTACAAGTATGGTTTCTTACAAGCATTTCTGAAAGGCTCTTTGTCTTTTGTCAGATCTTTGAAGAACTGTTTTTGGTCACAGAGCTTTTCCAAGCAACTTTTTAGCCATTTGGAAAATTTTTCCTAATGAGATGTTGTCAATGATGAGGTTGTGCCTTGTAAGTTACCTCTGTATTTCTGGTTGTAGTTCTTTAGGTAAAGAAGCAAGAAACACATACTTTAAGGTTGGCTCATTGAATCCATTGAGTTTGTAGAACAAGATTGACATCCTTTTATAATGGAAGTCAAGATCTTTTGAATTCAGCGAACAACACTTCATATTGAGGTACTCTTTTCTTGGAGCTTCAAAAACTACAGCTAGTTCTCCAATAAAGTGATCATGAAGAAGAGAAAAAGCACTGGAGACATTTGGTAATTGCACAAATTACAATTGTCTGTATTGGCCAAGGCTGTCCAACCAATTTCTTAGAGATCTCATAAAACGGGTAGCGAATTCTCTAAGGACTGATTCTGTTGTTGCTTCTAATCTTAACTTTTGAAGATAAATTCAGGTCGACATTTTAGTTACTTTCCCTCTCCATTTGACCGTGGGAATGTCATCAAACGTAAACTATAGATTGTTCAATGGTTTGTGACCATTTTGAGCTTGAGGTTGAAGGAGTTGGTTTAAAATTCGGCTGGCTCATCAATGTCTGAGGGTATTTCAAAATATAACTCTGGCTGTGAATTTTTTAAGGGTTTTGTTTCGTCTGGTTGGGCCATAAGCAGTTAATGTCTACATAAAATTTTTCTGAATCACTGATTGAAATTGAGGATTCTGTGTCGGATTTTGTCATAGAGGTGTTAGTCTTTGTGGAATCTGTAGAGACTTCAAATTTTTGGGAAGAATATTGGTGCATGGGTTCTTTGTCTTTGGTTTAGGATATTTTTTTTTTAGTCCAGGTAAAGGCAGGAGTATGTGTTAGGGATTGTTCTGAAATACAAGTGTGCAACCCAAGAGGGGGGGTGAATTGGTATTTTAAAAATTATCCTAGCAAAACACACAACAATCCAATCTCATGCCTTAATAAATTCGAAAACAATAAATTCAATAAAGGCACAATAATAAATGAGTAAGGGAGGAGAAAGCAAACTCAAGGATTTTTACGTGGTTCGACTATCCCCGCCTACGTCCACGCCTCCAAGCAACCAAGCTTGAGGATTTCACTATCCAAGCCTTTCCAAGGCTTCAAATGTTTACAATTGACTTCCAAGGTGTCAATGAACCTTTACAACAAGAGATTATCCCCCAATCTCTTCACTCAAGTGTTTCCCACACTTATACACTCTCAAATTTGATGAGAAAAATAAAGATTACAATAAAAACTCTCTTTAAGAGTGGATATGCAAATAATAGCACAATAAGAATTTAATCTATGATGATTTTCGAATTTGGAGCTCAATATATGTTGTGTGCACTTGTTTATGCTTGCCAAGATTACCAAAAATGATTTGGATTTGAGTTTATATAGATGGAGCTAAAAACTAGCCGTTATGCACTTTTTGCTCATAACCGGATTACCGTTTATGGTATCCGGAATTCCGCTTGCATGTTACCGTTAAGGCAAAAATTTGAATTTTTGAGTATCCGGAATGCCGCTTGTGATATCCGGATTGCCGTTTATGCTCCAGAAGCTTTACCCCTGAACCGATTTCCGCTTAGCACAACCGGATTGCCGCTTATGCTCCGTAAGCTTTACGCCCATAACCGGATTACCGCTTACGAAATCCGGATTGCCGCTTTTCATCCGGAGAGTTTCTGCCCCATAACCGGATTGCCATTTAGCGTAACCGGATTGCCGCTTGCTACAGTAACGGTACAGTGCACTGTTTTCCAAAATTACAGTTTGATCCCAAAACTTTATAAAACTGTAGTATGGCCCAAAACGTTATAAAAGTTTTCAATTAAGTCCAATTTCAGAATTACTTGATAATACTTTGTGAATCCCAAAACTTTCTAAAATTATGATATAGGCCAAAATGCTATGAATCCTTTCAAATAAGTCATTCTCAAAATTTCAAGTAATACTTGTTGATTTCAAAGTTTTCAAAATTCTTTTAATTAAACCATAAACTTGAAAAACAACTAATTTCATAAAATCATTTTTCCATTAGATATAAAACCTTTATAATATGAAAATAATGATTTATTTAAAATGTATGAAAAAATAATTTAAGCTTTTAACAACTTAATCATTTTTAATTTTGTTTGTTATCATCAAAATCAACATTATGTTAACATAAATGTTAACAATCTCCCCCTTTTTGATGATGACAAACCTTTCATGTATTTAAAGAATGATTTCATAAATTGCTCCCCCTAAATGTAAGCTTCTCTTACAATTTGAGCTTAAAGAATTAATCATTCTTAATCTTGTTTGTTATCATCAAAATCATTATGTTAACATATATGTTAACAATCTCCCCTTTTTTGATGATGACAAACCTTTCATGTATTTAAAGAATGATTCCATAAATTTCTCCCCTTAAATGTAAGCTTCTCTTACAATTTGCCAATTAACAAATTTAAATACACGTATTCTTCTCCCCCTCATCATCAAAAAGAAAAACTTAATAGGCAAAGAAAAAGAGTAGAAAATTTTTATAAATTTAAAAAAACATGTATTCTTCTTCCCCCTTCATCATTAAAACGAAAACTTCAAGGAAAAGAATAAGAGTAGTAAATTTGTTACCCATGTTGTCCAAGTAGAAATTTTGATAGAATCTCCCCCTAACAACAAGCATCGCCTCAAATACAAGTTTAGCATTATTACTCCTAAATTATCATAAATCATCACATAATCCATCAACCATAAAATGATCATGAACCATCATTCTATCAATTACCAAATTAACAACTCACAACATAAAATTATCATATATATAAAAAAAATATAATCAAATAATAATCATATCTCCAAATTCATCAAAATCAACATCATAATCATATATCAATCATCAAAATGATACTCAAAATGCATACTATTCTCCTCCTTTTGAAAACATCAAAATGATATATTATTTTGTCTCCCCCTTTGGACAATAAAAAAGTTCAAAATGCATATTAACAAAAATCATATTGTATGCTCCCCCTAAATATATGGCCAATTTAAAATTTTAACCAAAATGATTTTATCCAAAAAAAAAATCATATTTATCTCCTCCTTTATCATAAAAAATAAATAGATGTAATCGAAACAAAATTATTAAAAATAATTCGATGAAGATATTACCCATTTTGTGCGAACAAAAATTTAAGCAAAGTCTCCCAAAAAAAAATGAATAAATCCTCAAATACGCAACATGATTAAGAAGATTTCCATATAAGTTTAAACAATTATAACAAACCAACAACTCTATCAATTCTTCAAACAACGCACATATAATCATCAATCATCAAAATCATCAAGAAATTAAATCATCCCAAGTTCATGCCAAATTTTTGAAAATTACTCTTCGCAAAGAAGTTTTGATTTGTTTACCAAATTAGCATGCATATTATCAACTATCCAAGCTCCATAATTACTAATCACATTTTAGAAATCAAGACAACTAAACTCATCAAAGATCTAATGTGACATTTTAATAAAACAAGAAAAACTTCATATGCTTAAGAATTTCAAAGAATATGTATTTCTCCCTTACATATTGTATTTCCCTCTTCATCATCAAATATAGTAAAAAGCTCCCCCTATCAATCATCAAAATCTCAAGATAAGCACATTAGTTCCACATTATCCAAACATAAAACATTCAAATATCAAACAATAATCTTCCTCAAACCACAATGAAAGCAACCATGCATATGAAAATATATGTGCATAATATAAATAGAGAACTATGGGAAAATCCATAAGAAGAGCACACTATAGAAGTGGTAATTTGAAAAATCAAAATGCACAAATTCAGATTTTTTTTAAGATATTGAATAAAATGGGTAAGTTTGAATCAATTAAAATGATTTTAGAGATGATTTAAGGCGATGAATGGTGTTGATTAAAAAGAAATGGTGGATTTTAAAGAGTGAGAGAGAAAATGAAGAAGAATAGTTCAAGAAGCACGAATCCGGATTTTCGGATAGAGGAACCGGTTGTCCGGTTTTGAGGCAGAAAAGAAGCTTCGCAAATCCGGCTTTCCGAATTTTTTATAACCGGATGACCGATTGTTGTCTAGAATTGAAACTCTCTCAAGCGGCTTACCGGTTTTGCCAATCCGGTTATCCGAAATTCAACCCGAGAGCAACCAAAGCTAATTCGGCTTTCCGTTTGCTGAATCCGGTTATCCGGATTTAATCTACAGAATAATCAATAAGAGAAACGATTTTCCAGGTGATAAGAAGCGGTATACCAGTTAGGCTTTGGAAAACATTTTTAAAATTTGGTAAGCTCTTAGACTTGTATTATACACACCAATATATTTTTGGCTTAAAAATTGATTGATTTTAAATCATTTTGTGATTTAAAACATTTCAATAAGCCATTTAATATATGAAACATAAATGCATACAAGACCAATCATATATCCCATAAGATCAAACTTCATCAAATACATGTACTCATCAAAGCATATTCTTTATTCAAATCTTAAGCAAAGCATACGTATATAATGGCAATATATAGATCATCAAAATCAACATAGCTATTAAGAAAAGCCATCATTATGAGCTAAAAGAATAAATGATCAAATTCATAAATGCAATAAGTTATGTGTGCAAATTTATAAATGAATGACGATATAACACAATTAATGACATATGAATTCACACATACATAAGAGATGGACAATGATGATAAACAATTAAGAAAATGAAATCAAAGATCATACAATCATCAAAATCAAACAAAGACATTATGTTAAATCACTCAATGTTATGCACAATGATAATTCCATCATGTAAACATACAAGCATACTTTCACAAATTCAAGGTATTATCTATTTATCATGATCCATTCAACAAAATTAATATGGCAAGAATTGTTACCAAAACAATTAAATCATCTTGCCTCATCATTTTCTCCTAGTTCATGATCAAGTGATTACACTCACTAGCTTTCATCAAGGAACTCTCCACCATTCCTTGATTGTGGTACCTACAAAGAAAACATTCACGTTGTGCCTTTTGGTACCCAAATACTCTTGGGTCCTTGAATGTTAGCAATGGTTCCTTTTGGAACCCAAACACATTTTACTCCATAATATACTTTTCTTTTAATAGGACAACCACGCTTCATGTGACCGTTTTGATTACAATAATGACAAACAATTTTATGATCGCTTGTGGAGGTAGCCTTAACAAAATAATTCTTATAATATTTTTGTTTCAAGTAAGGCTTATATCCAAGTCCTCCTTTATCAAATACACATTTTTGAGAGTTGAGCAATTTGTCTAAGTTGTGTTGACCATTTGTGAATTTTAACACAATTTCATTAAGCTCATTACTCCTCTTCTTAAGCACTTCATTTTCTTTCATTAATTCATCAACATGTGATTTCTCATGCTCATATGAAGTACTTTGTTTACATGTAAATGATGCAATCCTATCATGTAGCATTTCATTATATAATTCTAATTCTTTGATCTTTTCATTTAATGAAGCATTGGATTTTTGCAAGGCATCTTTTTCATTTTTCAAGTTATTTACATGTGATTCTAGATGCTTGTGTGAAATGCTAGGTTTCTCATTTGATAATGCAATTCTATCATGCAATGTTTTATTTTCTAATTCTAGTTCATTTATCTTCTCATTCAATGAATCAATGCATTTTTTCATGGCATCATTTTCATTTGTAAGTTCTAGCATTTTCTTCTTAAGGCATGCATTCTTTTTACCAAGTTTCATCCACTCATCATGCAATTCTTTAAAAGCATCATATAATTCATCATAGCTATGATCACTTACCTCATCAAGCTCGTCATCCGATTCATCTCCAATTGCCATAAGTGCCAAATTCGACACTTCATGAAATTCCTCCTCATTTGTAGTCTCCTCATACAAAACTTCAAGTTTTCTCCAAATTTCATAAGCATTAGAACAATTTGAAACTCTATGAAATTCGTTTTTATCTAAGGCACAAAATAAAGCATTCATAGCCTTAGAATTTAAAGACATATTTTTCATATCCAATTCACTTAAAGCATTCTTCCTAGAAATGAATGAGCCATCACAAACTATTTCCCATATTTCATAGTCTAAGGCTTGTAAAAATACTTTCATCCTAGTTTTCCAATAAGGATAATCATTTCCATAAAAAAAATGGTGGTCTAGTAGTAGATTGGCCTTCCATTAAGGTTGAGCTAATTTGAGTTGCTATTGATCTTTAACTCTAGACGGTTAAGTCTAAACAAGAGCACCTTGCTCTGATACCAAATGAAATACAAGTGTGCAACCCAAGAGGGGGGGTGAATTGGTATTTTAAAAATTATCCTAGCAAAACACACAACAATCCAATCTCATGCCTTAATAAATTCGAAAACAATAAATTCAATAAAGGCACAATAATAAATGAGTAAGGGAGGAGAAAGCAAACTCAAGGATTTTTACGTGGTTCGGCTATCCCCGCCTACGTCCACGCCTCCAAGCAACCCAAGCTTGAGGATTTCACTATCCAAGCCTTTCCAAGGCTTCAAATGTTTACAATTGACTTCCAAGGTGTCAATGAACCTTTACAACAAGAGATTATCCCCCAATCTCTTCACTCAAGTGTTTCCCACACTTATACACTCTCAAATTTGATGAGAAAAATAAAGATTACAATAAAAACTCTCTTTAAGAGTGGATATGCAAATAATAGCACAATAAGAATTTAATCTATGATGATTTTCGAATTTGGAGCTCAATATATGTTGTGTGCACTTGTTTATGCTTGCCAAGATTACCAAAAATGATTTGGATTTGAGTTTATATAGATGGAGCTAAAAAACTAGCCGTTATGCACTTTTTGCTCATAACCTTGGATTACTGTTTATGGTATCCGGAATTCCGCTTGCATGTTACCGTTAAGGCAAAAATTTGAATTTTTGAGTATCCGGAATGCCGCTTGTGATATCCGGATTGCCGTTTATGCTCCAGAAGCTTTCTGCCCTGTAACCAGATTTCCGCTTAGCATAACCGGATTGCCGTTTATACTCCGTGCTTTACCCCCATAACCGGATTACCGCTTACGAAATCCGGATTGCCGCTTTTCATCCGGAGAGTTTCTGCCCCATAACCGGATTGCCGTTTAGCGTAACCGGATTGCCGCTTCTGATAGAATGATGCAGTGCACTGTTTGCCAAAATTACAGTTTGACCCCAAAACTTTATAAAACTGTAGTATGGCCCAAAACGTTATAAAAGTTTTCAATTAAGTCCAATTTCAGAATTACTTGATAATACTTTGTGAATCCCAAAACTTTCTAAAATTATGATATAGGCCAAAATGCTATGAATCCTTTCAAATAAGTCATTCTCAAAATTTCAAGTAATACTTGTTGATTTCAAAGTTTTCAAAATTCTTTCAATTAAACCATAAACTTGAAAAACAACTAATTTCATAAAATCATTTTTCCATTAGATATAAAACCTTTATAATATGAAAATAATGATTTATTTAAAATGTATGAAAAAATAATTTAAGCTTTCAACAACTTAATCATTCTTAATTTTGTTTGTTATCATCAAAATCAACATTATGTTAACATAAATGTTAACATGTTCTTGTGTAACAGTGGAGGTTGATAGTGGTTCATGAATTTTGACTAGTTTAGGTTAGGATCTGGGTTTTGGTTTTAGCTATGGTGCTAGTGGCACATTTTTAAGAGTGTGTGAGTCATTCCAAATAGTTTAGAAGGATCATAAAGTTTCATTGGTGCAAGCATAGGAGAAAATGAGTGATAAGCTGGACTGATGGTAGGTATGAGTGGTGATTTGGTAAAGAGTGTAAGACGTTGCCTTTTTTATTCAATCTGATCAAGCTCTGCTTTTAATCGTTTGATTTCCCATTCCTTTTGGTCAAACTCAAGGCCATAATATCTTTGACTAAGCATGGTTCTTAATTTTGAATCTAGCTGAGAGATTCTGGATTGTAGATCTTGATAGATCTGCTACATCTGCAAGGTTATTGAATCAACCTTGGTTTCGATCTGATCAATTCGCAAACTGATTTTGTCAACTTTCTTGTGGATGTTGACCAATGTATCATTTTGTGCTCTGGCATTCTCTGTTTACCAATTGAAGACTGATTCAAATGGTTTGGGCTCTTCTAGGTGTCCAGTGGAGGTTATGGCTGAGGGAATGAAAGGTTTTGTCACAGTATTTCGTTATGAATCAGATTGGGTTTCTAAGGCTGGGAAGTTTAAGGAATAATCTTTTGAGGTAGAGGAAAACATCATACAAGCTGTGGGTTATATGAGAGAGGTTGGATAATTTTGGACTGGTGAAAGAACTTCAGTCTTGCATTGTTTTGCAATCCATTTGAGTTCTATTTTGTATATAGGTAATGGAGCTAGTGTTGGTAGAGGAGGAGGATTATTTGGTGGATTAGGTTTACTGTGTTTACATGGAGAATGGGTTTTCTTTTTTGGTTTTCTTTTTCTTTCTGAATCTTGGTCATCCTCTTCTCAATCATCCCAATAGGGACAATCTGAGTCGCACATTCCTAATCCCAGAGTACCCTATAGAAAGTGTCTATTTAACTTCGCAGGGTATACTGGGTATTCTTCTGAATTGAATCCTGTGATTGGCAGATCTTCTTGAGATGTCTGAGTAGCTGTGATCATTGAAGAATATGTGAATGATAGCCTTGGAGGATCTTAAGGGGCACTTGGTGGAGGCCGAAAAGTTATTCTGACAGGTTCATCTTGCCTTCTTTCAAACATACTTTCTGATGTCTGGATTGGGGCAGTGTTGTTGTAGAATTATTCATAGTTTAAAATCCATTCCAATGGTATGAGTTTTATAAGCTCATGTCGAGTGATCTGTTTGGGGATTTGAATGATGGTTGGGATTTGGTCTAATTCTGCTAACACCATAAGGGCGTCAGAGTGGTTTTCAGGTGTAAGAAGATCTAAGGAATGGTTTTGAAGCCTATAGACCAACTGATGATGAAGGGTAGTAATTTTTGCAGAGGAGATCTGTTCTGCTCCTTAAATTTGTACTTAAACTTTCAAGGTAGTTGACAGATTGGTGTCTTGAATGGACATATTAAAGTTGGGGTAGAAAGTGAGAAGACCACTTCCTGCATGTAAGGTGGTCAAAACAGTACCAACTACTGCATCTTGGTACTGTTTGAATCTAATGTCAAGCATTGCAACTCTAGCTGTGACAGGCAATCCTTTCCTTCCATGTAAGGTCAAGATTAATCTTACTCCTCCAAGGTAGAGATGAGTGTAACCTTCTCTTTTCTAGTTGGAAATCAACTCTAGGGGTATTTCCAGAGTGACATACTGTTCAGCTGTGGTAGCATGAAAGGTGCACTCATCCAATCTAGAAGATTGGATATATTCTTTTGGGTGCGATCTTTTGGTAGTGATGAGGGTTTTTATGCTCCTGGTGAAAAAGTTTCCTCTCTTATAAAGCTGATAAGGACTAATAAGAGGGAATGAGTCATTGATCTGAGCTGATTCAGGTATATACGAATACTCAACAAGATTTTCTATTTTGTTGGTTGTTTGTTTGGTGAAAGATTTTGGTAAGGACAAAGTAGAAGAAAGTGAAACAAGAGTGATGGATGAAGAAGAAGCTCTGGTAGTTGAAGTAGATGCCATGATTGAAAGTTTCTCTCTGTGTCTGAAGTCTAAATTTTTATTAAAGAAATAAGGAAGATTCTTGTCATACCACTTTGTATGTTGAAGAACAATGTTTTTGAAAACAAATGAAATTTTCAAGGACTTGTATGGCTCTGATACCAGAAAGATACAACGGAATATGTGGCGTTGTTAGATCTAAGCAATGAAGAATACGCCCCACTCGAAAATGAGTTTTTTCAAGGATCTTTGTATATTTCCGAGGGTATTTGCCCTTGGAAATGATAAATTTTCTTATCGTGTGAATTAATGATCAAATAATGGATATAAACTTTGTATTTCAAGAAACTATTTTTTTTAATTAACTAATGCATATAATAATTTCTTTGTAGAGAAGAGAGAAAAAAAACTTTTTCATCTATAATTTTTTAAATTATAAGGTTTTGAATAGAAATAAAAAATAATCTTCAAAATTAAAGATTCTGATGTTAAATAGTTAAGCTTTTTAAAGAAACTAAAAAAGCAAATATTTTATTTGTAGACTCGAATTCTTATACGAGTTAAATAATAAAGATGACGGGCTGATCACTGATGATAGTCGATGGAGGTTTTCTTTGGCGATGGTGGAGGTTACGAATTTGATTTTAAGTTTTTTATTTATTTCTAATTGATGTTTTAAATAATGGTCTTTTAGTTATTTTAAAAATTTGCCAGGGGCTTTATTGTAAATCCACTAAAAAAAGATGAATTTAATTTTTTTAAAAATCTAGCAGAGGCTGAAGCACTCAATGATAGTGAACTTTCAAGTGGACGAGGTTTAAATCAAAAGGTTACTTTAAAGCGGTCTGTTGATACACGTTGAGGCTCACATTATGGTACGTTATTGAGCATAATCACCATGTTTCCATCTATAATTGACGTGCTTGAGATAATTTCAAATGAAGGAAATTCTGGACAAAGATTTCAAGCTACAATATTATTGAAGTGCATGCAATCATTTGATTTTGTGTTTTAGCTTCTTGTTAATGAAAAAAATTCTTGGATTTGCACATTATGAATGCTATGAAATTAATTGAAGTGTATAAGAGAAACTTGCAAACAATGAGAGAAAATGGATGAGACTCTTTACTTTGTGAAAATTCTTCTTATTGTGTGAAGCATGATATTGATATTCGTAATATGGATGACTTGTTTTAAACTCAAGGGAGATCACAAGGCAAAGCTCAAAATGTCACAAATTTGCATCTTTTTCGTGTTGAATTATTTTATGCAATTTTGGACATGCAACTTCAAGAATTAAGCAATCGTTTCAATGAGATGAATATTGAGTTGCTTCTTTGTGTGGCATGTTTATGCCCTAACCACTCATTTGCAGCTTTTGATAAACAGAAACTACTTCACCTTGTTGAGTTTTATCCAAATGATTTTTCTCTAATGGATCTTCTGACACTTGAAACTCAACTTGATTTTTATATAATGGATATGGGTCCTGACAATAGATTTTCAGGATTGAAAGGGATTAGTGAGCTAGCAAGAAAATTGGTTGAGACTAAGAAGGATCAATTATATTCATTAGTTTATTTATTGGTGACATTAGCATTGATTTTACCAGTTGCCATAGCTATAGTAGAAAGGGCATTTTTAGCTATGAATTTTGTGAAAAATTGTCTACAAAATTGGATGGGAGATCAATGGTTGAATGATAGTCTTGTTGTATACATAGAAAATGATATATCTTGTAGTCTTGACAATGACGTTATTCTTCAACGTCTTCAACTTATGAAACCTCGTCGAGGACAGTTATAAGTTTATTTAATTAAATATTTTAATGAATTTTTATTTTGATATATGTTATTTGATGATACTTTCTTGAATTAAACGACTATTTGAATTTAGCCCCTGCTAAAAATAATTTCTAGCATCGCCACTATGAACATTTATCTTGCCTGGTTACGTCAAAGTCAATAGACACGTGGCATGTTATGGAATGTAGTAGCAAGTAGATGGATGGTTCGGATAAGGCTAGAATTCGGGTCAACCCAGATGAAAACTGTGGATCTTGTCTAGCTGTGCTGATAATTCAGTTCAGGAATAAGTTGTGTCAACTGAGTTGAGCTCCATCACACGTGGATATGCAGCGAAATTTCAACCCTCCAAGATTAAATTTAGTGGATTAATGGCTCAGGCTGGCGTGTGTGATATAAACATAATCCGGTGTACACATGTGGATGACTTTGTTAATGATGAGGTGATGATGTGTTAGATTATGCGGTGGCTTCCAATGATATGACTGATGACCTGGAATATGGTAGGTGAAATGGCTGCTGCTCTTCAAAATAAAAAGAAAGTTGGTCAATCGAGTTGCTTTGATTCGTTTATGTGATGTTATTAAGATTGGGTTGATGATTAGTGCTATGGGTACAAGATCAAAAAGGCATGGATTAACCAAAAAAAAAAAGAAAACGAGGGGAAGATGTTAGTAGTACCATTGATGATGGGTAATGATGTGTTATATTACGGGGCAACTTCCCTCAATTTGGAGAAATTCTAGAATATATCTGATGTATCATATCAGTCATACAACAAGTAAATAATATCATGACATGTGTGTATTTATTTTGTAAATCATCATGCAAGTGGTGGTAGTATTAAATTCAACTACACATGTCATGCATGCATCAATTAATTGTAATACATCTGAGGTATGCTAGAATTTCTCCTCAATTTGATAGATGTCATAGGATATGGTTGATTAAATGGCAACTTCTCTTCAAAAATTCAAATAAATACGGCTCAATGAAGGGGAAAACTGAGTTGGTTGGACAATGTGTTATGCCATGTAATAGAACAGTGAGTTTTATCGTTGTAATCAATGACATGTTAATATTAAATTTAGTGAGTCCCACTATAAGTACTATTGTTGATTCCATATTAGGATCCACTATTTTACCACTTGGTAGAGCAATATTGAGTTGTCCCATTATCTCAACATGTTGAGCTAGTCGGACAACCCCACACAACTCCTTCTCCTTTGAAAGCTCAAACTTTGGGCTGCTAGTGAGGGTGACCTACCACCAGACCAAGCACCATTGTCGTGATGCTTTACAAGGCTTTTAGGCTTCTGAGATATAATTTTCCCGTCTATCTTTTTTATGCAAGCATTTAACATTCACAAATCAAAGGATTTCTATTCGAGTATCCGAAATTCAATATTTTAGGGTTTACCTATAAAACACACAAAAATCAAACACAAATGTGACAAAGTTGAGACAGTTATTGACACTACAAGTTCAAAATAATAACTTTAGCCATCATTAGATGTAGACTTTTTAGTGTTGTTTACCAGTCTCTTGGGGATTATCCAAATAAAAATACTTGAATGTCCTTTGATTCGTTATTTTTATAAGGGTAAAAGCTCATTTAGTCCTTATATTTTAATATTAGTATCCATTTAGTCCCTGTATTTTTAAAAATGCCTCGAAATATCCCTGTCGTTAAAGTATTGATACCCATACCATTACTTTTTATTTCTTTTGGCTTACGTTTACAATATTACCGTTTTATAATAATTTTTTATTTAGAAATTAATAAAAAAATAATTAAATTACCAATTTAACCCTAAAAAATAAAAAAATTATATTAATTTTTTTGCAAGCACCATTTGCACACTAGGTAGTTTGCATACAATTTTTTACAATTTAATTTTTGACAATTAAAAATGAATATTTTTTATTTTTAGGGTTAAATTGTTAATTTTATCATTTTCTTTTTATTAATGTCCAAACCAAAAAAATTATTATAAAAGAGTGCTTGCAAAAAAAATTATTATAATTATTTTATTTTTATTTTTAGGGTTAAATTGGTAATTTAATTATTTTCTTTTTATTAATGTCCAAAAAAATTATTATAAAAAAGGTAATATTGTAAAAGTAACTCAAAGTAACTTTAGGGGTATCAATACTTTAATGGCAAGGATGTTTCGAGGTATTTTTAAAAATATAAGGACTAAATGAATACTAATCTAAAAATACAGGGACTAAATGGGCTTTTACCCTTTTTATAAAGAGGTTTATTCTTACTCCTAGTTCCAAAAGGAATACAAATTGTTTTTGTGTTAGCAGCTATGAACGAGATAATTAGTAGCACTTTTGTTATTCCATTTTATCCATCGATTAAACCTTAATTAAGAGGCTTTCTTTCTTCTTATCTTTACCTTATCGTTTTATCAGCTGTGTTGTTTTCTCAGTTTTGTTTATAAGTTCTTTGATTCATTTTGAGGAGCCTATGATTATGGCTAATTAAATTAAATGAAGAATCCTTAGAATGATGATAATAACTAAATTTATTCTAATAATATAAATACAATTTAATGCCACCTTAATTACTAAAGTTACGTAAATTAAAACAGATTCAATAGTTAGAAAATACTTTTGTTGTACAAGTCCCAACAATATGATAATCTTAAAATGGATAAATCCATGGTAGTAATCCAACTCTCTGCTGGCAAAAATAATTAATATGGGCACCTAGTAGTAGCATCCAATGTTGCCATAGATTTTGATGAATGGTGATCATACGGTGACAAGAGGTGCATCATTTTTATCTTTAGCCTTCTCTGTTGGCTCAATGGCAGCCTCAACCTTCTTCTCAGTTACATCTACAGAAGTATTAGTTTCAGCTTTGTTCTCTGCAGAAGTAAGTTCAACATCAATATCCTTTGTCCTGGATGGCTCTTCAACCTCCTTTTTCGGTTCAGAAAGATCTACCAAAAGTGCTTCATTTTGATTTTCATCTCCATTAGTTTTCTCCTGTTCAATTAAAATTCATATGAAAAGGGACGAAAACCTAGCAAATGCATACATATATATGTAAAATACAAATAACCAACGAATTGATAAGGCATGTATACAAGCAGGATTTAGTTTAAACCTGAGCATTATTATTAGTCCCAGACTCAGCCTTCTCAAGGCTGATAGGAGCCTCAGCTGGAGCAGAGTTAGGAGAACTGTCGAACTCCTTAGGTTTACTCGCACATCCTCCCATTATTAATCTTGAATTTTTGTGGGACGATTGAGCAAGTCCTGGGAGGTGATAGATGTAACTCTTACACACTTTTCTTTCAATTCAATTAATGGTTTGAGGCTGAAAAAAAGAGTGGGGGTGAATGTTAGCAATATAGCTACGATAGTTTCTAATTTTTAGGAGAAATTGTTGGCTTTTTCTGAATTGTTTGTCTGGCATTGTTGGTTAATTTCAACACTATTATCTATCTGACTTTTTCATGTGGACATTAGGTTTACATGCATGCATGGGTGGCAAAGACAGTCGTATTGTTAATTTTGACAGTTATATATCACATCTAGATGAGCACTTTGCAGGCCCTCTTTTGATTTGCTCCATCTATATCAACTACTGTATAAGTGTTTCCTAATTATGGACAACGATCCCAACAAAACTTTTTTAAGTATTATTTTCCATTTATTAAACTTGAAAAATGATGTCTTTTGTTTTAAAAACAAAAGAAATTGAAAAATGTATGTAAATTTTATATACAATACCTATTCAGTTTAGGAAAAAATGGCTAAGTTTGCATTCTTTAATTTTGTCGTCCTATTTAGTTTTTGTATGTTTAAGTGGGCAGAAGCAAACTAGTCATTTCAAATCAAACGTTACTTTATTTATTTTTTCTTTAAAAAGGAAAGCATTTTAAAAAAAATGAAGAAATGAAATTTGTTGGTACACGTGCATATATATGTACCATCAACAGGCTACAACACATCCATATTAAGTCTATCATGTTATAGAAATTGTTACAAAAATTTAAATTTAATTTCACCCTAAGTTGCAATTTGTATCACCCATCTATCGAAATGTCAACACTACCAGAATATATAACAGAATATAAGTAAAATGACATTTTACCTGAAAGGAATTTATATCTATTGCAAATAGATGTAACCAATTAAAACTCTAAAATTTACAACTTAATTAATTTTTGAAAATATTATTCATGGTCATCATTCATCTGCATCAAAAATATTAATTTTAAAATAATACAATAAATTACAGAAATTAAATGACACGGAGATTTTTACGTGGTTCGAATTAATAAATTCTACATCCATGAGGCCACGCCCAGATGAAAAGCAATTTATTAAGTTGAGATGTTACAACCTATAAATTTACTAAACTTAAGACTCTCATTTACAGTTTATCACCATATAACTTACTCAAACTTAGACTGATTCTGCTTCTCTTGGATAATTGCTAACCCTCTTGATCAACGATCCTCAAGGCACTTCGCAAAGTGATCAATAGCAATTCTTCAATTCTTCAATGTCTAATGATTCAAGATTCACATAGACTCTCCACAGAGATGAAAAGAAGATAATAAAACAAATCAACATAACATTATACGCCAATTCGGATTCTCAAGGGCGGAGGAGGCTGAATTTTGCTTTTCTCCTTTATGCTCTGTGTTGCGTACCTTCAATTATGAAATACCTCTTTTTATATAGGCACTAGAGTTTCACAAAAATTGTAAGTCTTAAAAGACTTGGATTCTTTCCAAAGAAGAGTTTCTTTCATCTTATAATTCCTATGAATCTGAATAGGAATAAATCTGATCTTCTTACCTTGCTTGTCTCTTAAGAAATATCAAGAATATTTAATAAACTTTTTTTTAACCAACTTCTTTCTCTAAATAGATCTCATGCGCCAATTATAGAATCACATCATTAATTGACTTGCTAAATTAGACATCTAATTAAATTAGGAACAATTATTTCTAACAAATTATAATCTCACTAAATTAGGGAATTAATAAATTAATCTCTATTACAAGATATGTAATAAATAAAATTCTAATTTAACTAGACTTGTCATACGATGTCACCTCTATAAATAATAGACTTAACAATCTCCCCCTTTGGCATTCTTGTGGCAAAAGCAATCCAATCAAGAGTCTTCCATGAAACTTGGCGCTAAAATGTGAAACTGAAACAAACATTAAAAAAAAAAAAGGAACTAACCAAAATAAATGGCAATTAGTATGTTAGTTCATTTAAATAAACCAAAAGAAGAATTAAAATAAAATGTTGATTTTATTGATCAATAAATAGTAAGGAAACATTAAGCAAAAAATCAAGAGCAATAAAAAGATAACTCCCCCTAAGAACTAGAAATCTGAAGATCTAAAAATTCTTGAACAAAAATAAAATCTCCCCTAGAGTTGAAATACTTCTCTCCGTAACTCATTACATCAAGTAATTGAAGACTCTCTCTCTTTTGCCAAAAGATTGCAAAAAGGAAGAAGTTTGGCATGTAAGTCAACAAAATGAATAGAAAGGTTAGCAATATCACGACCTTGTTTCAAAATCTCAGCCTCAAGATGGACGAGATCAGAAGCAAAATAATTAGATGGTGGAAAAGAGTGAACAGAGGCTGCAACAAGGTAGGAAGATCACAAAGAGTACTTGGAGGAGCTCCACTGGTGATGGTGCGTGTAGCGGTGATTGGTGGTCGACGACGGCAGTAGGAATAGTGGTGGTAGTGGTGGTGATCCTAGGGTTAAAGGTTGAAGGTCCAAAGTTAAAACTATCATCATTGGGATCAATTTCTATGGAGTCAATGTCACTTGAATGCATGGATTCTTCAGGAGGTACTTGTCCAAATTTGGGATCAAAATCCTTATCATCATTAAGCATATGAATCTCATGAGGTCATCCACAACCAGAACAAAGGTAGGGTGGAAGAGTGCGATGACGCTTGGAATTAGGTTGAGCATGAGAGCTCTCACCTTCCTCAAGCTTAGAGAGAGTTGGAGCCATAGAAGAAGAATAATAAAAACAAGAAAATTTAAGCAAGAAAAAGTAAAATTTCTGGACAAGCTGAAAGAAATAAGGAGGAAACCAAAAACTTGATTGAGAAACAATAATACTAGAGACTTCCTTATATAGAAAAACTGGCTTTGTTCAAGAAGGATTCAGAAATCCTACTTGCATATGAAAAGAATTAATAAAGATGATTTTATTCTAATTTAAGGCATCAACAAGCATAAATTTCATTCAAGATCAATAGAAGAACATAATCCAATGCTAACAAGTTAGAAACAAAAAGGAAAATGCAAAATCAAAATTGTATGCATGATATTTTACGAAACAAACATATAGTGCAGAGCAAAAAACTTCAAAATTAAACTGAGAATGAATGAAATAGAATTAGAATGTGATCCACATACCCTTGAAAATCTTATTGAATCATCTTTTCATAGGATTTTACAGAACTGATTTTAGAGTTTCGTAGACAAAGTTATGACCAAACGAATCCAACATGCTCAGTTGTGACGGGCAAAAACTTCTCAATGCACTTAGAAAATAAAATTTGAGTTTTGCTTCAAAAATATGTAACTCTTAAAATCTAGAAACATATCATCATGTAAAATAATGTGAATGCATCACGAATTTTTTTAAATTAATTAAATAATGCATTAATAACAAAATTAAACAAGAAAAATATGTCTGGGAATTTTCACAAGAAGTCTTAATCCATGAAATGAAGACTCTAATTTCCTCAAATAAGTAAAGATTAGAGAAATTTAAAATTTTGTGTGTGTGCACCGGCAAGCATTTCAATCTACACATTTTTCAAAAAATTCATCTATATTTATAGTCAAAGTCTTAAATATAAAACCTAAAGTTAGTCAAACTAACCTTATCATCTTAATTTTCAATTTTTGACCATTTGAAATTGACAGACATTGTTTTCCTTTTTTTTTATAGCATAGCATCTACTTTTTTATTAAAAAATCTATGGTCAGGAGCTTTCACTCTACCTTTTAAGATAGTCTTTTTATCATGGCAGTTCGTCCTCTATCATATTTGTGATACGCAGACTCATTACTCAAGAATAGCTTCACTCTTAAGAGTTATAGGTAACTATTTCTGACCATAGTATCTATATATATTTGAGGTCTTATGATAAGATAAGAACCAAGACAAACAGTCATAACTCAAGTTAAATATTTTCAATAAAGATTATGTCAATATCAAAAACTTGAGTTAAAGTAAAGACTAAATTACCATTCATGTGCTTTTGAAGAAAGGTTAAATAACTCTAATAAAAACATGTTTAAGGCTTTCAAGTTTTTAAAAACATAAAAAAACTACTTGTCATTTATTAATCAAGATTTATCAATTTTTTTATAAAAAAGAAACACAAAAAAATGATTTAAAAATAAAAACTTATAAATGCATGTCTTATATCTAATGCACAAATCCATGATTTAAATCTAAATGCAAAAAATATTTTGACTTATATGGAACACACACCTAAAGCTTTCTGTATTTCTGGATCAATATACTCTAAGAACACGATCTTACTCTCAACTAAATCTCTAATGAAGTGATGACGAATATCAATATGCTTAGTCCTAAAATGTAGAACAATATTTTTAGAAATATTGATAGCACTCATGTTATCACAAAACACGGTCAAATTACCCTGAACGTTACTATAATCTACAAGCATTTGTTTCATCCAGAGCAATTGGGTGCAACAACCTTTAGCTGCATGATAAGTGCATATTTTTCATATATTGTAATATTAATTTCTCCATCTTTTTCTTGTTTTGGTCTTAAATATTCTAGTTACTTTAGTTAATTTTTAATTTAGTTTATTTTATTTTATTTGATTTTTTACGTATATTCCGAGATTAAAGAGAAATTAAATCGGAGCATTTAAGAAAGAAATCTGATTGAAAGAATCAAAATAGGAAAATAATTGAAGATTGGGAATAATCAGTGCTTAAAGGGATCAAAGCTAAATAGAGTTGAAGATTGTTCATGCTCATTGTCGTGGTGATAAAGTCGAAAGAAAAGAAAAAAAAAAGCAACTAAATTGATTGGCCGAATTAATAGCTAAAGGACATGAGAAATATTAGCCAAATTAAAAAGGAACGAAAATTTCAAGTGGAGTGCACGTGAGTGAAGCCAAAGCTAATTAAAAGGCTTGGCCTTTGGCTTAAGAGTTGGAAAATTTAGTGGGGCTCATTTTAAAGATTATATAAGAAAGTTGAACTTTGGCTTTTGAAGGGGAGCCGCCAGGGTAAAGAAAGAGTATTCGGCAGAGAGAGAATTGGCAGCATACAAACTGAAAATTTGCAGACGCAAAGGAGAAGAAACAAAATCAGCAGCCGGAAAGAATTGAAGAGGAAGCAGAGTTAGCCGCTTGAATTAATCTCCACGATTGATTTTATCAATTCTTTTATTCCCAATTTAATTATGTTAGGGTAGATTTTCTATTTGGTTAAGGGTGAATTCAAAACCCCAAACATGTCATATGATTAATTTTTAAATTCTATCATTCAATTTATTTAATTGAGATTGTTTATGTTCTTCTATAATTAATATTTATGATTTTATTCTTGTCTTGTTTGAGCGGCCAATTAGATAGGACTTGAATAATTTCTATTGCTAGACTAAAATTCTTGATTCGTAATTGTCTTGATATTTTAATCATTAGTGGCAGGTTGGAATCTGTGATTTCAATTGAAGAATATAACCTAGCTTAAATAATCCGAGCTTGTGTGTTTATTGGCTGGATCAACCTAATATCTTTCTCTGTTTAATGCTTCCATTATCTTAAATTTAAAGAGCTTGTTTTAAATTATTTAATGGTTAGAGATTAGGTGAAAAGCTTGTTTTGGCTAACAACACACTAAGGAAAAATTAAGACTAACAGAGCTTATTGTTATCTACGGTTGATAGTTTCAATATAAATTGATTATAGAATTGATAAATTATGCACATGTTTGGTGGTGGCGAATAATCCTTCAACCAAAATTTTTCTCATTGTTATTTATTTATCCTTTAATTAGAGTTTTTATTAAATTTTTATTTTCATAGTTTAATTTCTTTATTTCTTGCAATCTAGTTAAAAATTCAAAAATCCCCTTTTTATTTATAATTGGTATTTTTTTAGTTAGATTAATTTATATTAATTATTTCTATTATTATTTTATTTCAAGCCCTGTTTTAGAGTTGATAATAAGTACAGCTAGCATAGTTTCTTTGGGATCGATCATTACTCGCTCTGTACTAATTATTTATACTAGTAGTAAGGTTTTAAATTTAGTGCACCCTAACGACACTACCACTGCAATATATTCAACTTCAATTGTGGAGAGAGAAATTGAATTTTGTTTCTTCCTATGCCACGACACTATGTTATTTCCAAGATAAAAACATCCTCTAGTGGTGCATTTTCTATTATCAGCAATTCCAGCCCAATCTGCATCACTATATCCTGCAAGACTTGAATTAGTATCATTAGTGTACCAAATACCATCATTAACTGTTCCACTGACAAAATGAATAATTCGTTTGATAGTGGCTAAGTGTGACTGCTTTGGATTTGCTTGGTACCTAACACATACACCAACACTAAAATACATGTCAAGTCTACTTGCAGTCAAATGAAAGTAAGCTACCAATCATGTGTTTGTAAGACTAGGACCAACACTAGAACCACTATCATTAATAATCAACTCAGTATTAGTACCCAGAGGAGTTCTCATGTCTTTTGCAGAATCTAAGCCAAACCTCTTAACTAAACTCTTGGCATACTTACTTTGACTAACAAAAATTTCATTCTCCATTTATTTCACTTGCAAACCCAAAAAGTAAGTCAATTCTCCACCATGCTCATCTTAAATTCCTTTTTCATTTAACTTATAAATTGTTGCACATGATCAGAAGAAGTAGAACCAAACACTATATCATCAACATAGACTTGAGCAATTAAAATCCCTAGAGTAAATTGCTTAATAAATAGTATTCTATCTACTCCCTCTCGCTTATAGCTATTTTCAAGCAAAACTTTGGTCAACCTTTCATACCAAGCTAGTGAAGCTTGTTTTAAACTATACAAAACTTTTCAATTTAAAAATATGGCTTGGGAAATGGGGGTCTTCAAAACTTTTAAGTTGTTCAACATATGCTTCTTCATTTAAGATGCCATTCAAAAAGGTACTCTTAACACCAATTTGAAATAATTTTAAACCTATTAAACAAGTAATTGTAAAAAGCAAACAAATAGATTGGAGTCTAGCAACAGATGCAAAGGTTTCATCAAAGTCAACATCTTAAATTTGTGTATAGCCTTGTGCTACCAACTTAGCTTTATTTCTCGCTATGTTACCAAATTCATTAGTTTTTTTTAAAAAAAAAAAATCCATTTGGTTCCTATAACATTAGTGTAACTTGGTCTAGATATTAGTATCCATACATTATTTCGCTTAAATTGTTATAATTCTTCTTACATATATTTAATCAAAATTCATCAACTAAAGCTTCCTTAACATTCTTAGGTTCAGTTAAAGATACAAAGTAAGTAAATCTTACCAAATTTGCATACCTTTTCTTTGTGACCATTTGTTCATCAAGATTACCTAAAATAAGATCAGATGAGTGATTTTTCTTAACTCTTGATGATGCTTCCTTTTTTATTGGGTCCTGTAGGTCTATGGTTGCCTAGAGCTTTGAAACTTTCTCATTCACATTCTCTAGAGTTTCTTTAGAGGCGTCTTCCTCAATAGGTTCTTTTTCTTTCAAAGAAGATTAATTAGATTGGCTTTTCTCAAAAACTCGATATTCAGGAGTAGTTGTAACAACCTTTGGTGTTTCTAAAAGATTGGTTATCTCTTCCTCAACTGAGTAATCTGTAAAATCTTAATAATTATCATAACCATATTTGCAGATTCAATAATACTTTGAGTTCTCATATTATAAACACGAAATGTTCTACTATTATTGAAATAACCAAGAAAAACACCTTCATCACTTTTTAAATCAAATTTACCAAGATGTTTGCGATCGTTCAATATAAAGCACATACTCCCAAAAAATATGAAAGTAACCTAGATTAGGTTTTTTACCTTTCCATAACTTATAAGGAGTTTTCTTAGTACCTGGACGAAGATAAGCACGATTAATGGTGTAGCAAGGAGTGTTAACTGCTTCAGCCCATAATCTCTTTGAAAGCTTCTTCGAGTTTAACATTACTTGTGTCATTTCCTTTAAGGTCCTATTTTTCCTTTCTATAACACCATTTTGTTCTGGAGTAATAGATGAGGAAAACTCCTGTGAAATTCCATGTAAATTATAATATTCTTTAAAACTAGAGTTTTCAAATTCTCTTCCATGATCACTCTTAATTTTGACAATATTGTAATTTTGTTCGTTTTTAACCTTTTCAAATAGTTTTATGAACATATCAAATGTATTTGATTTCTCTTTAATAAATTCAACCCATGTATACCTAGACAAATTATCTACACACACAAATGCGTACCTTTTTCTAGCCAAACTTTGAATCTACATTAGTCCCATAAGGTCCATATAAATTATTTGTAGCACCTTTGACGTTGCTCTATCCTGAATGGCTTTATGCAACGCCCTTGTTATTTCCTAGATTGCCACGAACCACATATTCTAGGTCGTTTCTTTTTAAGCATTGGAATTTCTTTTACGGCACATGTTTTCAAAATTGTAGTTAGTAATCTATAGTTCAAGTGACCCAACTTTTGAGGCTATCATTCTGTGTCATTAAGAGTGGTTTTATAGCAAATAATTGAGCTAGTCAATTTTTAACAATGATCAAATGATTGATGTCCTTCTAAAATACAATTTCTATCAACATCGAGAATGCAACATTTGTTCCTGTCGAAATTGACAAACAAGTTTTGATCACGAATTTGGCTAATATTGAGTAAATTTGCTTTGAGATCCTTCACATGCAGAACATTGTCAAGTTTTGGAAAACCTTCGATATTCAAAGTTATCTTTCCAAGTACATGACTTTTCACGCCATCAGCAAAAGTCATATTTTCTCTATTAATTTTTTTATAATTGTTCAAGACACTTCTATCACTTGTCATGTGTCTAAAGCAACCACTATCAAAGTACTAAAAGTCCGTAGTATAAGTTCTCAAGGAAATAAAAGAAACATAAGCTTTATAATCAGTTTTCCTTATCTAAGTAGTTTTAGGTTTATTTTCACTTATCTCAACATTAGGTTTAGGTGTCATCCTAGATTTTCCATAAGAATAATTAAAGAACATAGCCTTTAGGTCTTATATGTCCTTTTACATGGCAAAAATGACAAGTGAGAATAAATCTGCTGTTCTTACCTTAATTAACTGATGAAGAATGTGTAACAACTTTACCCTTTTGAAGATATCGAACTTTAACTATCAGTGGAGAAGCTATAAGTTTAAAAGCCTTAACAAACACACCTCGAGAATTTGACTCCTTACCATCTTGATAATCAAGACCATGATGATCTAAACTAGATTTGCCAATTGACAAGATATGATCTAACTTTTGAATTCTAGAATTCATCATTTTGAATGACTTTTTGCTGTTCTCTAATTCTGTGGTCATTGCAAGTAATTGATTATCTTTGTCAACAAGAAAAAACTTGTAATGAATTACCTTACTTTCAAGTTTCACCTTATAATCCAAAAGATTAGATACTTGAGTCATCAAGGTCATATTCTCATTGCAGATTTCTTCCCATTCAACAAACATCATCTTGTAGCTTTCATGAAAAGCTTTCTTGTCAATGACGTTGCTATCTGAATCATTATTCATGTTATAATATTGCACAATTGTGTCAAGACGAGAATCATTGTCTTCCTTGCAAAGAGCTAAGTTTGAGGCTTTAGATGTGGATGCACCTCTAATGTTTGATTCCTATTCATTTCCATTAACATATTTTGACACATCATTATAGACAACAAGTCTGCCAACAAGGTCCTCGTCATCAATGCTATCATTAGAATCATCATCCCTCTAGGTGGATTGCACTGCTTTCTTTTTTATAAGAGTGTTAGCACATTGTGTTTGTATGTGTCGTATGCCTCACCGCATCAAATACCCTCAAGTTTGTTAAAATCAAACAATTTAGAATTAGAGTTAGAATAACCTCTTTGAGTCGTTGGAGCTGTTGATGTAGAAGTCTTTTTTGGTTTGTTCAAGTTCTTCTTTTTCAACAACTTCTTGAAATTCTTTGTAATAAGTACAAGTGAATTATCCACGCACTACTAGAAAAAAAAGGCTTTTATAACGGGTATTACCCGTCATCTACCATGTTGTATTACGGTTGAGCGACCGTCATTGATTCTAGTGTCAAGAAAATAAGATGATTGTTTTTATATGTCATTTTATGTATAAAATATTATCTGTGACGATTCCATCATAACTATTTTGATGAAAAAATTTCACGCCTGACTAATATTTGTCATAAACACTTCCACGCATGACTAATTATGTCAGAAGATAATGACATAAATAAATTTGGTGGGACTCCAAAATCTTAAATGAATTTTGCAGAGATTCCAAAATTTATCGGATATTCATATTTTTTTAATTATTCCATTATTAATTTATTTCATTAGTTATTTATATTTAATTAAATTTTAATTTTGAATTATATAAATATGTTCTATAAATTATATTTCAATTTAATTTTTCCAATTCTAAATAAATGATTTTTTATTTCATAGGTTTATACATACATACATACGTACGTACATACATACGTACGTACGTACATACATACGTACGTACGTACATACGTACGTACGTACATACACACACACACCCACAATCAATACTACAAAAGAATGTAAATTTAAAATTAATATAAAAAAGCCAAAAGTAATTTCAAAATTTGGCATAATTCATAAACAAAATATTTCTAGTTTGGATATACAATACTTCCCAACAAATCTAAGAACAAAACCAATTTCAAATCAATTATCTGCACTACTGATGGGAATAAAGCCTCTTCAAATCATCACCCCCACCATCTTTGAGAGAAAATCCCACAAGCCGCACAATAGAGGTCTCGAACAAATTGATTGACAAAAGATCTATATTTGAAGATAATCATGTGTTAACAAATAGAATGAATAAATTCTAGAGCTAGAAAAATGGATAAAAATTTTTCTACAAATATCAGCTCCAAAGTATTATTACCTTGCCAATAACTATTGACCAAACCTAATAAATTATGCATTAATAAACTGATTCAAGGAAATTGAAAGCTCAGAAAAACACAGTATTTAGCTAAAATGCTTATCTTTGAAATATCTAAGTATTGTAAATATCAAACCCAAAAAACCTTACAACAAAATTGTTAAAATTAATTGAAAAATGAATAAATAAAAGATAATCAAGAATTATATAATCAAATAAAACGCCCAAATTATGGACATAAGATTAGCAAAACTAAAACACAGCTTGTGGTTATTGCCCTGTTTTTCAATACATTTAGATTAACAAAACTAAAACACAAAAATCCATGAACAAGCACCTAAAAAATCCAAAATAACAAAATAAACATCAAGTTTAAAGTTACAATAAATAGGCATAAAAAAATTAAATAAGTTAAATCCAACATAACACTACTCTATATTTTTTTATTGTATTTATAATGCAGATAACTTTCATTCAAGCATTTTAAACAAACATAAGATGAGCAACAAAAGTAATAACATTTTAACAGAATTGATAGAAGTAATAGTAGTAACTAGCTCCTGCCTCCTAGATAGCTTTTTCTAAGCCAACATAATCTAAAAGATAATACTATTACAATAAAAAAATTCACTACCAAAGCAAATTACAATTGCAAGAAGCACTTACCAATAGTATAAGTAACAATAAATTACACAACAAGGCTCCTTACTGTCTCGATGAGAGACGAAGCTTCAATTGTAACTCTTTGTGCTCTGATACATATCACTACACGTAATAATATTGTCGTGAGCCTAGCTAGATCTTGTGAAACTTGAATTCT
The DNA here is from genome assembly GCA_030444775.1 of Atalantia buxifolia. Taxonomy (NCBI): domain Eukaryota; kingdom Viridiplantae; phylum Streptophyta; class Magnoliopsida; order Sapindales; family Rutaceae; genus Atalantia; species Atalantia buxifolia. The sequence goes on from CM059835.1 coordinate 31,375,360, forward strand.
TCTGCCATAGTCAGTTTAACACAAATAAGCACAAAAATAGCACATTCAAAGTTACTCAAAATTCAAAAGCAAAAATAAACTTCCATGAAAGTTATTATACACAACATTTAATAAAATCTATACTTGTCACAACATTTAATAAAATTCCATGAAAGTTATTACTCACAACATTCACATACCAGAGCAACAATGAGCAGCTGGTTTCTTCAACGGCTAGTGACAAATTTTGAAAAACTTCATGCTCTCACTGATCTTTTCCCTTTTACCTGTAGTCAAAATTAACGAATTACAATTTCTTCACTAAATTGGAATCTTTTTTACCCAGACGCTCATTCACAAAAATAGAACTACAAAAAGGAAAAAGAAAAAATGTAAAATCCTTACTCTTTCTGCAAGATTATGGCTATTTGTTGCCTGGCCTCTTTGAGCTCTGACATGAATATATTCTTCTTTTGGTTGACCTGAAATTTAACACCCTTGTTTTCCCTATTTTTGAGCATATTTATTTCCAGGTGAGGATCGGTTATGATCTCACTTCTTGATTTTCAATGTTGTCCTTTATAGCTTTACCTAATGACTGGCTTCTATTGGCTTGATCAAGCTCAATATCCTACCACCAAACCAAAAAATAATGTGAAAAAAAAAACAAAGACAAGTTACCATTGAAAGGATTTTTTTAAAAAAGAAGGATGGACAAAATAGCTTCTACCTGGCCATTCCTTTTTCTTTTCTTTGAAGATGGACCCTTAACAAAAGGTTCTGCCAGTACCCTCTAACGCAAATGGCTCATCTTGACCACTACCTGCACTAAATTTAGCTTTATTAGAGTCATTACTAGACTCACAACAACTTGTTTTACGTAACCATGAGAATTCACTAGGCTTTTACCTTATTAAAAGGGGAAAAAAAACACCAACAGTAGATAGAGTAGATATACCATCTCCTAGCCCATATCAGTAAAACAACATCTTTGCAACAATACTTCTAACTTTTTCTGCTATTTGTTGTTTTTTTGCTAACAAAAAATAACATCAGAAGATAAATTTCAAGAAAAATAAAATTCAAGCATACTCATGTCATTTAATCATGAAAATGATCATCAAAATTAAGCTGAGATCTCAGCAATTAAACTCTGAAAAAACTCAGTTACCCAAATGAAATTAGTGACCGCGCAGAGGCTCGACCCACAATTTATCCCTATTTTCAGTGACCAAATTGAGGCAAATCGACCAAGATATATAGCCAATACTTTTTTCTCCAATGTCTCAATCTTCAGAATTGCCATTGCCATTGTCAACCACCTCATCTTTGTCATCATCATCATTATTTCATAATCCCATATTTAACAATAATCCTCAAATATCAAAACCCTAATTCAAACGAATAATTAATAGGAAATAGTAGTGCTTGGGTGATGGCTCTTGATTAAAGAACTTGTACTTATTGAGCGATGGGTAGTTTGCAACGGCATTGCGAGACAATTGTCGAGTTGGTCTCTTACGGTTTTCATTGCTTGTGAGGCTATGAAGGCTTGAGGTTTTTCTCAATTAAGGAATTTTTTAGGCTTAGGCTGATTTGTAATGTAGAGTGTGATTTGTTGAAAGGAATTCTAATTGCCTACATCTTCACAAAATAAACAGTTAGTGTCCTACTATGATATTGAAAGGAATTTAGATCTATTGCAATTAGATGTAGGCAATTAAAACCCTAGAATTAACAATTTGATTAATTTTTTAAAATACTATTCATAGTTATTATTCATCCACATAAAAAATTAATTTTAAAGAACATAATAAATTACAAAAATTAAGTGACAAGAAGACTTTTATGTGGTTTGGATTAATCAATCTTACATCCACAAGGCCACGCCTAGATGAAAAGTAATTCACTAAGTTGAGATATTACAACTTATAGATTTACCAAACTTAAGACTCTCACTTATAGTTTATCACCATATAGCTTACTTAACTTTAGACTGAATCTGCTTCTCTTGAATAATTGCTACCCCTCTTGATCCACGATCCTCAAGGCACTTTGCAAAGTGATCAAGAACAATTATTCAATTCTTCAATGTCTAGTGATTCAAGATCTATTCTTCACAAGATGAAAAGAAGATAAGAAAATAAATCAACACAACATTATGCGCCAAATTCGAATTCTCCTGGGAGGATGCCAAATTTTATTTCTCTGCTTTATGCTCTGTGTTGTGTGCATTTAATTATGAAATACCTCTCTTTATATAGGCACTACAGTTTCCCAAAAAGTGTAAGTCTTAAAATACTTTGATTCTTTTCAAATAAGAGTTTCTTTCCTCTTAAAATTCATATGAACCTGAATAAGAATAAATTTGATCTTCTTGCGTTATTTGTCTCTCAAGAAATATCGAGAGCATTTAATAAACTTCTTGTTTGAACAATTTCTTACTCTAATGAAATCTCATGTTGTAATTATAGAATTCCATCATTAATTTATTTGCGAAATTAGACATCAAATTAAATTAGTAAATAAATATTCCTAGTAAATTGGAATCTACTAAATTAGAGAATTAATAAATTAATTCATATTACAAGATATGCAATAAATAAAATTTTAATTTAACTAAACTTGCCATAAGATGCCAACTCTATAAGTAATAGACTTAACATTACCTTTGAATTCAAGGAAAATTATAAACCATCCACATTGAGTTTACCCTCTTATGAGAAAAAAACTATAGAAGTCTGAATTTGTTTAATTTTTCAACATTACTTTGCAATTTGTATCACCCGTTCATCAAAACATTATTATTATTAAAATGTTTAATATAATCTAAGTAAAATAACTATTTTACCCTTAAATGCAAGGGCCTTTTTTACTTTACAGAAGAAATAATAAAATAAATTATCAAAACTCAGCAAACCTAGCAAACTCTTTGTTTCAAAGCAAAATGTGTCAATGATTTTGAACCCTAACTACAATTTGTATCAAATCCTTCATCAACTACATGAACAAAAAAAAAAGAGAAACACATCTCAGTATCTTCTTCATTATCTTCTCTCTCCATAAATTTTTAGGGTTCACAAAATCAAAATAAACATCTTGCATCACTCATTAAAGGGAAATTATCATTCGTGTACCCTTAGTTTACTATATTATCAAAATACTACAACACTTTGAGAGTGTATCAATCGTCCACCCTAAGTTAACAAAATGTATCTGCCATCCACTAAACTGTTACTTGTTATTTAAATAAGATGACGCCAGAGGGGTAATTTGGTCTTTTCATATGATACAAGTGATAATTTAAGGATATACAAGTAATAATAAAAGCGTTTAAGGGTATACAAATGATAATTTTCCTTTACTTTAATTTAAGTTTTAAGGATGAAATCGTCAATTCGCTATAATTCCGTTAATTTTCAAATGGCAACTAACGGCTTGGTGGTCGACAGATAGCTTTTGTCAATTTAGGGTGGACGATTGATACACCCTCAAAGTGTTGTAGTATTTTTTTATAACAGAGCAAATATAGGGTATATAAATGATAATTTCTAAAGAAAAATGTCTTTATTGAAACAAAATTAGTGTTTAACACTTGTTAATTATCTCAGTAATGCTTAAGTCGATACATAATGACACTAATTTTTAGTATTTGTGATTCCCTACAAGAAAAAGAGATTTAAGAATGAAATACTTCTTTACTAAAACTACATATTTTTGTCGCCAAAGGTTATAATGGTGAAAAACTTTGTCATTATTTCAACACAATAGGTCCGTAGTGCTAATTATTTGGTGATGAATAACCTAATTCACTAGGGAATCATTTGGAGAAGAAATAGCTTTCATCGCCAAAATGGTCAAAGGCAATGACAAAGTTCGTCGCTCACCTCGTCACAAAAAGGAAATTTTGTCAAGATATACATTTGAAGACAAATATACTCATCGTTAAAGGCCTTTTTTGCGATGAACCTATGTCGTTGTGAAATGGTGATTGTTACGGCAAAAGAATCATCGTGAAAAATGCCTAAGGCAACGAAAATCTTCATTGCCACAAAAATCTTTTGAACAAAATTATTTCATTGCAAAATATATTCTTGGCAACAACCATGTTCGTTTAAAAAAGAATTTTGTGGCAAAATATGTTTTTACCGACGAATCATATTACGCTGCAAACTTTATTTTGGTGATGAAACTATTTTTAGTTTCAAAATTTATTTTTCACAATGAAATATGATTTTGTTGCAAATCTGGTTTTGACGACAAACTTTCTTTTGTCGCAAAAACATTTTTTGTAAGTAAACTAGTTTGCCACTATGTGCCCCAACCTTTTTTGGCATAATTATTTTCGTCGCTAAAAGCATTTCTTTTTCTTTTTCTTTTTTTTGAGAATATGATTTTGGTCGTGAAATGGCCTGGAAGTAATTTTTGTATATACTATTATTCGTGTTGTATTTATATTTATATTTTTTTATATTTTACTATTAATCAAAGCTATTAAATTTTTAATATACAAGATTACTAATCAAATAAATAATTTAAAAAATGATAGAGTTGATAATATTAAATTTCATAAACCCAAGTACAAATTGTAAATCACAAACGTTAAGCCTAACAACAAACTATGATGAGGAGCCAAATTGGTTTGTGACAAATGTTGTTAAAAATGATTTAACATTTTTCAAATTCTTAGACAAGTCATTGATCTTGATCAATCTTGATCTGCAGTGATTGTACCTGACCTTTTGTATTCTTCAACTCATGCTTATTTGTCTACAATTGATCTTGAGTTGTTTGCACCTAGCCTTGTGATGTTTATAACTTAGACTGAGTGGTTTCTAACTCATTGCCTCCTCATTGGATGATGGAACTTGAGAATTATGATGAACCCACCTTTAGTTCGCTAGGCCTCTGTAATAGTTTTATTTGTCTTGAAATACTTGCTGAGGCATCTTTTTATCACTAATTGGTTAAGATCCTTCAATTTGAGACAATTCATGTAACTCAACAATTTTTTTCCAATAAAGAAAAATAATCACTTTATAATAAATTAAACTATATATAAAATTTGACTTCAATAAGAATAAAAATCTTGTATATGCAGATTCTGCCTCAAAATTAATCCACCCATTTTTCATTATAATGAATAGAAAAACAAACTGAAAAACTTTACACTTCACCAGACTGCACTTCACCAGACTCAGAAGACTGTGAACAAAAATATTTATAACATTAGAATGTTGACACTATAAAATTATGTAGTAACATAAATTAAAAGGCATTATAGCTTCTTATAATGAACCTTAAATTGTTTTGGCTCCCTATGATGATTAAAAGGAAGTTTACTCTTATTTTATGCATTTAGTTTGTACTTTCTCTACAAATAACAACACAAAATAATATTTTTCATGTTAAGTGAAAATTAATATCTAAAATGTATCTTTACATTGTAACAAGATTTTGACAAAATATCCCTTATTTTCTGGATGCATTCAATCTATATATATAAACAAATTCATCACACACAACCACAGAAGACCTATTAGATCAAAATTCACAAGTAAATGAATTAAGGAGGCTTATACGTAAGATGTCATAAACTTCTTGGAAAATTTTGGCACCACCTTCCCTAAAATACGAGAATTTCCAATTTATCAAAATCTAATAAAATATAATATGCACTTCCTGCACCTTTAAATAAAAAATTTCCAAATCTTCACCTTAATTTGACAAAATCATATTTGGGGCAGGCATCAGGCACTTTTTCACCATGCATATATAAAACTATTCAATTAGGTATCACTCAATTAACTTACTAGCAATTTGTAACACAAGCTTTGTCCAAAAAAATAAGGATTAACAGCAACTATTGTTAAAGCAATAAAGGAAACAAATTTGATTTTTTCAAAAAAAAGAATAACACAACTTCTAGTCAGGAAAAAAAAAAGGATGTTACAAGAAATAACATGTCTATAGTTTTTCTTTATTGTAATAAAACCAACATGAAAGTATTTTTCATTCTATTTTCTTTTCAACATAAATAATAATTTTTCAACTTTCTCTATAGCACAAACTTTCCAAAGTTTCCGACCATTATATAATATTCCTTCTCTTTCTTTTCAAAATCAGATACAACTTAAAAATACTAAAAGTAGATGATAAATAACTTTTTTTTTATTAGATACCTCATAAGTCATTCTTCCAAAGATTGCATAATTTGTCCTAGTCCTCTTCTTTAACATCATTTTGGAGGATGTCTACATGGCTCATTCGGTGGATATTTTTTATAGGTCTTCTTCAAAATGTCTTGCATCGATAATCAACATATCGTTTGCCTATTATTTTGTTCAAACAGCACAAAGCATGCAGCTGATCAAGCTCAAAATTAAAATCACTCATGTGTCAATGCAAAAAAGTAAGCCAAAGATTATTAATATGTGATTGTAACAGACATGCCAACTGTAGTATTGTTGTTAAGAAAGTTTGTATACAAGTAAACATTTGAATAAGTCTAGCCTCTCATCCTAAGAAATCTTTGATTACGACACTATGCCAATTGGAGCATAGGTTCAAATAATTGTACCACTAGGGGTGGCAAAAAAGCCTGACCCGGCCCACCAAAGGCCCATGGGCTTAGGCCCGGCCCTCACACATGAGGGCTTGGGCAAGGGCCCAAGAAAAAAAAGCCCGGACTACTACTTTTTTAAAAAAATAAATTTATAAATTAGAATAATAAAATTAAAATTGAAAAGTAATTAAAAAAGAAAAAAGAAAATTTAAATTCTTAATTTATAAATCAATCATAATTCAAAAAAACTAAAATTATCATACTAAATTCTCTCTTTTGTGTCAATTAATTAAGAGAGCGTTTAAATTAGAAAATTCAGTATTAAAAAAATTAAAGTTATAATGTTTTATTTACTTTATTTATGATTTTAATTTAAAATATTCATTTTTTTTAATTTATCTATGATTGTAATAACTTGTTGATCATTAATTTATTTCAAATTTACAATAATTTTAAATTTTTAAAATAAAAAATAAAGCCTAAGTCCGGCCCGAGCCCGACCCAGGCCCTCTCACTAAACTGACAGTGGGCCTGGACTTGGGCTTGAAAAAGCTCGGCCCAGGCCTGCTGTTTTCCATCCCTATGTACTACAGCTACTAATCAGCTCTTTACAATATGTTCCTTCCTATTCATTTGATAAAATATTCGACCTTTTAACCTCACTATAGCCATTATATTAAAACCCTATGTAAGGCCTCGAACCCATGTAAAAGAAAAAATCACATAATATAACAGAATTATGATCATACAAATATAATAGTTAAGGAAATGTTAACAAGGATGTGAGCTGAACTCAAATGATTTTGGATAAAACAGTAACATTGTTGGATTTTATTTGTTGGAGTTAATTGTTATCACACGGATATATTTAAATAAATGATAATTAAGTAGTTTAGTCAAAGATTTTATGTAAATAACTTGATGTTTTGAAACTAAAGTTCAAGGGAATTGATGAATACATCATGAAGGACCTCTCGCAACTTCGGGATCAATGGGCTAAATATATTGCCATGTTAATTACAGCCTGCAATCGCGAGATAATATGTAAGTAATTTATGATTATTTTTCTTTTAAAATATACTAGACTTATTTTTTGCGGTGTACTAACTGATTTTATCTACTTGAAGGTGGAAAAAAATTGAAGGCACGTGTGGCTAATCAATGACATTGTTATCTTTTTATCCTTGTTGGTTAATGTTCTTGGAAATTAATTTAGTATGCTATTGTGTACTACTTGTCAAAAAAATTACAGTAAGTTAAATAGCAACTGGAATAAAACCAACAAGAACAGCAACTGGTATTAAAAAAACAAGAACAAAAGCTGGAATTGAAAACAGAAAGGGTAAAGAAAATCAACAAAAACAGAAGATTAAACCCGAGGCCTATAGCTCAGTTTCCTTAAAACAGATTTACCACCTACTATAGTACTTTAGGTTTGCTGGTATATGTTCCCTAGGATACAATGTGTACAAACTATCCGTTAAGTACAAACAGATAATTCTAGCCAACTATAACAGTGGGAACTCGATCAGAAAATAGAACGTAAAAGAAGGAAGAGGAAAAGAGTTTGTGAGTACTCTGTGTGCTTGTTTTGCAGTGTGTAAAAACAGAAGAGGGAGGTGCCTTTTTATACTCATGTGGGCATGTAACAGCAGCATAGTATTGAATTTCCGAATTCAATATATGCCATTTAATTGTTATAACAGCTAATTGAATTGTTTAAATTCAATTCAGATAATTGAATTCAAAAATTGAATTGCATAACAGCCCAAAAAACAAATTGCGAAGCTATTACGAATCCTTTGAATTTAAAAATTGTGAAACTGACATTCGCGTACACAGGACGCGCAAGCGCACATGAGTTTAACCGAATCGGTCTTGGATTCGCCCCACCCCTGCGCACACACATGTGGAGAGAGCCTTTATCCTTCAAATTCTTGCTCATACATGGTTAAGTGTTTATATATAACCACTAATCCCTTAGCTTCTTTTTCCCATGTGGGATAAGCCTTATTTCTTTTCATATTTCCAATTTCAAGGGTGTACTTTGAGAGACAATTTCTCATTCACTCAAGCACCATTTTGAGAAAATAAAAATACACTTTTAAAGTATTAACGGAATAGAATCCGATCCTCACAAGATTTTCCACTTTCAATAAGTGGAACCCACTCAAAATGTGCCCTTAAAATGTGCCATCAAAATAGCATATTGATATGCTATTTCTTCAACACTACTTGTCTAAAACATAATTTGGCACTTATGTTTTTTTTTTTTTTAACAATGATGTAGTTGAATTATGTTAATTTAAGTGACGTATTTGGGATGTTAATTTTGTGAATTGCATAGCATCACTAAATATAATATTAACCACAAGTAGCATAGCATCATTAAACACTGACACTAAATATTTAAAATGACATTAATAATTTTTTATATTATTGACTCAATGTGTTCCTAATACTGTAGTCACATAAACCATTAACGTGTAAATAATATCATTATACACTAACACCATTGTGTCATTATCTTAGTGATACTATATTGACACTAATTACTGGCATGTAAATAGTATTATCAAATACTAACACCATTGTGTCACTATTTTAGTGACATTATAATGACACGAATTCAGTATGTTATCGCTTGAGTATTACTGTCACAATTAATAAGTGTCAAAAAAATAATTATTAACACTAAAATGATGTCAGTAAAATTCATTTTTCTAGTAGTAACTATTTTAAATCGGATTATCATTCAGCAGTACAGCTTCGGGATTCCGATGATGGTTCTTCAGATGATGCAGCCTTTTATCCCATAGCATATCCTCTGGGATCTTAAAGTTCCAACAACATTTAGAATCTTTCTTTGGCAGGCTTTATCTGATGTTCTTCCTTCTATGATTAATTTATTTGAAAAGAAGTTGTAAGCGCATGTAGAGTGTAGATTATGGTTTTTCTCCTCTTTTTTGGCCAGATTCTAGTATGCTTGCTCATGCCCAAGGGGTCATAGACTCTTTTTCTTCTGTGATAGCGCCTTCTAATTTTCATATATAGATGAAGGATTCCTCACCAACTATCTTGTTTACACCAGATCTACAACAGTTAAAACTGTACTTTGAGTCAGTAGCCCACAAGTTCTGGTTTCCAGCCGATATACCTCTATGAGCATCAAAAACTTAAAACTTTTTGCTAGGTTTTACAACCCAAACAGACTTTCCTCTTAGTCTAAAACAGGGTACCAAACCAAATAAAACTTATCAAGTTTTCTGATGCATAAGATCCTTGCATAAGGCAAGTGTAGAGTATACTTCCTTGAGATTTCAAAATGAACAGATTTAAGCTTTCTTAATTTTCTTTGAAGCCTTAGAGTTTCATTGACAGAGAGAAAGAGAGAGAATTTTAGAAAGCCATAGATAATGAGAATAGGAATTTTATTTTTCCAAAACCCGATATCTTACAACTGGAGGAAACTTTCTTATATAAGGAAGAAACTTAACTAGTTCTTGATAAGACATGTCCTTATAAAGATGTTATCCAAAAGTAAAGCAAGCATTATTACAAGCAACAAAAGCTTTAATAGCTAACATGACTTTTGACAAAAGCTAACATGACTTTTGACAAAACTAACATGACTTTTGACAAAAGCTAAAGATTTAAAGAAAAACAATACGCTTAATAATTATATAAGAAAAAAGTAAAACATTTATTACAACAAGACAAACTACTTTATGGGGAGTTGAGATTCAAGTAGTCGTCTTCGGATGAGCTGTCTGTTTCATCTGGATCACGATCATTATCTTTTGGGAAAAATGTCTTAGAGAGCCTCAGATGCTTGCAATGGGGACCACGGCAAGGTGGATAAGGGCAATCCCTTCTATAGCCTGGTGGTAATTGCTTTGGTGACGTTTGGGTTGCTTTGTCCTTTTTCTGGGGCTAAGGCTGAGATGATGATCCTAGTTCATGCATGGTTGGTTGTGAAAATTGTTGGAGATGTTGACTGAGTGGAAGAAATTCTTCCCATGGGTCTTATGAGTCTTGGTAGAGAAAATCGGTGAAATCTGATTTTTCTTCTTTGATTATAATGCCTGTAGATTTTGGTTTGGATATGGCAGATGGAGTTGGGATCATGATGAGGTCATGTTGTGGACCCAGAGAGGTGTGAGCAATGTCCTTGTGCAGAGCAGTTTGATGATTTAATCCACAAAGATAATTATGGAGATTTTTCTGTATTCCGCTATCTTGTTCAAGGAGGGCTGGATGTGGTAAAGTCAACCAATCATATACTTGGTTTTGAGTCCAGAATGAGCTGGTGTCTAGATGTTGGAAGTATGGCCGATGAATAATGAACACAGATGTGAATATTTTTGCTTCGGGTGGTGGCATACGTTCCAAATTATACATTTCTGACAACTGTTGGAGCTTTTTTTCTCCACCAAGGAATTGAAGAAAACATTCAAGGAGTGTCCAGGTTAATAAAGTGAATTTATCTGGATTAAGCAGGTATTCCAAAGTGAGAGTGACAGGGACAATCAGTTTAGTGGCATAGAGGACAGTTAGGCACCCGATGTACCATAACTCATCTTCTGAGATATCCCTGGAATGGTCTAAAGTCAAGCCTGTAAGGAACAGGTTTTCTGGATAGAAGGTTGAAAATGGAAATGCGTCTGATAAGAGATAGGCTTTCATGAAAAACCTAAAAATAGCTTTCTTAGCAAACTCTTGTATAGCAAAGATGGTGGTGAAGGTTTTTCCAAGAGGAAAATATTTTTTGGTTATGGCTTGTGATGGGAGTGAAGTAGCCATGAAGATAATAGGAAAATGATTTTGAAAGGTTATGAAAAACAAGGATTTTTCTGGTTTTGCAAGTCTTAAGAGCATATCAGGGATGAGATTATGTTCTCCTTTTATATGCTTCACAGAGAAGTCATATTTCGAAAACCAGTCTTTTAACCTTAGTAACATCTTTTCGGGAATATTTTTACCTTTGAAATTCATGATGTTAGGAAATGTTGAGTTGTCCACTCTGACAAGAAAGTGGTAGCCGATAAGATGGTACTCAAATTTCTGAATACCATTCTTGACTGCTAAAATTTCTTTGATTACACTGTGGTAATGGATTTGTGTGTCAGAGAAGTGTCCACTAGCATAGGTAATAAAGTGTTCTTTGCCCTCTGCTTCTTCAAGGAGGATGGCCCCTAAGATTCGTCACTTGCATCAGTCTGCAGTATCCGTCTACTATCTGTGATAAGCTTTAAAGGTGGCGGATTTTGCGCAATTTTCTTTAAAGTTGTGACAGCAAGTGTATGGTCGTTGTTCCATAGTGGTGATTTCTTTTTCAACAGGGCTGACAGCTGGCGGGTGTAAATATCAACATAAGGAATAAAGTCTCTGATGTAGTTGATAATACCTAGAAATTACTGAATTTGTCTTTTGAAAAAGTCCTGATCTGGAAAGTGGATAAGTTCTTGGGCAATGTGCTTTCTTGGCTGGTAGTGTCCGTCTTTGATAGTCATTCCAAGGAATTCAATATTATTGGTGGCAATTGTGCTTTTCTTAGCTGATAACATGATTCCATGAGTTTGGATTATATCAAAGAATCGATCTAATAATTGGCAATGTTCATCATGTGTACCTGAAAATAACAAAATATCATCAATGTAAATCAATGCACTATGCAGGATAGGTTGGAAAATTTGGACCATGGATTTTTGGAAAATGGATGGTGCTGTTTTAAGACCAAAGGGTAAAACCGTCCATTGATAATGAGCATTTGGAATGCAAAAGGCGGTTTTGTATCTTTCTGAGGGTTTGATGCCAAGTTGCCAAAATCCGGATTTAAGATCAGATTTTGAAAAGATTTGGGCATTTTTTAGGAAAGTGAACATGCTCTATCTTTTTGGCAAAGGGAATTTGTCATCTTGCAAAAACATGTTTAGAGGCTGATAGTTAATGACTAATCATTTTTTTCCTCTAACAATTTCGGAATGTTTTTCAACATAAAAGGCTTGGCAAGCCCATTGAGAATTGGTAGGTTCTATGAGACCCTAGGCTAGCAACTGAGAACATTCTTTTTGGGCTAGAACTAAGTCTGAGGGACTCATTCCTGGATAGGTGACTTTGGTTGCGTGGACATCTTCATTCAGTTTAAATGGTAACTGAACAAAGAAATGTGGATTTTTCCACAGAGGATTTGGATGGTGGAAATTAGGATGAGACTCAGGACAATATTTCAAAAACTTTGTAGAAATGTCTTGGAAGGATTGAGGGGTTTCAGTTAGACCATAAAGTTTAAGAATATTGGTGAAAGGTTTGAACATGAACTTAACTCAAATTTCAGTAGGAATGATTTGGAGGTGTTTTATCTGGTGAATTATATCAAATCCTAACAAGATATCCTTATTAGGAAGATGAGAACCGATAATTTTTGTCCAGATAACACAGTTTGGAAAGATTTGAATACCAATAGGTTTTTTGGTAATCAATTTGGTGGTGAAGAATTTTCCATTGACTGCTTTGAAATTTTCTTCATAATGTTGCCAAAACTGCGGTGGAAGAATGTCTGGGTTTAACATACTTCTTTGGGCACCTGTATCAAGAAGTCCAATAACAGGAATTGGTCTTTGGAATTTTGAAGTTAGGATTTGGAGTTTTATGGAAGGAATGGGAATAGTAGTGTCTAAGGACAGAAGCTGTTAGTGAAAAACAGTTTGAAACTTATCGTTTTCAGAATCATCAGATGAGTTTTCCAGTGCGAACACTGTTTCATCAGTAGGTTCCTCTTGTTCTGAGAAGTAGAACTCAATTTCATCTTTGTGAGGAGAGTAATCAGTGGTGGCTTGTAGATGTTCGAGTAAACTGATTGCCTTATCTTTTTTATTGGGGCAATCTTTGGCATAATGGCCTTTCTTTTTGCAGATGAAACATCGGCTTGATTTTCTCCTTTGCTGTTCTCTGAAAGAACTGGATCTTTTTCTAAAGAACCTGTACGATTTTTTCCGGGCCTTTGATCTAGGAAAAGAATCTGGATTTCTGAATTTTTTAAAATGCTTTTTCTTTTTGGTGTTGCACTCACAATCTTTCTTTTTCTTGCATTTGATCTGCAAGTAAGGCTTGTTGCAAGCACTTTAGAAAGGCTCTTTATCTTTCAGCAATTCTTTGAAAAATTGTTTCTGTTCACATAGATTCTCCAAACATCCTTTGGCGATTTGAAAGATTTTCCCCAAAAAAATATTGTCAATTTGGAGATTAAGAGATGTGAGCTGCCTGTGTATATCTGGCTGTAATTCTTCAGGTAATGACGCCAGAAAAACATGTTTAAGAGTAGGATTATTGAATCCATTAAGCTTGTAAAACAGAATTGACATCCGTTTGTAATGGAAATCAAGATCTTTAGCCTTGAGTGAGCAGCATTTTATGTTGAGATAGTCATGTCTTACAGCTTCAAATACTGCTGCAGATTCTCCAATGAATTGTTCATGGATAACAGCAAGAGCACTTGAGACATTAGGAAGTTGCACAAACTATAGTTGTCTGTACTCTCCTAAAGTATCAAACCAATCTCTTAAAGATCCCGTAAAACGGGTAGCAAGTTCTCTAAGAATAGAAGCTGTTATTGCATTTACCCTTAACATTTGGAGATCTGTCAAGACGGCCATTTCTGATAGCCGTTCTCTCCATTTGGTTGCAGGTATTTCATAAAAAGTAAACCACGGGCCATTTGTGGTTTATAATCATTTTGAGTTTGAGGCTGAGCAGGCGATTTGTGGCTGAGGTTCCTTCAGGTGGATCTTGCTCAATATCTAAGGGTATTTCAAAGAATGGATCTGTTCTTGAGGATTGGGCTGGTTCAGTTTCTCCAGGTTAGGCCATGAGAATTTTGGTGATATCAGCATAGGACTTTTCAGAGTCACTAGTTGATATTGACGATTCAGGGGATTCTGTCTCAGATTCTGATGGGCTTTCTGAAACAGCTAGGTTTGAATCAGAGATTGCATTATCTGTATCAGATGGATCTAGGACCATTTGGGCACTGAACTGTTGCATGGGTGCTTTATCTTTGGCTTGGACTGGTGGTGCTTGTATAGGTAGAGATGTATAAAGAAGTGATTGGTATTCTGGGATTGACAAAGATGGTTGAGGTATTTTTTCTGGTCGAGGTCGAGGTTTAGATCGAGATGGTTTTGGCAATAGATTATTTCTAAATAAAGTATGTGTCATGCCAAATAATTTGGATGGATCTTGTGGTTTAATGGGAGATAGCATAGGTGCAAAAGGATAGAAAGTTAGGCTGATGGTAGGTAAGGGTGGTGATGTAATGAATAATGTTGGCCTTTGCCTTTCTGACTCAATCTGTTCAAGCTCTCCTTTTAATTTCCTGATTTCTCTTCTGTTTTTAATTTCCTGATTTCTCTTTCCTTTTGATCAAATTCTGGGCGATAGTACCTTTGACTAAGCATGGGTCGTAACTCTGAATCTAGCTGAGAGATTCTGGATTGGAGATTCTGATAGATCTGCTGCATCTGTAAAGTAATTGAATCAACTTTGGATTCAATATGATCAGTTCCTAAACTGATATGATTCACCTTTTTATGAATATCGACCAGGGTATCATTTTGGGCTCTGGCATTTTTTGTTTGCCAGGTGAGGACAGCTTCAAAAGGTTTAGGGTCTTCTAAGTGACCTGTAGGAGTGATGGTTGAAAGAATAAAAGGCTTGGTTACAACTTTTTTTTATGGGTCGGCATGTGTTTCTAGAACAGAGAAATTGGAGGAATAATCTTGGGATGTTAATGAAAACATCATGCAAGCCATGGGTTGTATGGTAAGTATGGTATTTTGAAGTGGTGGAAAAACTTCAGTTTTGCAATTCTTTTCAATCCATTTAAGTTCTTTTTTATAAATGGGTAAAGGAGCTAGTGGAGGTGGAGGATTATGTGGTGGTTTGGGTTGGTTGTGTGAACATGGAGATTTGGGTATTTTCTTTTCGGGCTTCTTTCTCTGTTTTGAATCATAATCGTCTTCTTCTTCCCAATCATCCCAACAAGGACAATCTGGGTCACAGTTTCCTGATCCTGGTATATCCAAAAGAACGTGGCCATTGAGTTTAGCTGGATAAACAGGATATCCTTCCGAATTGAATCATGTAATTGGCAACTTTTCTTGTGCTGTCTGAACAGCTGTGATCATTGCTGAATAGCTGAATGAAAGCCTTGGAGGCTCTTCTAGTGCTGTTGGTGGAGGTCTGAAAGTCATTGACCGTTCCATCCGGTCTCCTTTCGAACATACTTTCTGATGTCTGAATAGGAGCAGTGTTGGTATAAAACTTTTCATAATTTAAAATCCACTCCAAGGGCATGAGTTTTATGAGTTCATGTCGAGGGATCTGTCTTAAGATTTGGATGATGGTGGGTATCTGATCTGATTCTACTAACACCATAAGGGCGTTACAGTGGTGCTCAGGTGTGAGTAAGTCTAAGGCGTGATTTTGAAGCCTATAGACAAGCTGGTGGTGAAGGGTTGCAATCTTTGCAGAAGAGATTTGTTCTGCACCTTGAATTTGTACTTGGACTTTCAAGGCCGTGGAAGCATTGGTGTCTTGAAGAGAAAGGTTGAAATTTGGGTAGAAAGTGAGGAGAACACTTCCTGCATGAAGAGTAGTTAGAACAGTACCAATAACAGCATCTTGATACTATTTAAACCTGGTGTCCAGCACAGCAATTCTGGCTGTGACTGGTAATCATTTCCTTCCATATATGGTCAGGATTAATCTTACTCCTCCGAGATGGAGATGAGTATAACCTTCTCTTTTCCAGTTGGAAATTAACTCTGAAGGAATTTTCAGAGTAACATATTGTTCAGCTGTAGTAGCCTGAAGTGTGCACTGATCCAATCTAGAAGACTAGATATATTCTTTTGGTTGTGGTCGTCTAGTAGTGATGAGGGTACGGATGCTACGAGTCAAGGAGTGTGGACATTTGTAAAGTTGGTAAGGACTAATAAGAGGGTAAGATGACTCATTAATTTGTGCGGATTCAGGGATGTAGGAATATTCAACAAGGTTTTCTATTTTGTTGGCTGTTTATTTAGTGCAGGATTTTGGGAGTGAGAGAGTAGAAGAAAGAGAGATTGGAGTGATTACAGAAGAAGTAGAAGATTCATTTGATGAAGTTGATACCATATTTGGAAATTTCTCTCTGTCTTTGAAGTCTTTAGCTTAAAAATCATAAGAAAACTTCTATCATACCATTTTGTGATTTGAAGAACATAATTTTGAAAATAATTGTATTTTCAAAGAAAGTAAAACTCCGATATGGCTCTGTTAAAAAAAAAAACAATAACGAAAGTCAATTAAGAAATAGCCCCAAGTCCAAGTACATTTTTTGCAAATTTAGGGGGCTATCAAAATACATGGAGTAGTGACTCAAATGGAAAGTTATAAGAAAACAAATTACAGGCCAAGAATTTTTTATGTGTTACAATGTCATTGAAATCTAAAAATATAAAAGAAAATAATATTTTTGTGGTACACCCGCATTGAATAGAAATTGAAATATGTGCCTGTGCTGTGCTATCACGACTTGGGCTGTCAAATATTCACAATGAAGCCATTGTCAATTATACATTATTGGCAGCCAATGTTTTACAATTTTCTGTAATTATAATATTGATGATTAATGGACAAATAAAGCTAAAAAAGTAAAAGTAAAAAATAGAGGTGGGTAATGGTGAATAAAGCAAAGCATTTGACTTGTTCATAACAAAGTCAGAGTGCAGCAGGACCGCTAAGGTCTTCTTTTTTAAGACAAAGTTACGTTTGGCCTTTACTTGTATATACATACGCATGCACCTACCTGTGAAAGCCAAAGTACTAAAACATGAAACCGTGCGTGCGTCCATTGCATGTATATATATACACACACCCATTGCATGTATATATACACACACACACATACATTTTCATATGTGAGTTAATTATTTCATGAATAACGATTAACCTTTGATTCTATTCCAGAAAGGCGAGCTTAATTTTTTTAAGCTCGCCTTCAACAGAAACCCAAAAAGAAACCAAGGAAAAAAGAAAAAAGAAAAAAACCAATATGATGATGTTCTTGGCATTTTCAAGATCATCATTGTCTCTCTTTTTTTTCGTTATATCAATATTTAGCCTCAGCTTTTGGTCTTTCCCAACCGTCGTCGAATCACATACAGCAATCGACGTTTGTGATTCAAAAAATAGACCTGTTGCTTGCCCCATCAAATGCTTTACGACGGATCCCGTTTGCGGGATGGACGGTGTTACATATTGGTGTGGCTGCGACGAGGCTCGTTGTGCAGGAGCCACAGTTGCCAAAAAGGGTTTTTGTCAAGTTGGGAATAATGGCGGCACTGCTTCTCTATCAGCCCAGGCCTTGCTTTTGGTTCATATTGTTTGGCTCATCATCATTGGCATTTCTGTCTTGTTTGGTCTCTTCTAATTCTCTTATTTTAGCCTCTCTTTGTTTAGTAGGCATCGTTGTCCTTCGATTTCGTTTGCGTAAGAGACCAATTTTACAATTTTTTATTTCTTTATTTAATTTTTTTTTCCTTATTGAATGTAATTATAGAACTACCAAGATCAGGAGGTTCAATTTCCATTACTGCTAAGATAGTAGGTCATTTGAGAAATCTGAATTGTCTCTTTAAAACCCATGCTGCATTTTATCAGTCAATATGGGTCAATCATTTTAATTAGCAATGAACGTAACATCTACGTGTCAAATGATAAAACAATAGCCGTCAGTTTCATGAGCAGTAGACTGGAATGGACCTCCGTTTGATCATGAGTTTAATTATTTTAAAAGTTATCTAAATGGATATTATACCGACATAGATATTATTTGTTTATCTTGTATCCATCCATATGTACTCGGAATTAAGTATCAAAATTTTTATTTGACGAAATTAAATTGAAGAAAATTCAAACCGATTGTATTTTTTTAAAACACCATTACCAAAGGAAAATACCTTAATAAATAATTTTAAAAGTTGAATATAAAAAATAAATTTAATAATGCTATGTGTCATCACCAGCAACACTGTTCCGGCGGCAACGCCCTCGCCGGTGGCCGCAGCTAAGCCGGTCATACGGTGATGAATTTAGAGCCATTAGAATCATCATTTCGTGATCTATGCAATAGGGGCACAAACGCCATCCAAAAGGGCGATGGAAACTTAACACCAGCATCAAATGGTGGAGTGCTAATATGCAACACCATGATGATCAAACTCGCTCGACGCCCATAATATTTATTCAGTTAGCGGTGCGACGAATTTAGCATCATTTAGTTTTCGCCACCTTTCTGGTGGCATTTGCACCAACATCATTTAGTTTTTTACGAGAATTTAGCATTATTATAGATCGTTAAATTTTGAGTCTGATGGTATTGAATTTGCCATCATTTGCCCACTTTCTCCATCGCTGGTGATATTTTTATTGTTATGTTTTTTTTGCAAAATAACTTCAATCAGCTTTTTAAATTAATCATTTTAGGAAACACAAATAGAAATGAATAAGAATTACTAATTGTAATACATTATTAATTAGCTTTTGCTATATTAATATGTCATATTATTTTATAATTTAGAAATACAATTTCAATGTCCATGAACATCTATCAATATCCATATCCATGTGCATAAATTTCATGTCTATATATAAATTTAGAAAGTGGATATGGAGATATATCCATAATGGATAATTATAGATTTGCACATAGATGAATAATTAACACTAAAAAATGTATATTTAATAAAAGTTAAAATTATTGTTTTTCACTTATATTGTTGATAACACTATTAATTTCACCACAGTTATTAATCCCTAAACCATTTTATGAATTGTCTATTTTTGTTTGTTTTTAAATATGATTTTTGTGTTTTGTAAGTAAATCCTTAAATTCATAATGTTAGATCGAAAAAATGGAAGTGAAATTTAAATTCCGAAGACTCAAAAGCCATTGGACCTTTGATCTAACATTAATTCTAAATGGCTAAGATCATTACACGTGTTTGAGCTCGCGTGTATCTTATCACACTAGATTTAACACTCATTAATCTAATAGTTCAACCACCTTGACAAAAGATGCAATGGAGGGTACTCATTTGACTTTATTTGCAGTCATTAATTATACTGAATCCAATGTTCCATATAGTTGCAATTTTAGACCCTTGGATTGTATTAGTAAAGCTCATCTAAAAGTTGTGGTTATAATCTTACCAAAAATATCATGTAAATACCCACACTTAATCAGCTCAAAATTTACTTATATAAAGGCAAGAGATCACAAATTTGGGAGTAGAATTTTGTGGTGGATTTTAAAGGTGAGATTTATAGAGAAAATTGGTGTAAAGCTAGAATGAATTTTAGGAAAAAATGTAGTTAATTATAAGAGATTTTTTTTTCTTCTCTTTTGTTTTCAGTTTTCTTGTATTGTACTTTCACAAATTTATTAAATAAAATGAGTGTTTTGCTTGCCAATATGAATGACTAATTTTCTAAGTTAAGCTAAAGCATAAAGTTTAAGGATTCAAACTGTAGAATTAATTACTCTCTTAAGTGAGTTTTAAGTTTATTGTTTTAATTACATGTTTAGAAGTTATATTTTCTATCGATTATTTTTATTCTATATTAATTTATAGATCTAGATCTCCTTCGATCTATGTAGGTATTTAGATCTAATGTTGACAAACCAATACGATAGTGGAAACACTCCGATATGCTTATGTACATTATGTGCTTAACCCCTACCTTTAATAGAGTGGTTTATTAAGAACTACATTACATAATTTTCAAACTAATAAAAAGTGCAAAATATAAATATGAGAACTATTATGACTATAATTTGAATTATGAGACCGGATCCTATAACCTTATCACTTTTTATATTTAGAATAATCCTTCTTAACTTGTTTTTCTACAATATTTTCATTTAATAATTAATGACCAAATTTTTATGTAATTCAAGCCTGGACCCACCGAGTCATATTACAACTAACTACTCTTATACTTAAAAGTAATCAACCACTTTGAAGTTCTGTCAATGGAATATCCAGCTGAACATTTGCTTTCTAACACTGTTCGATGAATAATGATTTTCGAACTTGTGTCTAAGTTTTACTTTTGTTGATTTATGTGTATAAAACTTTGATTTGTCTTAATAATTTTTTTTTATAGTAATAACCATAATTTTGGAAGGTAATTTTTTTGCTAGCCCACTAAGGGTGTATTACTTGTAAGTAAGGATTCAATGCTAAACAGATCTTTTGCTAAGCACTGAATTGTAATATAAATGAAATACGATAAATATGAAACATAAATTTTAATCAAGTATTCAGCAAGAACTTAGCTTATCATTAGATCATAATCCATTACTTGTAGCCTTATTTAATGATGTCTTGTATTTGGTTGATATTATGAAAATGAAAATTATCTCTGCACCAACTTTCTTTTGTCATATGTACTTTTAACCACTACAAAATTTTGACATGTGTTTTGCACCACTTTTGTTTTAAACTTGTATCAATTAACCACTTTGACACTAAAAATAACCATTTTTTTCCTAAATGAATTAAAAGACTATTTTATCCTAAAAAGTTTTGAAAAATAAAAAATAATTATAAGGATACCCCTAAATTCAATAAAACAAATAAATCTTAAAATCTAAGATGATAATTTTTAAATGAAATTATAATTATAAAAAATAACATCTTGTAATTATAACTTTATTTGATTTTTGTAATTAAATTAAGTATAAGGAAGTTTACAAAAATTAACATGAAGAGAAAAGTTTCGAATAATTATTGTAAACTTCCCTATAATTAATATTAGCAAACTTCCCCATACAAATTAAATGAAATTATGATTATAAAAAATTAATATGATAATTTTTAAATGAAATTATAATTATAAAAAATTAAAATGTTGGATTTAAGATTTATTTCTTTTATTAAACTCAAGGATATTGTTATAATTATATTTTTTCATTTTTAAAAATTTTGTAGAATAAAATGGTCTTTTAATTCATTTAGGGATAAAATGGTCATTTTTTAGTGTTAAAGTGGTTGATTGATAAAAACTATAAAACAAAAGTAGTGTAAAGTACATGTCAAAATTTTGTGGTGATCAGATATACATATGACAAAAAAAAGGTGATGTAGAAATAATTTCCCTTATGAAAAACATAAAATGATTGATTGATTATTAATTCAAATAAATGGATATCTACACTAAAATAGTTGTATGCTACTATAATAACAAAATTTTCATTATCAATCCCAAATTTTCTATACATTTTTTAATTTTAGGTTCCATATGTTGGAATTATATGGGTATTTTAAAATACTAATGTCTCACATTAGAGGAAAGTGAGAACAATTATTTTTATACTTGAATTGAAATTAGTCAGTTGGAGTTGAATAAGTTAAATATACACATCATTTAGATTATTCAAGTTAAATTAAATTATGAGACACATGAATGACCAAATTAAAACAAGGAATGCAACTAATTCAAATTAGATTAGAAAAAGACCTATAGGGAATTGAATAAGAATTTGATTTATAATTTTATTTTGAGTAAGCCATCCAAAATGCATAAATTACAAAACTACTTTACCATATGATATGATTGTTAGAATTGAGAAAAAAATCAATAATGAGAATAGAAGAGTCAAGGAATTAAATGACAAGACAAATTTATTTGAGCATTATTCTCCTCGTGGCAAGAAGAAGAACAATAGTCTCAATAATTATTTCATTCCCATTATTAAAAGGAAAGAAAACTAATTGTGTTGTATTTACAAAACTTGGGCATTATGTTAGCTACTATGTAAGGCAGCATAAAAATTAAGCTAAAGGAATGGGGATAACAAAATACTCCTGAGGCCAACTTAGCTGAAGGAAGTGATTTATTTATTGTGATTATCTTCAAGATGAACGTGGTTGATTTAGTAAAGGAAGGAGAAGAACATGTCCTTGGTAATTGATAGTCCATATCAGTCTTAGGCAAGGGAAAAATCCTTCTCCATGTTGTGGAATGCAAATTTACAGTTGCAAGCTCTTTATTTCCCGGTACAACATCGAGGTCGAATAACTATGTTGCTATTCTAGAGCCGTTATCATCTTCGTTGAGTTTGTTGATTAATATCGCTATTTCAACTCATTTTCGACTGTAATAAAATAAAATAAAATAAGGGACACATTTCCATCACCATGTCTAAAATTAAGGTATGAGCTCTTGAATGTAAAGGGCTACTTGTTTGTAGTAAGATCATTTTTCTGATAAGTAAAAAACAATAAACAAACAATAAGTCCAAAATAAACATCATTCTGTGCTTTTTCAACATGTGGAGTACAGGTACACATACCTCCGCAATACTAGTGGGAGTGAATTATATCTAAATTCCCAGTGAACCTCAAATTATACTATATCTATAAATTGTAAAAATTCTAAAATAAATAAATAAATAAAAATAACCAATATGACATTTTGGATAAACTGATCTTATACAATTATAGAAGAAGACAAGACACTAGTTTTAAATCATTATCAGTGAACTGAAATTTTCAAATCTCTTGCTCTCAATTCGCTTTTCTATTACCAAAAGCACATCCGCAGAACTCCCAGTTAAAAAGAAACTATCGAAAGCTACAGTGGTTTAAACTTTAAGCTTTCATCTGTTAAGAATTTTCAAACTTATAGCTAGAGTTCAATAAGCCAGTAACATAATCCAATTCGCTTAAATGTAAAAGTCAATACTATTCTCTTTTTCTGGGGTTCTGAAGTGAAAACCCAGGTCTGCTGATACTACCCACATCAATTGTTTCTGCAGATGGGGAGTTATCATCCACAGGTTCTCCAGTGGGAGCATCACCCTTTCCCTCTAAAAAACCTGGTGAAGAGCTTTCAAGAGAACCCTCACGAGACTCATTACTGACTAGGCTTTTGTACATTGTGAGAGCTTGAGCTATCATGTTAGCAGGACTGGAAGCAGAACTCGGAAGCAACATTGTATTACCCTGAGAGAACAATGAAAAAGAAAGGAATGTTGAAGAACAAATTATCATAGAATTCCAGTAAACCAGTTGCACACTAAAACAGGCAAGAGATAATGGATAGTTTAGTTCTTTTACCTCCTTGGCAATATTACCAAAAGCTTGGATATATTGTTCAGCAACTCTCAAACTTGCTGCCTGTGAATCACACAGTAATATTGAGTGCAATGCAAAATTACATATACTCATAGTACATTGGTACAATAATTATGCAAAAACAAAACAGAATATAATCAATCTCCAATAAACTAATATTTCAAAATTTCACTTGAAAGTACATTGATTTTCCAAAAAAAATCAAGGCAAGGAATCATTTCAATGCGGACTTCAGTTACCAAGACAAGAGTAAATCAGACCAAAAACATGCTAGTGCCAAACAGATCTAAAAGAACCAATCAGTTTACAAGACTAATAACTAGCTAGAAGAGCAGATTTCACACTTATGACAAATGATTGTTACACATGTGTATTACTGTATTTGCATTTTAACAGCAGAATTATTAGAATTGTGGCGTTTACACCCATCAACTCCAAATTAGCCCAAAAAGGAAAGGACTACTGCAATCTAAGTGGAGTTTGGAGTCAAATGTTACAAAACAGTTTCTTAGTATCAGAACTCACACCACAAAATAAAACCTCTGATACCTTAAAATTTCAAATATGCAACCAAAGTTTCTATTTCTATTCTACTCATTAAGCAGTCAAACATGAAAACAACATTACCAAAAATGAAATCAAGAGACTGAAAACCTTACCTCTAATCCCCCATTTTCTTTTAGAGCTTGTGATACCATGGCTAGACCTTTGGCAGTTGCCTGTGCTTTAGCAATTATAGCTTCAGCTTCACCTGATAATGATGCATGGGAGAATTTAAGATGTAATGAAGAGAAGTGATAAAACCACAACAGTATAAGAGGATCAAATTTCGCAAACTATTTCCCAAATCAATTTGTGTTACTACATTAGGATACTTTATGGTCAAGAGACCATAAAGAGTTATTACAAATGAAGCGCTCAAGAGTAAATGGCAGTAAGACATTAAACTTTACAAGAGAATATGAACAAGTTACATCAATTAAAATTAATTTAATCCTACGAGCAATTTCCCACATTCAGGTACATTTAGCAACTTCCAACATCTATTACTGACAGCAGGTTTTCAGTGCAGTAAATCAGATCCATCTTGAATTAGCAATAGCATAATCCCATGTTAGGTGTCGTTAACATATGACAAGCTAAGTTTAGAACATAACAGAACCAACCTTGTGCCCTGTTCACCTGATCCATCTTTGCAGCTTCTGATTCTAAGATGACTGAGGTTTTCTTACCATCAGCGATATTAATGTGGGCCTGTCTTTCTCCTGTTAGATAGCAAGAGTAATCATAAGCAAGTATACAAAAAGGTTGCAAGATTGACTCTGCAGATTAATAAAACCATAAACAAACTAGATTACCTTCAGATTCAAGAATTTGAGCTCTCTTTTTTCGCTCAGCTTCAGCCTGCATCTCCATAGCTGCCCTTACTCCGCGAGGTGGAGATATATCCCCTGGAGAAAGAAAAGGCCAGTCAATTGTATTATTAGAGTTTAAAATTGTAAGGGTAAAACCAGGACATGTATCATCCATTTTCTAGCTAATGTGGGATAACTCATCTACTCAACAATCCCCTCATTCGAAACCCCCTACCAGTGGAGACAAAACCCCCACCGGTGGAGAGGCAACAACAATACCTCGGACATTAAGTCTGCCACATACCGTTCCCGATACCACTTGTCGGGGGTGAACTTAGAATATCCACATATCCAAACAAAAAAACTACTACCCATACTTCATTTAAGCTGTACCATCCATTTTCTAGCCAAACACTCGAGCTACTCAACAAAATAAACAGAGTAACTCATACTCACTCACTTATTTCATAACGGAGGCACTGGAGACCCCAATCTCTAGCAGCAACATTGATGGCCTCCACAATCTTCTCATTGAGAGTGTCTCTTTCCTCAAAAGTCTTGTCAAGGGTAATCTTACCAAGCTCACTACGCATGGTAGTCTGAGCAAGTTGAATAACAGCATAAATAGGATTCTCAACGCCATAAGAAGCGAGCTTCGGGTCAACGATTTTGACATATAGCACTCCATCAATCAAAATGCTAACATTGTCCTTCGTAATAGCCGACTGGTCAGGTATCGGAATGGCCTCTTCCTTGAGCGAATGCACGTACGCAATTCGATCCACAAATGGAATCAAGAAATGAATTCCCGACGGGAGAGTCTTCACGTACTTACCGAATCGCTCGATGACGAAAGCCTTTTTCTCGGGCACAATTCGGATACCCCAATTAACCGGTGGGATAATATCGTAGTTGGTGCTGGAATCTCCGCGGCCTGATCGGAGGTAACGAACGGCTGTGGTGAAGACAGGTAGCGGAGGGTGATTGGACTGAGGCCTGGGAATCAAAGAAGAGATGTCTCTGCAGCCGAGAACCTTAATTGTATTAGATGATTGCTGCACAAATCGGAGCGATTTCAACGCCGAATTAACTTTCCACATGTTCTCGTTTGATGAGCAAATACAAATGAACTGTGGATTTAGCAAAGCCCTAGATAAACCTCCGGTCCTCCTCTCCCGCAAAACTATTGACTCTTTTCAGCCTTGTATGGGCCGGACCTCCGATGTCCATCGGGCCATTTTCATTTTATTTTCTCGGGTCGAGCTCTTGACTCCCTATTCATAAAGGAGTTTGTGATATTTAACATCTCATTATATCTCACTAACCTCCAATAATCATCTTTATGTTAATATTTATTTATTCTCATATGAAATAACTTAAAAGAGTAAATACTTTTTAAATGCACTCACATGATATCTAATTTAGCTAATCTAATTTTTAAATACTTTCTATTTATATCTAATTTAGCTAACCTAATTTTTTAAACTCTAATTTCATTTTAACTTTTCAGATTATTTTATCTTCTTAAATATTGTATGATTTACTTTTGTAATCATGGAAGAAAGTAATTTACACTACTTAATAGAGGAATGAGGATGATAAAGATGTTAAAAAACATTTTTATGGTTATGGGAATGATGGAAAAAAACCTTTAAAAAGAAAGAGAGAGACTATAGTAATTTTGAGATTCTTTTTAATAGATTTATAAGTTTTATATGATGGGTGATTAGAAAAAAGATAAAAATTATAATAAAGGTATATTTGGGATATGGTAGGGTATGTTAAGAGATAAAAATTAATTTAAAATTTTTAATGTAGTTAACTAAAAAGCAGGGTCTAGTGAGATATAACAAAAGATCCATTATTACCACTCTTCCTAAAAATAACCCATTTAAATAATTTAGAGTTCATTTTAAATTTAACACCACTACAATTATTTCAAAACTACCTTATAATTTCTTTATATTGGGCAGTTAACGCCAGCAAATCATGCGCTCCTTTGGTGGTGTTGGCCAATTAATGTTTGACATGTGGTGGACACTTTACGTTTTTCTTTCTAAGGTAAAAGTTTATTTCCCTCCCTTTATCGAATCCTCTAGTTTATTAACGTATGAGATTAGCAATCGTGACGGGATGAGTTGCTTGATGTCAGAGATAAATATGAGTTGCTTGATGTCAGAGATAAATATGAGTTACTTGAAGGAATGCATATGTCATAATAAATTCTAAATGAGTTTTTAAGCCTGTCATTTTTCTTGGAGAGTAACTCTTTATACCCACTCTCCATACAACTTAGCAATTTATTATTTTATACATGATTTCTAGATTTCCTTTCAGTCAATAATAGTGACACTCTCACAAAGAAAATAATAGTGACACTTATATATATATATATATATATATATATATATATATATTTGTGTGTTGCTACATCTGAAGGTCCTTCTAACTTGTAGATATGGAAGATTATTTAGAGCCCTAAAAGACAATGGAAAAGCCGTCTTTGACCCGTTTGAACCTTTCTAGCCATCTCTTTTGTGAAATATCCATAGTTAACCCTTTTGAGCCTTATATATATATATATATATGTCATCTTGACTCACTCAAATTTGGAATATTACTCGATGTCTTACAAGTTCCATCACCTATTCATATTTGATAAAAATATAAATAATTATTTTGTTCAGTAAAGTTGTGCCATATACAAAAAAAAGTTATTCAAAAAAAGAGAAAAATAACAATAATAATAAATAAGCGAAATATACCTTGTAATCTCCAAAAGACCTCAACTTTTTCTCAAACATGTATTTTGTTTCTCTTATAATCATCTCCTTTGTTAGCTATGTCCCCAGCATACGTTACGTCCTAATAAAAGTCCTTCTTAATTTTAGGGAACTAAAGTCTAAAGTATAAGCTAGTTATATGGGCTAAAAAGATGTAGCGGTGCATAAAAAAAATATTATGATGAATACATTGGCTTGACTAGCATTTTGTTTGACTTAGGATCATGATATTTCTAAGTTGTGGGCATATTTCTTTCATCTTAGTGAGAGTGTGTGATATTACTTTTTTATTATTTCCTCTCAATTTACCATTCATTAGGGTGACTATTTTTATTGGGTTTAATTTCTTTGTGAGAGTGTCACTATTATTGATGAGATTTTGAAGTTTGACATGTCATTCTGTAACTGTGATAAAGTCTACTGAACTGATTCATGTGGATGGTTGATGTACGAGTGATATTTCTTTAAGCTAGAGATAATATTTATACTTTTATTTTATTGCTATTATTAGTGTAATTGAATAAACACGATTGTTTTAAAAAAATCATTTTGGGTTTAAATTTTGTTTTCGCTTAATTTGCTAAGTACTAGCAACAAACTGGTTGGGGGATGTGTTGAGTGTTAGAAAGTGTATATTTATAAATGAAAAAATCGGTTTTACACTCCAAGTTTCAATAACATCCCTACTTTTATGTATTTAAATCCTTTGTGAATTAATTATGTGTGTTTTATCATAATTGAGTATTTTATGTATTTTAGGGAACATCATGGTCATTTCACAATGAAAAAAAGATCAACTAGCAAAACGGACAGTAATTTTGAACTCATGACAGTTGAAAACCTTAAGAGAAGTATAAAATAATAAACGACACTATTCACGTGTATGGTACTGTTCATCGTACTATTACGGTACTATTTATGGTACTGTTCACACTTCACGACATTATTTACGACAGTGTTCACATATACAGTACGATGATGTGGCATTGACAGATGACGTAGCATTGACCGATGGACAAATGATGTGGCAGTGACTGCTTATGTGACGTTGACTTATGATTTAGCGTTGACCGATGATGTGTTACAATCCTATTGGACTAAAATGTTTATGTGAAGTTGATCGGTGACGTGGCAGTATGTTAGTGGACCGAAAAAATGCACGTACAGTACATGCATATATACAGAACGAAAGCCCTGATGATGTATTCTATCTAATCAAAACTCGTCACGTGTCGCAATCTTAAGTGTCTAAATTGTTTTAATCCGATGGTCATGATTTACTCATTGTATCTATAAATAGGGGGCTCTCCCTAATTTGACACTCCTGAATCTATTTTTTAGCTCAATTTTCTATAATTCTTTCTCTATCTTATATTTTCTATATATTTTAATAAATTCTCATTTTACTCCTAGTTCAATTAAGAGTAGCTAATTTTCTTTCAAGATTGGGTTGAAGGTGAAGTCTCAACATATTCCATGGGCTTAATTTGGTAAATTTACTTTCTCTTTCCCTCTAATTTTTGTAGATATTTTGACTTTTCGTCGACAGATAGTAATAATCTTGTCTAGATATTGCACTGGTATAACCATCTCCCCAACGCAAGGTTATTAGTATTTGACACGATAAGCACTTAGCATCATATTTATTGGAGTGAGATTCATGAGGAGTGGAAACCCTCTCATGATTTAATTGGCACTAATAAGGAATATTAAGTCTATAGTGCTTGTTGAATACAGATTCGGAGATCCAAGCGCTTCATTTTAATAATTTTCACTTAAATTTATTCTCGTCATTCTAATTTAAATTTTAGAATATTCTAAATCACTTTCACCACAAATCCAACCAGCCACTTAGAAAATTAACTCTATATGGAATTAAAATCCATTTCCTCGTGGGATCGACACTCGTCACCGTTGATCTATTCTACAATAGATTCGTGCACTTACGAGTTTAATAAAATTTGCACAACACATATGAGCACAATAATTAAGCTTGACAAAGATGAAAAAGGTAAAGAGGTTGATATCAAAATATATCGAAGTATGATCGGATCTTACTTTACTTAACTGCAAGTAGACCCGGTATCATGTTTAGTGTATGTTTGTGTGTAAGATTTCAATCATGTCCTAAAGAATCTCATTTGGTTGCTGTTAAAAGGACTTTTCGTTACTTGAGTGGAATCGTAGATCTTGGTCTTTGGTATCCTAAAGTAACACATATAGACTTAACATGTTATTCGGATGTCTACTTTGTCAGTTATAAGGTTGATAGGAAAAGTACTTGTGGAACATGTCACTTCCTAGGTCATTCGTTTATCTCTTGGTTTAGTAAGAAAAAAAATTTGGTTGCACTTTCAACCACTGAGGCAGAATATATTGCCACAGGCAGTTGTTGTGCACAAGGTCTTTGGATGAAACAAACCCTTAAAAACTATGGTATTAATCTTGATCAAATACCTATCTTGTGTGACAATACTAGTGCTATCAATCTGTCAAAGAATCCCATTCAGCATCCTAGGACTAAGCATATAGATATTATACATCATTTCCTAAGAGATTATATTTAGCCTAAAAGGCTACACATAATATGTTTTTGATGATAACAAACAGTGTCTTAAGTAATTTAATAAATATTGTATTTCACATTTTCACTAGTTTTTAAAGGATAATATTTATGCAAATGAATCAAGTGAAATCAAGTTTAAGATACTCAACAGACAACAGCGAAATCAAGAAGAAAGTTTAAAGCTCAATGAATTAATTATTGCAACAATTCTTGTAAAGCCGGTATGATTTAATTAATACATGATTTAGCATTTGAGAAACTCAAGAAATTAATTCAATGATTACTTTTCATAAACTAAAAGGTTTTATATTTATAAGATAGAGTATTTTGTGGATTTAAGTAATTTGGACTAAAATGAAAAGTTTTACAATCTTTGAATTTAATAAGTATTATTTTGAACTCCGGAGTTGGACCTATTTACAAAAATTTGAAATGTTTTGGGCCATACTAAAATTTATGAAAGTTTGAGAACTTGAATGTAATCCGAACATTTGAAATTCAAAATTGGATAGAGAGTGAGCGGCTAATCGCCTGAGGCTAGAGGCTAGCCTCCTGCGAAAAATCTCATTTTTTCAAATTTTGGACTAAAGTGAAAGGTTTTGAGAACTTTGAAAAATATGAGTATTATGCTAAATTTTGAAAAGGATCTTTTTGAAAAATACTATTATATTTGAGGTCATAACATAATTTTATAAATTCTTTGGAATGATAAGTATTATTTAGAAATTCTGAAATTGGACTTTTTTACAAAGTTTTATGACATTTTAGGTCATAACATAATTATAGAAAGTTTTGGGCTAAATTGTAATTTTATGAACAGTAATACTATAGCAAAATTCAAATTTAATGGTAATATCACTGTTCTATGGTTAGCCGGATAAATCAAGCGGCTAACCGCTTGGCTGCGGGAATTTACCTATAACGGCTAGTTTTCGGGATTTAACTATAAAAACTCAACTCCAACTTCATTTGAAAGACTCTTGCAAGCATAAACAAGTGTAAACAATATATTTTGAGCTTCCAAATTCAAAAATCATCATAAATTAAATCTTCATTGAGCTATCATTTGTATATCCACTCTAACAGAGAGTTATTTATTGTAATTTTCATTTCTCATTAAATTGTGAGCGCACAAGTGTAAGAAACATTTGGGGTAAAGAGATTAGGGAGATAATATCTTGATTGTAAAGGTCCATTAACACCTTGAAAGTCAATTGTAAAGAACTTGAAGCCTTAGGAGGCTTGCATAGTGAAATCCTCAAGCTGAGTGAGCTTGGAGGCGTGGACGTAGGTGGGGATTGCTGAACCACGTAAAAATCCTTGTGTTTATTTTTTTTTCCCTTACTCTCTTATTTTTGTGTTTTATTGAATTTATTGTTTTGGATTCCATTAAGGCATTAGATTAGATTATTGTGTGGTTTGCTTAACTTAAATTTTAAAATTCCAATTCACCCCTCTCTTGGGTTGCTTAATTAGTATTTCAATTATGTTCAAAAAGAAGATGTTGTGATTAAATTTATTCCTACTAAAAATCAACTTGTAGATATATTTACAAAACCTCTTAATGAAGAACAGTTCATAAAGCTAAGACATGAGCTTGGAATGATAAATGTTGCATCTTAAAATATGATTTTTTTTCTTTGTATGGCATCATTGTTTGATATGATTAACATATTTAATATGTTTGTTGTAGTATGCATTTATGTTTCATGCATTAAATGGCTTATTGAAAACTTTAAAATCATAAAATGATTTAAAATGATCAAAATTTAAGCCAAAAATAAATTAGTGTGCACAATACAAGTTAAATGGTTATCAAAATTCAATAAGAGGCAAAATGACTTCTAAGGCAAAATAGGCATACCTTTTGTAACCAACCGATAAGCCATTTTCACATTAATTATTTACTGGACAAAACCAGTCAGTCGGTTAGAGAAAAAGGCAAGTCGTTTGCTTAATGTTTACTCACTTGACAAAAACCGAACAATCAGATAGAGAAAATTGGTAAATTACTTTTGCAAAATTCACTAATTGGACAAAATCGGTTAGCCGGTTAGTGAAAAGTGGTCAGCTAGATTCGTGTTTTATAGCTTGTTCATCTTCTTCCTCTTCATTCGACAATATGGTTCTCTCTCTCTTCTAAAAACCGTGTTCTTTCTCTCACATTCTCACTCTAAAATCTACTATTTTCATCTTATTGTTACACGAAATTGATTTACAAAAATCATTCCCAATCATTCCCTGTGCTCAAAATCCTCTTCTAAACTCATTTCATGATCAAAATCACAAGATCCCAAATCTAACCTAGGTTTTCACCCGAATTTTCTCTCTCTAAATTTTTCCTTCTTTAATTAAATGCATATATTCTTTTTAAACTTCATCATCTTCCTTTTCATTACTTCATTCCTCTTCAAATTTCTCTAATATTGTCATGTCTAGTTCAAGACCGATTAGAGGATAAGGGAAAGAACATGTTCCACCAACCAACTAGCCACGGCAGGAATAGGGCACTTCTAATCAGTTCAACTTTGAATCCATGCACTTTTCTGACAAGCGCTTGGCCAAGCAATTTCACCAAAAATTCATGACCCATACAGTATTTCCTACATTTTATATTTTACCTTATTGGCTTCGTAGTATCATTATTAGTAATAGAAATTTGTTGGAAGAAGTTGGTTAGATTAATGCCCTTGTGATTGAGGAGAATATGTATTCCAACTTGGTAAAATTATTTTACTCGAATATGGATACTTCCGTGGAGAAACAGAATCGAGTAATCACTAATGGTGGAGGAGTTTTGATTGAATTTGATGTTACAAAGTTGAATTCTATCCTAGGAACCTCTGATACTAGCTTAGAAATCTTTTCCGCTAAGAAAGCCCCTGATATTGATCATTTTGTTCGTGTTAATGCCGTTAGAAATATATGTAGGCGTATTGATCTATTTGATGAAGTTTGTACCATCCATTTTCGTACTTAATGTCTTTGCCTTCAATCTCAGATTTTATTTCGTTTTATTTAAACCATTGTTCTTCCTAGGTCGGGGCATTTAAATAAAGTTTCCCACATGGATGTTGCTTTGATTGATTCCATCCTTAAGCATCGTCTGGTTAATCTTGGGTACACTATTATTTGCATTATGCTTTCTATACTCAACTTGATCAGTTGTTCCCTTCCATATGGTCATTTTATCACCTGGATCCTTAAACATTTTAGGGTGTCTATCAATGGACCATCCTGTAAACCCTCTAAGAGTATAGGTGATAAAGTCGTGTGTTCTTTAGGATTTGAATGGCATAATGGAGCATGGGTAAAGTTTACTGAAAATAAGTATACTATAATTGCTCTAAGTGATGATCGTCCTCTCAATGATGTGGTTCCTGCTGATCAGGTTCTTGATTTTTGCTTCCCTTTCGGCTTCATCATAGGCATTAGGACTCTCCAGTGTTTGCATATGATCTTAATGCTTCTGCATAATGGAGCATGGGTAAAGTTTACTGAAAATAAGTATACTATAATTGCTCCAAGTGATGATTGTCCTCTCAATGATGTGGTTCCTGCTGATCAGGTTCCTGATTTTTGCTTCCCTTTCGGGTTCATCATAGGTGTCAGGACTCTCCAGTGTCTGCATCTGATCTTAATGCTTCTGCATCTGTTGTACCACCTCCATAGCCTTCAGCCTCTGAAGAGGTTACTCTTTAGCAGCTTATGCATGAGGTAAGGACTTTTTCTGTGCAACAGTCCAGCTTTCAGCAGTATATTCTCGAGGAGTATCAATGTCTCTTGCAGTAGCATCAACAGCTTATTCACAAATAGCGCCTCCTCTTTGAGCACTTTGGCATTCTATATCTGTTTCCACCTCCATCACCACCTCAGTAGTCTATTTCTCTTACACTTGTATTGGACATACCAACATTTACTACTTTATGCTCTTTTATTTTCTATTTTGAATGATGTGGGTGTTTATGGATTGTATGGATTTAATATGGTTGTTTTTTTTTTCCTTATGTTTTGGATAATGTGGAACTAATGAACTTGTCTAGAGTTTTTTATGCTTGATAGGGGGAGCATTCTACTCTTTTTAATGATGAAAGGGGACATATGATTCGTAACTATTTGTTATGAAAAATATGCATTCATGCAGGGAGAGCTTTCTAAAATCTTTTTCAAATCAGTTTTTAATCTTGCACTTATTAAGGAGGAGTTTTTCATAACTAATCAAACTTTTATAATGGTTTCGTCATCATTAAAAATGAGGAGATTGTTAGCCTATATGGCTATAAAATGTTGATTTTGATGATAACAAACTACATATTTTGGATAATAAAAGAATTACACATTATTTTTTTGAAACAAGAAAATGATTCTATGAAATTGGTTGTTTTTAAGGTTAATGGTTTAAATTGAAAAGTTTTGAGAACTTTGAAATCAACAAGTATTGTTTTAAATTCTAGATTTAGACCTATTTGTAAAGTTTTATAAAGATTTGGGTCATAGTATAACTTTATAAAGCTTTAGGGCAAAAGTATAATTTTGGAAAATATCTGCTCCACCCTAGCAAGCGACTAACCAAATTCATCAAAGCGACAAGGTAGTTATCAAGCAAAAGCTCTCTAGAGTAAAAATGGCTAACCAAAAAATAAAAAGTGCCAAACCAGATGTTCAAAATTTCAAATCTTTGAATATAACGGTAACATCAAGCGACAATTCGGTTAACATAAAGCGGCAAGCCGGTTATCACCAAAAATTCAATAACAGCTAGTTTTCTGCTCTAGATACAAAATGGCTTCAATCAAATTCAAATGAGGATATACGACCGTTATTATCATTGAGCATTCCTCTGCAATCTGAGAATATAATTTCTGTATTTATTTAATTCATTCACACACATTGGACTTTTATTTGTAATCAAGCACATTGTGTGAGGGAAATTTATTTGTAATCATTTTTATAAAAGCAAGTTGAGAGGTTGTAAGTGTTGTGATACACTTGGGTTAAGAGATTATGGATAATATCTCGTTGTGAAAGTCCATTGACACCTTGGAAGTCAATTGTAAGCATTTGAAGCCTTGGAAGGCTTGGATAATGAAATCATCAAGCTTGGTTTACTTGGAGGTGTGGAGGTAGGCAGGGATTATCGAACCACGTAAAAATATTTGTGTTTGCTCTCCCCTCCCTTACTCTTTTATTTTTTAACATTGTTAAATTTATTATTTTTTATTTCATTGAGGCATTAGATTAAATTATTGTGTGGTTTGCTTAGCTTAAGTTTTGAAAACTCAATTCACCCTCCTCTTGGGTTGCATAACTAGTATTTCATGAAGAGCCTATAATATTTATTTAAAAGTAATATTTACTATATAATATCAATTTTTTTACAACTACAATTTTTTTACAACTATAAATTTTTTCAGCAATTATAGCTTAAATGATACAACATTTTAATACTAAAAAATCTAATTGGTACTTGGCACCTTGAGTAGTGACTAATGAGTGCATTGTGAATTGATTATATATGTATACAAATTATGCACAGGTGAAATTGTTGAAAATATTTGCATTCACATATTGGGTAATGATGCGAACATGCATAATCGAATCCATTCAAGCAATGAGATTAGGGTTATGTTTAGATATACAAAACTTTGCTTGGAGATTAATGTGGGATTTGCAACTTGTTACCATATTTCACCCAGTAAGCCTTGTTATCATATTTTCATCTGACTAAAATCATTTGTAAAAGTTAAGTTTTAATCACTCTAGCTTTGCCACTCGTTCTTTAGCTGAGAGCTACGGTTCAAAACTCTATAAGGACTCTCATTTCCTCTCCTAATTACAAACAAGATCGAGGTAGGCATCTCTCCCACTGATTTGTAGGTGGAATAAATATTGCCTTAATATTTGTGAGTGTAAATTATGGATTGTATCCTAATAGAATTGATGTTGATTGCAATGACATAAAAAAAAGTTTTTGTTGAATGTAGCTCACTATGTTTGGCCTGGTGATTTGTTTCAACACTATGTCTCTTTAACATTTTTTAGTAATTTGTGCAACGAGTTGTTGTAACGGTAGCAAAATTTTGTCTCTCATATTTGTGGCTATGGGTAAGCAAATTCGGGTTCAAATCGGGTTCAGATCAACCTGATTAGATTTCGGGTTGATTAGATAGGGAAAAAGGTAATCCAAATTCAATTCAAATCTGATCAAAAATTTGGGTTGAGTTTGAATTAGATTGGATTATGATTACATAGGGGTTGAGTTCAGGTTAAAATCATATTCGAATCAATTAGGATGGAATCAGATAATATTTAGATTGGCAGTAATTTCGAGTCTTTTTTGTTCAATTTGAGTTTTTTTCTGCAAATTATTTTAGTTAGTAGCATATTATTTTTATGTAATTATCTCATTTTAATCATTTTTTTACCAAATTTCACAAAAAATGAAAATTACTACTATGAAATTAAATAAATAAATAAATAAAAAACTACTACTATTGGATCAAATCAGGTCGATCGATCGAGTCCGGTTGGCTTATTTGTCCACTCCCAAGATTATATCTAAAACATTTTTTTTAATTTAGTAGCAACCTAGTCAAATTTCTATTTGTTTTTAGTTGAACGTGATTTAATCACAATCCGATCGGGTTAGCCAAATCCCGCCAAGCTAATTGGAGACTTCATTTGGATCCAATCCAATCCTAGATTGGGGTTATTTGCCGACCCTAATTATCGTGGCCATATTGGACGCTTTTAATACTCGGTCAAGAAATCAGAATTGGAACGTGGGTTTGTAACATAACATTTTATTTTCGTTGTTTTTCCTAATTAAAATTTTTATAATCAGCGTGCTGGGCTCTGCCATAATAGTTGTTGGGTTGTACTCATTTTTTGTGGGCAAAAAGCAAAGGAGCTAAGCCGAATTGTGCAACCAGAAGTTAGTGGATGTGAAAGTACAGAGCTGCAGTCCAAGGCCACTAATCAATTTGGAGAGGCGTGGAGCAATGATTTTTGTATAAAACGGTGATAAAAAGGTAATAAAAATCACCAAAATTACGTTATTTTATCCGTAACGCATATACACCTGCTGAGAAAATTATCAATATTAATGAATTATTAGCGGCTTTTGTTAATGACAATGACGATGCTGCACTGAGTTTGAGTCGAGCAAACCCTAAATTAACACATTTCCATTAATGTTATGTTAAATATATAGCTGAGATGCATAATTTGTATCTCAAAAGTTTTGTAACCAATCACTTCGTGACAATTCTTTTAGAATAATTCTTAAGATTTGTGTAATAATTATATTGTTATTTGTTTTATTTTTTCTGTTATAGTTTCATGTATTTATTATGATATTCGTCTAGTGGATACTGTAATAATCATTAGTTGACACAGTTGATTTCGACTACATTGTTTAGGGTTTCAAACCATTGAATAATAATTCTAAATAAACTTAAATAACGAATCGAATCCTATTCCATAATGCTAAAACTAAAAGAAATTTGTGAGCGGCGGTAATCATGAGTGGTGGCATTAGAAGCTTTGAGCGTGTAAAGTTGTTGATGCATAAAAATCACGCAACGGGAACCTGTCGAAATGTGTGAGCTATGTCACGATAATTAATGTTCTTCAATTAATACGAAGAAGAAGAAATGAATTGGGAAAAAAATAAAATAAAAAAAACAAATGAAGGAGAATTTTTTTTAAAAAAATTTAATTAAAGGCTCAAAATTTCAAACTTACTTTTTTAAATTAAAATAAAATTATGATGTAATTATATTATCGTATCATAATTACACCCAATTATTAGATCTATTTAAATATTAATAATGCTACACATCTTAAATTTTTTATCCCAAAAAATTATCCTAAATAATGTGTCATTTATCAATTGATTGGTGAGATAATACAATTAATTCACTTAAATTTTGTAAAAAATTATCAATCAATCAATTAATGACACATCATTTAAAATAATTTTTTAAATAAAAAATTTAAAATATATAATATTATTATTTAAATATATATAATCTATTTAAATTTAAATAGATCTATCAATTAATATAACTGCTCTAGCCAGATCCTTCAAATTAACATATTTAAATGTGACAGACAACATATTGGTAATTTGTAGGGTCCGCACGGCGTGGTTTTATTGCGCAGACGGAAAATTACTCTATTAAAAAATGAGGGACATTTAAAATATCATGGCACCTTCCAATAATTTGGTTGGCGCGTCATTTTGAATATTGTGCCTTGTATGTGGGCCATCAAACACGATACATCAACAATAATTTACAAATTTTAAAATAAAAGAATAATTTTAACATATTAAAATGCATGCCATGCCATAAGGCATAATGCCAGCGCAGTTCTCATTGAAATCATCTCAAAACTGGGCCACAATATTAAAAAATGAAAAAATTATCACACATACACCCCAAGTTTAATTTTTTATCAAACTTAGTATAAAAATTTAAATTTGTTCAAATTTTCTCTAATTTTGTAATTTATATTAATCATCCGCTAAAACTTTAATACTGTTAGAATATTTAACATAATTTAAGTAGATCATTTTAGCTTTAATTTCAAAGGACATTTTTTACTTTGCATTATGAATAATAA
The DNA here is from genome assembly GCA_030444775.1 of Atalantia buxifolia. NCBI lineage: Eukaryota > Viridiplantae > Streptophyta > Magnoliopsida > Sapindales > Rutaceae > Atalantia > Atalantia buxifolia. The sequence goes on from CM059835.1 coordinate 31,414,422, forward strand.
AAGCAATGATAAACATCATAATATCTAAGTTTTAATTTGAATTCCAACTGAAGTGGCATTTCTTTATTATATGGTGAATAAGTAATTTTACAACATATGAAATTTATCATTGAATATATGAGTAAAATATAGGATTAGAAAATGTTGAAATTCAAACATTATTGTAAATAATAAAATAAAATTTAAAAAAAATCAAAACTCAATAAACCCAATAAAATCTTTACTTCAAAACAAAATCCACTAACGATTTTGACCCTAACCACAATTTGTATCTAATACTTCATTAGCCAGTGAAACCAAAAGTAAATAAAAATACATCCCACTATCTTCTTTCTTATCTTCCCTCCCTCTAAACTTGTAGGGTTCATAAAATCAACACATAATTTGTATCAAATCCTTCAATTATCTGGGGTAATGGATAAAAACATGCATAGAGCCATGAAGACAGCCATGCAGGAGTCTTGTGGTGGTTCAGCTAACCATGAGGTTCGTGAAAGCGGCAACAACAACGAAGATTAGCGGCTATAGTGGCTATGACACTGTAAATTGGGTTTGATTGAGTGTTTATGAAATCAAATTTAAGGATTTGATTGATTGGATGTTTATGAATCAGGTTTTATATTTTTTTGTAAATTAAGTTTGATTATGTAATTTTGTAAAGATAAATTTGATTCTTTAAATTAAGGGAAAATTTAGAGTTTTAACTATACTTTAGAGAGCATTTATGCATTGTTATGTTGATGAGGGGTTGGAGGGATCTTGTTGCCTTGGGTATGAGGAGGTTGTTGGTACAGAGACAATTTTATATCTAATTTTTTATTTGGAGATGGGATATAAATAATTTTATATCCAACATCTTATTCGGAAAAGGGATGAATGAAGATTCGGTGAAATCTCCATCCATTTTTCCCCATTTCTATTTTTTATTTCTATTTTTTATTTTATTTCTTCTAAAAGTTTTAATAAAGACATTTAAATTTAAGTTGTAATAGTATGGATGTAAATAAGAAGTATCATGATATGTATAAAAATAATATAAATAATAACTAATATAAACACTTGAAGATTGACGAAGATGCTTTTATTTATGATTTTTATTGTGTGATTTTTATGTATGTATTCAACTTTGAAGATCTACTTTTGTTTAATTTAATAGATTATCTTATAATATTGATGACACTGACTTAGTTTAATGGAAATAACTTTAATTACTTTAATATACTTATTTTGATGTCTTTGTGTTAGTAATATGATTTTATACTTTTACTTTAATATGATTAAATTAAGTTTAAAAAATAAAAATATCAATTATTTAGGGATTGAGTATTCTTGGAAATCTCCTTTTATTATTAAAGAATTATCATCCCCTCCCCCTCAACCAATTTTAATGAGGACAAAGAGGTATAGAGATATAAATACATTATTGGGGATGGATACCGTACTCTTCCCGCCATCCCTATTATAAATCAAGATATAGTCCAATTTTCATTTGGCCCCAAAAAAATGAAATTAACAGATATTCTAAGGAAACGGGTGCTCTATACATATTCTCATTAAAGTGGAATATTAAGGTTCACTATTTTAATAAGACATAATCCGACAGCATTTAAATTTTTGTAAAACTTATTGTTAAATGTAAAAATCTAGTCACTAGATATTTAAATATTTCAGATAGTATAAAAATAAGTAACACTTAAATTTACATGATTCAACAATTAATCTATATCATTGAGAGAAAAAGCATAATAATTTCATTATCAGATTGGGCTCTTAGCAGACACCAACTAGGTGACTGGGACAGGGCCACATTTATTCTTGATCGTATCAACAATTTTCCTCTGACTTCATTATTTGTGAATTATAACATTTTGTTTCACTAGAGACCCTCCTTTGTGGACTTTAATATGTGGACCCCAGACCATCGCCTTAGACTAATCAAAGTCCTCTAGACATTTCCATGCCTTTTGTGTAAGAGGAGTAGCAAGTAATTCTGGTGCCCTGCGAGTTATAAAATAGGTAGTCCCGGTACTTTCGAGGAGCAGCAAATAACCCAGGTACACCAATAAGGCGCAGTAGGTAACTCTGGTACCTTATGAGGCATGGTAAATGGTTATGATCCATATTCGTTTTGCTTTTCGATTTTTTTTTTTCAAATTCATGCAACATATTTTCTACTATAGCAGATTATTACAGAAAATAAAATATAAGGACGAACAGTCGAGATTTATCTTAACATTTTAGATATTGATTTTCAATAATAACAGAATTACATATAGTTTTGTTTATAGAGAAATTGAAAGTGATAACAGTTATTATTTTTTTCAATTATCTGGTCTCATAATAGTTTTATATAACTACACTTCTAATTATGATAAAATTATAAATATCTCGTATAAATAAGTCACTACAAATTGATGTGATGTAAAGAGAAACTGAAAAGTGATAATAGTTTTTTAATTTATTATGCAGTTATGTAATAATTTTACATAATTAATCTTTTTATATTACATCAATCTGCATAGACTTATTTATACAAGATATTTATAACTCTATCATTATTAATTGGGTTCAACTACCTTGGAGTAACTCTAAGGTAGAGCAGCCTTTAAAACCGTTAAATGCACGTTGTTACAATTATTTTAAATTCAGTTACAGACATCCAACGGCTTTGAAGGCTACTCTACGTTGGAGCTACGTTGGAACTGCTTTATTGATTGTATTTTTACTAGTATTATTAATTTTTGTGAAAGGGGTATAGTAGTAGATATGAGAAGTGCTCGCGGGGCTATAAGTAAGTAAAGGAGAAAAATATCAGATGATAGGTGTGGGAAAAATAAAAAGAGGAGTGCTTCACATCCCAAATTATTTTTTTTAAAAGACTATCTCAAGTAATGTTATATTAATTAATTAGTTAGTGAGGATAATTCAATTAACTCACTTCAATTTTATAAAAAAATACCAACTAATTAATAAATGACAAACCATCTTAGATAGAATTTAGAACAAAAAATTTGAATATCTATCGTTACTCAAATAAAAAAAAGGGAAAATTTTTAATGTTGGAAACAACGTTTCACAAAAGATAAGGGTGCCATCGTTAAATACCAAGTACATCCGTAAATCTACAGCAGTGGACTAAAACAGAAAATATAATTTTGATTTTGAAATTAAGAGTCAGATTGGGCAGCGGCAATCCAGAAACCTTAACTCTTTCTGTAAGTAAACCCTATATTCCTTCTTTTCTTTTTCTTTCATTAAGAGTTGAATATATCAAAATCTTTCGTTGTAAGTTGATATTAGAAAGAGAGACGATGTCTCTGATCCAATAATTTAGAATTTCAAAATTTTTCTATGTTTTTTAATATAATTTTTGAATTGCAATTCTGGGTTTTGTATTTTAATCGTGTAGAAGCAAAAACGTTAATTACCGAGTGGATTGTAATTTGTTTGAGTAAAGATCATGTTGTCGAAGGTTGAAGGTGGGAAGAAGATAGGCGATGGTTCAAGTAATGTGAAGTTGTTAGATGAAATTGAAGCTATAAGCAAAGCTCTTTATCTAGAAAATAAAAGCACGAGTTCGAGTTCTATATCCAATAATCGGTCCAGGTCCAAATCCACTGGAAAATTTCCGTTGCCTGATGCCAAAGGAAAGTTCAGACACAATACTAATGAGGACCCTTCTCACAAGGATAAGAGGTCCATATGGAATTGGAAGCCTTTGAAGGCCTTTTCTAGTGTCAAAAACCGTAGATTTAGCTGTTGTTTCTCACTTCATGTGCATTCTATTGAAGGGTTGCCCCCGGGATTTAATGATATTAGTCTTGTTGTGCACTGGAAGAGGCGGGATGGGGGTTTGGAGACTTGTCCAGCCAAGGTTTGCAATGGAGCTGTTGAATTTGAAGAGAAGTTGACGCACACGTGCTTGGTTTATGGTAGTAGGAGTGGACCCCACCATTCAGCCAAGTATGAGGCCAAGCATTTCTTGCTCTATGCTTCCGTGTTTGAAGCGCCAGAACTTGATTTGGGTAAGCATCGGGTTGACCTCACGAGGTTGCTTCCTCTTACATTGGAAGAACTGGAGGAGGAGAAGAGCTCTGGTAAGTGGACTACAAGTTTTAAGTTATCTGGAAAAGCTAAAAGCGCTACGATGAATGTTAGTTTTGGGTATACAGTAATTGGAGATAATCATCCCAGCAAAAATAATCCAAGTGATTACCAGGTGTTGAATAGGAAGCAGAACAACTTGACTATGCTGAAGCCGGCAACTAAATTTGGTCCACATTATGGAAAACACACAATACAGCATGTTGGAAGCATTCCTGGTAAGTTTAACAAGCGCTCTCATGCCTCATCTCAATCCGTAGAGGACATAAAAGTTCTTCATGAGGTTTTGCCAATATCAAAATCAGAACTTGCCACTTCGGTGAGTACACTATATCAAAAATTTGGTGAGGAAAAATTGGATTCCTCTGAATATGATGTCTTCACTGAACATGTTGAGCCCCTCAAACGTGATTCTCATTTCATTTCCAAGTCTGGAAATGATAATGTTGAAAATGAATGCGAAGAGAGTGAGTTTTCTGTGGTTGATCAAGGGATCGAATTGTTATTGGAAGAACAAGTGAAGTTAGAGGAAGATGCTGTAAAAGCTGCTGCTGATTCTGTAGCAGAAAGTGCTGAAGCTGACACTTCTTCCCAAGTAGCTTTTGAAGAGGGAAATGAGCTTCGCCAAGATGGACAAGGCTGCAGTGAGCAGGTGGTGCTTGATTGTGGTGCCAAAGTGGATGACATATGCTCCAAAGATTCACTGGTGAAAGAATTAGAGTCAGCTTTGATTAGTGTGTCCAATTTGGAGAGAGAAGCCCTAGGTTCTCCTGATGCCCAAGAGAATTATATGGGAGTAAAAATGGATCTTACAGCAAACAGGTTGGGAAGGTCACAGAGCTTGGATGATGTCACTGAGTCTGTGGCAAGTGAGTTCTTGAACATGCTGGGAATTGAGCATAGTCCATTTGGCTTGAGTTCTGAGAGTGAGGCTGAGTCCCCAAGGGAGCGTTTGTTAAGGCAATTTGAGAAGGATACGCTAACTAGTGGCTGTTCTCTATTTGATTTTGGTATAGGTGATGAGGACCTAGCCGAATGTGGCTACAATGCTCCAACAGCTCCTGATTTGGTGGTTTTATCTGGCGAGTTTGAACTTTCTTCTGCCATTCAAGCTGCTGAGGAGGAGCATCGGATGGCAACTCAGGATGCAAAGAGCAAACTGAGGGCAACGGTGTTAGAAGATTTGGAGACAGAAGCTTTAATGCGTGAGTGGGGCCTGGATGAGAAGGCTTTTCAGGGTTCTCCACATAAAAACTCTACTGGCTTTGACAGTCCAATTGATATGCGTCCAGGAGAGCCGCTGGAACTGCCTCCACTTGGAGAAGGGTTGGGTCCATTTCTTCAAACAAAGAATGGAGGATTTTTGCGGTCGATGAATCCTTCAAATTTTAGCAATGCTAAAAATGGTGGAAGCTTGATTATGCAGGTTTCTAGCCCGGTTGTGGTGCCTGCAGAAATGGGGTCTGGTATAATGGAGATACTACAGGGATTAGCATCTGTTGGTATTGAAAAGCTTTCTATGCAAGCAAATAAGTTGATGCCTTTGGAAGATATAACTGGGAAGACAATGCAACAAGTAGCATGGGAAGCTGCACCAACTCTAGAGGGACCTGAGAGGTTTGCTAGCTAAATTTATCTGATTATTAGGCATTTGGATTCACAATTTGTTTCTCTTATATGAGTTCTGCTAAATTAACCTTTCTTATCAAATTTTTTTTTTTTCATTGGCATAGTCAGTACATTTTGCAACATGAATCAGAGTTTGGGCAAGACATATCCAATGTGCAAAAGAGATTTCAAGGGAGATCATCTGGAGCCAGATCCAGTGAGTTCAGTTCTACATCATTTGGAAATGAGATGGGCTCGGAATATGTATCCCTAGAAGATCTTGCTCCTTTGGCTATGGATAAGATTGAGGCCCTTTCAATTGAGGGGTTGAGAATACAATCTGGCATGTCGGATGAGGATGCACCTTCAAACATCAGCGCACAGTCTATTGGGCAAATTTCAGCTCTTCAGGGCAAGGCAGTTAACATTACTGGGTCCCTTGGTTTGGAGGGAACTGCTGGGTTGCAATTGTTGGATATAAAAGACACTGGTGATGAAATTGATGGATTAATGGGTCTCTCTCTAACTCTTGATGAATGGATGAGGCTAGATTCAGGTGACATTTATGATGAAGATCAAATTAGCGAGCGGACTTCTAAGATCCTTGCAGCACATCATGCTACCTCTTTGGACTTGATTCGTGGGGGGTCAAAGGGGGAGAGAAAGCGCGGAAAAGGATCTTGTAGAAAGTGTGGTTTGTTGGGGAATAACTTCACCGTAGCACTAATGGTGCAACTTCGTGATCCTTTGAGGAACTATGAGCCAGTTGGTGCACCAATGCTTTCCCTTATTCAGGTAGAGAGAGTTTTTGTCCCACCAAAACCCAAAATATATAGCACAGTCTCAGAGCTAAGGAATAACACAGAAGAAGATGATGAGTCAGAGTCAGTGGTGAAAGAGGTACCTGAGGAGGTGAAAGAAGAAAAATTTTCTGAAGACAAAGGGATTCCGCAATACAGAATCACTGATGTCCATGTTGCAGGTCTGAAGACTGAGCCTAGTAAGAAGAAGCTTTGGGGTACCAAAACTCAACAACAGTCTGGTTCTCGCTGGTTGCTGGCTAATGGAATGGGGAAGAGCAATAAGCATCCAGTAATGAAGTCAAAGGCTGTTTCAAAATCTGCAGCAACCCCTTTGACAACAACAGTGCAACCTGGTGATACTTTTTGGAGTATCTCATCCCGTATTCATGGTACTGGAGCCAAGTGGAAGGAATTGGCAGCACTCAATCCCCACATTCGAAACCCCAATGTAATATTTCCGAATGAAACAATTAGATTGAAGTGACTTGAGTATGCTCTTGAATCTGTATGAAAGGGTATTAATCCTCAAGGACATAAATATGCTGATTGAAGATTGCTGTGGTTATGAGCAAATTATTTTAAACAATGAGGTTGCCAAAGTTGTGAGATGGGTTCGCTAATGCGCTGCACTAGGATTGCAAATGGCCCTTCAGACAGAAATATGTTCATACCCTTTTCTGCATGTGGCTTTTCTCTTTTTTCTTTTTTAAATATGGTCAACCAATGTTTTTCCATGCAATACAAGGTAAAAATACTAATGGTTTGTTTATATTCGTTGTTAGTTTGTGCATCTAAATGTCTTGTAATTATGCATGTGTTTGTAACTTATGTTTTGTTTTAATGTCAAATTATTGTTTGACTGCAAAATCAATGTAGTGATTCTGTTTGTTTAAGAAAATTTAAAATTCCTTGGGCATTAACCTGTCTCTTGATGTAGATGAAGAAAATTTGTTATGCCAAATGATTTTTACCATACTCCGACTGACTTTTATATATATATATATGTTATTTTTTTATTATCGATTATGAAAAAATATTTCAACTTATTATAAATCTCATACAAACTCAATAGAAACAGTGACAGAATTACAAATGACTTCCGTTTTTACTTTGAGGATCTGATTTGGTAAGTTTGTTGAGCTTCAATTTGACAAGAATGGGAGGACATCCGTTGCAACTGTACAAACTTATATTTGCTGGAATGGCCTTGTAATTTCAGATCATGGAAGAATTTATTGTGGCTTTTACCATTTTTGTGCATCACCTTCTGAGGCATTGATGCTGGTGTCTATTTTGACATGTGCTCTGTTCGTTATCATTTCTAGAGTTAGGATTGCTCATTCTGGTTATAAGCTATAGTTGATTATTGGCCCTCTAGATTTCCTGATCAGGGAAATGTTTAAGTTGGGAGACCCTAAATCATTCCATTACTTCAGTCCAACTGGATGGAGTAGATGATACCCAGGAATATCTTGCAACCAGAACGACCATGAGTATTGTTGGAATCAGTGAGGAAGAAAAGGTTAGTGTTTACATTATTCTCTTCAATTAGTGTGTTAGTTGCTGTTACTTTCATATTTTATGATAACAGAAAATTTAGGGTTGTAACTGCAGTTCTTCCTCTTGGAAGCATTGAAATTTCAAAGAAAGAGGATATTGACTCTTCTGTCATCAATGATGGGAAATCTTGGTTTCTTAGTTTGACAGCTGAACTTCTCGGGCACGTTTCATATGTTCCTTCTTTGTGTGTGGAACAGTCTTTCTGATCGTCTGTCCAATTTTTCTGTTGGCTTTAATTTCCTTTTATTAGTCTATGTTGTACTGTGGGTGTGATACTGGGAGCATGGAAAATGCAGCGATAAAGCGTGTAATGGTAACACAAGAAGAGGTCATTACAAGTTCTGTTGATCCTGTTGCTGCAGTGGGTAGCAGGGTTGCCTTGGCTAAAACTGTATATTCTTTGATTATTTGATTGGTAGGGAAACTTCCTTGCCTCTTTTTGGACTGCATCCACTTTGTAAGCATAGTTATCAGAAAATGACAAATTCTTAAGTTGGATTTATGGTATTCTTGATATGGAACTGGAAGCGTATATGAAAGATGAAATCAATTGGAATTACATAGAATTTGTTGATAACCAATATGTGTTGGATTTGATCGAGAAGGTTTAATTTTTATTTCCAATATGAGCAAATAAGTATTATGTTGTTTCTTTTCAAAAAAAAAAAAAAAAGTATTATGTTGTTTGCTTGAAAGAAAATCTTAAATTCTGATGCATTGATACAGATAATTAAGACTTGTAGTATTTAATGCATCAGGGGTTTATCTGTTTTTTGACTTGTTAAGCTGATACCTTTTTATAGGTTTTTAGCTTATCTGGAAGTACATACTATTTTAACTTATGTTGATGAATGGATTTGCTGATAATATTGACTTGTGACCCAGAGATAGAACATGTGAAATAAGTTGCTGATGAACATTCATATTTGCACAGGCTTCGCCGCTAGCAGAAAGACAGTCAGTAGAAGAGGCCAGAAAGACTTGCACATGTCAGAAATGCAGAACTAGTTAAGAAACTTGAAGATACAGACATACAGTAAGTGGACCAATTTCCAGAATCTGTGCTGAGTTTTGTTGATGCTTGTGAAAGCAATTGTCTTAGGTTGTATAATTCATGCAAATACGTTACCTTGGTCATTCGTTATCACCATTTCTTTGCTTCATATGTGGCTTCAAGTAGAAGTATACTTGTCACTGTGAATGGAAGCTTTTGGTGTGCTTTTATGTCATTTCGCATTGTTTCATTCTGTCATCAGGTTAGAAGAGAAACTTCCCAATTCAGAGTAAGGGAATCAATACTTCGTCAGCAGGCATTAGTAAGGTCACCAATAGGTAAATCTTTGTCAGACTACTAAAGACAGTGGTTATTTGCGTAATAAATGTGAAATATTAGGTCATTATAATCCTTTGCATTATAACATACTAGCTTATAAAACTGCAAACACCTCAATTTTGAGAGGACTCCGTGTAACTGAAATGTTCAAAACGGAGAAATGATGGTTGCGACAGTAAGGAGGCACTGTCTTCTGAATTTCTAATAAGAGCGACCAGATGGATTTATGAGGAATGTAAATTCTTATTTTTTTCTTCTGCTTACTCTCTGCTATGTGCTGCAGGACATGAAGCTTGCTGTGCCCAGTGCGAGTGAGCCTGAATCTGAGGGGAAATCTCAAAAATCTCGTAATAATCAGCAGGTTGGTAGGCCATGACATTCGTGAAACAACGTGTTCAAATTCTTGATGAAATGCATCAGCACCATAATGCATGCTTTATATCTTATTTGGCATTTGCTTTAGTTGTTTCATTCCACTACTCCAATGTTTAATTATCTTGATCTAAATTGGTCACATGCTCTCTTTTTGATTCGGACAAACAGGATCTCCTGATCAAGTTTGTATCACAAAATCTGGGATTTTCGGGTGCCAAAGCAGTTGCAGCTTCTACCAAATACAGGAGTCTTCTTCACTTGCAGTCTTTTGAAGTTGAAAGGACTATTTGACTGGGCCATCCAGACAACAGCTTCAGCCTTCCAGGTGAGCCCTCCTGTGGCGTTTGAAGTTTGTTATGCAGTTACATCCATCAACTCCAAATTGCATTGCATCTGGAGTCAGGTGTAAACTATCTTATTTATCAGCAAAATGGTGAAATAGGAGAAAGTATATGAAATGATAAGAGACAATCTTGAAGTAAGAAATTTCTGCAGTGCTTGATTTATGCATTCAAGTTTGAGTGAAGAACCTTTATTTAAATATTCATTTATTTTCATTTTCCATAATACCTCCTCTTGTTGAACTTTTGCCAACCAGATTATTTTGAGAAATAGAAAAAATGAAGACTTCCAATTGATGAGTCAATGCCAAGGAATAGGTGTAACAGCTTGTTTCAGAAAAGAAGAAACTTGACTTGATTGTACAGGGTCCACTGCACACTGGCATTTGCACGATGCAGGGAGCACGATGCAGGGAAAAACAGCGCATTACACACAGATCATTGTCCTTTGATTATGAGGAGTCTTAATCGGAGACACCAATTTATTATTCAAACATGTCATTTTCAATTATCGGATGATTAGATTATTGCAATTATACATGAATATGGGTTTAACTTTGCGCATACAACCAAAGTACTAAACTGTCCATGACAAACAGGAATTAAATAATTTTGTTGTGCACCAGCTCATTGCTGCAAACAGACAAGAAGGATTCAAAGGAAAAACCTGCAAAGCAGGTTAACAGTTAAGACTAACCCATCTCAGTAAAATTGTTGGTTTCGATTTTGTTTTCCGTCTTAACTATTGACTGATCGTGTGTAGTTTGTGCTGGCTGCATCTCTGCTTTCTTCTTCTCTTTCAGAATCACCTGCTTCGGCATTACTTCAAGCAAAAAACTTCCACCATTCCACACAGCTGCAGAAACCTTCAGTATTTGAAAAAGAACATGCAACTCATATGACAGAAAAATGGGGACAGTGAGTGCCATGGTTGCAACTGTGAATATGGCTTGCAATGTAATGTACATGAACATGCGATTCTGGTCTCCAAGCAAACCACTTAAACGCCACCACAAATTGTTAGCTTTCTGCGCCTTTTTGGAGAGCTCCCTGCCAAATCGAGTCACTATTAGAATGAAACAGAATAGGGCATGTGCTCAAGAGAAGCCCAAAAAAAAAAAAAAACTGTGAATGCAGCTGTATCAATGCAACGGATCTTCTATAAGTAGAAAAGTTTAGAGAAAGGGAATTGAGAACCTGTATGAAGTCATGACTTCAGGATCCTTTAACAGTCTTTGTCGACGCAGTACATTGACAATGAGGAAATAGAGAACCTGCCATAGAGTGTAAGCTCCTAAGGGAACCAGAAACAGCCAAGTCAACAGGTAGGTTTTGTCTTCCACATAAGGCCATGAAGCTCTTTGAGAAGACCCTTCAGGATGCATGGCTGCAAAGGTTTCTGGATTCCACCAACGAATGGTGAAAAAAACTAACCCTGAGAAGAAAATCATTGCATTAGAAATGTGAAAAAAGAATATTCTCAAGATTATACCATATGGAAACAATCTTAGCTTCTCTTCTAGCGGGTTCTATTGACTAGCTGCTAGCAGTCAACCATCTTTTTCAATGAAACAGAACTTGCAACAATAATCAATGTCGATCTCTGGTTACACCCAGTCCAATCACAAGTATAAAGTTCTTCCACTTGTAGCAAACTAAATTGCACGTCATTAGATCAAGCTATGAGATCTACTTTCACTACAAGCAGTCATTACCCGAGATAGCCAGGTGGCAAAAAAATTCTGTTTAATTCATAAATGATTGTCTTGTACATTTATCAAGTGATCATACTGATCAACATAGAGTCCCCCCCCCAACCCCCCAAGTCATGCCATCGATATGATGCCTGCACAATTTAACTGTATGGGCAATTACTAATTGATTTTTGTCTTAAACCCCTCTTCTTCTATTCTGGGAAAAGAAAAGAAAAAAAGTTGCCAGAGACACTTTCAAGTCACTTTAAAAGAGGGACGAATGTATAAGATCCAACTCACCTGGTAAAAGATGTATTAGAACACTAACAATTTTGTCAACGGAATTGAAAACCAAGCTACAACGCCAAACAATTATTGCCCAGGCTAATGGCCCCTACAGAAGCATTCATAGGATGCAAAAAGTGAGCAAAATCAACTTTTCATCACCAGAAAGGGCATAGGCAACAAAAGACTCCTCTCTTACCTCTGCAAATGAGAAGCACACCATGAAAAGCTTCTCATTTTTTGGATACAGAAGAAGATCAACCAAAAAGATAGTATTGGCATAATAGCAAAAATCCTGCCAAACAAGAACATAGACGTCAATTTTCCCACTTCTAATCTTTTCATCAGTTGGCAGAAACTTCAATAAAGTAAACACAGCAAACAATTGCTTAAGGGTATATATATACTAGTGTTCTTTTCGTCACCAAGAGCATGTTGATTTTGATCCAAAAGAACAAGATTTGAGCATTATGCTAATTTAGGAAAACTGCCTACTCCAACGTCTTTGGCATTCATTATGAGCAAATACAATTCCTTTTCATATCTGTCCTCTATTATTCTCCAATCTCCATTGGAAATCCATGGAGTCAAAATTAAAAAAATCAAGTTATCTTTTTGTCAATTGGGAATCAAAGGCTCGCACTGACACATTTTTTTCCATTTTCTAACAAAAAATGAGACCCTTGTTTTATAACTAATATTAAGACAAATAATCTTATTCTTAGACCCCATTGGGGAGGCTGCGCTGTTAACACAATTTTTTTTTAATTTTATAACAAAAAATGAAACCCTTATTTTATAACTAATATTAAGACGAATAATCCTATTCCTAGGTCCCACTTAGGACAGTTGCACTGTGTCCCACCCCCATATTTGGGGAGATAATTTCTTTTGTAAGAGTGGGGAAGCTGCATTGTGGCAGTGCAGCAGCCCCAAACGAACTACTAATAGCAAAACTGTCCCTTACTCCCCTCTCTCACCCAAAAAAGAATAAATGAATAAATAAACGAAAAATCACGTGCTTAAGAAGATAACAGCTGCTATAATCTAAAGTTGCATGTTGTAATAGAGAAATTATGTTTATTACAAATTATTTGAAATAATAGAGCTAGAACTCACCAGAAGATAGTAATGCCATTTCTTGAAGCGGTAATAAATCCACCGAAGAGGAACAAAGGTGACAAAGAACAAACAATATACATAATGAATATCTTGGGGTCCTGGGAATTGAAAATTAGCAAACAAATTATGAATAAACTTGTGAAGGGGAGCAATGGTTTTAATAGATAATTCAAACAAACAAACAGTTGTAATCACTTGCTTGCTCCCGAAAATTACCCATCTCTTGATCATTTTTTATTAATTTGAAAAAATATTCAAACGGTTGCACTCACTTGCTCCCAATAGGAAACAACAACCTCCAAACCCGAGAACCCCGAGAAGATGTGTCACCTAAAATACAAATAGAATTACAAATTCAAATCGACAACAAATTATAAAACATGATATTGGCTATGTAATTGTCACCTTGTTAATGATTCTTTCATGTTCCTCGGCTTGTTTAGCGATTTTAATGGCTTGTTTGGACAGCATCTCTTTTGTCTGAACAGCTTTTTTGGACATAATCTCCTTCGTTTGAAGTACTTTCTACACAAAACAAAAGATACCCAGATACAAAAGAAGCTTAAAATTAAAAAGAAAAATTAATAAAGAAAAAACAGAGCAAAATCGCAAACTTAATAAGATTACCTACCTGAGATGGATCCTTGAACCTCTGCTTCACTTTTCCAAATGAATCCCCATTTGTCTCCTCCACAGCCTCATCGCCCGACATTCTTTTTCTCGAAGAGATTCGGTTACCAAGTAATTAAAGAAAGTAGTGTTTTGTGTGCAGAGACACATTTAATTAGAGAATGTGTGCGTCTATATATATATATATATATATATATGTATGTTTCAGATAAAAATCCTTTAAATTATTAAAATAAGATAAGAGAAATTAAAAAAAATACATATTTTAATAAACTCTATTACATAATATAATATATTAAAATATATATTCTACTTATCTTTTAATTTATTTCTTACTATAACAATTTAAGGATGGTTTAATACCCTTTATAAAATCATTGACTTGCCTGCAGCAAATTGCCACATTAGCTAACCCCTACTGATCATTAGCTTTGTAATTTAATATAGTACGATATAATATTAATTTTTATTTTCTGTCATTTTTATATTATAATGAGTATTATAAATTAATAAATTTATAATTTACTATTCAATATTATTTGTTTATTTTTATTTTTATTATATTATAATAATTAGTATATAAAAATTAATTATTATTTAATTAGATAATATAACTAATAATAAAGATTTAAATAATTCATAAAAATAAAAAATATAATACAACGTTACATTATTTAATTATATTATCATAATTAATATATAAAAAATGATTATTATTTAACAATTAAATATGACTAATAATAATACTTATATAATATATAAAAGTAAAAAATATCATATAATATTAAATTATTTAATTATATTACAACAATTAATATATAAAAATAGATTATTTTTAGATAATTTAATATAACTAATAAAAAACTTAGATATTACTAAATTTGAATAATATTAATCTAAAATTAATAGTAAATAAATAATGATATAAAATAAGTACAATGCATATTGCATCAAAAATTATATTAGATAACAAGTACAATAATGTAATATAATGTTTTGTGCCAAAGCACCTAATAAATCCTTTATTAGATAGTAATTTTATTTGTATAATAAGTTTCTAATCAGGGATCCTTAATAATATTAAAGTCATGAATAAATTTAAAATACAAGAAAAAAAATTCATTATGCTACAAAATAAAATACATTATATTAGAATAATAAAATAAAATATACTATATTAAGTTTGTATTTTTTAGCTGATTCTTAATTTTAATATGATCTGAATTCTTAATTAAAAATAATAATAATAATAATAATAATAATTATTCTTATTATTATTATTATTATTTTTATTATTATTATTATTATTATTATTATTATTATTATTATTATTATTATTAATGAGAAGTTCTTATGTGTAGACGTAAAAATATAAATTTCGTGCGAGCGTAGATAAAAGATAAAAGAAAAAAAGATTTTAATATAATTTTTAATCTTTTAGTGTATGAGAGTTCTTGTCTTTTGTCCGTGTCCACTCAAAATTCATACTTTAGTATTCGTGTTTGAGAAGCTATTTATGTGTGTGTATGTGTCACAGTCATGCTTAAGTACAGATGTCCTTATGAAAATTTCACACGGACAAAGATAGAAGACTACAAAATCTAAATTCTCACATATTAAAAGACAAAAATAATACGTTAACCTCTGTATTTTTCTTATTTTTAAATTTCGATTATGTTTTAATTTTGAGCGCGTCCGTATATAACGACCATATATATATAATATTATCCCACCGTCTTGGAATTGAGATGCAGGAGAGGGTCCCACGACCATACTCTTATCTTTGGGAAAAATAAAAACTCAATTAATTACAAGATTGCTCGTCAACAACTCTTCTGGAATAAGCTGGAAGACGATTGATTACTGATAAAGCCAGACGATTGATTACTGAATACTTACGACCAATGTTTCTGGGGCTCATGGTAAGCTGCGTGCAGTCACTAATAGTCAAAGACGACACCTGCACAACCTTAGTCATTGAATACACTAACTCCGACTTTTGTGAAGCTGTTGTGGCGAGGAGTGTGCGAGGTGGCACCCAAAGTCGGTACTGGGAAAGCGCCCGGGCAAGGGAAGTTAGTGTTGGGGCAAGGGAAGCTTGTGGGCTATGGAAGCTTAACAATAGCATCACTCTTACTGTTTACTAATAGCTCAAAAGTCTATCTATATACAGAATATTCAGTAAGATGAAGGGTGCATTTGTCACGTAATATTACATTATTCTATGTTAATTATATTATATTTTGGTGTATTACATATTACGATATATTTCATTCAATTGTAATGTAGTATTATATTTAGTGTAGTATGAATTGTATTATGGAAAATAATATTATTTTATATTAGTATTAAAATTAAATTAATATTATTTAAATTATTAGTATTTTAGTTTATTATTAATTTTTAAAACTAAGTGTTAAATAATTATTTTTATATATTAATTTTTATTATAAAAAAGAAAATTATTATTACAAATAAATCCCAAATAGAGGAGCTCAGCTGATTTTTATTAAATTTAGATTTTACAAAATTTTAATAATTATTTTTATTAAAAATTATACTTTTACAAAATTTTATTAAAATAACTGAATTTATTTATTAAAAAAATCCCAAAATTTTAATAATTTAGGGGATTTTTATTATATCAAAAAATTTTACAATTATTTTTATAATTATATTTTTTATTAAAAATAAATTTTTAATTTTGGGATTTATTTTTCATTAAATTTAAGGACATTTTTATAACTATAATTTTTATTTTTTAAATTTTTTATAAAATAAAATGGTCTTTTAATTTATTTAGGGGTAAAATTATCATTTCATTTAAATTATTTAACGGTGTTAGTGCAAAAATGGCTAACTGATACAAATTTAAAAAGAAAAGTGGTGTAGAGAACATGTTAGAATTTTGTTGTGCCTGGATGAACACAAGAGAAAACAGAGGTGTGCAATAATAATTTCCCTTATAAAAATAATTTAATAATATATTGTTATTAAATAACAAAATATTAAAACATTATGCTATATTATTATTACTATTGTCATGACCCAACCAAAACCTATCAAGATATTGTTCGCTTAAGCCATGCACGGTTTTGTTTCTGGGAGCCACCATACAACTAAAACGCCAATTAAGGTACGGATTATCCCTTATAAACCCAGCATCTCTATCAAGCTTTGGCGATGTGGGATTCGCCTAGAGTGTTACATACCCCCCAGGGACTCAGCGTCTTGACTGAGATTTGCCCCACCATTGATCAAGAGGACAGACAGAGCTGCTCTGACACCATCTATCATGACCCAATCAAAACTTGACAAGATATTGTCCGCTTTGGACCTTAACAGGGTCTGCACGGTTTTGTTTCTGAGGTGCCTAAACACCCCAAAACGCGTCTTGCCAATTATGATGTAGATCACCCCTTATGAACCCAACATCTCTTTCGTTCTTTGTCGATGTGGATTTACTTAGGGTGTTATATACACCCCTCCTTAAGGACTCAGCGTCCTTGCTGAGGTTTGCTCCACCATCGATCAAGAGGACACACAGAGATATAGTCTACTTTGGGCCTTAATAAAGCCTGACTGGTCTTGTTTACGAGATGCCCATGCACCAACAAAATGTGTTTTGCCAATTAAGGTGTGGATTACCCCTTATGAACCCAACATCTCTTTCATGCTTTGTTGATATGAGATTTGTTTAGGGTATTATATACACCCCCTTAGGGACTCATCATCCTCGCTGAGATTTGCCACACCATCGCTCAAGAGGACAAACAGAGCCACCTTGATACCATCTGTCATGACTCAACCCAGATCTGAAAAGATATTGTCCACTTTGGTTTTTAACAAAGCCTGCATGACTTTATTTCTAAGGGGTCCGTACACTCTAAAACGTATCTTCTTAGTTAAGAGAACCGAGAATTATAAACCAATTCAGGAACTCACTCGCTAGTGGTATATTACATACTTCCCCCTCACATCCCCATGAAGATCATTGTATTGGGAACAGTGTGAGATCTTATCATTAACATATCTATCCGTCCATATATTAGGTCGCAAGTAGGGGTGGGCAAAACCGGGTTCGGTCAGGTTTGGGTCAACCCAATCGAGTTTCAAGTTGTTCGGGTTAGACAAAAATCAATCCAAATAGAACCTGAATTATTGACCCGGCCCGATCTGACCCGAATGATCGGGTTAGGTCAATAATTCGGGTTCTATTCGGGTAGGATTAGGTTCGGATTTATAACGGGTCAGATTGAGTTCGAGTCATTTCGGGTCAATTCAGGTCTAATCAGGTCAGTTCAGGTGAGTTGAAATCGGGTCAAATCGGGTCGGGTCAATTTCGGTTAATGCAATTTTGAGCTCTTTTTTCCCCTATTTTTGTAGTTTTTAGGGTGGTTTTAAGACATTTTTCTTAATTGTAGTCCTTTTCACTAATTTTCAACTGAAAAAAAAAAGAAAATGTTATGAAATCAAATGAATAAAGTTAAAATGCTAGAATATGGTTATTTGCGTATTGCCTTGGAGGGTAGGACTAGGATTATTATTTGCTCAACCAACAAAGTCCAAACTTAATAAAAGTTAAAATTAATACAAACTTACAAAGTCCAAAGATAATAGGTTATTAGTCTTCATTCAAAGCACAATTTCCAAGTACTAGTATTTGAAAGTTTGAAACACAAAATCACAAAATTTAAACATAATTAAATTATTTAGAAACACAAATCACAAAGTTCAAACATAAAAACTAAATAAGATTCCTTGGTTCCTCCACCTTGATTCCTCCACAGCTCCACGCAAGCACTTTGACAAGTTCAAAATTCAAACTCTTGAACTCTAAGTTCAAGCGCCGATTACCTAGAGAATGATTGAAGAAATGTACAATAACTATTTTCTTTAAGTTACGTTGCAAATGAATAAACTCAATTCATATAAAAAAAAAATTGAGCAAATAAACCAAATTCATAAGGTTACACATCAAGTACAACACAAATAAATAAATCCAATATCTTTAATTGAGCTAAAGGGGTGTTACAATCTTTCTAATTTCTATTATATCATTATAAATTTATAATTACAAATAAATATAATATGTTTAGCAAATTTTTGATTACACACACACACACACTTGATTATATATATAATAAACAAAATTAAGTCAATCATGCTTATTTTATGGCATTCATCACCAAATCAAGTTAATAATAATACTAGACAATAATATTATTCTATCAACTTCAACTTGTCTAACCAAAACAATTACAAATTTATAATTTTACAAACTACAATTAGACTTAAAAATTTAAAACTATAACAACTATAATTATAGTTTAAATTACAACCTAATAATACTATAATGTCAAATTATGAATAATAATATATATTAAAAGTTACCTTTCAAACATTCATAACACCAATGTCGGCGCTCACCGCTTCCACTGTCGAAGCTTGCGATCTTATAAGCTCTATAAAATAAAATAAAAACTAGTAAGTAACTCAAGTACATGACTACATGTAGATGTTCTATATAAAGTTATAATGCATTTTAAATATATTATGTATATAATGTATGATAAAAAATTAAAAACACTACCTTCTTGTAATTCCATATGAAACATTTGCTCCTTAATGTCTTTTTAGAGGTTGTAGATGAGATTGGCAAAAAGTTTAGATTGCTGCCAATTTTCAATGCATATCAATGCCTCAACCATAACCGGGGTTAAAGAACTCCTATACTCATCAATAATACGATGCCCGATGCTAAAGGCAGACTCAGATGCCACTGTGAAAATAGGAACAGCGAGGACATCCCGTGTAATTTTCTCCAGAATTGGATACCTCGATCCATTTACCCTCCACCAAAGTAAAACATTAAGTTTAAGATTGATGGGATCTTCAACTAGGTCTTTTAAGTACCTTTCCACCTCAGATGCTACTCTTCTACTCTCATTCTGAACAAAAACCTTCTTGGCATATCTTAGTTTATTTTATTTTATTTATTTATTTTAATTAGTTATTTGATGAGCATATAATATATACATATTTTATCCTTAATTGTATATTTGCTAGTTATGTTTATTTGTTATTTTTAATTGATTGAATTGTTTTATTCAATAGAAAATTAATTGGGGATTATGGATAAAAAGGACATGAGGAAGTTTAAATTGGGAAAGAATAAAGATTAAGTTGAAAGACAAAATTACAGCCAAGAATTAATAGAAGTCAAGACTCAAGAGGACCAAAATTAGAAGTCAATCTCTTCAAATAATGAACGGTGTGCATGCATTTGGGAAAACAAAGATTTTGCAATTTGGAATCCATGTGCAGGGCCTTAAAAGAGGAATTTATTAATTGGCCTTTTGCTTTTAAGTCAAAGTGTGGCTAGTTTTCAAATTTTAATAAGGAAATAATATTTGAGTGGCGTGGATATTGGCTAGTCAGAGGCGGTTTCCTAGCAATCACAATTTGAGAAGAATTCGGCCAAGTTGCACGATATATAAAGGCAAGCCACAGAGCCGCAGGGAAAAGAAAAAGTATTCGGCAGAGAGATTTTTTTCGGCAGCCACACACACACACAAAGAAAGAATTTACAGCCGAAAAGAGTTGAAGAAAAATTACAGCCACTTGAATTAATCTTTATGATTCTTTATGATTGGTTTTATTAATTCTCTTATTTCTAATTCAATTATATTAGGCTAGATTTTCTATTTAGTTGAGAGTGAATTCAAAATCCTAAACATGTCGTATGATTAATTTTTAAATTCTATCATTCAATTTATTTAATTGAGATTGTTTATGTTGTTCTATAATTAATGTTTATGATTTTATTCTTATTTTATTTGAGTGGCCAATTAGATAAGACTTGAATAAATTCTATTGCTAGATTAAAATTCTTGATCCGTAATTGTCTTGATATTTTAATCATGAGTAGCAGGTTGGAATCAGTGATTTCAATTGGAGAACATAACCTAGGTTAAATAATCCGAGCTTGTGTGTTTATTACCTAGATCAACCTAATATCTTTCTCTACTTAATGCTTCCATTATCTTAAATTTAAAGAGCTTGTTTTAAATTATTTAATAGTTAGAGATTAGATGAAGAGCTTGTTTTGCCTAACGACAAACTAAGGAAAGATTGAGACTAACAAAGCTTATTGTTGTCTACGGTTGATAGTTTCAATATAAATTAATGATATAATTAATATATTATGTGCATGTTTGGTGGTGGCGAATGATCCTTTAACCAAAGATTTTATCATTGTTATTTCTTTCTCATTTAATTAGAGTTTTTATTAAATTATTGTTCTCGTAATTTTAATTTTCTTTTATTTCTTGCTATTTAGTTCAAAATTCACAAAACCCCCCCTTTTATTTATAATTGGTATTTTCTTTAGTTAGATTAATTTATATTATTATTACTATTATTTTATTTTAAATCTTGCTTTAGAGTTGATAATAAATATAACTAGCATAGTTTCTGTGGGATCGATCCTTACTCGTTCTTTACTAATTATTTATACTAGTAGTAAGATTTTAAATTTGGTGTACCCTAACGACACTACCATCTTCCATGTGGACTCCCAATACTTATCAAATTTTTTCCTCATACTATAAGCTATAGAGAACACCCAAGGATCTGTACTTTCTTCTAGTGCAGTCAATGAACTCTCAATTAAGCCAATAGTATCATAACAAATATTAGAAGTCACATTCAAAGAGGCAAAAAACAACAATGTGGCCCTCAACTGTCAAATTTTGTTGACTTCCACTTTGTTGTTCTCGAAATGTCTTGAATGCTTCACATGTCTTTATATATGCCTTGTCATATTTATAATCCCATCAAGTCTTGAATAACATTGATATTGTCTACCACAATAATTGCACCTACATTTTTTTGGATTATCTTCGAGAAAAATGAAACGATTCCATACTTCCGATCTTTTCTTCATTAGCGGTCTTTTCCGCTTCGCCTTTTCCTTTCCTCTTTGGGTTCCTTCCATTTGTACATTTTGTTCTTCATCGTCACTCATCGAATTCGATATTGAGTGTCCTAAGTACCTGAATATATAATATCAAAAATCATTAATTCCATTTCCACACTTTGTTCTTTTCCATTTGTACATTAATAATCATTAATTCAAAAATCAAAACACATAAATATTATTAACATAATCTAATTAGTAATTTCAATTCAAATTGTTCATGCTCTATGAACAAAAAGTAAGAACTTTATGATTAATTAATTAATTTATAATATCCAATTACCCATTCCCCATAATAATATGATATTATTTGCCTATCTATGCCTTAATTCTTATTATAAACCCTTTAATTTCAAGCCCAAATTACTTGTACTAAACGACTTAACGGATGATTAACATACAATAAAATATTAATTAAATTAGTTAATTTTTTTAAGGTTGAATTGAAGGCTTGAAGTGCACATAATCATATAACACATTATAATTATAAAATATAGGTAACACTAAGTCACTAACATAATACTTAATTTTAATATTTAATCTACCTAATGTCCTAATTTTGTTATTCATAAAAAAAATCAATTATTAACTATTATTAACAATTATTAACAATGATCAATTAACACTATTTCAATTATTAATAATTGACAAAAATTTTTTTATTTATTAACAATTAATAAAAATTTATTCATAACAAAATCATAAATACACCAATTTTCTTGATTTTATTACTAACATTTAAAAATACATAATTTGATAATTACAACTATCAAATAATAACCAATTACATAATAAATAACTAAAATTAAGCATATATAACTATAGATAGTACATACCATGGAAGATTGAAATTATGAAACTTCAAATCTTCAAAATCGGGTTCGGGTCACAAAGCCACAAAGGGAGAAAGCTCGAGTCGAGTCGGGTTGGGTTGGGTTGGATGCTTCAGCCATGGCAGCAGATGGCAGTAGCTCACGGCAGCAGATGGTAGCAACAGATGGCGGCACAGATCGCGGCAGCAGATGGCAGCACAATTCGCGGCAGTAGATGGCAGCAGATCACAGCACAGATTACGGTAGCAGATGGCCTGTTGGGTGTCGGTTTTGGCAGAAAATTGAAGAGGTTTCAGAGTCAAACTTCATGCCTTTAGTTTCGGCAGTAGATTGGTTATGTTCTGTGTGTTGTTTGTGTGTTTCACAGTGTTTGTGAATTGTGATTTGTGAGTGTTTGTCGTCTGCGTATGGTGTGCAGTGTGTTTGTGTATTGTATATTGTGTAATGTGTATGTTGTGGAATGTGTTTAGGTTTAGGTTAAGTGAATTTTTTTTTTTTGGGCGACCCAATCGGGTATTCAGAAACCCCACCCGATCACAACCCAATGGGGTTGGAAATTTTGGGTTGGGTCAGGTCAGATCGGATCGGGTCGGGTAATTTACCCACCCCTAGTCGCAAGTTGGCTCTGATACCAATTTTAACAGCCCAACTCAAATTTGGCAAGATATTGTCCGCTTTATGCATTAACAAAACCTATACGATTTTGTTTCTAGGGAGCCCTTATACTCGTCTTGCCAATTAAGATATGAATCACCCTTTATGAACTAAGCATCTCTCATTTACTTTGCCGATGTGGAATTTATTTAGGGTGTTACGTATGCCCCCTTTAGGGGCTTACTGTCCTAGTTAAAGTTTGCCCCACTATCACTCAAGAGAATAAACGGAGCCACTCTAATATCATCTGTCATGACTCAACCCAAACTTACTAAAATATTGTCTATTTTAGGCCTTATTTATTTTTGGGGTGCCCATATTCCTTAAAACGTATCTTTTTAGTTAAGAGAACCTAAATTTATAAACTAATCCAGGAACTCAATCGCTAGTAATGTAGATTATATTATAAAATGATATATTTATATTTATTTAGAGTTGGTAAAAAAGTCTGGTCCGTGCCCAAGCCCATTACATGAATTATAGACAAGGGCTTACAATTTATAAAGTCCATACATAATGGGCCTAGTTAAGAGCCTCCCATAAAAATCCGGTCATGTATACATACAAACATATATATTAGAAAAAAATTTATAATATGTTTAAATTTTCAAATTAAAAAAAACTGAGAAATAAAAAAAAGCTGAAATTAACCCAAAAAAACGAAAACCAAAGTCCCAAAACCTAAAATCCCTAAATTAGCTTTAGCTCCCTTCACCCAGCCGTTCCCTCAGCCTCGCCCTCAACCTCTCACTGCTCTCTCTACCGGCAGCCAACAACGGCCAACAGCCCACATTCACTGCCTCACACCGAATCAAGGATTACAGCCACCACCGTTCAACAGTGATCCACTCGCGAGTTGCAACGCAGCAGCTACCTAGCGACCCAACAGCAATGCAGCACCAAATAGGCGATGCAGCAGCGACCCACACCCACCAACACCACCTGCGCGACGTAGCAGCAGCCACTTGAACGCACGCGATGCAGTAGCAGTGATCTCAGCTCCAACGTGACACGAACCAACGCCGACGCAATCCGAACCAACAAACCATCACCACCTCATAACACTCCACCTCAAGTAAGCTTTAAATGAATGTATTTTGAGTTGCTGCCTGGGTTTTTATATTAAAAATAGTAGTTCAATTTAGTAAGGTTGGTTCTTGTTTAGTGCAGAAAATGTTTTGGATTATTCAAAGAAAATTATGGGATTATGGTGTAAAAACTATCCCGTGTTGTTAGAAAAATTATTATGACTTTATGGTGTAAAAATGTTCTGAATTGTTAGAAATTTTTTTATATTATACAAAAATCAATTATTAATTGCTTTTGCATTATTATTTATGTTAACACTTTTTTTTGTTAGCTGCGGTTCCTGAAGAAGAACTTTTTATTAGAGAGGAATTGAAGAATGAGGAAGAAGCTAGCCCGCAAATATAGGATTAGTTTATTTTCCATAGTACTATTTGTAATTTATTATATTGTATTGCCGATGTTTTCTGGACCCTTATTTATTGGATAATTAATTTTAATTTTAATTTTTTCAGTTTTATTAAAAAAATAAAAATTAATGAAAGGCTAAGCATGACCCAAGTCCGGCCCGTCCAAACTTGGATGGGCGTTTTAAGGGCTTGGGGTTAGGGACAACAACATGGACTTGGACCTGGCCTTAAAAAAATGCGGCCCAGGCCCGTAAATTACCAACCTTATATTATTAGTTACTATAATATAGTATAATCATATTGTAATATAGTATAATTTAATTTTATATTGTAAAAATATAATTTTATATAATTTTATAATATAATATAAATTATATTGTATTATAAAACAATATAATATTAAATTATAAATTATTTTTATTTATTAATTTCAAATATAATTTTTAATTTAAATTTAGTATTTTATTAAGTGATAAATGATTAAAAAATAATATCATAATATAATTCATTTTTATATTTTTTATAATAAAATTAAAATATAATTAAATCATATTTGATGCTTCAATCGAGACAAAAGTGGGGCGCATTATCGTGCATTATTAACTTTCAAACTTACGTAAGTAATAAATTATTGTAAACAATAATATAATATATAGCTCTAAAGACACCCTTAATGCAATACAATGCAACAAGAGGTTGTAGC
Source organism: Atalantia buxifolia (assembly GCA_030444775.1). NCBI lineage: Eukaryota > Viridiplantae > Streptophyta > Magnoliopsida > Sapindales > Rutaceae > Atalantia > Atalantia buxifolia. The sequence continues at coordinate 31,439,884 of CM059835.1, forward strand.
CAAATATAGGTAAACAGTATTTTAATATAATGCAATAAGTATGATACAAACTACTAAATGTACCCAAAAGGAAAATGATTAAATATTATGAATGTCTGATTTTCAAGAAAAAGCTCAAGTTTCAAAAAAATAGTTAGACTAATAGCTTAAGGTTATAGTATGCAGAAACCTAGGATATAGACTATATAGATATACTTGTTTGCCCTAATGGCTCAATTTGCATATATTAAGATTCACGTGATCTCAATATTTAAATTAGATCTTCAATTGTTCCAAATGAATGTTAAGACCCCATTCTTAATTGTTGGGCTCAAAGAAACCATTTATACGGGACAAATAGAAGGTTTCATTGAAAGGAACCAAGAAAATTTTATCATTGAAGGCTTTATTAAAGTCTATCTACTAAAGAATCTCTTAACAATCATTTTGCCAGGGGAATCTCACTTTTATCAAGACTAGAATTTTATTGTGACATAAATAAACTTGATCATCGTGTATATGTTTGGAAAAGTTGGAGTAAAATTGAAAATTATCATTGTATATTGATGATATTTCATTGGTCGGAAATGACATGTATATCATCCATAAAACAAAATCATGTTTGGGGTTAAGGTTTGAGATGAAGGACAGAGGCGGATCATGTTATCTCCTTGGAATTAAAATATTAATAAATCGAACTTTTAGTTTAATTATTATGTCTAGATCAATTTAAAATCTTGAAAAGGTACTTAAGAGATTTAGTATGGAGAATGGTAAAGCTTTGTCCACGCTTGTATGTAAACTTTAAAGGACAATATTTAAATAATACATGGATGTCAAAAAGGATATTTGGATATATATTAAATATTAAATCAAGGATTTTGCTAAATTATAATTAATGTCACTTACAGTTCTTTTAAAATAATGCAAAAATCAGGTGGATACCACTGTCATGTTACTTATTTATGCATGTTTTAGGTGGGTATAAGTTACATTATTTGTAACATAAAATCCCCAAAATAATGAAATTATATTTTGGTAATACTGGTCTTGCAATAAAAGACTTTTCCGGTGTAGGAGATCAAGATGATTTATAAATTTTCAAGTAGTTAGGCCATCTCTAATGTATAACACTATTTTGGTGTAACACCAACACAAAAAAATGTATCTTTTTCACACCAAATTACTATTTCATCTCCAACCCATTTACACCAAATTTTACACCAAAAAAAATATTCTTCTTTTTATTCCTTTAATTTTCAAGAATTAATTCAATTAACACTATAAATATTACTATTAATATAGATAATTAAGTAATAAGTAATTTTATATCGATTAACAAAAAAAAAGAAAATTATTAAATTTGCATTTAATTAACTAAATTAGTACATTATGAAAATTAAACATTACATTAATATAAAAAAATACAATAACAATAAATAACAACAATAATATAGAAAAATACAATACAATAATAATAATACTCTAGTTATTCGAATTACTAAATTCATCTCATAAATGATCAATTAGTACATTTCGGAGTGTAATGTGAGCCTCTTTATCCTTGATTTGTTTGTGTCGAGCAAGAAATTCTTGAAATCTAGTATTCTCATCTACGCTCATATCAACGGTTAGTATTGGGTAAGTGATCCAAGCTTACGTCAATATTTTCAAAATGAACAAATTAAGATTTTGCAAAGAAGATCTCAGCAAGGCCAAGCATCTCAAAATATTTCCAATAATATTGGCCAATATTTTGATGATATTGGAGGATCTAATAATGATCTCCCACCTTACTAAATAATTGTTCTAATTTATGCTAGTAGTAGTAGCTTTTTTAATTTGTGTTAATTTAATTTTGTAATATGTAATCTAGTAATTAATGTTATTGGCATTTTATTTTTATTATTAATTTTTGTGTTGAATATATTTTATTTAAAATATTAATATACTATTCAAAAATTAAAAAATGAAATTAAAAAATAATAATAATAATAATAACTTAAAATATTATATAAAATAGGACAAATATATAAATAAGATAAAATAATACGGATATTTGTGACTTTTTTTTTCCTAACACCAAATATGGTGTAATGAATAGTGTTGCACCATATTTAATGCAATACTATTCATTACACCATTTTAGTGTTACATTGGAGAAATATTTTACACCATTTTTTATATAAACGGTGATTTGGTGATGGGTGGTGCTGCATTGGAGATGCCCTTATATTTTTCTTTTTGGTAGAGCTGCAATTTCTTGGTGTAAGATATGAAATGAAAGCCGAATATATAGTGTGCAGTATGACAACTAAATATGCCGTTTAGATTGGACGTCTTATTGGCGGTGACAGACACAAAATTTTTGTTAATAGGGGGCAACTTAAAATGAATTCAATATAAATGATCACAACTTCAACTCGTAAGGCATTGCAGTTAAGTTCGTAGAGATAGAGCCTTAATTTTTTCAACTCTTGTTAGGCATTTTAATTAAGTTCAGGGGGCAGTGGTTTTAATAATCGATGCAGGTTAGACGATTTTTTTAATTAAATTTGATATACCAAATAAACCAATGAAACTTGCCTAATGCTAGCTACATCCTTGCTCATTGGTGAATTGAAACTTTATATACCAAATAAACCAATCAATATGTTTTGTGATAATAAGTCTATTATCTCTCGAATAAAAAAGTGGAGAAAATAGTTCCAACAGAAAACACATTATTGTCAGTTGGCATTTTATACAAGAAATGGTAAAGCGAGAACTAAAAAAAAGTTTACCATATTTCTTCACAAGAGATGATAGCTAACTGTATGACCAAGGACATAAATCTGAAAAGTTTCAAAGAGCATGTAAATACAATAGGATTAAAATTCACCTAGTTTTTACATACCTGCAAGAAAATTCTAGGATAAAACTTCTTGATGATGGGTAAGAAGTTACACTAAAACAAGTGTCATTCACGTTAATTAAAATAATATTTAAAAAATTGACTAAAAACTTTTGGTTAAAATTGATGCAAATAATAGATATTATCATAAACCAATTAAGAATAGGAGGTACATCTGAATGGTTAATCTCTAAGACATCTAGTTTACTCTATTAAGAAAAATAATGATAGGTTAGATCTAGGAAAATTTAATTCATTGTTATTGAAAAAAATATTAAAGGACGTTCTATATATGTCTAATAACCAAGTATGTTGAAGTGGGAGGTGAGATGAACATTAATGTTGAAATAGTCCCAATATCTTTCGGGATCTGTCTCTTTGAACTTTTATGCCAATGACATAAGAAGTCTCACCCATATCTTTCATATTAAATTGTTGTGAGTGAAAATGTTTGACCTCATGAAGCAAACCCAAATCATTTAAAGAAAGCAAAATATCATTTATATATAGGACTAAGAAAATGATTTTGCTCCCACTAGTCTTATGGTACTCTACATTAATCCGTAATGTTCTCCGTGAAACCAAATGAAGAAATTGAATCATGGAACTCTAAATACCATTGACAGGAAGTTTGTTTTAATCTATATAAACTTAAGCTTACAAACCAAGTGATTATTTTTACTTGAGATGAATCATTGTGGTTATTTCATGAAAACCTATTCCTTTAGATCTCCATTGAGGAAAAAGATTTTCACATCCATTATGTAATTCCGTATATTTATTAAAAGATATATCTTCAATTTATGTTAATCATTTTTTAAACTATTTATAACTATTTACCTAAGACACATGACCAAACTTAAAGAATGCATGACTTTCGTATAACTCAAAGGGCCTATAAAAAGGTATGATAAAGAGTCACTAAGGCCTTGTTTGGTATTGTTTTCTAAATGTTATTTTCATGAAACAAAAATGAGAATGACAATGTTGTTTTCAAATTTATTTTTAAAATTTAAAAATGTGTTTGGTATCATTTTCAAAAATAATCTTGAAAATTAAAAAAAGTAAAATACATTCAGTAGGAATATTTTAAAGAATTACTATTGGAATAATTTACATAAACTTAAAATTAAGTAATGAATAATTATTTTTATTATTTAATCAGTTTGATTATTTTTATTTTAAGAATAAATTAGGTGATCTCTTTAATTTTTTTGTTTAAAGAAAAATGATAAACTCTGCACATTTGATTTAATTAATAAATAAAAACATAAATATTATAATGTATATAAAAGAAAAGATTATTGTGGGAAAATTAATTTTTTGAGAATAATAACAACAACAACAACAACGACAACAATAATGTTGTTGATATTATTTTTATTTTGTGAGGTGATAGAAGAAAATTGTTCATTTTGAAACTTAATATTGTATTGGAAAACAAAAAAAACAAGAATAAGTTGATTTCTTATTTCCTTTGTTAAAAGTGTAGAATGAATTTTACATGTTCAAAACTATTTTAAAAAATGATTTACCGAACACGTATTTAGTGTTTTTTGAATTTAGAAAATAAATAATGGGATTTAAAAACAATACCGAGCCCACCCTAAAAACTCTATAAAATAAGTATATTTTATATGTATTTCATTATATTTAAAAACACAAGCATTAGAAATTAAAAATTTCTATAAACTCCTTAATCTTAATCACTCTTACTTATAGATGATTTCTGAGTCTAAAAACAATTTTCTTAAAGAGTACTTTGACGGGTTTAAAATAGCCCTTCAAACAAGCAGCTTGTGGCAACAGGCGGCCGTGGTCCCGGTTTAAACCTCATGCAACCGAACTCTCATTTGTGGCTGCAAGTCTCCCTTTAACACTGTCTGCATAAAATTGAAGGGGACAAAATTTTAAACTTTATTTTCAAAGACAAATCCGTTTGCCATGTAACTAAGAGAAACAAGTGGCCATTACTTTTGCAATAAGCATATACATTCCAACCAATAAGGATTTGGATTATGTTAAATAGATTCAACTGTGGTACCATAGTTGTATGGTATCACAGATAGATCCAGCCGTTGAATTGATTCAATAATAACTATTACCTGGATCCAACTACTGATCCAATCATGATGATCTGCATAACCGTCTGACTGGCTTTTTTATCCATGTTAAATTATATACAACATATAACAAATATAATAAATTTTTAACAATTATATAAATTTCAAGTAATAATTTAAAAATTATTATTTATTAAATATAATATAACATAGCATGATCCGTAATAATAATTGAAGGCAATATCTCTGGCATCATAGTAGCTAGATGAACTCGAAGGCAAAGCCGCACGTCAATGCCTATCACTATCATCATCTCTCACGTCATTGTGACTATATTCACATTTGAATCTCATTTACTAATTGAAAAAAAATACTTTTTTTTTTAATGAAATCACTCAGAAGTCAGAGTGAAGAAGAAAAAACAAAAAAGAAATTATTATTATCATGTTAACAATGGAGCTTACAACTCTCTTTTAAAAATTTTATGAAACCTCACTGCTTATAATTTTATTTTTTCTAATAAAATTAGAAAAAGATAAAAAATTACAAATAGTTTAATTAAAGCTACTATCATCTAGAATAAATTATTTAAATTTTAAATATATTTTTCATTATAAAATTCATATTATAATGGAATTTATTTTTTACTATTTCAAAATTATTTTGATTTTAACTATAACATATATTAAGATTTAAAGATAGTTAGGATTAGTGATTTATAAAGATATTTTTGTCTTTTATGCAATTTATTCTAGTAATAGAACTATGATTACAAAAATAAGATTTTATAAAAATATTGACGCGTGAAAAGCATTACTCTTTTTCTTAGGTTATTATTTTTTGTAGGCCATTTCCCCCAAGTTTTACCTACTTTTCTCTCATTATCTATTTTTTTCTTGTTTAATTAATATGTTAAACTTTATTGAGAAAAAGAAAAGTTAATATGTTAAACTACTGCCTTGAACGAATATGTTCACTACTCATTTATTAACGCATACTACAATGACTCACAATCCCTACTCGCAACTTCTTGTAAGCAGGGGCATCCAAGCTTGCTCAAACTAGTAATGCGGCTTGGAGATAGAGGGGGACGACGTATAACCTTTGCATCGATGTTTAGCAGGGGCCCTATTGAGAAATCGGCTGTTCTTGAGATCCATGGATTCTAATTCATGCGTAGTAGGGGACTCTCATTCGGCTAATAGCTTGGCTTGGGTCAATTCAAAAAATTTCTCTAATCAGTATTAACGAAAAGATCGAATTGAACTACTGTAGATTTGTTATATGTTTGCTCAAATTATTTTAACAATGCATTTTACTCTCATTACATATTAGTAAAATAAGAACGTGGAACATATTATTTTTTATTTTTCATTTCAATCAAGTTACCTTTCTTAAGTGTGACGTAGGACTCTCCCAAATTCTATGATAACTTCATAGTTTATTTACCTTTTTATAAGGGTTCTTCTACGATGCTGTAATGTATTAATTGTGAACCATTGATTTAATCAATGGTATACAATATTTGTACAACAAAAATAATTTAAAAATAATGATAAATAATTTGTTTAGCATTCAAGTGGGTGGAGAATTTTTGTAAAATAATTGTGACCACCCTTAGAGTTTGAAATAATTTCACTTAAATGGCATATTTTATTTCAAATTACTTTGTAGCCCTCCTTTAAATTTGTAATATGATAATCTTTTTTAAATAAATCTTCCAAAATCAATTACCATTAAGTATAAAATATAATAACAAGTAGGTTATTTAACACAAAGTCTTATAATAATTTGTATTGTATGAATTTAATTGCAAACCATTAATACCTAAACAATATTGATAATAGAAGGTATTGCAATAAACTATTTTATATGTGTTTTATTAATAATACTATATGAGTCACAACAAATGAGAAATATTTTATTCACTAATTATTATTGAAAAATATATATGTCTATATAACTATAGAGTGAGAAATATTTTGATTTAAATATTTAACAAAAAATTAAACTATTTATTTCATGCAATTCAATGGTGGAGGATATAACATTATGAAATGTTGCTTTGACTTTCAATATCAACTATCAGAGATATTAGTGGCTCATATATTGTGTCAAAATTTTAAGTTAAAGTATCCCAAACCAGATCTTTATAATGGAAATATAAAAATATACAATGATTTTTTTTCCTCATCTTGTCCATTAAATATTATTTGATGTAATATTTTATTTATTGTGACTATTAATTATTATAATAAAAGAAATGACTCTTCATAATATAAAAATTGTATACTTACTATTAAAGAATAACAATAAAATAATCTTTCATGATTCATAAACTAAAGTTTATTAGGAATATGTGTTAGATTTAACTTTTATGAAATTAACAAAGTGACATTTGAAAATAAAATGAAAACAAGCTTGTGAAAGTTAAATTTTATAAGGCTCAGATAATTTCCCACCATGTCAATAAAAATCTAAAAATATAAATGATTTGCTTTCACCTTTTTTTCCATGTAAATATTATTGGAGGCAATATTTTATTTATTGTCACTATTAACTATCATAACAAAAGTAATGACTCTTAATAATATAAAATTTTATAATTACAATCAAAGGATATCAATAAAATAATCTTTCACGATTCATAAACTAAAGCTCATTAGGAATATATATTAGATTTAACTTTTATGAAATTAACAAAGTAATATTTAAAAATAAAATGAAAATATATAGGCTTATAAAACTTAAAATTCCTACCATGTAAGGATATTAATTGTAAGATAAATATAAAGTTTAAAGAATAAGTATGTTAAATGGGTGTTAAAAATAATATATACTTAATGATCAATTATACAATGACCCTTAATATTATATAAAATAATGAGTATTTTAATATACGATATTAAATTTTATTAAAACATGTGTGATCAAGTAATTTTTATGTTACAAGCAATCTCAACAATGAATTTATTGATGTAACTATGACATTTACTCAAGTATATGTACTTAGTTGTGTTATTTATTAGTGTTATATCATATTTAAATTTTACAATTACAACTTATTTATTTGATTTGTGTTAAATAACCTACCATTATATTTTATACTTAATGGTAATGAATTTTGAAAGATTTATTTAAAAAAGATTATCACATTTCAAATTTAAAGGAGGATAGAAAAATAATTTTAAATAAAATATACTATTTAAGTGAAATTGTTTCAAACTCTAAGGGTGGTCATAGTTATTTTACAAAATTCTCCACCCCTTGCACACGATTTTTAACCGTTTACCATTATTTTTAATTTTTTTTTACTACAAATATTGTGTACCATTGATTAAATCCAACGGTACACAATTAAAAACATTATTAATGCTGTAAAATAAGAACGTGGAACATATTATTTTTTATTTTTCATTTCAATCAAGTTACTTTTCTTATGTGTGACGTAGGACTCTCCCAAATTCTATGATAACTTCATAGTTTATTTACCTTTTTATAATTCAAAATCATTTGTGTACATACCACATTGCATTGCCATACGTACAAAAATTTATTTTGTACCATTAATTTTGAATTATCCTTTGATTATGTTAGATCAAATTTCAAAAAGCTCGAAAGCCCACGAAAAATACAGGCCCGATAAAAATTTTCTGTATAAAATAACTTTAGTCAATTCTCTATGAGAATGGCCTACATATTTAGAATTCTAAGTAAAACGCCTAAACGACAAGTCTTTGACAAAGCACCAAAAGCGTGGTTCTACAAAAAAAGAAAAAGAAAAAGACCTAGTTCTATTCTATAGAAAGAATGACATAGGTTCATTCTTTACAAAAAAATAACTTAAATTCATTCCTTACAAAGAATGACCTAGGGCCACTCTTTAAAAATAATGACCTAGGTCTATTCTTTACAATAAATAGCCTAGGCACTTAGAAAATATTTGTAAGTAAAATGCTTAAAACGCAAGTTTTGGCAAAAAGCCAAAAGAGTGATTCCACAAAGATTGACCCAAGCTCTTAGAAAATATTTCTAAGTACATGCCTATGGACAAATAAACGTTTTACGGAATGTGTCTACGGGCAAATATAAATTCTACGGAATGAGCATAAACAAGCATTTTATGCAATGATCTTACGAGTAAATGTACATTTTATGAAACGAGCCTACTAGCCAATAAATATTTTACAAAATGCGCCTACAAGCGGAAATGCCTCAAACTCAATCCTCTCTAAGAGGAACCAACATAAGGGCCAAAGTCAAGCTAAGGCCCATTAAATGTCAACTACTTAGAAGACATAACAAGTATCTAAAATGTACTTGTCATAAACAAGTACACACATGAATAAGTGTCTTCGTACGTTGATTTTGAATGACACTTGCCACAAGAAAAGTGTCACATAACACCTTTAATTAACTCAAGAAGCCTATATAAAGGTCAAGACCTCCCATTTGAAAGTAAAAGGAAATAAGATGGGTACTAAACTTTGCCCATCTTACTCTAGATTTTCTCCATCTAGAAATTAAGTAAAAAGAATTGATTTAAGCGTTGGAGAGTTATTACCGACATGCTAGCCCCCTTTGACAATTTTATTTTTTGTAAAATAATTAACCACAAGAAGATACGTGATTTGGGACACTCTCTCAAGAAGAAAATGGGCTACAAAGATTGATTTTGGAGAAAGTCCTGAACAAAAATCACTTATTAATTAATAAGTAAAAATTTGCATCAACAGTTCGAACCATTTATGGGGACAAAATAAAAAGCCAAAATGGTTTATCTTTATCGGGATGATAGTTACAACTACTTTGATCACGAGGCTAATGATGAAAGTTTAAAGGATGAGGAGATCCATTTCCTATGAAAAAGGTTATAGGTTAAGTCGGGTAATGAATTGACACTTACACTGCATTTGCCTTTCGCTAGTGAAACTCAAGTATTTCTACACAATGGTAAAAGTATATTCATGTAGCCCAACTTTAGCTACAAATGGACAGGTTGGCCACATACTTTAAAAAGATGTACAATTAATTTCAATCTTCATCCAACAAAAGATAAAACTCAAGTTGTAATTATATCGGTTGCCAACAAGTGGCTTCATCAACAGAAAGGACTGTCTTGGCAAAATGCTGATGAGCATCTCTCGTTGAAGCACCCAAATAGCTAGTCATCACCAAAACGTTAAAGAGTAATTCATTAAACATGAATGATCTAGATCTACTATTTACAAGAGTGACTTAGAAGTTTTGAAAACATTTTAAGTGAGACGTCAAATAGTGAGTTGTCGACAAAACGAAAAGGTTTAATTCACTATACATGAATGATGTAGCTTTATTATTTACAAAATAACCTAAGAGCTTGGAAAATATCCTAAGTGAGATGCCAAATGACGAGTCGACGATAAATCACAAATGTGTAACTCATTTCTTATGAATGTCCTAGGTCCAATTTTTATAAAAGTGGCCTATGAGCTTAGAAGATATTCTAAATGAGACGCCAAATGGCAAGTCGATGGCAAAAAATCAAGACATAATTCACTATAAATGACCACGGTCCATTCTTTATAAAAGTGATCATAGAGCTTGGAAAATATTCTAAGTGAGACGTCAAATGACGAGTGGTAGACAAAAAACTAAGGGGTAATTCATTATACATGAATGATCTAATTCCATTCTTTACAAAAGTAATCTAGGAGTTTAGAAAATTTTGTAAGTAAGATGTCAAATGGCGAGTTGACGACAAAACACCAAGGCACAATCCATTATAAATGATCTAGGACCATTCTTATAACAGTAACCTAGGAGCTCATAAAATATTCAAAGTGTGACGTTAAATGGCTAGTCATCAACAAAATGGCAAAGTATAATTCATCATATATGAATGACCTTAGTCTATTCTTTACAAAAGTGGCCTAAGAGCTTAGAACAGATTCCAAGTGAGACACTAAATGATGATTCGATGAAAAAAAATTAAGGCATAATTCATTTTACATGAATCACCTTGGTCCATTCTTTATAACAGTGGCCTAGAACCTTAGAAAATATTCTGAATGAAACGCCAAATGGCAAATGGTTGACAAAACACTGAGGCATAATTCAATATACATAAATGATCTAGGTCTGTTTTTTACAAAAGTTTCCAATGAGATTATAAAATCAAAAAATTAGAAGGAATAAAATCATTTTAATGACCTTATTAAGTCGACCAGGAAAAATTATTTATGAGACATGCGCAATCCCAATTCAATGAAATTTTAATATTCTAAGTGACCTAAGTGCTTAGAAAGTATTCTAAGTGAAATGCCATATTGGCGAATCATCAACAAAATGCTAAACCGTAATTCACTATAATGAATGACCTAGGTCCATTTTTTTACAAATGTGACCTAAAATCTTAGAAAATATTTTAAGTGAGACACTAAATGGCGAGTTGTTTACAAAATGCCAAGGCGTAATTCATTATAAATGAATGACCTAGGTTTATTTTTTACAAAAATATCTTAGGAGCTTAGAAAATACTCTAAATTAGACACCAAACGGCGAGTTTTATTGATCGGTGTATATATCTAAAGGGCAGTGGGAGCAAGTTTATATTTCTTATTCTGTATGTTGATATTTTGCTTGCTGCTAATGATCTAGGCTTATTGCATAAAAACAAGGAATTTCTCTCTAAAAACTTTGAAATGAAAGATATAAGAAAGGCATCCTATGTGATTGAAATTGAAATAGAAATATTCTATAATAGACCACGTGGATTGTTAGGATTGTTTTAGAATGTATATATTAATAAAGTTTTAGAGAGATTCAGAATAGAGAAATGTTTTATAAGTATTGCTCCAATTTAGAAAAGAGATAAGTTCAGCCTTGCGCAATGGCCAAAGAATGAATTAGAACATAAACAAATGGAGAATATTATGCATCTATTGTTGGAAGCTTGATGTATGCTCAAACTTGTAGAAGACTAGATATCAGTTTTGCTATTGGAATGTTGGGCAGATATCAAAGTAATGTAAGACTAGATCATTGGAAAACTGCAAAGAAAATATTAAGACACTTACAAGGAACAAAAGTCACATGCTCACCTATAAGAGATTCGATCATCTTGAAATGATAAGATATTTCATATTCAGTTTTTATTGGATGAGTTTTTAAAAGAAAATCTACATTTTGCTATTTGTTCCTTTTGGCTAGAGGGTAATCTTAGGGAAGAGTGCAAAGCAGTTTGTCATTGCTGCATCGATTATGGAGGCTAAGTTTATAGCATGCTTTGAGGCTAGTGTTCATGAATTATGGCGGCGAAACTTTATTTCAAGACTTGGAATTGTTGACAGTATTACCAAGCCTGTGAAAATTTATTGCAACAATCTTCTTTTCTAATAATGACAAGTATTCATCAAAGGGTGCTAAATACATGGAATTGAATTGTTTTGCCATCAAAGAAGAAGTTTAGAAATAAAGAGTGTCAATTAGGCACATTAGTTCCAAGTTTATGGTTGCAGATCCGTTAACAAAAGGATTTTCACCAAAGATTTTTAGTGAACACATAAAAATGATGGGTATTGGTGGCTATCATTATTGATATTGTGTTGAAGTTTTATACTCTTTATGTATTTGACACTTTGAACTCTTTTAAGTATTGTTTTGATTTGTTTATATCTTGTTTTATTTTGTCACTATATACATGAATGAGTTATTTGAATGTTATCACAATTTGTCTATGACAAAGACATTCTAATTGGATCAATATTGTATTTCTCATTACAGATCATGTTAAGTACAAACTAATATTGTAAAAAGTAGAAGGGACTTTGTTGAATTAAAGACATAGAACCACTATGATCCTTATCAAATTTTGCTTAATGATGATTCTCGGTGTGACAAACAGAAGAAAGGATTTAACTTCTACCATATAGTTATATTTGTACTCTTAATTCATGAAGTTAGAAATGTCACTTAGCCAAGTGGGAGAATGTTAGCATATTTTAAATTTTAAAATATGTGATCCACTTGACATTATCTATTTAGATGAAATTAATTAATTTGTGCTAAAATCCGATTGGTCAAGTTGAAGGAAGTTTATCAACTGTCTACTTTGATGAAAAGTAGATTATATACAATTATGTTGAAACTAATCCTCTCCCTACCAAGAAAAGAACGATACTCTTCTATTCATCAAATATAGTTCATCAAAATAAAAGGGTCAAAGAGAGAAAAAAAATATAGTTTTCAATGCTTTTGATTTATTTTGTAGTAAATTTCATTCAAGAGATCACTTATGGATCAAGGTAACGTCTTCTCTTAATAATATTTTGAGAAAATCATATTTTTCTTAGATTTTGGTTTCATAATTAATGCAAAATTAGAGTTTGATCGGTACTAATTATATAAATTTATTAATAAAATTAATATGTCATTTTTAATTAAGTCTTCATAAGTTATATTTAATGTAACGTACAACTATATAGCATTTACTTACTAGCCCATCGGACCCTACTACATCGTTACTCATTTTTGCACTTAAAAAATCAGAGTTAAACGTTACAATAAATGTAGCTTTGGAAGTTACAATAAATGTAACTTAGAAAATTTCTTTTTATTTGGCAGTGCAATTAAAGCAAATGGACTCATAAGAATTAAAATACTCTTTTGTATTCAAATATAAACACAAATATATTTATGTAGTTTTTTAGTAATATAATAATATTATTTTCATATTCAAATATTATAAAAATTACTAAACGCATTTTCATAATTACCAATAAAATTCATATTTAACAAAAATTAATCATTCTTAGAATTATAAAATAAATAAAAATAATATCATTTAAAAATAATATCAAATCCGTAGCTAACCCAAAATCTTTTTCCAACCACTTAGGTCTCAGCATTACAATTTTTACCCGCCACGTTACCTCTAACTTGAAATTATACCAATAACAGCCACCAAAGCACAACGTACAAGGATTATGTTGACTCATTGACTTTCATAGCAAATCAAAGGCAAAATACTCTTACCAGACGTTTTCTTATTTCATCTCAAAAAGAAAACAAAAATGTCGCTTTTGTAACCGGAAACTGACTTGTGCAGCCAATCAACCAACAAATATGAAAGGGTATTAAAAAAATTTTTTAACTAGTAATTGGAAGCAAAAGAAATTAGAATGAGAAATGAGAATCAAAAGAAATTAGAATGAGAAATGAGAATTAAAATAAATTATTTATTTGAATTATAGGAATTGGAATCGGAATGAACTATATTCTCATTAATGTATTTACTTTGACTAAGAATCGAAATAGATTGATCTAAGCTACTAAAATGTCACTACAACAAATAATAGTATTATCGGCGAGATATTTCCAAGGGCTCCATTTACCTCGATAATAGGTACTTTTTACAAAGGCTGAGTTGAGCTGTCGGATATATATTACAAAAGCCATTAGTTTTTTCAAGAGTAAATTAGCCTCGCTGGTAAAAAATATATTAGTCGGAAAATACATGAGTAATACTTAAAAAACATTATTGTTGTAAAGTTAAAAACAAGATAAAGGCCTTGAGTGTGTGGGCTTTGCCTAATTAAAAGCTAGAACATAATCTTAGTGACTAATTAAATTATTATAAATTGAACCTTTAATAATGTCTTATTTTTGCTAGCTTAAAAAATTAGATAAGAACATATATATTTCCAACAATTAAAAATAACTCATTTATTTTAGTCCCAATAGAAGAGATCTGCTCATAAATATATCAAATTGTTAAACTTTGGTCAAATAAAAGATTTTAGTCCTTATATATAAAAAATGTAATCTATCATAATATTGAAATCATTTCCCCTCAATTAAATTTTCCTTGTTTTTGGTAACCAGGTGAATTAAGAGGAAGTAATTGGTGGGGCCGTGGAGATGAATCATAGTTTCTCGTTTTTTTGTCTTGGTTTTTGGAGTCACTCAAACGTGACAAGAATTTAAGGAAATGTTTAGACCGGGACATTACGAACCGGATTCACTCAAACATGAACCCAAAATTTAGTTCCAAAGACTTCATAATTTAGCTTGGTCCTCCATTGACGCTGCTGCTCAAGCTTCTCCAATCACTTTTTAATATTGATTTCATTTTAAAAAAAAAAAAAGAGAAGAAGACATTCACATGATAATAGCTCTCCCCCTCAATCTCCAATCACTTTTTAATCCGACGATGTTTTGAAAGAATAGAGATCCTTCGTTCAATCCGACTATGTTACGTTTTTACATGCACATTGTTGTCACTTTTCGATTGCATGAAGGTAATTATCTCATTTCTCAATTATTCAATCTCTTAATTCTGCAGTTGATTTCTTTGTTTTTTCAAATTAATTTAGGGATTAGGTTTTGGCTTCCATCAACTTATGAGTTTTAGGAATTTATTCATTGTGCTCAATAGGTGACGATTACTCAGAAACTAGTCTCTTTCTCACTTAATTTCTCTTATTTGTTGTAGTGGAGCTATTAATAAAAATAATTATGGTAAAATTTATAGTGTTAAAATTAAATTGTATCCCTTGAAAAAAGATTCTTTGCTGACTCAGTGACTCATTATAACATTAATTATTTTACTTTTACCAGATTTAGACTCTAGCTATGGCTCGCTGCATTTGTTCTTGATGATTTAATATTTTGTTGAATTTTTTAGTTGAATTTTTGACTTTAGAAGTGGGAGTAGTTGCATTCTGGTTTCATCTTAAATTTTATTTTATTTTAACCTCCAAAAAGACAAATGCGGCTGCTTGGTTTTGCAAGAAAATTGAGTACAAAACATATCTTGTCATTTTGTTACTAGTTTATATAATAATTATTATCAAAATCTTCTTGATTGCTGGAAATTGCAATAATTCAAGCCATCTTTGACATGTTATTTTTTGAAAATTTTTTTTTGATTAAAATAGATTCTTGACAATTGTTTCTCTTCGGTCCAAATTGACAGTGTTTGAAATTTTGAATGAAAAAAAAAATGTTGATTAAAAAATTGATTAAACATCCAAGACATAGCTTTTCTAAATTTTAAATATGTATGAAAACATTAATTATATTTACTGCAGTTAATTAATCCATATTTTTCTCTAGCCATTTTTTGTTTATTTGATTATATGCTATGATCTTGAAAGTAGTTCAAGCAAGTTCTAAAGTTTAGGTTCTCTGTTATTGGCTATAGATTTTATTCCTTTTTACTCTTTACTCTTATATTTACTGCAAATAAGTATAATTAATTAATAATAATGCTCATGTTTCAGGTTTTGATTGCTGTACCACCATACGAAGAAGCTTCTATTCTTTGTTGTGGCTACTTTCCTGATTACATTCTGTGGGTTAGAAACTAATTCTCTAGAATCTGTAGAGGCTTCTATTTCTTTGAATGATGTTGTATATGTCTTGAGTGCTACTGTTGTTGTTGCTTGCATAATGATTATGCTTTTATATATTTTTTTTTTATTAAGACACGATGACAGTTGACAAATCATGGATGCAATTAGAAAGGTCAACAAGTGAATATGTTAGTGGGGTGAAAAGGTTTCTTGATTATGCTTTTAGGCACATTAAATATGAAGATAAAAAAATCTTATGTCCATGCGTTAAGTGTAGTAATAGGTATAGACTAGTTCAGAGTGAGGTGGAAAGACATCTTTTATATAAAGGGATGAGATTGGACTACACTACTTGGTATTGTCATGGGGAAATTAGAAAGAGTGATGGTGATAGTTATAGTGATGGTGATAATGATGATGGTGACTATTATAGTGATAGTGATAATGGTGATGATGATGATGATGATAATGATGATAATGATCATGATGAGTGTGATGATATGTTTGGCCTAGTTGAAGAAAGTTTTTCCCAAGATCCTAACAATGATGCATGTCAAATGCATTAACGGTTGGAGTAACAAATCCTTTGACACATTATTGGAGGTTTTGAAAGATGCATTTCCTATGTGTGAAAAATTACCTACATCTAATTATGATGCAAAAAAGATTGTTAAAGATTTTGGTTTGCATTATGAAAAAATTGATGCATGTATGAATGATTGTATAATCTATTACAAAGAATACGCAAATGCATCTCAATGTCCAACTTCTGGGCTTTCGAGATGGAAAACAAAAGGCAAGGGTGGTGAAGGGAAAGCCAAAAAGGCTCCTTGGAAAGTTCTACGTTACTTTTCAATTACACTTAGACTTCAGAGGTTATTTATGTCATCAAAAACAGTCGCAGACATGAGATGGCACTTTGAAAAACGTGTTAAAGATGGGCTGTTGAGGCATCCTGCAGATTCTAAGGCTTGGAAAAGTTTTGATCTCATCCATGAGTCTTTGTACTTCGAATGGCTAAGCATAGAAAAGAAATGGTAAGAGAAAATGTTTTGACTTTGATCATAACGAAAGTGGTGTTTATTTATTATGATCTTATTGAATTTCAATTCTTTATTACAGCAACAAACACGTACTGAACTTAGTCCCCTTGATATATCGAGAAGTTACAGGAGAACCAGCACATGGTTGTGTTATTGGTTGGGGAGCAGGCATCAAAGGCAAGGATGTGTATGGTTCTCCAAGTTAGGGAGGTAACAAGCATCAATGTATTGATTTGGAAAAAAAAATAAAAGATTTAGAGAAAGAAGTCAAGAAGTTGAAAAAAATAATAAAGCTTGTGCTTGGAAAGTCAAGTACACAAGCATCATCTCAGAAGGTATGGGTTGTTTATTTCATTTCATCAATAGATTATGTGAATGGTATGTAGTTTGTTTTGAGTTCTCATGAAAAATGATTGGAAATTTGCCGTTGCCCTATTAGTTGATGAATTATAGATGAGGAAATGATCTCAAGTGATTATGGACAAGCTTATAATATAAGTGGATGAGGGAATAATTATTAGATTTTTTGAAATGGAGACTATACATCTATATATAGAGTTGTTTTTAATTATACTATTTTTAGTTGATTCTCATTAATCTCAGCATCTTTGTTATATAGTATAACAGTTTCTGTTTTGGTAATAATAATGATTGAAATTCTTTCTTTCACCTAGGATATTGTTTTAACGGAAGAAGATGACGATGGGGATGAGGATGATCAAGTTGAGACAAACGATTCAGAATTTGAAGAAGTTGTTTTAGAGGATGATTGAACAAATTCAAGATATGATGATATCATTTTGTATATACATTTAGGATTTTTTTAATGTAAAAGATACTTTAAAATTGATATTTTTGTTGTATTTTTGAATGATGAATGTGATTTTATGAATTTTTGAGATTAATGAAGTTACATTTAGCATATCTTGTATATTATTATTATGTTTATTACGTTATTTTCCTATTACAGATATTTTAATGATAAAATAAAAAAATTAATGAAATAATATTATTGAATTAAATAAGGGGGGTCATTAAACAACAAGATAAGATTATTTCTGACAGTGTATATTTTATTTCCGAGGGCAAGTTGCAGTTGAGAATAAATTCAACTAGTTTTATCTTATCTTATTTCCGAGGGCTTTTAATTCCATTTTCGACGGCGATACCCTCGGAAATAATTTTTTTCTTCGACGGCTCATCAGAAATTCTACATTTTCGATAAAACTTAATACGACGAGGATCGACGGCATGTCCCACTCGAAAATGAGTTTTTCCGAGAGGCGTTGAGTATTTTCGAGGGTATTTGCCCTCGGAAATCACCCATTTTCTTATAGTGTGTACTCAATTAGTTACTGTCATTTTATTAATATTTATCGTAATAATTGTGATCATTATTGTTAAAAATATTGCTATTAATAATCATAATAATAACAATAATAATAATAATAATTTTAACAACAACAACAATAATACTAATAATAATATAATTATTATTGTTGTTCTTGTTACTAATAATAATAATAGTAGTAGTAATCATCATCATCATCATCATCATGATTATTATTAACAATTAAAAGATAATGAATAATAATAATAATAATAATAATAATAATAATAATAATAATAATAATAATAATAATAATAATAATAATAATATTTTAATTGAAGACAAAAGTAAAATTATAAAATTTAAGTGGGGTAAAACAAAGAGTTCAAAGAATGAGAATTTGATTCCCAACCTCCTATGAGAATCAAATTCTTATTTTTTTAATTCAAAAAATATATGAATTTCATATGTTTCATTCTCATTTTGCTTCTACTTTAATAATTAAATATTATCAATCATTCTCATTCTAAATTTTGATTTATTATCCCACAAGCACATCACTATTAATCATAAGGTCATGGTATGTTACCTTAACTGTAGGTGATAGCAATAACATCACAACTTAAGGTAAATACTCGTGGCACGTGGTGTTGAAGAAAAATCAATTTTTAAATTTTTATAAAACTTTTTAAGACCGATCTCATAAAATATATAAAAATTTGTAATCTAGAAATCGTACCTTAATAGTCTGAGAAGATGAACAATGGAAATTATTCTAGGCTCCCAGATCACGATTCGTCACTACCACGGTTGTTATATTACTATCCGTCACTACATTTGGGTTAGATCACGATCTATCACCAAACAATCTTCCGGGTTATGACTCAGATTTGATCTACACTTGACGTGTGGGTATCTTTATCACCACTATAAGCAACTAGCAGGAGAAAATTTTTCTCTCAAAATTAGAGAGAAATTTTTTTTTTCTCTTGATATGTATAATGTGGTTCTCTCCTTTCTTTTGGGAGAAAATAAGTCTTTTTATATCTCTCTCTAGTGGAAACCCTAGGCTAAAAAAAAAGTCACGTTACTTTCTTTTTTCTATAAGGGGCCCACCTTATAAAATAACATAAGGCCCTTTACACATAAGCATATTAAATGGAGCCTCCCACTAAATGATATATTTAGGCTTTTGACCCAAATAGCTAGTTATCTTGCTTATTAATCCAGTAATGGTGCAGTCAATTAAATGAGCTAACCTGGGGATCATTTGGGAACATACAATAGTGGCTATAATAATTAGGCCTATAATTAAACTATCTCAATTATTTAATTCCAAATCTACTCAACTAAAAGATTGGAACTGACCTCCATAATTGTATGCTTGAATAATAATTCGTCCCAAGGCACATTGATTTCTTTACTACATAATCCTTTGTACCACATCGTTAATTAAATTGATATCTCAACTATCCAATCAATTTAATTACATCTTGTTCCTTGACACTTACTGGTTTTCTCTAATGATCATTTTCAACATATTAAATATGTTGACACAGTCTGGCTAGAGAATTCTATGATCAAGTGTCGAAAACTCATCAAGAGATGTGTGTACAAATTCTATATTGTTAATCTATAACTCTAATACTCATAATTGCTCTCACCAAGATACTGGGTAATCTTGACCACAAGTGTATGTCGTGCACATTGGTAACTCAAATGAAATAACAATTATAATAATGAAATCATAATTAACTCAAGATTAAGATTACAGTAAACTCAATGCCTATGAGATTTAATAAGTCTAACAGTCATTTCAAGGTTAATTAAATCTCATATGTGATCCAACTTAATGTAGTCAAACTACATCAGTAAATTCATACATGATTAAGACAAATCATTCAATGAATTTACTACAGTCTAAACATAAATAGAGTGCTCAACTCCATTTATCAACTACGAACTTAATTTATTCAATCATAAGATAACTTGAATTTATATTTTTTTGTGAATCCATATGATGATCACATAAATACATACAATATAATTAAACGGACCTTATTCAATATATTTGTGCAATTGAAAATATCTCAAATATTTTATTAATCAGAAAATAAATTAATATGCTTTAAAAGAGCACATAATCCCAACACGTGGAACTTGGGGGGGTGGAGAAGTAGTGAAATTGGTTGACATGTTGCAATTCGTTTTCCGGTGTAAAAATTTCAAAATCATTGAACAGAAAGGACTAAGCTAAGTGAATTTACAATTGAAGACGAACTGAGCTTGATTTCATCATTAATTTAACAAAATAAAAAATAAAAAGCTAGATCTCATCATTTATGTGAATTTACAATTTTCTAAATCTATATGAAAATTTAATATCTTCCCCCACCATTCTGATCAACAACTCTATCCGATCTAAAGACTTATTTTAAGGATAGATAGTGTTGGAAAAATGTGCTCTTTAAAAGCATATGTGTTTATTTAATAGTAATAAATAATTTTTCTTATTAATAAAATAAATGAGGTATTTTATTCAAGTATCTTAATTGCATTAATATTTTGAATAAAGTCCATTTGATCATATTATATGTATTTATGTGATCACCATGTGGATTCACAGAAGACATAAATACAAGTTATCTTATGATTAAATAAATTATGTTCGCAGTTGATAAATAAAGTTGGGCACTTTATTCAGGTATAGACTGTAATAAATTCATTGAATGGTTTGTCTTAATCATGTATGAATTTATTGGTGTAGTATGACTATATTGAAGAGGATCACATATGAGATTTAATTAACCTTGAAATGACTGTCAAACTTATTAAATCTCATAGGCATTAATTTTACTGTAATCTTAATCTTGAGTTAGTTATGATTTCATGATTGTAATTGTTATTCCATTTGAGTTACCAATGGGCACGATACACACTTGTGGTCAAGATTACCCGGTATCTTGGTGGAAGCAATTATGAGTATTGGAGTTATAGATTAACAATATAGAATTTGTACGACACATCTCTTAATGGGTTTTCGGCACTTGATCATAGAATTCTCTTGCCAGAGTGTGTCAACATATTAAGTATATTGAAAATGATCATTAGAGAAAACCAGTAAGTATCAAGGAACAAGATGTAATTAAATCGATTGGACAGTTGAGATATCGATTTAATTAATGATGTGGTATAGAGAACTATGCGGTAAATAAATTAATGTGGCATGGGTCGAATTATTATTCGAGAACACTATCCTAGATAGCATACAATTATAGAGGTCAGTTCCAATTTTTTAGTGGAGTAGATTTAGAATTAATAATTGGACTAGTTTAATTACATGCCTAATTGGTCATTCAATTTTTAATTACTAACCTTGTGCTTAATTGGGAAAAATGTCATTTTATGGTTAATCAAGGTATTGTATTAGGCCATATTATTTCTGAAAAGGAATTGAAGTTGATAAATCTAAGATAGATCTTATTCGTTCCTTACCACCTCCCATTAGCGTGAGAGAGGTTCGTTCTTTTCTTGGTCATGCGGTTTCTATCGTAGGTTTATCAAGGACTTCTCTAAGATTGCATTACCCCTCTGCAACTTACTTCAAAAGGATGCAACTTTTGACTTCAATGATGAGTGCCAAAGAGCATTTGAGAAGTTAAAAGAGGTTTTAACATCAGCCCGTGATTCAACCACCGAATCGGGATTTACCATTTGAGATCATGTGCGATGCCGTGACTATCTTTGTTGGAGCCGTGTTGGGCCGCCGCGGGGCAAGCTTCCTCATGTCATCTACTATGCCTCCCGTACATTGAATGATGCACAACTCAACTACTCCACCACAGAGAAAGAACTTTTAGCAGTTATCTTTGCCTTAGAGAAATTTCGTTCTTATTTAATTGGATCTAAGGTAATTGTTTACTCTGACCATGCAGCTATTAGGTACTTGCTCACCAAAAAGGATGCCAAACCGCGCCTTATTCGATGGATACTTCTATTGCAAGAATTTGACTTAGAGATTCTAGATAAGAGAGGTTCTGAGAATTTGGTGGCAGATCATTTGAGTCGGCTTACCTATAACGAAGATACACTCCCATTGCATGAGAACTTTCCAGATGAACAGTTATTACAGGTAGGTGCAGTTATTCCTTGGTATGCAGATATTGTCAATTACTTGGTTACCATGATAGTACCTAAGAGCTAACCCGTGCACAAAAGGCCAAGATCAAGAGTGATGCAAAGTACTATGTGTGGGATGAGCCATATTTGTGGAAGTATTGTTCTGATCAAATTATTAGAAGGTGCGTGCCTAATCTGAATTTTCTTCTATTCTCACATTTTGTCATACTCTGGCTTGTGGAGGACATTTTGGACCAAAGCGAACAGCCCTTAAGGTACTTGCAAGTGGTTTTTATTGGCCATCACTATTTAAGGATGCATATTTGTTTTGCAAATCTTGTGATCGTTGTCAGCGAACAGGTAATTTGGGACCTCGAAATCAAATGCCACAATCTCCCATTCTTATAGTTGAGATTTTTGATGTTTGGGGCATCGATTTCATGGGACCATTTCCGTCTTCGTTTGGTAATCTCTATATTGTTCTTGCAGTTGATTATGTTTCAAAATGGGTGGAAGCAAAAGCCACCCGAACTGACGATTCTAAAGTTGTGATAGATTTTATAAAGTGTAACATCTTTGCAAGGTTTGGAACACCGAAGGCAATTATCAGCAACAGAGGCACTCACTTTTGTAACAGGTCAGTAGAAGCACTCTTTCAAAAGTACAACATCACTCACAAAGTGTCCACAGCCTACCATCCACAAACTAGTGGGCAAGCTGAGGTGTCTAATAGGGAAGTGAAATCAATCCTTGAAAAGACAGTTAATCCGAATAGAAAAGACTGGAGCCTACGGCTTGATGATGCACTTTGGGCATATAGGACTGCATACAAAACGCCTATTGGTATGTCACCTTACAGGTTGGTATATGGTAAACCTTGTCATCTTCCAGTGGAACTTGAACATAAAGCATGGTGGGTCATGAAACAATGTAACATGGAACCGGATGCCACGACAACACGTGAAAGCTCCAATTGCAAGAATTAGAAGAAATTCAAATGACGCCTATGAGAATTCACGAATCTATAAAGAAAAGACTAAGGCTTTTCATGATAAGCAGATCTTGAGAAAGAATTTCAAAGTTGGACAGAAAGTTTTGCTATTCCATTCTCGCCTTAAGTTGTTTCCAGGTAAATTACGTTCTCGATGGGTTGGGCCTTTTGTTATTGTTAACGTTTTTTCTCATGGTGCAGTTGAGATCAGGAGCTTAAAGACAGGCAAAGAGTTCAAGGTAAATGGTCATAGGTTGAAGCCTTACTATGAAAACTTTCAGACACTCAATGTAGATGAGGCTCCACTCTATGAACCTGCGTACGTTGATGAGTGAAACTTAAGAACCATGTCAGGCTGAGGACAATAAACCAAGCGCTTACTGGGAGGCAACCCAATGGTTGGAGAAAAGATTTTGAGAGCACGCCATAACAGATTTGATCTTTCTCCCTTTCATTCTCATTTCCTTTATTCACTCTGTGTTGAATTTTGTTTGTTTCTGTTTGTGTGTCTCATCTCACTTCCCCATGTTTTCTTCTTTTTATTAGCTTAGGCTTACATTGAGGACAATGTAAGAATTAAGTGTGGGGGTGGATTTAGAACTTAGTCTGTTTTGCTTTGTCTTTTTCTTTAAAAACAAAGAAAAAAAAAAAAAAAAAAGAAAAAAAAAAAAAAAAAAAAAAAATCTTTGTTCGAATATTAGCCAATGATAAGAATTTGATTGACAATGAATATGGTTCTTAGAAAGGGTTGAATATTACCTTAGTTTATACTTGATTCTTGTGTTGATTTCCTCTTAATTAAGATTCTTTAAAGCATGAGCACTAATATCAATTCTTTCATAAGTTTTGACTTAGAATTTGAGATTGATGCAGCCTGAGTTGAGAATTTTAGATTGAGTAAATGACTGTTTGTCTTGATTCTTATCTCTACAATACAGTGTAGTCTACACAGGTGCCATAGTCAGAAATAGCTACCTATAACCCTTAAGAGTGAAGCTATCCTTGAGTAATTTGGGCCTATGTACCACCAGTATGTAGAGGATAATCTACCATGAGAAGAAGGCTACCTTAAGGGGTAGAGTGAAAGCTCCTGACATGAAAAAAAAAAAAGAAAGAAAAAAAAAAGCACACAAATGCCTGTGAGAAAAAAAAAATTTGGAGATCAAGATGATAAGATTAGTTTGACCTACTCTTTTCTTTATTCAAGGCAAAGGTCATGACATTGAAGATTTTGGGAAAGGATTTTGATTGAATTGATTCACACACACACTATGAGAATCAAAAGAGAGATGAGATTGACTATTGAGTTAAAGTTAGAACTTTGATAATATTTGAAATTTTCTTTGAGCTATATGACTTATGCAATCTTTGAGGCTAGTTTTATTTTAAAGTCTTTTCTTCTTTTTCTGCTATTAAAAAAAAAATTTTTTTTGCAATGATGTTTGTAAAGTATCATCATGAAGCCCTCACGAGACTATAACTCGTCCACTAGGGCCGCCTAGGGGTTTAAAGGCTTGTTGCATACGCTAAATGCAATCGTGATTTCCTACGAAAGTGGACTAGTTTAGATTTTCTTTTCATTTTTGTTCTAGGTTTGCTCGAGGACGAGCAAAGGGTAAGTGTGGGGGAATTTGATAAGTGCATATTTTCTATATATTTTAATATTAATTTCTCCATCTTTTTCTTGTTTTTGTTCTTAAATATTCTAGTTATTTTAGTCAATTTTTAATTTAGTAAATTATATTTTTATTTTGTTAATTTTTATTTTAGTTTATTTTATTTCATTTTATTTTGTTTTAATTACCTATTTTTGTTCTATATTTAGATTTTCATGAGCATAGAGGACATTCGATTGAAACTCGAACAACTTAGAGCAACCTCATCACATTCGAACTCGATTTTGCCATCCACATTCCACTCACGAAGACAGAGCCAAGCAGCCCGGCCCGAACCAATGGCTCAGAACAACAACCGAACACTTAAAGAGTTGGCAGCTCCTAACTTGGACCAGCAACCTTTATGCATTGAGAATCCAAACCCTCAGGTAAACTTTGAACTCAAATCAGGATGATTCATCTTCTTCCTACTTTTCATGGTCTTGTAGGAGAGGACCCAAATAAGCACTTGAAAGAGTTCCATGTGGTATGCTCCACAATGAAACCAAAGGGTTTCAAGAACAAGTTAAACTAATGGCCTTCCCATTCTCTTTGGCGGATTCACCAAGGAATGGTTGTACTATCTTCCTCCGATCTTTATCCTCACTACATGGAATGAGATCGTCAAACTATTTTTGGAGAAATACTTCCCAAAGATCAAAAGTCAGCATTCGAAAAGAAATTTGTGGAATCCGACAAGATATAATGGAGAATCACTTTATGACTACTGGCAACGATTCAAAAAGCTATATGCTAGTTGCCCCCACCATCAAATAAGTAATCAACTCTTTATTCAATATTTTTATGAGGGTCTAATGCCTATGGATAGGAGTATAATTGATGCCACTAGTGGAGGAGCACTCATGGATAAGGCACCAAAAGCAGCTTGAAATCTCATTGCTAACATGGCTTCTAATTCCCAATAGTTTAACACCATGAATGATCCACTGCCGAAATCTAAGCGAGTAAATGAGGTGAGTACTTTTTCCTTAGAACAAAAAATTTCATATCCTACTTCTTTGGTATAACAATTGGCCCTAGAGCAACAAATGAGATCGTGTGGCGTATGTTCCATGGTCGGGCATGTAACTGATATATGCCCTACTTTACAAGAGGGTTCACACGAGTAGGCCAATGCAGTTGATGGGTTCCTAGGCCAACTAAGACAAATATATGATCCCTACTCTAATTTTTACAATGAAGGGTGGAAGGATCACCCTAATTTTAGGTATGAAACCAACAACAAGGTATTCCTAATATGGCACCGTCTCGACCACCGGCTACCCCCCCAACAAATTTGGTGCAACAACCTTACCAAGTTCGGCCACCTCCACCTCCTCAAAATCAAGGTACGTCTTTGGAAGATCTTGTAAAAGCTCTCGCTACTAACACTATGCAGCCCAAAGACTACTCGAGACACAGTTCCAACATTTAGAGAATCAGATTGGCCAACTGGCCACATCTATGAGTAGGATAGAGGCTAGAACTTCAGGAAAGTTACCTTCTCAACCAGAAATTAATCCAAAGGAGAATGCTAGTGCTATGTCTCTGAGGAGTGGAAAGCAGTTGGAACCAGTATTAGCTAAGCCATCGAAAGACCCTACAACATCATCGCACTCTTTGACCAATCCCTCCCCTGAGGCTCCTTCTTTAACAAGGAAAGATGACTCTCACTCAAAGATTGCCAACACCCATCTGGCCAGGTAAGTGTCCCTTCACCGCGAATTAAGACTCTTTCTATTCCTCCACCATTTCCTAGTAGGTTTAAACAATCCAAGAAAGAGGAGCAAGAAAAAGAGATCCTTGAGACCTTTCGTAAAGTAGAGGTAAATATTCCTCTACTTGATGCAATTAAACAAGTGCCGC
The DNA here is from genome assembly GCA_030444775.1 of Atalantia buxifolia. Lineage (NCBI taxonomy): Eukaryota > Viridiplantae > Streptophyta > Magnoliopsida > Sapindales > Rutaceae > Atalantia > Atalantia buxifolia. Next base: position 31,467,159 of record CM059835.1, read on the forward strand.
GTTATGCAAAGTTTTTGAAGGAATTATGTAGTAACAAGCGAAAGTTGAGCGGTAACGAAAAGGTAAGTGTAGGAGAGAATGTTTCTGCTGTACTTCAAAGAAAACTTCCTCCTAAGTGCAAGGATCCAGGTACTTTTACTATCCCCTGCACTATTGGCAATACCAGATTCGAAAGATGTATGCTAGATTTAGGGGCCTCAATTAATGTTATGCCATATTCGATTTATAACTCTTTGAATTTAGGTCCAATGGAAGAAACTGGTATAATTATTCAATTGGCTGATAGATCTAATACTTACCCCAAAGGGGTTGTGGAAGATGTTCTTGTGCAGGTCAATGAATTGGTCTTTCCAGCTGATTTTTATATCCTTGAAATGGAGGATGAGTTGTCGCCAAATCCCACTCCTATTCTCATTGGGGCGACCATTCCTTAAGACAAACCGACTAAGATTGATGTTCACGATGGAACCCTCACAACGGAATTCGATGGTGAAGTGATCCGCCTCAATATCTTTGAGGCAATGAGGTATCCTAGTGATGTACATTCTGTTTTTTGCCATAGATGATATTAATACTTTGGTGCAGATTTCTTTGAATTATCCTAATGACAGACTTTGAAATTGCCATAAGCAAAAATCTTACGAAAGATAATTCTAAGGATCGCAAATTTGATAAAGTTGGATGATGGGGTAGAAAGAAGCTATGGCAATCTTAGATGGAGCGAGCAATCCATTACGCACCAATGGGTATAATATTTCTTATCTTGAATTGCCTTTATTAAACGAGAAACTTTTACCTTCAATTGTGCAGCACCTACCTTAGAGCTTAAGCCACTCCCAGAGCACTGCAATATATTTACTTGGGTGAGAATGAGACACTTCCAAATATAATTGCTAAAACCCTCACTTCAGTTCAACAAGAAAAGCTAATCGGGTGCTTCGGGATCACAAGACAAATGATTGGACCATTGCCGATATTAAGGGAATTAGTCCTTCCATGTGTATGCATAGCATTTTACTAGAGGAAGGGTCTAAACCAACAAGAGATGCACAACGCCGCCTTAATCCACCAATGATGGAAGTCGTAAAAAGAGATACTTGAAACTCCTTAATGGGGGATTATCTATCCAATTTCGATAGTAAATGGGTAAGTCCTGCGGGTAGTTCCAAAAATCGGCATCACAAAGGGTCAAGAATGAAGAAAACGAGCTTGTACCAACAAGAGTTCAAACTGGTGGAGAGTTTGCATTGACTATCGTAAACCGAATGCAATCCCACTCGCAAGGATCATTTTCATCTGCCATTCATTGATCAAATGCTTGAAAGGTTAAGTGGTCATTCTCATTATTGTTTTCTTGATGGTTACTCGTGTTATAATCGATTGTTATCGCTCCGGAAGACCAAGAGAAAACAACCTTCACATGCCCCTTTGGCACATTTGCTTACCGACGCATGCCATTTGGTCTTTGTAACGCTCCTGCCACTTTCCAAAGGTGCATGATGAGTATTTTTCTGATTATGTGGAGAACATCATTGAGGTATTTATGGATGATTTTACGGTTTATGGTGATTCTTTTGATAGATGTTTAGATAACCTTACACTTGTGCTTAAACGATGCATTGACACTAACCTTGTGCTTAATTGGGAAAAATGTCATTTTATGGTTAATCAAGGTATTGTATTAGGCCATATTATTTCTGAAAAGGGAATTGAAGTTGATAAATCTAAGATAGATCTTATTCGTTCCTTACCACCTCCCATTAGCGTGAGAGAGGTTCGTTCTTTTCTTGGTCATGCAGGTTTCTATCGTAGGTTTATCAAGGACAACTAAGATCGCATTACCCCTCTGCAACTTACTTCAAAAGGATGCAACTTTTGACTTCAATGATGAGTGCCAAAGAGCATTTGAGAAGTTAAAAGAGGTTTTAACATCAGCCCCTGTGATTCAACCACCGAACTGGGATTTACCATTTGAGATCATGTGCGATGCCAGTGACTATCTTTGTGAGCCGTGTTGGGCCGCGTGTGGGCAAGCTTCCTCATGTCATCTACTATGCCTCCCGTACATTGAATGATGCACAACTCAACTACTCCACCACAGAGAAAGAACTTTTAGCAGTTATCTTTGCCTTAGAGAAATTTCGTTCTTATTTAATTGGATCTAAGGTAATTGTTTACTCTGACCATGCAGCTATTAGGTACTTGCTCACCAAAAAGGATGCCAAACCGCGCCTTATTCGATGGATACTTCTATTGCAAGAATTTGACTTAGAGATTCTAGATAAGAGAGGTTCCGAGAATTTGGTGGCGAGATCATTTAGCCTCGGCTTACCTATAACGAAGATACACTCCCATTGCATGAGAACTTTCCAGATGAACAGTTATTACAGGTAGGTGCAGTTATTCCTTGGTATGCAGATATTGTCAATTACTTGGTTACCATGATAGTACCGGAAGAGCTAACCCGCACAAAAGGCCAAGATCAAGAGTGATGCAAAGTACTATGTGTGGGATGAGCCATATTTGTGGAAGTATTGTTCGATCAAATTATTAGAAGGTGCGTGCACTAATCAATTTTCTTCTATTCTCACTTTTTTTCATACTCTGGCTTGTGGAGGACATTTTGGACCGAAGCGAACAGCCCTTAAAGTACTTGCAAGTGGTTTTTATTGGCCATCACTATTTAAGGATGCATATTTGTTTTGCAAATCTTGTGATCGTTGTCGTGACGAACAGGTAATTTGGGACCTCGAAATCAAATGCCACAATCTCCCATTCTTATAGTTGAGATTTTTGATGTTTGGGGCATCGATTTCATGGGACCATTTCCGTCTTCGTTTGGTAATCTCTATATTGTTCTTGCGGTTGATTATGTTTCAAAATGGGTGGAAGCAAAAGCCACCCGAACTGACGATTCTAAAGTTGTGGTAGATTTTATAAAGTGTAACATCTTTGCAAGGTTTGGAACACCGAAGGCAATTATCAGCGATAGAGGCACTCACTTTTGTAACAGGTCAGTAGAAGCACTCTTTCGAAAGTACAACATCACTCACAAAGTGTCCACAGCCTACCATCCACAAACTAGTGGGCAAGCTGAGGTGTCTAATAGGGAAGTGAAATCAATCCTTGAAAAGACAGTTAATCCGAATAGAAAGGACTGGAGCCTACGGCTTGATGATGCACTTTGGGCATATAGAACTGCATACAAAACGCCTATTGGTATGTCACCCTACAGGTTGGTATATGGTAAACCTTGTCATCTTCCAGTGGAACTTGAACATAAAGCATGGTGGGCTGTGAAACAATGTAACATGGAACTGGATGCCACCGGACAACACAGAAAAAGCTCCAATTGCAAGAATTAGAAGAAATTCAAATGACGCCTATGAGAATTCACGAATCTATAAAGAAAAGACTAAGGCTTTTCATGATAAGCAGATCTTGAGAAAGAATTTCAAAGTTGGACAGAAAGTTTTGCTATTCCATTCTCGCCTTAAGTTGTTTCCAGGTAAATTACGTTCTCGATGGGTTGGGCCTTTTGTTATTGTTAACGTTTTTCTCATGGTGCATTGAGATCGGAGCTTAAAGACAAAGAGTTCAAGGTAAATGGTCATAGGTTGAAGCCTTACTATGAAAACTTTCAGACACTCAATGTAGATGAGGCTCCACTCTATGAACCTGCGTACGTTGATGAGTGAAACTTAAGAACCATGTCAGGCTGAGGACAATAAACCAAGCGCTTACTGGGAGGCAACCCAATGGTTGGAGAAAAGATTTTGAGAGCACGCCATAACAGATTTGATCTTTCTCCCTTTCATTCTCATTTCCTTTATTCACTCTGTGTTGAATTTTGTTTGTTTCTGTTTGTGTGTCTCATCTCACTTCCCATGTTTTCTTCTTTTGTTAGCTTAGGCTTACATTGAGGACAATGTAAGAATTAAGTGTGGGGGGGTGGATTTAGAACTTAGTCTGTTTTGCTTTGTCTTTTTCTTTAAAAACAAAGAAAAAACAAAAGAAAAAAAAAGAAAAAAAAAAGAAAAAAAATCTTTGTTCTGAATATTAGCCAATGATAAGAATTTGATTGACAATGAATATGGTTCTTAGAAAGGGTTGAATATTACCTTAGTTTATACTTGATTCTTGTGTTGATTTCCTCTTAATTAAGATTCTTTAAAGCATGAGCACTAATATCAATTCTTTCATAAGTTTTGACTTAGAATTTGAGATTGATGCAGCCTGAGTTGAGAATTTTAGATTGAGTAAATGACTGTTTGTCTTGATTCTTATCTCTACAATACAGTGTAGTCTACACAGGCGCCATAGTCAGAAATAGCTACCTATAACCCTTAAGAGTGAAGCTATCCTTGAGTAATTTGGGCCTATGTACCACCAGTATGTAGAGGATAATCTACCATGAGAAGAAGGCTACCTTAAGGGGTAGAGTGAAAGCTCCTGACATGAAAAAAAAAAAAGAGAAAGAAAGAAAGAAAAAAAAAGCACACAAATGCCTCAAAAAAAAAATTTGGAGATCAAGATGATAAGATTAGTTTGACCTACTCTTTTCTTTATTCAAGGCAAAGGTCATGACATTGAAGATTTTGGGAAAGGATTTTGATTGAATTGATTCACACACACACTATGAGAATCAAAAGAGAGATGAGATTGACTATTGAGTTAAAGTTAGAACTTTGATAATATTTGAAATTTTCTTTGAGCTATATGACTTATGCAATCTTTGAGGCTAGTTTTATTTTAAAGTCTTTTCTTCTTTTTCTGCTATTAAAAAAAAAAATTTTTTTTGCAATGATGTTTGTAAGTATCATCGCTGAAGCCCTCACGAGACTATAACTCGTCCACTAGGGCTGCCTAGGGGTTTAAAGGCTTGTTGCATACGCTAAATGCAATCGTGATTTCCTACGAAAGTGGACTAGTTTAGGTTTTCTTTTTATTTTTGTTCTAGGTTTACTCGAGGACGAGCAAAGGGTAAGTGTGGGGGAATTTGATAAGTGCATATTTTCTATATATTTTAATATTAATTTCTCTATCTTTTTCTTGTTTTTGTTCTTAAATATTCTAGTTATTTTAGTTAATTTTTAATTTAGTAAATTATATTTTTATTGTGTTAATTTTTATCTTAGTTTATTTTATTTCATTTTATTTTATTTTAATTACCTATTTTTTGTTCTATATTTAGATTTTCATGAGCATAGAGGACATTCGATTGAAACTCGAACAACTTAGAGCAACCTCATCACATTCAGAACTCGATTTTGCCATCCACATTCCACTCACGAAGACAGAGCCAAGCAGCCCAGAACCCGAACCAATGGCTCAGAACAACAACCGAACACTTAAAGAGTTGGCAGCTCCTAACTTGGACCAGCAACCTTTATGCATTGAGAATCCAAACCCTCAGGTAAACTTTGAACTCAAATCTGGGATGATTCATCTTCTTCCTACTTTTCATGGTCTTGCAGGAGAGGACCCAAATAAGCACTTGAAAGAGTTCCATGTGGTATGCTCCACAATGAAACCAGCCAGGGTTTCTGAAGAACAAGTTAAACTAATGGCCTTCCCATTCTCTTTGGCGGATTCAGCCAAGGAATGGTTGTACTATCTTCCCTCCGGTACTGTCACTACATGGAATGAGATGCGTCAGCTATTTTTGGAGAAATACTTCCCAGCATCAAAAGCTGGCAGCATTCGAAAAGAAATTTGTGGAATCCGACAGTATAATGGGGAGTCCCTTTACGACTATTGGGAACGATTCAAAAAGTTATGTGCTAGTTGCCCCCACCATCAAATAAGTGATCAGCTCCTTATTCAATACTTTTATGAGGGTCTACTGCCTATGGATAGGAGTATGATTGATGCCGCTAGTGGAGGAGCACTCGTGGATAAGACACCAGAAGCAGCCCGAAATCTCATTGCTAACATGGCTGCTAATTCCCAACAGTTCAACACCAGGAACGATCCACTGCCACCACCTAAGCGAGTCAATGAGGTAAGTACTACTTCTCTAGAACAACAAGTTTCAAATCTTACTTCTTTGGTGCAACAATTAGCTCTAGGGCAACAGGTGAGATCGTGTGGCGTTTGTTCCATAGTCGGGCATGTGACTGATATGTGCCCAACTCTCCAAGAGAGTTCGCATGAGCAAGCTAATGCAGTTGAGGGTTTCCTAGGCCAACCAAGACAAAGGTATGATCCCTACTCTAATTTTTACAATGAAGGGTGGAAGGATCACCCTAATTTTAGGTATGGAAACCAACAACAAGGTATTCCTAATATGGCACCGTCTCGACCACCGGGCTACCCCCAACAGCGGGTGCAACAACCTTACCAAGTTCGGCCACCTCCACCTCCTCAAAATCAAGGTACGTCTTTGGAAGATCTTGTAAAAGCTCTCGCTACTAACTCTATGCAGTTCCAACAGACTACTCAGACACAACTCCAACATTTAGAGAATCAAATTGGCCAACTGGCCACATCTATGAGTAGGATAGAGGCTAGAACTTCAGGAAAGTTACCTTCTCAACCAGAAATTAATCCAAAGGAGAATGCTAGTGCTATGTCTCTGAGGAGTGGAAAGCAGTTGGAACCAGTATTAGCTAAGCCATCGAAAGACCCTACAACATCATCGCACTTGACACAACTTAAAAGTAATTTTAAACTCCCAAGTATAGGAGTGCCTTGTTGTATTATAGCTCGGTGAGTCCGAGGTCGATCCACAGAGAAAAGATTTAATTTGTTTATTTTATTTTATCTAAAAATTGAAATTAAAACTTAAATATAAACAACTTAATTTAAATGAAACTATGAAGTTGAACTAGTTAGGGTTATGGATCCATTCTTAGAAATAAATAAGACTTAATAAATTTTTTTGCCATTTTTAAAGATTTATTACCCAAAAGATTAATTATATAAATTATTATTATTTTCCCTTTAATTTTATGATGGATTAAGTATTTATTGTGCCAAAATTTAATTTGTCTACAATAAGTCAAAATACCATTTTACCATACCTTATATTAAGATCTTAAGAATTTATTGTGCCAAATTCATTTGTTTGTCTACAATAAATCAAAATTTCAAAATATAAAATATGTATAAGATTAAATAGAAAATAATTTAATTTATAAAATTAAAAATAGAATTTGATTAAATCATATTTATTTCCTAAGAGTTTCACCTTCCCTAACTAATATTATTTAGTTAAGCATAATTGAAATAAAAGGAAATATTAAAATTAAATTACTTATAATTGAAAGTAATAAAAACAACTAAAATTGAAAATAAAACTAATTTTATTTATAAAAATAATTATACAAAATATTAAAAACACACCTTAGAATCAAGATTACAGGGAGATGGAGAGAATTTGAGAAGAAGAGAGTTGTAGAGAGAGATTAAAAACATAAAAATGAGGCTCTATTTATAGAAAAATAAATTCATAATCCAGTGCTTTGTCCATCATAAGCTTCATGCATGTGCTCCTCACAACCTTTAGATCAATATCCAATGGCTGGTCAAACTTCAAAAGTCAACATCACACATGGCATCATTTGACTCGTCCGATTTGTCCAAAGAACGGTTGAGATTTGGCGGGTTAATGGGTGGATCGGGTCGACCCGAATACAAAGATTCGGATCCTGCAACTTGATTTACCAACTACTGCCACGTGGCACAATCATGGCCATTGAATCATGAACGGTTGAGATTCAGTCAAAATTGCCAGCTATCCCATGCACTCAAGTCTATTGTAAGCTCATTTCAAAGATCCAATAAGAGCTCAGTCCAACAGAAAAGTCAACTCTTTTTACACAAGCCCGATTTTTAGCCGATCTTGACTGATCTTAAAGTTTTCGGACCTCCGGAATCCAAATTTCACCTCGGTTTAACTGTTTGGAGCCTCGATTTACGTGAAATTAATATTTTTCCTAATAAATACACAAAAATACACAAAATTAGATATATTTAAAACATAATTAATAATTTCTAATATATTACATAAACACAAATATAAATTATAAATTAAACATAAAATAACATTATTATCGCTTGATAATTATACAATTTTTAACACTAATCACACTTCCCAACCAGCTTATTGCTAGCCCCTAGCAATTAAAGCGTTATATTAAATTAAGATTTACAAAATTCACATGTAAATTAATAGCTGTTCATCTATCCTCTAAACTACCAAATAAATGAACTCTCCTAAATTTCTTTACCTCGTTGATGTTCACTCATTATCCGAATATCATCAAACATTCTTTTGTGCTCAAGTATTTAACACAATACTTATGGGATTTCATTAAAAGAAAAACAACATTTTCGCTCCAAAATTCATTAGAAATTCTATCTTTAGGCAAAGAGATTATTCACACATATTTTTAAAATATTACATTTTTAACCCGTGTAGCGAAGTTTTAGGTCAGTGACTCCATCAGCTTGGCCTTAGGGCACTAGGTGTTGAAGCACCCCAACAGACTTAATTACTCGGGTTTCTAATAAATAAGTAAACAATATATCTATAACCCATGTAGCGAGTTTTAGGTCAGTGACTCCCAGACCAGTTGGCTTTAGGGCACTAGGTGTTGAAGCACCCCTATGGACTTAATTACTCGGGTTCTAGATATAGCAAAATTAAAAATATTCATTTTTTTCTTTTTTCTTTTTCATTTTTTTTCTTTTTTTTTTGTTGTTTTTTTTTTTACAATATACACTTTCTACTACCTTAGATGTTATCCCCAATAAATCAAAAGAACTAAATGCTGCAAAAATTTTAACTTACAACCCACTAGTATGTGTTATAGTGTGTGTGTGAAGAATGATTCAATAATATCTGTTAAATGAGTAAACAATTAAATTTCTTAATAACCAAGTGGAGAGTTCACAAATTTGAGTAATTCAAAGAAAAGGGAACAAAAACAATTTACTATGAATTGCAAAATCAAAATATAATACAACAAGACTATTAGGATGCGTATCAAAAGTCGTAACTCTTTTACACAAATGCATCCTCGACAAAAAAAAACTTTTTTTTTTTTAAGGAAAAAAACACACATATTTAAAAACATACGTCAATTATCCCCACCCTCCAACCTAATCTAAACATTATCTTAACATTTTTTATTTTACAGAAAAAAAACTAATAATAAAAGAAGAAGAAGAGGAGATCTCACCAACTTGATGCGTGTTTAAAAGCAGATAACAAAGAACAAGAAAAAGTCAAATTTTTTTTTTTTTTTGAAAAAAACACTCCTAAGATTAAGAAGATGCGTTTCTAGAGATACTACATTCTCCATATCCAGCCATCTTCGACTCAAATTTATCCTAAGTTAGTCAACCCTAAGTTAAGAAGATGCGTTTCTAGAGATACTACATTCTCCATATCCAGCCATCTTCGACTCAAATTTAGTCCAAAGTCAGTCTTTACAGAAAAAATTTTTGTAAAAACATCACCAGTACTAAAACATTCCACAACTATCAACTATTCCCTCCCCCCAACTTGAAAGAGACATTGTCCTCAATGTTTTAAAAGGAAAGAGAAAGAGTTTAGAAGATAATACATGAACACTAATATTTACAGACAGAGAGTTAAATCTAATTTGCACTTCTTATTATCAAGTATCGCTACCATCATCGACGACCAATTCAAATAAAAAGTCTTTGGATCCTACTGTGTATAAGCTTGTAAAAGATCAAGTAGCTCATTAGCAGTAGAAGCAGAGATAAAGAGTTTTTTTACAGAATATGGAAGAAAATGATTCTTTATTGCATGGTTAATAAAAGTTAGCAAGCCATCATAAAAATTATTAACATTTAACAAACCGATGGGTTTTTGATGAATGTTCAAGTGGGCCCAAGATGCAAATATAATCAGTGCCTCAAAAGTTGCAAGATCTCCTAGCAAGAAAATGAAAGTATCAGCATGATTTAACATTTCAGATATTCTCTTTTGCATACTTGATACCACTAATTCTTCTCCAAATAGTGTGCCAGACATGCATACTAGCGGTTTTATGACTTTTGGGATAATACCTAGTACTTGGCTTCCGCTAGTAAAAGCAGCTTCTGAGACAAGTCTTGATAACCCTCGTTTACCTCCTCCATATACAAGATGCAGTTTCCTCTCTGCTATGACACGACCAAGATCTACAGCTGCCTGAACGAACTCTTTGTACTTTCTATAGTGAAACCCAGAAAGCACATAAATATTTTTGAATTGTTTACTCGAAGATGCTGCCATTGGACTAATCTTTCAAAAACAAGTTGTGAGTGTTTGAAAAACAAGCTTATATTTAAAGATCTTGGTGACAGAAATAGTAAGAAACAGCTGTAAATGGGTTGGCATATTTGTCAAATGCTGAGTAAAGCTCGTGGCTCAATAATTCAAAAGCAAACAAAGTGAAAAGGAAAAAAATAGTGATTAAAAAGCAAACAAGAATTAAAAACAACAAAAGAAAAGAAAACAAATATTATTAAATACAAAATCACACCACTAAATGCAATAACGCAAATGATAAAATAACAACAAAATAAAAGGATATTTACTTGGTAGTTGTGATTGTGGCTCACATCTTCCTCTGGTTTTAAGCTGTTCATCTATCCTTTAAACTCCCAAGTATAAGAGTGCCTTGTTGTATTATAGCTCGGTGAGTCCGAGGTCGATCCACAGAGAAAAGATTTAATTTGTTTATTTTATTTTATCTAAAAATTGAAATTAAAACTTAAATATAAACAACTTAATTTAAATGAAACTATGAAGTTGAACTAGTTAGGGTTATGGATCCATTCTTAGAAATAAATAAGACTTAATAAATTTTTTTGCCATTTTTTAAAGATTTATTACCCAAAAGATTAATTATATAAATTATTATTATTTTCCCTTTAATTTTATGATGGATTAAGTATTTATTGTGCCAAAATTTAATTTGTCTACAATAAGTCAAAATACCATTTTACCATACCTTATATTAAGATCTTAAGAATTTATTGTGCCAAATTCATTTGTTTGTCTACAATAAATCAAAATTTCAAAATATAAAATATGTATAAGATTAAATAGAAAATAATTTAATTTATAAAATTAAAAATAGAATTTGATTAAATCATATTTATTTCCTAAGAGTTTCACCTTCTCTAACTAATATTATTTAGTTAAGCATAATTGAAATAAAAAGGAAATATTAAAATTAAATTACTTATAATTGAAAGTAATAAAAACAACTAAAATTGAAAATAAAACTAATTTTATTTATAAAAATAATTATACAAAATATTAAAAACACACCTTAGAATCAAGATTACAGGGAGATGGAGAGAATTTGAGAAGAAGAGAGTTGTAGAGAGAGATTAAAAACATAAAAATGAGGCTCTATTTATAGAAAAATAAATTCATAATCCAAGGGCTTTGCGGTCCATCATAAGCTTCATGCATGTGCTCCTCACAACCTTTAGATCAATATCCAATGGCTGGTCAAACTTCAAAAGTCAACATCACACATGGCATCATTTGACTCGTCCGATTTGTCCAAAGAACGGTTGAGATTTGGCGGGTTAATGGGTGGATCGGGTCGACCCGAATACAAAGATTCGGATCCTGCAACTTGATTTACCAACTACTGCCACGTGGCACAATCATGGCCATTGAATCATGAACGGTTGAGATTCAGTCAAAATTGCCAGCTATCCCATGCACTCAAGTCTATTGTAAGCTCATTTCAAAGATCCAATAAGAGCTCACCAACAGAAAAGTCAACTCTTTTTACACAAGCCCGATTTTTAGCCGATCTTGACTGATCTTAAAGTTTTCGGACCTCCTAATCCAAATTTCACCTCGGTTTAACTGTTTGGAGCCTCGATTTACGTGAAATTAATATTTTTCCTAATAAATACACAAAAATACACAAAATTAGATATATTTAAAACATAATTAATAATTTCTAATATATTACATAAACACAAATATAAATTATAAATTAAACATAAAATAACATTATTATCGCTTGATAATTATACAATTTTTAACACTAATCCACTTCAACCAGCTTATTGCTAGCCCCTAGCAATTAAAGCGTTATATTAAATTAAGATTTACAAAATTCACATGTAAATTAATAGCTGTTCATCTATCCTCTAAACTACCAAATAAATGAACTCTCCTAAATTTCTTTACCTCGTTGATGTTCACTCATTATCCAGAATATCATCAAACATTCTTTTGTGCTCAAGTAATTAACACAATACTTATGGGATTTCATTAAAAGAAAAACAACATTTTCGCTCCAAAATTCATTAGAAATTCTATCTTTAGGCAGTAGATTATTCACACATATTTTTAAAATATTACATTTTTAACCCGTGTAGCGAGTTTTAGGTCAGTGACTCCCAGACCAGTTGGCCTTAGGGCACTAGGTGTTGAAGCACCCCAACGGACTTAATTACTCGGGTTTCTAATAAATAAGTAAACAATATATCTATAACCCATGTAGCGAGTTTTAGGTCGCTGACTCCCGCACCCTTGGCCTTAGGGCACTAGGTGTTGAAGCACCCCTATGGACTTAATTACTCGGGTTCTAGATATAGCAAAATTAAAAATATTCATTTTTTCTTTTTCTTTTTCATTTTTTTTTTTTTTTTTTTTTTTGTTTTTTTTTTTACAATATACACTTTCTACTACCTTAGATGTTATCCCCAATAAATCAAAAGAACTAAATGCTGCAAAATTTTAACTTACAACCCACTAGTATGTGTTATAGTGTGTGTGTGAAGAATGATTCAATAATATCTCATTAAATGAGTAAACAATTAAATTTCTTAATAACCAAGTGGAGAGTTCACAAATTTGAGTAATTCAAAGAAAAGGGAACAAAAACAATTTACTATGAATTTCAAAATCAAAATATAATACAACAAGACTATTAGATGCGTATCAAAAGTCGTAACTCTTTACACAAAATGCATCCTCGACAAAAACAAAACGTTTTTTTTTTTTTTTTTAAGGAAAAAAACACACATATTTAAAAACATACGCCAATTATCCCCACCCTCCAACCTAATCTAAACATTATCTTAACATTTTTTATTTTACAGAAAAAAACTAATAATAAAAGAAGAAGAAGAGAGATCTCACCGAACTTGATGCGTAAGTTTAAAAGCGATAACAAAGAACAAGAAAAGTCAAGTTTTTTTTTTTTTTTTTTTTTAAAAAAAAACCCCTAAGATTAAGAAGATGCGTTTCTAGAGATACTACATTCTCCATATCCAGCCATCTTCGACTCAAATTTATCCTAAGTTAGTCAACCCTAAGTTAAGAAGATGCGTTTCTAGAGATACTACATTCTCCATATCCAAATATCTTCGACTCAAATTTAGTCCAAAGTCAGTCTTTACAGAAAAATTTTTTGTAAAAACATCACCAGTACTAAAACATTCCACAACTATCAACTATTCCCTCCCCCCAACTTGAAAGAGACATTGTCCTCAATGTTTTAAAAGGAAAGAGAAAGAGTTTAGAAGATAATACATGAACATTAATATTTACGTATTTAGAGTTAAATCTAATTTGCACTTTTATTATCGCTACCGCTACCATCATCAATCGACCAATTCAAAAAAAAGTCTTTGGATCCTATCAGTGTATAAGCTTGTAAAAGATCAAGTAGCTCATTAGCAGTAGGCGAGATAAAGAGTTTTTTTACGAATATGGAAGAAAATGATTCTTTATTGCATGGTTAATAAAAGTTAGCAAGCCATCATAAAAATTATTAACATTTAACAAACCGATGGGTTTTTGATGAATGTTCAAACGGGCCCAAGATGCAAATGTAATCAGTGCCTCAAAAGTTGCAAGATCTCCGGCAAGAAAATGAAAGCATCAAAGATGATTTAACATTTCAGATATTCTCTCTGCATACTTGATACCACTAATTCTTCTCCAAATGGTGGGCCGACATGCATACTAGCGGTTTCATGGCTTTTGGGATTATGCCTAGTACTTGGCTTCCGCTAGTAAAAGCAAACCGAGACAAGCCTTGATAACCCTCGTTTACCTCCTCCATATACAAGATGCGCTTTCTCACTGATGACACGACCAAGATCTACAAACCGCTTGAACGAACTCTTTGTACTTTCCATAGTGAAACCCGAAAGCACACAAATGTTTTTGAATTCTTTACTCAAGATGCTTGCCATTGGACTAATCTTTCAAAAACAAGTTGTGAGTGTTTGAAAAACGAGCTTATATTTAAAGATCTTGGTGACAAATATAGTAAGAAATAAATTGTAAATGGGTTGGCATATTTGTCAAATGCCGAGTAAAGCTCATGGGCTCAATAATTCAAAAGCAAACAAAGAAAAGGAAAAAAATAGTGATTAAAAAGCAAACAAAATTAAAAACAACAAGAAAAGAAAACAAATATTATTAAATACAAAATCACACCACTAAATGCAATAACGCAAATGATAAAATAACAACAAAATAAAAGGATATTTACTTGGTAGTTGTGATTGTGGCTCACATCTTCCTCTCGGTTTTACGTCCGAACGGCTTGAACGCCCTCTATGGGTCGAGGATAGGCTTCCCATCCGTTTTCTTATAAACCGGCAAACAGGTCGTTTTGAGTCGATTCCCAAGACTAAATCGGCACTTTCGGTTTGGAATAGTCTCCATAACCTCGTATCACATATTGCACATGTCCGCTTCGATGCGTCTCAAGAGATCGTAAGATATTATCCAACGATTCTTTACTCATGCCATCTTTAACGAATTTAATTTTATCTTCACGAGTATCGACACTATTCCTAAAGATTTACAAACTTCTCGCTTGCAACTAAGTCGCATACAATTATGACATTCTCGAGCCAAGTCTTTTAGCTCTCCTTTTTTTTAGCAAATGTACTTTTACCAAAACCAGGCATGTAAGAAACAAATGGATCGAAAACTCACCGCTAATCGGACCTTTGCTTCAATTAACCAACGAACGCCGGAAGGAATGCCATTGATCATTAACAAACGAAGTCGCTCACAACGAGCTTTGTAAATTTTCCCGAGGGCATTCTCGAGGGAGAGAGGGAAAACGCTTATGCGCTTTATGTTGTATTTCTTCCATGTTTGATTTTGGGGTTTCGCTTATTGTGGGAAATCAAGATACCGACTTAAGAGTCACGAGTACCGTTATCCGCCATTTATACGGAAAATAAATCAAAACACACCAAAATCAAATCTGCAAAATCAAATCAAACGTGAAAGCGAACAAAAAGAAACTTACAATGTAAAAGGAAAATGAATTTACATGCGTCCTCTTATTGAGTTAACCTCAAGCTCCAATTGAATACTATATATACCACTCTCTCTTCGCTCCGAGTTGGCTTTCTTGGTTTTCAACATAGGACACCAATTCCGGTGGTTGCATCCCAAAGTGGATGTGATTTACAGCTTCAGACGGGCTTTTTAAGTGAAATTTTATACGCAGAAATGTTCTCATTTGTTTGAACATGAAATTTCTTAGTGAAGTACTCATGATGTAAATGAAAGTTGATGAGAGAAAGTACAATCAAAACAATCACGCTTACACAAGAAAAAGTAATGCTAAGAAATATGTACAGGGCATCAATCAAAAGAGAAAGAAAAAAAAATGAAACGGCAAAATAACAGTAAACAAAACAAAAGAAACAAAATTCAATCATTCATTAACGACTCAATCAAGAAGTGGTGGGTCACCCAAATTGATTTCGGTGTCTTCTTCACGTGGTTGGTATTCCAGATAGGGCTTTATTCTTTGTCCGTTAACTTTAAATGTGACATTATTTTTGGGATTCTCAATTTCTACAAATTTCCCCATGTGGATATACATTTTTTACAATAAATGGGCCACTCCATTTTGACTTTAACTTCCCTGGAAATAAATGGAGACGAGAATTATAAAGCAACACTTTTTGACCAATCTCAAATGTTTTTCAAAAATTCTTTTATCATGTAATGCTTGTGTTCGTGCCTTAATAATTCTTGAATTTTCATATGCATCATTCCTTAATTCCTCAAGTTCATTCAATTGTAATTTTCGCACATTACCAAAGATCATCCAAATTTGAATTAAAAACTTTAATAGCCCAAAATGATTTATGTTCAAGTTCAACAGTAAATGGCAAGGTTTACCATAAATTAACCGATAGGGTGACATTCCTAATGATGTTTTAAATGCAGACGGTAGGCCCAAAGTGAATCATTAAGTCTAAGAGACCAATCTTTTTTTGGGTTAACTGCTTTTTCTAAAATTTGTTTTATCTCCCTATTTGCTAATTCAACTTGACCATTTGTTTGAGGATGATAAGGGGTAGCAATTTTATGTGTAATTTCATATTTCTTCATTAAAGACTCAAATGACTTATTACAAAAATGCTTACCTCCATCACTGATAATGGCTCGAGGGATTCCAAATCGACTTAAAATGTTTTCTCTTAAAAATTTAACCACGCTTTACTATCATTATTTCGACAAGAAATTGCTTCAATCCATTTTGAGACATAATCAACGCAACTAATATATACACAAATCCAAAAGATGATGGAAACGGACCCATGAAATCAATTCCCAACAATCAAATACTTCATTTCAAGTATAGGATTTAAGGGCATCATGTTTCTTTTAGTAATTGATCCCAATTTTTGACATTTTTCACAAGTTTTGCAAAATTCATAAGTGTCTTTGAATATGGTAGGCCAATAAAATCCACACTGCAAAATTTTAGCAAAAGTAGTTTTTCTTGAAGAAAAGTGTCCACCACATGCTTCGTAATGACAAAAATTAATGACACTACTTACCTCATTATCGAATGCATCGCTAAAAATTTGATCTGGGCAATATTTAAACAAGTAAGGTCATCCCAATAAAATTTCTTTACTTCAACAAAAAATTTCTTCTTCTCTTGAGCATTCCATTGCAAAGGAATTTTACCTGTAACAAGGAAATTAACAATGTTAGCATACCATGGTATTGAAGTAATAGAAAATAAAAATTCATCAGGGAAAGAATCATTGATGGGTGTTATATCGCTGCGAGAATTGGATGTGAGTCTTGATAAATGATCAAAGAACGACATTTTCAGACCCTTTTTATCTTTGATGGTAAGGTCAAATTCTTGAAGTAACAAAATCCAACGAATTAATCTCGGTTTGGCATCCTGTTTACTCATCAAATATCTCACAGCAGCGTGGTCGAAACACAATGATTTAGAGCCAAGTAAATATGAACGGAATTTGTTTAATGCAAATATCACACAAAGTAATTCTTTTTCAGTTGTAGAATAATTCATTTGAGCACTATCCAAAGTCTTACTCGCATAATAAATCACAAAAGGCTTACCATCCCTTCTTTGTCCTAAAACAAAGACCAACAAAGAAAATCACTTGCATCACACATTAATTCAAAAGGTAAAGACCAATCGGGAGATTGCATAATAGGTGTATGTTAAAAGACAAATTATTTTCTCAAAAGATTTTTGGCAATCATCATTCCATTCAAAAGGTGCATCCTTTAATAAGAGGTTACAAAGTGGTTTAGATATGGCACTAAAGTTTTTATAAACCTCCTATAAAATCCCGCATGTCCTAAAAAAGATCGCACATCTCTAACTGTTTTTTTGGTTGTGGCAATTTAGATATGACTTCAATTTTTGCTTTATCAACTTCAATTCCTTTAACAAAACAACATGACCCAAAACAATTCCGTAAGTGACCATGTAGTGACATTTTTCCCAATTCAACACGAGTTCTTTTTCAACACATCTTTTCAAAACTTTTTCCAAATTATCAAGGCAATCATCAAAAGAATTCCCAAACACAGTCAAATCATCCATAAAGACCTCTAAACAATGTTCAACCATATCACAAAAATGCTTAGCATACATCTTTGAAATGTTGCAGGGGCATTACAAAGCCCAAATGGCATTCTTTTAAATGCAAATGTTCCAAAAGGACATGTAAATGTGGTCTTTTCTTGGTCTTCAAGTGCTATAGGAATTTGATAATAACTCGAATATCCATCTAAAAAGCAAGAGTAAGGATGTCCACTACTCTTTCTAAGATTTGGTCAAGAAATGGTAATGGAAAATGATCTTTTCTAGTGGCTTCATTTAATTTTCTATAATCAATGCACATGCGCCAACTAGATGTAATTCGTGTTGGAATTAATTCACCTTTTTCATTTTTAACAACAGAGATTCCAGACTTTTTAGGCACTACTTGTGTAGGGCTTTACCCACTTACTATCGAAATAGGGTAGATAATTCCCACATCAAGCAATTTAAGGACTTCGTTTTGACTACCTCTTTCATATGTGGGTTTAATCTTCTTTGAGGTTGTTGACATGTTTTAGCATTTTCTTCCAAATTAATTCTATGTGTGCAGATTAAGGGATTAATACCTTTAATATCATTTAAAGTCCATCCAATTGCATTTTTATGCTTTTTAAGAACAGCTTACTAACTTACCTTCTTGGTCGCTTGTTAAAGTAGAGAAAATCACAACAGATAAGTTTGTTCTTCTCCAAGAAAAGCATACTTCAATCCTTCCGTAAAGATTTCAATTCCAATTTAGGTGCTTCTGGTTGTTCTATTTTTTCAATACTTCCAAGCTCTTCAAATTTTGGCTCATCATCATAGTTTTGTGAAGTCTGCATAGAATCAAGCAACGAATTTATATTAGAAATATCAAGTTCAATTTGCTTTTTTGACTCAATTGAATTAACTAAACAAACATTAGAGAGTTCAGAAAAATCCCCTTTTTCAATATTTTCCTCAATACAAGATTCAAGCAATTCCTTTTGTTCATTAGTATCATCTTCATTCTCATTTTCTTCATTAAGTTGCCTGCACATGTTGAAAACATTCAATTCCAAAGTCATATTTCCAAAGGATAAATTCATTAAACCATTCCTACAATTAATCAAAGCATTACCAGTTACTAAAAATGGTCGACCTAAAATTATAGGAATTGGTTTATAATTATTCACAACAGGTTCAGTTTCCAAGACAATAAAATCTACAGGATAGATGAATTTATTAACTTGTACTAAAACATCTTCCACTATTCCTTTTGGTACTTTAATTGATCTATCGGCAAGCAAAAGTGTAGTTGAAGTTGATTTTATCTCACTAAGATTAAGTTGAAGATAAACTGAATATGGAAGTAAATTAACACTAGCACCAAGATCTAGTAAAGCATGCTCAATTATGTGATCACCAATAATACAAGAAATGGTAGGACAACCAGGATCTTTATATTTCAACTTATTATTAGTAGACAAAATTGTACTTACCTGTTCGGCCATGAAAGCACTCTTTTTACCTTCGCCTTCCCTCTTAACAAAGGTGCACAAGTCCTTTAAAAATTTGGCATATGAAGGTACCTGCTTGATTGCATCTAATAGAGGAATGTTAACTTTCACTTGCTTAAAGATTTCATAAATTTCAGAAGAATTGTTTGATTTCCTTGGTTTATTCAATGCATGCGAAATGGTGGTTCAAGTGGAACACTAGTTATTTCTTCATTAGGTGTAAGTTCATTTAGTCCTTCCTTACCCTTTGAATTTTGATCATTTTCACAAGGTTCGGGGCATAGGTCTATCAACAACCTTACCACTACGAAGAGTTATAACTGACTTGACTTGGTCTGTGGGTGGATTTTGTTGAATCTTAGGATTTGGTTGTGGTTGGGCTGAAATTTTCCTTTTTCTTGAATGGTGAGTGCAGAAGCAATTTTAGCAAGAGTATCTTTCAAATCAGAAAAAGTTTGTGCATTTTGATTGTTAATAACATCTTGCTTTCTGATGAATGAATGCATTGTGTCTTCCAGATTTTCCATGGTGGTGGAACATATGGTGCATAAGGTGAAAGCATTTTGAAAATTTTGTGGAGGTGGCACTTGTGAAGGTTGTACATTATTATTATTCCTCCAACTAAAATTTAGATGATTTCTCAAACCAGGATTATAAGTCTGTGAATATAGATTTGGTTTATAGAAAGTGTTAATGGCATTAGCTTGAGTATTTAGACATTCTTTAAGTGTAGGTAGAGTGGGACAATCTTGAGTGAAATGATCATTCAAACTACATATGTTACATGCAATTTCTTGAACAGATTTTACTTGATCACTCTTTTTATGCTTCAAAGCTTCAACTTTCCTAACTAGGGATGCAAACTACATGATCTTCCCTAAGGTTATGGATTCCTCCACTAGATGGAGATGTTTGTTGTTTATTTGTCAATTCAAAAGTTCCAACAATATCCTAAAGTTGTGCATTTTCAGTTAATTGGTCAAGGTAATCTAGTGCATCCTCAGGATTTTTGTCCCTAAATTCACTATTACACATCATTTCAACAACCTGTCTACTTTGGCGTATTAAGCCCTCGTAGAAATAAGTGACCAATCACCAAGTTTCAAAACCATGGTGTGGGCATATGTTAAGTAATTCTTTAAACATATCCCAACATTGGTATAATGTTTCTCCATTTTTTTGAGTGAAAGAAGTGATTTGCCTTTTAAAAGAATTAGTTCTATAAGGTGGAAAGAATTTTTTAAAAACTGTTCTTGCATGTTATTCCAAGTTCTTATTGATCCGATCTCGGGTTTTGTAGCCAAGTTTTAGCTTTATCTTTTAATGAAAAAGGAAAAAGCTTTAATCTAATTATGCTCATGCTACAATTTTGGTCTGTGTATGTATTACAAACTTCCTCAAAATCTCTTAAATGCAAGTACGGATTTTCAGATTCTAAACCATGAAATGTTGGTAAAAGTTGGATAATACCTGGTTTGAAATTGAATCGAGATGCTTCTGGAGGAAATATTATACGATGGTGCCCCTGTTCGGTTGGATTCATGTAGTCTCTCGAGTTCTTGGTTGATTCTGATCATGTCCATGTTGAGAATGGTTGTCTCCTTGATCAATTTGCGGATTAGGTTCGCCCAAAAGGTTTTCGTCTTGGATCTCATTCCCATGATTGGTGGTGGAGATTGAGATCTACGAATTAACCTGCCACTTGACGTTCGAGACCAATGTCTCATGCAATAGTTATATCACAAAAATAATATTCAAACAAATTAATAACAAAATAATAAAAAAAACTAAATAAAAATTACAAAAAAAAAAATTATATATGTAAATAATATAAATGTACAAAAGAAAATTAAAATTAAAATTAAACAACAATTTTGGCGGTTGAACCCACCAATTAAATTAACAAAATAAAATAAATACGAAAAAGAAAATAATATGGTGGTTGAACCCACCAATTAACAATAAAATAAAAAATAAAAATAAATGCAAAATAATAAAATAACTAAAAAAAAATGGTGGTTAAACCCACCAATAAAAAAATAAAGCAAAAATAAATAAATATAAAATAAAATAAATGCGAGAAAAATTAAATAATCAAATTAAAAATAAAAGTTAGCAATTAGCAGTTAGTAATTAGAGTTAGTTTGGTCTAAATTAAGTCCAAATATGTCCAAGATGTAAGTCCAAGTCTTGATTCTTATGAGGAATTTCGTTTAGGGATCTTATTGCAAATTATTTATAATTTTATGGCCAAACCGTAATTTTTAGAAGTTTTGAATTGAGCCATTTAGGATGAAAGTGAAACTTCTGAAAGATGTTGGGGTCAAAACATAATTATGAGAAGAATGAGCTAGAAACGAAAATTGTTGGGGTGAAACTAGAATTATGAAAGATGTGGGGATAACAGAGAATTTAAGAAAGGAAAAGGGGCAAACGAAAATTGACATATAAGAGAAAAATAAAAACGGAAAAACAAACCAAAATAAAAACTTTTCCACTGCAAGAACGCGCCAAAAACTTTGACACAACTTAAAAGTAATTTTAAACTCCCAAGTATAGGAGTGCCTTGTTGTATTATACATAAATGAGTCAGGAATCGATCCATGAGAGAAAAGATTTAATTTGTTTATTTTATTTTATCTAAAAATTGAAATTAAAACTTAAATATAAACAACTTAATTTAAATGAAACTATGAAGTTGAACTAGTTAGGGTTATGGATCCATTCTTAGAAATAAATAAGACTTAATAAATTTTTTTGCCATTTTTAAAGATTTATTACCCAAAAGATTAATTATATAAATTATTATTATTTTCCCTTTAATTTTATGATGGATTAAGTATTTATTGTGCCAAAATTTAATTTGTCTACAATAAGTCAAAATACCATTTTACCATACCTTATATTAAGATCTTAAGAATTTATTGTGCCAAATTCATTTGTTTGTCTACAATAAATCAAAATTTCAAAATATAAAATATGTATAAGATTAAATAGAAAATAATTTAATTTATAAAATTAAAAATAGAATTTGATTAAATCATATTTATTTCCTAAGAGTTTCACCTTCCCTAACTAATATTATTTAGTTAAGCATAATTGAAATAAAAAGGAAATATTAAAATTAAATTACTTATAATTGAAAGTAATAAAAACAACTAAAATTGAAAATAAAACTAATTTTATTTATAAAAATAATTATACAAAATATTAAAAACACACCTTAGAATCAAGATTACAGGGAGATGGAGAGAATTTGAGAAGAAGAGAGTTGTAGAGAGAGATTAAAAACATAAAAATGAGGCTCTATTTATAGAAAAATAAATTCATAATCCAGTGCTTTGCGGTCCATCATAAGCTTCATGCATGTGCTCCTCACAACCTTTAGATCAATATCCAATGGCTGGTCAAACTTCAAAAGTCAACATCACACATGGCATCATTTGACTCGTCCGATTTGTCCAAAGAACGGTTGAGATTTGGCGGGTTAATGGGTGGATCGGGTCGACCGAATACAAAGATTCGGATCCTGCAACTTGATTTACCAACTACTGCCACGTGGCACAATCATGGCCATTGAATCATGAACGGTTGAGATTCAGTCAAAATTGCCAGCTATCCCATGCACTCAAGTCTATTGTAAGCTCATTTCAGCATCCAATAAGAGCTCACCAACAGGAAAAGTCAACTCTTTTTACACAAGCCCGATTTTAGCCGATCTTGACCGATCTTAAAGTTTTCGGACCTCCGGAATCCAAATTTCACCTCGGTTTAACTGTTTGGAGCCTCGATTTACGTGAAATTAATATTTTTCCTAATAAATACACAAAAATACACAAAATTAGATATATTTAAAACATAATTAATAATTTCTAATATATTACATAAACACAAATATAAATTATAAATTAAACATAAAATAACATTATTATCGCTTGATAACTATACAATTTTAACACTAATCAGCACTCTTTGACCAATCCCTCCCCGAGGCTCCTTCTTTAACAAGGAAAGATGACTCTCACTCAGCATTGCCAGTTGACCCATCTGGCCAGGTAAGTGTCCCTTCACCGCGAATTAAGACTCTTTCTATTCCTCCACCATTTCCTAGTAGGTTTAAACAATCCAAGATAGAGGAGCAATAAAAGAGATTCTTGAGACCTTTCGTAAAGTAGAGGTAAATATTCCTCTACTTGATGCAATTAAACAAGTGCCGCGTTATGCAAAGTTTTTGAAGGAATTATGTAGTAACAAGCGAAAGTTGAGCGGTAATGAAAAGGTAAGTGTAGGAGAGAATGTTTCGTTGTACTTCAAAGAAAACTTCCTCCTAAGTGCAAGGATCCGTACTTTTACTATCCCCCGCACTATTGGCAATACCGATTCGAAAGATGTATGCTAGATTTAGGGGCCTCAATTAATGTTATGCCATATTCGATTTATAACTCTTTGAATTTAGGTCCAATGGAAGAAACTGGTATAATTATTCAATTGGCTGATAGATCTAATACTTACCCCAAAGGGGTTGTGGAAGATGTTCTTGTGCAGGTCAATGAATTGGTCTTTCCAGCTGATTTTTATATCCTTGAAATGGAGGATGAGTTGTCGCCAAATCCCACTCCTATTCTGTTGGGGCGACCATTCCTTAAGACAGCCCGAACTAAGATTGATGTTCACGATGGAACCCTCACAATGGAATTCGATGGTGAAGTGATCCGCTTCAATATCTTTGAGGCAATGAGGTATCCTAGTGATGTACATTCTGTTTTTGCCATAGATGATATTAATACTTTGGTGCAGGATTTCTTTGAATTATCCGGTAATGACAGCTTTGAAATTGCCATAAGCAAAAATCTTACGAAAGATAATTCTAAGGAACAGGCAAATTTGATAAAGTTGGATGATGGGGTAGAAGAAGCTATGGCAATCTTAGATGGAGCAGTCACATTACGCACCAATGGGTATAATATTTCTTATCTTGAATTGCCTTTATTAAACGAGAAACTTTTACCTTCAGTTGTGCAGGCACCTACCTTAGAGCTTAAGCCACTCCCAGAGCACCTGCAATATATTTACTTGGGTGAGAATGAGACACTTCCAAATAATTGCTAAAACCCTCACTTCACTTCAACAAGAAAAGCTAATCAGGGTGCTTCGGGATCACAAGACAGCGATTGGCTGGACCATTGCCGATATTAAGGGAATTAGTCCTTCCATGTGTATGCATCGCATTTTACTAGAGGAAGGGTCTAAACCAACAAGAGATGCACAACGCCGCCTTAATCCACCAATGATGGAAGTCGTAAAAAAGGAGATACTGAAACTCCTTAATGTGGGGATTATCTATCCAATTTCTGATAGTAAATGGGTAAGTCCTGTGCAGGTAGTTCCAAAAAAATCAGGCATCACAGTGGTCAAGAATGAAGAAAACGAGCTTGTACCAACAAGAGTTCAAACTGGGTGGAGAGTTTGCATTGACTATCGTAAACTGAATGCAACCACTCGCAAGGATCATTTTCCTCTGCCATTCATTGATCAAATGCTTGAAAGGTTAAGTGGTCATTCTCATTATTGTTTTCTTGATGGTTACTCAGGTTATAATCAGATTGTTATCGCTCCGGAAGACCAAGAGAAAACAACCTTCACATGCCCCTTTGGCACATTTGCTTACCGACGCATGCCATTTGGTCTTTGTAACGCTCCTGCCACTTTCCAAAGGTGCATGATGAGTATTTTTCTGATTATGTGGAGAACATCATTGAGGTATTTATGGATGATTTTACGGTTTATGGTGATTCTTTTGATAGATGTTTAGATAATCTTACACTTGTGCTTAAACGATGCATTGACACTAACCTTGTGCTTAATTGGGAAAAATGTCATTTTATGGTTAATCAAGGTATTGTATTAGGCCATATTATTTCTGAAAAGGGAATTGAAGTTGATAAATCTAAGATAGATCTTATTCGTTCCTTACCACCTCCCATTAGCGTGAGAGAGGTTCGTTCTTTTCTTGGTCATGCAGGTTTCTATCGTAGGTTTATCAAGGACTTCTCTAAGATCGCATTACCCCTCTGCAACTTACTTCAAAAGGATGCAACTTTTGACTTCAATGATGAGTGCCAAAGAGCATTTGAGAAGTTAAAAGAGGTTTTGACATCAGCCCCTGTGATTCAACCACCGAACTGGGATTTACCATTTGAGATCATGTGCGATGCCAGTGACTATGCTGTTGGAGCCGTGTTGGGCCAGCGTGTGGGCAAGCTTCCTCATGTCATCTACTATGCCTCCCGTACATTGAATGATGCACAACTCAACTACTCCACCACAGAGAAAGAACTTTTAGCAGTTATCTTTGCCTTAGAGAAATTTCGTTCTTATTTAATTGGATCTAAGGTAATTGTTTACTCTGACCATGCAGCTATTAGGTACTTGCTCACCAAAAAGGATGCCAAACCGCGCCTTTATTCGATGGATACTTCTATTGCAAGAATTTGACTTAGAGATTCTAGATAAGAGAGGTTCGAGAATTTGGTGGCGAGATCATTTGAGTCGGCTTACCTATAACGAAGATACACTCCCATTGCATGAGAACTTTCCGGATGAACAGCTTATTACAGGTGTAGGTGCATTATTCCTTGGTATGCGATATTGTCAATTACTTGGTTACCATGATAGTACCTAAGAGCTAACCCGTGCACAAAAGGCCAAGATCAAGAGTGATGCAAAGTACTATGTGTGGGATGAGCCATATTTGTGGAAGTATTGTTCGATCAAATTATTAGAAGGTGCGTGCCGAATCAATTTTCTTCTATTCTCACATTTTGTCATACTCTGGCTTGTGGAGGACATTTTGGACCAAAGCGAACAGCCCTTAAGGTACTTGCAAGTGGTTTTTATTGGCCATCACTATTTAAGGATGCATATTTGTTTTGCAAATCTTGTGATCGTTGTCGTGAATGTAATTTGGGACCTCGAAATCAAATGCCACAATCTCCCATTCTTATAGTTGAGATTTTTGATGTTTGGGGCATCGATTTCATGGGACCATTTCCGTCTTCGTTTGGTAATCTCTATATTGTTCTTGCGGTTGATTATGTTTCAAAATGGGTGGAAGCAAAAGCCACCCGAACTGACGATTCTAAAGTTGTGATAGATTTTATAAAGTGTAACATCTTTGCAAGGTTTGGAACACCGAAGGCAATTATCAGCGATAGAGGCACTCACTTTTGTAACAGGTCAGTAGAAGCACTCTTTCGAAAGTACAACATCACTCACAAAGTGTCCACAGCCTACCATCCACAAACTAGTGGGCAAGCTGAGGTGTCTAATAGGTAAGTGAAATCAATCCTTGAAAAGACAGTTAATCCGAATAGAAAGGACTGGAGCCTACGGCTTGATGATGCACTTTGGGCATATAGGACTGCATACAAAACGCCTATTGGTATGTCACCCTACAGGTTGGTATATGGTAAACCTTGTCATCTTCCAGTGGAACTTGAACATAAAGCATGGTGGGCTGTGAAACAATGTAACATGGAACTGGATGCCACTGGACAACACAGAAAGCTCCAATTGCAAGAATTAGAAGAAATTCGAAATGACGCCTATGAGAATTCACGAATCTATAAAGAAAAGACTAAGGCTTTTCATGATAAGCAGATCTTGAGAAAGAATTTCAAAGTTGGACAGAAAGTTTTGCTATTCCATTCTCGCCTTAAGTTGTTTCGGGTAAATTACGTTCTCGATGGGTTGGGCCTTTTGTTATTGTTAACGTTTTTCTCATGGTGCAGTTGAGATCAGGAGCTTAAAGACAGGCAAAGAGTTCAAGGTAAATGGTCATAGGTTGAAGCCTTACTATGAAAACTTTCAGACACTCAATGTAGATGAGGCTCCACTCTATGAACCTGCGTACGTTGATGAGTGAAACTTAAGAACCATGTCAGGCTGAGGACAATAAACCAAGCGCTTACTGGGAGGCAACCCAATGGTTGGAGAAAAGATTTTGAGAGCACGCCATAACAGATTTGATCTTTCTCCCTTTCATTCTCATTTCCTTTATTCACTCTGTGTTGAATTTTGTTTGTTTCTGTTTGTGTGTCTCATCTCACTTCCCCATGTTTTCTTCTTTTGTTAGCTTAGGCTTACATTGAGGACAATGTAAGAATTAAGTGTGGGGGGGTGGATTTAGAACTTAGTTTGCTTTGCTTTGTCTTTTTCTTTTAAAAAAACAAAAACAAAAACAAAAAGAAAAAAAAAGAAAAAAAATCTTTGTTCTGAATATTAGCCAATGATAAGAATTTGATTGACAATGAATATGGTTCTTAGAAAGGGTTGAATATTACCTTAGTTTATACTTGATTCTTGTGTTGATTTCCTCTTAATTAAGATTCTTTAAAGCATGAGCACTAATATCAATTCTTTCATAGTTTTGACTTAGAATTTGAGATTGATGCAGCCTGAGTTGAGAATTTTAGATTGAGTAAATGACTGTTTGTCTTGATTCTTATCTCTACAATACAGTGTAGTCTACACAGGCACCATAGTCAGAAATAGCTACCTATAACCCTTAAGAGTGAAGCTATCCTTGAGTAATTTGGTCCTATGTACCACCAGTATGTAGGGATAATCTACCATGAGAAGAAAGCTACCTTAAGGGGGTAGAGTGAAAGCTCCCGACATCAATTCTTTATTACAGCAACAAACACGTACTGAACTTAGTCCCCTTGATATATCGAGAAGTTACAGGAGAACCAAAGACATGGTTGTGTTATTGGTTGGGAGCGAGGCATCAAAGGCAAGGATGTGTATGGTTCTCCAAGTTAGGGAGGTAACAAGCATCAATGTATTGATTTGGAAAAAAAAAAAAAGATTTAGAGAAAGAAGTCAAGAAGTTGAAAAAAATAATAAAGCTTGTGCTTGGAAAGTCAAGTACACAAGCATCATCTCAGAAGGTATGGGTTGTTTATTTCATTTCATCAATAGATTATGTGAATGGTATGTAGTTTGTTTTGAGTTCTCATGAAAAATGATTGGAAATTTGCCGTTGCCCTATTAGTTGATGAATTATAGATGAGGAAATGATCTCAAGTGATTATGGACAAGCTTATAATATAAGTGGATGAGGAAATAATTATTAGATTTTTTGAAATGGAGACTATACATCTATATATAGAGTTGTTTTTAATTATACTATTTTTAGTTGATTCTCATTAATCTCAGCATCTTTGTTATATAGTATAACAGTTTCTGTTTTGGTAATAATAATGATTGAAATTCTTTCTTTCACCTAGGATATTGTTTTAACGGAAGAAGATGACGATGGGGATGAGGATGATCAAGTTGAGACAAACGATTCAGAATTTGAAGAAGTTGTTTTAGAGGATGATTGAACAAATTCAAGATATGATGATATCATTTTGTATATACATTTAGGATTTTTTTAACATAAAAGATACTTTAAAATTGATATTTTTGTTGTATTTTTAAATGATGAATGTGATTTTATGAATTTTTGAGATTAATGAAGTTACATTTAGCATATCTTGTATATTATTATTATGTTTATTACGTTATTTTCCTATTACAGATATTTTAATGATAAAATAAAAAAATTAATGAAATAATATTATTGAATTAAATAAGGGGGTCATTAAACAACAAGATAAGATTATTTCTGACAGTGTATATTTTATTTCCGAGGGCAAGTTGCAGTTGAGAATAAATTCAACTAGTTTTATCTTATCTTATTTCCGAGGGCTTTTAATTCCATTTTCGACGGCGATACCCTCGGAAATAATTTTTTTCTTCGACGGCTCATCAGAAATTCTACATTTTCGATAAGACTTAATACGACGAGGATCGACGGCATGTCCCACTCGAAAATGAGTTTTTCCGAGAGGCGTTGAGTATTTTCGAGGGTATTTGCCCTCGGAAATCACCCATTTTCTTATAGTGTGTACTCAATTAGTTACTGTCATTTTATTAATATTTATTGTAATAATTGTGATCATTATTGTTAAAAATATTGCTATTAATAATCATAATAATAACAATAATAATAATAATAATTTTAACAACAACAACAATGATACTAATAATAATATAATTATTATTGTTGTTCTTGTTGTTATTGTTACTAATAATAATAATAGTAGTAGCAATCATCATCATCATCATCATCATGATTATTATTAACAATTAAAAGATAATGAATAATAATAATAATAATAATAATAATAATAATAATAATAATAATAATAATATTTTAATTGAAGACAAAAGTAAAATTATAAAATTTAAGTGGGGTAAAACAAAGAGTTCAAAGAATGAGAATTTGATTCACAACCTCCTATGAGAATCAAATTCTTATTTTTTTAATTCAAAAAATATATGAATTTCATATGTTCCATTCTCATTTTGCTTCTACTTTAATAATTAAATATTATCAATCATTCTCATTCTAAATTTTGATTTATTATCCCACAAGCACATCACTATTAATCATAAGGTCATGGTATGTTACCTTAACTGTAGGTGATAGCAATAACATCACAACTTAAGGTAAATACTCGTGGCACGTGGTGTTGAAGAAAAATCAATTTTTAAATTTTTATAAAACTTTTTAAGACCGATCTCATAAAATATATAAAAATTTGTAATCTAGAAATCGTACCTTAATAGTCTGAGAAGATGAACAATGGAAATTATTCTAGGCTCCCAGATCACGATTCGTCACTACCACGGTTGTTATATTACTATCCGTCACTACCGCGCTGGTTAGATCACGATCTATCACCAAACAATCTTCCGGGTTATGACTCAGATTTGATCTACACTTGACGTGTGGGTATCTTTATCACCACTATAAGCAACTAGCAGGAGAAAATTTTTCTCTCAAAATTAGAGAGAAAATTTTTTTTTCTCTTGATATGTATAATGTGGTTCTCTCCTTTCTTCTGGGAGAAAATAAGTCTTTTTATATCTCTCTCTAGTGGAAACCCTAGGGTAAAAAAAAAGTCACGTTACTTTCTTTTTTCTATAAGGGGCCCACCTTATAAAATAACATAAGGCCCTTTACACATAAGCATATTAAATGGAGCCTCCCACTAAATGATATATTTAGGCTTTTGACCCAAATAGCTAGTTATCTTGCTTATTAATCCAGTAGTGGTGCAGTCAATTAAATGAGCTAACTTGGGGATCATTTGGGAACATACAATAGTGGCTATAATAATTAGGCCTATAATTAAACTATCTCAATTATTTAATTCCAAATCTACTCAACTAAAAAATTGGAACTGACCTCCATAATTGTATGCTTGAATAATAATTCGTCCCAAGCCACATTGATTTCTTTACTACATAATCCTTTGTACCACATCGTTAATTAAATTGATATCTCAACTATCCAATCGATTTAATTACATCTTGTTCCTTGACACTTACTGGTTTTCTCTAATGATCATTTTCAACATATTAAATATATTGACACAGTCTGGCCAGAGAATTCTATGATCAAGTGTCGAAAACTCATCAAGAGATGTGTCGTACAAATTCTATATTGTTAATCTATAACTCCAATACTCATAATTGCTCTCACCAAGATACTGGGTAATCTTGACCACAAGTGTATGTCGTGCCCATTGGTAACTCAAATGAAATAATAATTATAATAATGAAATCATAATTAACTCAAGATTAAGATTACAGTAAACTCAATGCCTATGAGATTTAATAAGTCTAACAGTCATTTCAAGGTTAATTAAATCTCATATGTGATCCAACTTAATGTAGTCAAACTACTTCAGTAAATTCATACATGATTAAGACAAATCATTCAATGAATTTACTACAGTCTAAACATAAATAGAGCGCTCAACTCTATTTATCAACTGCGAACTTAATTTATTCAATCATAAGATAACTTGAATTTATATTTTTTGTGAATCCATATGATGATCACATAAATACATACAATATAATTAAACGGACCTTATTCAATATATTTGTGCAATTGAAAATATCTCAAATATTTTATTAATCAGAAAATAAATTAATATGCTTTAAAAGAGCACATAATCCCAACACGTGGAACTTGGGGGGTGGAGAAGTAGTGAAATTGATTGACATGTTGCAATCCGTTTTTCCGGTGTAAAAATTTCAAAATCATTGAACAGAAAGGACTAAGCTAAGTGAATTTACAATTGAAGACGAACTGAGCTTGATTTCATCATTAATTTAACAAAATAAAAAATAAAAAGCTAGAACTCATCATTTATGTGAATTTACAATTTTCTAAATCTATATGAAAATTTAATATCTTCCCCCACCATTCTGATCAACAACTCTATCCGATCTAAAGACTTATTTTAAAGATAGATAGTGTTGGGAAAATGTGCTCTTTAAAAGCATATGTGTTTATTTAATAGTAATAAATAATTTTTCTGATTAATAAAATAAATGAGGTATTTTATTCAAGTATCTTAATTGCATTAATATTTTGAATAAAGTCCATTTGATCATATTATATGTATTTATGTGATCACCATGTGGATTCACAGAAGACATAAATACAAGTTATCTTATGATTAAATAAATTATGTTCATATTGATAAATAAAGTTGGGCACTTTATTCAGGTATAGACTGTAATAAATTCATTGAATGGTTTGTCTTAATCATGTATGAATTTATTGATGTAGTATGACTATATTGAAGAGGATCACATATGAGATTTAATTAACCTTGAAATGACTGTCAAACTTATTAAATCTCATAGGCATTAATTTTACTGTAATCTTAATCTTGAGTTAGTTATGATTTCATGATTGTAATTGTTATTCCATTTGAGTTACCAATGGGCACGATACACACTTGTGGTCAAGATTACCCGGTATCTTGGTGGAAGCAATTATGAGTATTGGAGTTATAGATTAACAATATAGAATTTGTACGACACATCTCTTAATGGGTTTTCGGCACTTGATCATAGAATTCTCTTGCCAGAGTGTGTCAACATATTAAGTATATTGAAAATGATCATTAGAGAAAACCAAAGAAGTATCAAGGAACAAGATGTAATTAAATCGATTGGACAGTTGAGATATCGATTTAATTAATGATGTGGTATAGAGAACTATGCGGTAAATAAATTAATGTGGCATGGGTCGAATTATTATTCGAGAACACTATCCTAGATAGCATACAATTATAGAGGTCGGTTCCAATTTTTTAGTGGAGTAGATTTAGAATTAATAATTGG
This sequence comes from Atalantia buxifolia, assembly GCA_030444775.1. NCBI lineage: Eukaryota > Viridiplantae > Streptophyta > Magnoliopsida > Sapindales > Rutaceae > Atalantia > Atalantia buxifolia. The sequence continues at coordinate 31,499,761 of CM059835.1, forward strand.
ACTAGTTTATTTTATTATTTTAGATATATTCTGAGATTAAAGAGAAATTAAATCCGAGCATTTAGGAAAAAATCTGATTGAGAGAATTAGAATACGAAAAGAATTGGAGATTGTGGATAAAAAGGGCATAAAAAAGCTCAATTTCGGAAGTATTAATTACTTGATTTTGGGAGCAATTAAGCATATATGCATGTGAATTCAAGCGCATGAAACGGAACTGAACAAATTCATTCATCATGGATATGCGGACATAGAAGAGAAAGTGATTTTAGTTTTAAAAAGCAAGTGAAGATTAAATGAAGCTTGATTGGGCTTTGCATAAGTGGGCCGATTGTTAGCATGTTTTCATGGCATTAAAAGGAAAAAAATCCTAATATGATTTTAAGTGGAGAGCACGTGCAAGACAAAAACAAAGCTTAGGAAAGCCAAGCCTTTTAGCTTTTGGATGAAATAGGTCGGTCGTGAACAATATAAAAGAAAAATTTTGGCTTTTGAAAGTGGGGAGCCGCCAGAAGAGAAAAAAAGAAAACGGAAGCAACAAAAGAGAGGAAAATCAGCAGCCGGAAGGAATTGAAGAAAAAAGTTTAGAGCCGTGTGAATTAATATCCATGATTGGTTTTATTAATTCTCTTATTCCCAATTTAATTATGTTAGGCTTTAAAAACTGATTTTCCCTATTTGGTTGAGATCCAATTAAAACCCCAAACATGTCATATGATTAATTTTTTTATTTTTATCATTCAATTTATTTAATTGAGATTGTTTATGTTCTTCCATAATTAATGTTTATAATTTTGTTCTTGTCTTTTATTTAATTAATTAGATAGGATCAATAATTCTATTTTAATTAAAATTCTTGATCCGTAATTGTTTGATATTTTAATTATTTGTTTGTTGGAATCGTTGATTTCATTTTTTTCCCTAACCTAGGTTAAATAATCCGAGCAAACTTTTATTGCCAATCAACCTAATATTTTGTTTAATGTTTTATCTTAAATTTAAAGAGCTTGTTTTAAATTATTTAATGAATTAAAAAAAAAAAAGGTATGTAACATCATGTTGAGATTTGAAAGAAGAATGGAAAAAGAAACTATTTATGAATGAAACTAATGATGGGTTATTTGATAGTTTCAATAAAATTGATGATAAGACTTTTAATTTGGACACTTTGGTGGTGATAAATTTTGACCAAAGTTTTTTTCATTATTATTTCTTTATCCTTTAATTAAACTTTATTATTAAATTATTTTTTTTTTTAATTTCTTTATTTCTTGCTATTTAGTTAAAAATTCAAAACCCCCTTTTTATTTATAATTGGCATTTTCTTTAGTTAGATTAATTTATATTATTATTCTTATTATTATTTTATTTTAAATAATTGCTTTAGAAACTTATTTAAGTAAACATGGACACTTATATGAAGGAATGTCAATAAAACCCATTACTCGCTCTTTACTAATTATTTATATTAGTAATTTTAAATTTGGTGCACTCTAAATACTACCAGTCCCACATAATTTGGGAATAAGGAATGGGAATCTCATTATTCCCATTCCCATGGGGGGATGGAAATGAAAATGAAGGAATGTGAATGAAATTCATGTTTACTTTTGTATTCCTCTAATTTTTTCATATTTTCCGAATTACCCTCGTTCAAATCACAATTAAGATTGTTATTTTAAATGTCATTATTATTAATAAATTTTATTAACTTTATTATTTTAGTTATTATTAATTATTTTTATTATTATTTTATTAATATTATAATTAACTTTATTATTTTAGTTATTATTAATTATTATTATTAATATTATCATTATTAACATTTATTATTATTATTATTAATTTTATTTTTTAATTCATATAATTTTTTATAATAATATTTATACATGTATCTAGTTAATGAAAATTATATTATTTAATACTATGGATATTTTGGTAAATTGATTCTCATTCTCATTCATCATTCCCATTTATTTTTGCCAAGTAAACATTGGAATCTCATTCTCATTCCAGTCCATTCTCATTCCTGGCCTATTCCTATTCCATGAAGTAAACGCATCATTAACTTATTTAAAGAGGAATAGAACTTATATAAGGAAATGAATACTTCTCTTACAACAAATAGTTATTATATACAAGGAGGTTAAGTTCACCCTTTGTATAATACAAAAATTAATTTTTCTATAAGTAGACAATTTTTAATATAAAAAGAATGGTAGGTACATTGAGAGATTGGGTATTATTATTAGAGCATTTGGGTGTGAGAAAAATACTAAAATGATTATAATAATTTTTCACATAATAATTTTTTTTCTCGTCATCCTTAGCAACCGTGATTTTTCTTTGTTATAGGAGTTTTTCATGTAAATTATTGTATTGTGTGATTGGTTTTATTCTCCATTTATAATTTTCTTATTTATTATTTGTGTGATATTTTTGCTTACAAGATTTTAGATGGGATTAAAATTCCTAATAAGTGGAATCAAAGTTAAAGCTGTTTTACAAAGTAATTATATCTGCAAACAAATTTTCAAGTAAGGATTGAGGTTGAAAAGTTTGACGGAAGAATCAATTTTGTCTTGTGGAAAAATTCAATTTAAGGATGTATTAATTTAATTTGGGCTACATAATGCTTTGAGGGGCAAGCCATCCCCTACTTCTAGCAACAACTCTAGAAATCTATCATAATGAACGATAAAGATTAGGAAAAATTGGATGAAATAGCAGAAATTGCTCTATGATTATGTCTAATGAAGAATATTCTTGTGAACATAAAAAAATTAAATTCCTTCACCAAAAGAACTTTGGGAGAGGCTAGAAAATTTGTGTCAGACGAAGAGCATCTCTAATCATTTGTACCTTTAAGAGCGATTCCACATGTTGAGAATGGTTAAAGGTACAAAAATTTCTAATTATCTTAGCATTCCACTGGCATCATGATAGAACTGGAAGTAATTAGGGCAAAAATTCAAGAGGGGGATAAGGCACTTAGGATATTATGGTACCTTCCAACTTTCTACAAGCATTTGTTTCCTACCTTGATATTTAGGAAGGAGACTGTAGATGTTAAAGAAGTTATTATTACTCTAATTTTAAAAAAAAATGGCAAAGTAGTGGAAGTAATGAAGCTTCTGATGATTTGGTATTGATAGTTGATAATTAGAAGAAAATAACTCCAAACGAAAGAAGACTGCTAGGCAGGTAGACAATCAAGACACCTTAAAAGGGATTGTCAGAAATTGAATGGAGCAAGTTCAGTAAATGGCTTCAAGTCAGTATATGAAGATATTGATAGTATTGCTAGTGAAAAGTCTCTCATCATTGTGGGAGACGATGGTCCCTTGTAATAGATGATGAAGACATCCTCATGACATACTGCTGGTGAAGAGGATGTGTTACTACTAGCTGGTCACAAGGTTTGCAAACAAGGGATGGTCCCTCATTTATACAAGGCGCATGGTGGAATTTTTTTTATGTTGGTAGATAAGTACTCTAAAAGAAGCCAAACATCATAAGTGTATTATTTTCAACAAGGTAGTCAATATGTTCCAATACATGTATTTTGCATAAAATATAGTATGATAATTCTTGGTATAGAGAATTATGGCAGTTGGATAGAGGATAAGATTTTATCCTGTGATGAAGTGATTCTCACAAACGTGAGAGTGATTTTGATGGAGTTGAAAAAGATGGAGAGAACATGGTTGTATGGATACATGTTAGATCATATTTTGTCACCTAATTAAAAAGCTTATCAAAGTGGAGATTGTTAGAAAATGTGTCACATTCTTTAATAAGGATTTCCTAGGATATTTTTTAATTTTAGAGAATTCCTATTTAAGGAATAAATAATTTTTCCTTTAATACTTAATTTATCAATGGAGGAATATAACTTATATAAGGAAAGAAATACTTCTTTTATAAGAAAAAATGAGAGGTTCGTTTACTTGTTTGTATAACATAATAATAAATTTTTCTATAAGTAGACAATTTTTATTGTAAGAGAAACAGTATATTTATTGAGAAGTTCAGTGTTACTAGGATTTTTGTGTATAAGAAAAATATTAAAGTGATCGTAATAATTTTTTGCATTGTAGATTATTTTTCTTATCGTCCTTCATATCCGCGTTTTTCTTTTATAGAAATTTCCACTTAAAATATTATGTTATGAGATTTTAATTGTATTATGGCTAAACTGTTGGATCTTAGATTCTCAATCTAACAACCGACAATATCCTAATAAATTCAACAACTAAGGTTGTGTTTACTTTCTGGAGTGGGAGTGAGGAGTGTAGATTTCTCTCACTCCAGTGTTTACTTCAACTAATTAGGCACGGATGAGAATTCCACTCTGTGGGCCCCACTCATTTTTGGAGTGGGGAGTGGGAGTGGGACTCCGATGGGGATAGGTGGGAGTGGGAATGTACTCCCACCTCTCCCCTTTCTACCCTTTTAATTTAATTTAATTTTATATTTTATATTTAATAAAATAAAATAAAATATTATATTTATTTAAATATTATTATTATATTTAACTAAATACTAATTTGTATTGATTATAAGTTAAAATTACTTAAAATAATATTATTATATTAATAGAGAATTAATAAATATTATTATATGCTATCTTTATTAAATAATATAATATTATATTTATTTTAAAAATAATAGTACTATATTTATTTAATATTAATAATTAATAATAATAAATAGTTAATTCTAAGAAAATATTAATTTTGTACTAAATAATATTATATTAATAAATAATAAATTTAATATAATTATATTATATTAAATAAAATAAAATAATGTTTCATTTTATATTTACCCTTCTTTTTATTAATTAACTATGATTAAATTTAATAAATATTTAAATAATATTATTATATTTAACTAAATAATAATTGGGCTGATTCTAAGTTTAATTTACTTAAAAATAATATTATTATATTAATTGTGATGTTCATAATTAAGAATATTAATAAATATTATAAATTTACAAATATAATAAAATGAATGTTTGTTCATTAAATATATTTTTTATTGACTTTATAATTAAAAACTATAATTTTTTAAATAAGGATAAAATTATAATTTGAAACTAATTACTCCCAATCCAAGACAAAATAAATAAAGATAAAATTGTAATTTGAAACTAATTACTCCCAATCCAAGACAAAGTAAACACATAAATTGAATTATTATCTCCATTCCATGCTTCTATTTTAGTGCAAGTAAACAACCTACTCACACTCCTATTTCACACTCCTAATCCTAAGATTCCCACTCCTTAGGATTCTCATTCCAATCCAAAAAATAAACGCTACCTAAATGGTGTCCTAAAATTTTTTTTTATTTTTATCCAAAAAACCGAGTCTCTATGTGTATTTAACGGTATAAAGGTCTAACCATCCAATTTTTAAAATTGAAGATAATTGAGGCAAATATTAATTAAAATTGAAGAAAGTTGAAGCAAATATTGAGAGTGTGGATATTCCCTGAACCGTAGGATACGAATAAGAATGCAAATAGCGAGTAAGAAGAGTGCAGGGTGCTACAAGGGCGAGTGTGTCAGTCGCTCGCTTTTTCTTTTGCCACGTGTTCCATTGTTTTGATATTTGTGTAATTTTAATTTAATATTAAAATATTGATAACTTTTAATTTTATTTTAATATTATTATCTTTACACTGAACTAATTTACCGTAATTTTAATTTAATATTGTTTTTCTTCTTTTTCTCCTCTACCCACTACAACTTCTTCTTGACTTTTTTCATCAATTTCTTTTCTTGCCTACGGAAATGAGGATAGTGACGGATGATTTAGTAGAGGATTTTGCATTAGGCTCACCGGAAATTCAATTTTCAATTGGGTGAATCGCCTTTTATCTTTAAAATAAAATTTAAAAAATATTCTATTTCAAAAAGTAAATAAAGAAAATTATCTTAATCATGTTGTTATGACCGTGTACACCCAAAAAAAAATACCATATCGGAATTTTTTTATTTTTTTAAGCTTTCAAAAAAAAAAAAGAAAAAAAAGAAATTGATGAAAAAAATCAAGAAGAAGTTGCAGTGGGTTAGAGGAGGAAAAGAAGAAAAACACCTGGAGAGGGGGAGAGGATGAGAATATTACGTTAAATTAGTTCAGTGTAAAGATAATAATATTAAAATAAAATTAAAAGTTATCAATATTTTAATATTAAATTAAAATTACATAAATACCAAAACAATGGGAGACGTTGTAAAAGCAGAAGCTAGCGACAGTCGCTAGAACTCCTCGATGCGTTTGTTCCTTGTTGCAGCAGATTCTCCAACTTTCGGCTGAAAAAGTTGTTTTTTCGTTGAGCGTGCGTGGGATCACTTTAAAGTTTAAATGCCGCCCGCTGCGTCCTTAAACTTTAATCTTTGATCGGTCGATATGTATTAATTACAAGGTAAGAGAAAATCTTGATTAATTCTATTAAACAAGGAATTAAAATTTATGATTGTGTCCGAGTCTTGTAGGAGTGTTGAGGGACACCGTACAGGCCCAAAACTAATTATTTAAAGGAATAAATAAAATGATTAATTTTTTCCGACACTTATAAATTTTCTGCGAGCACCTATTAATTTAAGATAAATATTAAGTTACAATTAATATAATTTACATTTAGTCATGGGAATCACATAAATTGTGTGGCTTACAATTTGTGTAGTTCTCATGGTTGAATGTAAGTTACATTAGTTATAACTTAAGCTTTCCCTTAATTTAAACATGTCATCAAGTTATATCTATTTATCAAATTTCGTCGTAACCATTATAATAAGAATAAGAAGGAAATAAAGATAAATTCTATTATTAAATCAAAAAAGGATTTCTCCATGATGCTATTTAAAGAATTACAATATCAATAGTGCGATTATTATGAACCATTTAATTTAAAATGAAACACCTCTACTTTTGATATATCTATAATAGATAGTTAGGGGGTTATGTAATGGTAAATATGTTTAGAAAATTATGTAATTGTCCATTAAAAAGATTGAAAAATTTTAAAATACTTATTGAGATTTAATGAGAATAAAATAATAATGGAAACAAAATAATTGATTGTTGTTGTCTTTATTAATCAAAACAAAGATTGATTGCCATTCAACTTAAAGATGGCTTCAACCTTAGTTAATCAATCTAATTCCCAAATACTATAACAATTGCATAATTTCTATCTTTATTTATTCATTAATTATAGATTGTTTTGAAAGAATTCATTCATTATAGAAATTCAGTACTTATGCCTATTAAAATGAATTTCATGAGTTTATGTTTTTCATCAATTATAAGAGAAATCATTATATATGAAGATTATTTTTGTAACTTTTCACTATATGTATAATTTGTCAAAATCAAAATTAATGCATTCAGAAATTTATATCAATCAAGTAATGTAATTATAATTTAGTGATATAAGATAAAAACACAATTTGCGATAAATAATGAAATTTACTTAACAAGTGACTTATACAAAAGAACTTATATAAAGTAATTTGTATACCGTTTATAAATAAATAGTATAATTAATTATATTTTGTACATAAAAACCATTAAATAATCAGATTTTTTTGTAGCATTTGATTTTTGTGTTTGAATTAGTTTCTTCTTCTTTCTAGGTTGTAAATCTCCTCTTTTTCCCATTTAACTTGTATGATTTCTTACCCTTTATTGAATCTAAATTATTTAACCAGTAAAGACTTATATACACAATGAACACTTTAACTTTTTTTTTTTTTATCCTATTTAATTATTATAAATGGTAGATTTCATCTAATAGTTCACATTAATCCCACTATTGATGTTGGGATTTTTAAAAAATGTTGGGATTTTAAAAGAGCATCATATGAGGACCCATTAAATTATAAAATTCAAATGAAAACAATAAAAAGTTCACATTATTTTTAATAATTTCAAATAAAAAAGTTTGAACGATTAACCAATTAAATCGTCATTAATTATTCAAAACTTATGGTACAAAGAATATGTTTTGGATAATTTGATCATTTATGTTATAACAATAAAATAATTAAATTAAAGTTACGTTAAGACAAAATTAGTGATTAACAATGGTTAAAAGACTTATATGTAAAGAAAATGATCAAATTAATTAATACTTTAAACTTTTTTTAATTTTAAATTCTAAAAAATAATGTGAATTTTTTAGAAATAAAATTTGCAATGGGGTAGATTTACTTAAATAATAGGGTGGAAATATCTAGGTGGGCAAATTTCAATTCAGTTTGGTTTTATGCAAACCGACCGAATCGAACCATCTCGGTTTTAAACCAACGAGCATCAGTTACGAACCGAACCGAACCGACAAAATCAGCTACTGGAATCAAGATCCCACAAAAACCCAGCTCCTAAAAATGCAGGATCAAGTTTTCAAAGAGATGAAAATCAAATTTTCAAAGATCCTGCAAGAGCCCAGATCCTAAAAATATAGAATCAGTTAAAAGAACCCCACTCCAATTCCTCCACCTGATAAAAAAACATGGGTTTTAATGCTATTAAAACAAAAGCCATTACCACAAATTAAACAAAAAAAATATCAGAGAGAGCGGCTGAGATAGGGAGACAAATTGACATTAGACGCAAGCTCGACAGCAGTTGATGGACCGTGATGGCTGGCTATGTGAGACTTGATGGCTGGCTATATGTGACGTGACGGCTGAACATGTCGTAGCAGTAAAATTAGTAAGAAAGAGGCGAGCTGCATGTTGTGTTTTTACTGTTTTGGGGTTTTGTTTGTTTGATTGTCAGTTCGGTTTTGATTTTCATTAATCCCAACCGAAGTGGATAAAATCAAACCAAAATCGATTCGGTTTGATTCTCCGATTTTCTGTCCGCCCGTATAAATATCCCCACCCTGGTGGCGGAATGGTTAATTTCTGCCCATGCCCCTTAAGTTTTGACAAAATATCAATGTCCATCCACAACTTTTGAGATGCGGTCAAATCACACCTATAGTTCTTTCAAATTATGTAAGTAAAATTGGATGGACACTGGATGGGTATGATTTGATGACATGTCGGACTTCGTGAGTCTGCATTGACATTTATCAAAACTAGGGGTTAGGACTCACTGTGGGCGGAAATTATCCATAAATAAAAACAAACTAAAGAAAAAGAAACGGTGAAAACGGAGAGAGAGGGAGGGCGAATGAATATGAACGTTCGTTAATTAGAACAACCTATAAATAAACAGTAATAATAACAGCAATTAGCATTTCAGCAATACAAAGAAAATGGAAAATGTTTTAAAAAAAATTGAGGGAGGAGACAAAAACATCCGTGATGGTGGCTTTATTCCATTTTGCTAACTAAATTAACACAAACACAAAAATATTTTTTTTGAAAAAACTGTTGGGTTTCAGTGGCATTAAAAGTAACAGAAGCAAATACCAAAAATTGCAAAACCCATGAGAACCAAAATGAAGGGAAGAATATCAAGAATAGGGAGTTATGCGATATCATCTTCGATTAGAGATCATCAACAACAGCCTTGCATTACTTGTACCACATTCAACATTCTTGCTCCCATCTACAAACGCGTCTCAAATGAGGTTTCTTTTTATATTGTTTTGCTTTTTTTTTGTTTTTGTTTTTATTTTCCTGTATTTTTATTTTGTTTTGGGTTTAATTCAAAATTTCAAATCATATGTAGGATCAGAATTGCCGGGAAAGTGATTGCAGAGCGTATTGGTTTGGTAGAAACCAGAGGATATTAGATTGGCTGTTGTATGAACGATCTTCCATTATTTGTCTTCAGGTTTTTGTTTTTAACTTTCATTAAAATTTACATTGATTTTGAACTTCTATGCAATTTATTTCCTTATAAATTTGAAATTTATTTCTAATGACAGGAGTTTTGGGTTGGTAACGAAGAGCTTGTAGACATGTATGAAAAGAGATTGAGTGATGCTGGTTATGTCAATTTCAAGCTTGCCCGTACCAACAACCGTGGCGATGGTGTGTATCTTTCTTTTTTTTTTTTTTTTTTGTTAATAACGTTTTCCATATATTAGTTTCCAAAGTGTAAATGAGTGAAAATGAAATAAATGAAAAAATTATGATTAGAATGTTGTAGCTTGGGGGAGCAAAAGAAACTGATGACGTCATTATTATAGGTCTGCTGACTGCGGTGCATAAGGATTACTTTAGAGTTGTCAACTACCGGGATTTGCTCTTCAATGATTTTGGAGATCGTGTTGCTCAGTTGTTACATGTTGAATTAATAGACCCTTTTTCACAGTGTCGAAATGGTGATCTGCGGCAGGAAATTCTCATTGTGAATACCCATTTGTTATTTCCTCATGATTCTAGTCTCTGTTTAGTCCGATTACATCAGGTGAATTTTTTTTTGCCTTTTCATTTTTATTTTTTGACATAATTTCTCATTTTGATCCCAATTACATCATGTTTCATTTAGGTATATAAAATTCTGCAACATGTGGAGTGTTATCAGAAAGAACACAATCTCAAGCCCATTCCTATCATACTATGCGGGTAAATTTATGATTGCTTTTCTTTCCATTTGGAAGGTATCTTGCTTTAGTATGATTATTATCCTATTTACTTTCTCTGACTGACGTTTTATATTTGACTATAGTGACTGGAACGGGAGCAAACGTGGGCATGTTTACAAATTCCTCAGATCACAGGGATTTGTGTCGTCATATGATACCGCTCATCAGTATACAGATGCTGATGCACACAAGGTCATTTTAATGTTCATGCAACAAGTTTTATTCCATTTCATCTAAAAACCTGGTCGAAGCATATAGGTGTTGATTATGTTTCTCATATCTTTTATATAATCTTCACAGTGGGTTAGTCACCTCAATCATCGAGGTAACGTATGTGGCGTAGATTTCATATGGCTTCTTAATCCCAATAAATACCGAAAATTATTGAAAGCAAGCTGGAGTGAAGCGGTATTTGGGATGTTCAAGGTTAGATCTCCCTATTTGACAAACCTATCAACATTCATTAGTTGTACCTAGTCATATGATTTTCGATGAGATGCATCTGTTTCTTACCTGCATTAACTAACTCATTCAGTAAGTAGCTTATTGTTGGCTGATTTTGGCTACAAGTTTCAATGCTTAGAGAAGTGATTTTAATTAACTAACTCGACATTTCTTCTCTAAGAGCTGGATATGACCGTCCTTAGTAAAGTACTGTTCAAAAGTAGCTTGCAGAAAGCTATTGAAAGAACAATATTGAAGTAGGGATTGAAAATTTTCGAGTTGGATTTACCTTCTCTGAAAATTCTCATGTCTGGGACTCCATATACATTCCTGCCACAGCAAGAAGCAGATTATTTTGGCCGACTTATGTGGCATTGCTTCCTCTCTCTTTCGCTCTCTTTTTTGACTTTTAGGCTTTTAAAATGTGTTGATATTGGTAAAAGGACTAGAAAACTGGTTGAGATGTCTCAGTTTACTAGTTTCTCTCAACTTCAGATTAATTCCCGATTTCTTTTTTTCGAACGATGGTGTTAATGAGTTAAAATGAATCTCTGGTCTTATTCTACATGTGACAAGAGTCCTCCAATCTAACAATATCCGATAATAGTGGAAATCCTCGAGTCTGTCCTGAATTCTCTATGCCGTGTCTTCAATTTCTTGTAGAACCGTAGATGTACTATTGTCTCTTAAAGCAGGCTGGCATAAGTGCCGTATTTCTTATGCCTCTGAACACCTCTTTTGCTGGCAGTCTTACCCATTGTATGTAAATTGCTTTTTCTCTGAGCTTGTGCAAATAACAAGACTGTGCACAATTACTCCCATGTTGTCCACTACCTCAAAGTGATTTATAGATTTGTGTAGAGCGGAAAGAGGATTTTGATTTAGGGGTTGCCAAAATACATATAAAAAAATATTGCAACAAAAATAAAATAAATGCTATTCAAAATCTTAAATTAATGAAAATGCAAATAATTATATATTACACCATATGATTCACTCATACCTCACAAACGAACTCACGAATAAAAATTAATAATTATAATTAATAAATTAACAATGCACAAATCTTAATACTAAAGTAATACACATAATTCATAAATTAATACAAAACAGATTGTGCCTAAAAATATGAATTAAAAGTTCATAATGCAAAATTCCTTATTAAATAATAAGAATTTGAAGAATAAGTACAAAGAATATAAACCTTTGAAAAAAAAAAAAAAAGAAGAAGAAGAAAGCAAACTTTGGATCCTTGGCCCTTGTGGGAGAGAATCAAAGAACTTAAAAAGGAAGTTGAATGGTTCATTTAGTTATGTTATGTGAAATAAGCTTAAAAAGGGAAATGGAAGATGAAGTTGCCAATTTTGAGCCTTGGGGACTTGAGGTACAGTTATGACTCTTTGATGGGGGTAGAAAAAAGTTGGTGTATAAATAAAAAGTAAAATAATAAGGACGGTAAAGTAGGAGTATTAATATACTTTGATTGTTTAGGAGTTGTTGGTTATTGATATTTTTCTCAACTTTTTAGTTTTTATTTAATATTTTAAAATTTCTATAATATTAAAAAAATTTCAAAATTTTGGTGGTTGCCCGGGCAACCCCGGGTGTATGAGTGGTTCCGCCACTGATTTGTGGTTGATTCAAACGACTATTTGTTCCCTTTAAAATGCAGGACTTTTTGATCTCCTTGCATATGATAATATTACATTCCTAGTTTAGCTGTCTACTTAGGTCTTCGAAGAGGTTTGTATTTGGTTTTTAGCTCAACTTACTACATAAGATGTAAATGTACCAAGCAACGTCATGAGTTTTCTTCTCTGAACATGAAACCTTCTTACTTTCAGTGTCTTCTGCGGAGAGCTTCCCTTACAGAAACTGATGCATTTGCGTTTCTGAAAGCTGACAATGATGGTGATTACATTACCTACTCAGGTTTCTGTGAAGCTCTTGAGCAGGTATTGTGTATTGTTATATGACCTCAGCTCATTTTCTCTTTATTTCTCTCATGGTTTCTGAGCAGGCCTCTCAATGTTGTGTCATTCTTCAGCTTAATTTAACTGGCCACAAACATGGTCTCACTGATGAAGAGACAAAGGACTTGTGGGTCCAAGCTGATATTGATGGGAATGGTGTCGTTGATTATAAAGAATTTCAGGTAGATTCAATGAAGCTAACTTTATACAGCTCTCAATTACATGTATTATCAGAACGTTCCTCAAGCACTTGCAGATAAAACTATGTGATCTTTGTTGAATCCTAGCTATTTCAGATTTTCTGCAACCTAAATTTGTGTTTCATCTCTGTACTTTGAAATCTAGTGGGTTCTGAATAACGATTACTTGCATTGATGTCAATGCTTTTAGTTTTGTCTGTGATCTCTAATTATAATGGTAATGCTTCTACATGATGGAACTGCAGCAGCGAATTTGGAAGACCACATGGTCAGATCAAAGAAATGACCTCAATGATGAAGACGAAGATGGTTTTGTGAAAAGTAGTCTGGAGCAAACAATTGGTTTCAGCGTAAAGAATGCAGTTCTCTTCCCTCCTGAAGTAGAGAAGGGAAGGTGGCCTGAAAACTATTCTCTTTCTGATCATGCCCGTCTGACTGTGGTCTTCTCACCAATTAGAATGCCATGCTCTCGGTTATCTTGACTAACCTCACATGCTATGCAATTTGAATTTGAAGCCACATTAGCATATAGAGCAAATAGTTTAGAAGCCACATAACTGCTTCTTGGATTCTTCAAATGACACATCCGTACATGAAGAACATAAGTACGGAGGAAGGGTGCATGGTTCATTCGGTGGGATGCTAAAATAGCTCATCGGATTCTTCTTGGGAGAGCTTAAGATTGCATGAAATGGTGCAGTGGTCAATGACTCATGCAGTATATGTGCTGCCCTACAGAACTGCTCCAATTCTCTTACTGGGGAGGGTAGCCCAGCGGACGATATTTAAGATGATAACTGATTTCAACCCATGCAAATTGCACTTTCTCTTCATAGCCTTGGGGATTTATTCAGTGGTTGACACAAGTGGTCTTGAAGCAAACAGTTTTTGTAAGTACAGTTGAAGCACCCACTGTGTAACTTATTGTACATGAAGTGCAAAATTCGGATTGTTGTTTAGCACAACCATCATTAAATTGGTGATATCAAAATGATTTGGGCAATGCTCACTCCTCTTACCTTTTAAAAAAAAATTAAAAAATTAGGAAATTTAAAGTGTACGTAGGATGTTAAGGAGAGACTCTTTGGCTGGTTACATCGACTGTGCATTTAAGGAGCTTACATTACTTCTTGTATTGTCGGATCTGTTTTGTGTAGAAGAGAGCATCATGAGAATTAAGAAGTACCTTAATTTAAGAAATAAAAATTAAGAAAAAAAAATTCCAAATTAAAGAATAATCTATTACAGAAACACAATAACGCCAATAAATCTCTCACCTCTGAATTCTTTAGCATGATGGCTTTTAAAAGATTGCTCGGCATTAGCAGCCAAGATGACTTTCAAAAAAAGAGAAAAAGTAAAAATTGTTTAGCATGATGACTTTTAAGCATTCAAGTTGGAATCAAAGCACTACGCATATTCGTAAAGCCTAAACTTTTTATCTAAGATAAAGAAAGCTTTTAACTTTAACAAACTTATCTCGTAGTTGTAATAATTATTTGTGCCTCCCACGTTTTAGAATGAGAAAAGACCCTAAACATAGAAAAAAAAAATCACACTTATTCCATAGAATTTAATCAATTAGTATAGATTATAATATATTAGGGAGATAATTAGTTTCTCCCAACTAAAATCAATATATATCAGTTATTTTTATTGTTTTCGTAATAACTAATAACTCCCATGACACAATAATTTTACTGTATTATCTATATTTTCAAATATATTGTTATTCATATTTATTATTAATTAAATAAATCATAAGAGCAGATATTAAAATAAAAAAATTAAATACTAAAAATAAGAAATAGGTTTGGGTGTAAAAAAAAATAATGACGAGACTTTTTTTATACTTTTTTTTATTTTTAAACATTTTTTAATTAAAAAAATATTATTTTCTCAAGATAAAATATAGAGCAAATGACCCATTTATTCATTTTTTTCTTTAAAGTTTTTATGTCAAAGAGATATTGGCTATTATAAAAAATTGAAAATAGTAAGGGATAAATTCTCTCTCTCTCTCTCTCTCTCTATATATATATATATATATATATATGGCTTTGAAAGTGTGATATCTCTTTCTTCCGTTTTTATAACACAATCTGTCTTTAAAAAATCAAGTTTTTTCATTTTATAAATCTTGTCTTTAGAGACCTTTGGTAAATCCCAATTGTCAATTGCTTTATCAAAGTCTTCAACAATGAATTCTTCTGAATTCACCACATTCTTTGAAACACTGGTTTTATCAGTAGAAGAACTGGAAAAAGAGGATGCTCTACAGAGTAGAGAATCCATGTTTGTTTTAAAACTTCAATTAAAATCTATATGAATGCCTACAGGTATGGTTTTACAGCCCTATGCGAAATCCTATCCTCGAAACGGTCTTACTACCAAAAAAATTCAAAGACACACACAGAAAACAATTTTGGAATTAAAACGACACAGATTCTTTTACAACTATATTACACCTACTTTCCCTTGGCTCTGATACCAATAGGAAACCGGGATCGTGGAAAGCGAGTGAGTTCAAAGGTATCCAATTATTAAGGATCTCAATAAACCAATTTTAAACAAGCTTTCTATAAAAGGGAATTTTAAACTTATTTTTCCCGCTTTAAAAGATATACCATCATAATCAACAATATAAGGAGTTATGAGATTTATAAAACTTCAATTAAAATCTATATGAATGCCTACAGGTATGGTTTTACAGCCCTATGCGGAAATCCTATCCTGAAACGGGTCTTACTACCAGTAAAAATTCAGCACACACACAGAAAACAATTTTGATTTCTAATTCCAAAGATTGTAATGGTAAGTGTTCCTCGAAGCCTTACAAAAAACATTACAAGTACAAGAGCCATAAAAAACCCATTTCCGATTTTAGAGAAAAATTTTATAAGAAACCTTCGAGGCCTTATAAAAAGCCCAATTTCTCTAAAAAGAAAGCTTTTAAACTTATTTAAACTTATTTCCGCATAGGGCTGTAAAACCATACCTGTAGGCATTCATATAGATTTTAATTGAAGTTTTATAAATCTCATAACTCCTTATATTGTTGATTATGATGGTATATCTTTTAAAGCGGGAAAAATAAGTTTAAAATTCCCTTATATATATATATATATATATATATATATATATAGAGAGAGAGAGAGAGAGAGAGAGAGAGGGAAATTGACAATCTCCTTAGTATATTATATTCGATATGGTATCATGTTTGGTATAATATAATTGGTAATGTATATAGAGCTCTTGTTTTTTATTGGACTAATTTTTCTAGTCTCCTCTTCTTTTTTTTCTTTTGGTAGTTTTTCATATCGTAATGCATATTTTTGAGGTGAAATGTTTTTCAAATATAAATAACAAATAAATAAACAAACACATTTTGTTTAGATTATTGAAGGCATATATAAAAAAATAAATTTTAAAAAGATAACAACAACAATAATTAATAATAGAATAATTAAAATTATAGCATGTGGAAGCTGATTAGTTGAAATGAATACAATAATTAGACGATGGTAATAAATTTTGTAGAGAAGAAATTTTTTTTTTTGGGCAGCAGGGAGCAGGAAATTTTCTTATGGAGAATATCACTGATTCAATATCTATTTGTTTTGGGATTAACAATCTTAATAGAGTAATTTTGGAAAGTGGAAGCATTGATTTTTTTTTTTAAATATTAACAAAATAAAGAAGTAACGCTTATAATCATTTATATACGGTAAAAATATATTTTATTTTTAAGGTCAAAATTATCAAATCCAAAGAGACAAACATGAATGGAATTAATAACAGAGAGTTGCCTAAACATTAGGCTCTCCTATAATATATGCATAACTAATTTTTTTAATTTTAAAAAAATTATTAATTACACTAATTAATAAATAAATAACTAAAATTTGGGACCTTCCTAAATATAGATAGGGCTACGATTGTCTAATTCATCTAGTGATAAAGTGAAGCGCAGTAGGGTCCGCTTGAGGCATGTCTTCTCTAGATTTCTACGTTTTTATAGTCTCACCCTGGTATTGGGTACATCGGCAGAAGATTCTTCGGATGTTATTGATATTCGTTTTTCGAAGTTTGATCAAGTGAGTGCGCACATCACGTGGCAACCTTTAATTGGACGAGCTGTGGATCTTTATGACACAGGCTCGTCCAGTGAAAAACCATCGTGTGACACGTTGGTGAGCGACGATGCTCACTACTCCCCCCCTTTTTGTTTTTTTTTTTTACTAATATCAATTTTTTTTTTGGGTTTTTGCGTTCACACTACAGTCTATACTAGCAAACACAACTGGATGAAAAAGTGATATATGAGGCTGAGGAGAAGCTGTGTCAAGCAACGATTAACGGTCAAGATTTGTCCAATACAGATCCCATGTGAATACTAATCAACATTATTTATTTGGCACAGACATCCAAAAGTTACAAGTCTAATAAAGATAATATAAATGTCACTTGGATAATAATCAAAATTCTAATATAAATCTCACGCGGATGCTAATCAATTCCTAATTGTTGATTTTGGTGAACTGAAAGTGAGTGTGGACACAACCAAATTTACTGTTATCTTGAAACTCAGCTTCATCGATTTCTCTCGTTGTGTCATTTTAATAATTTCAAAAACCACAACTGCAACATAATTTTGGTAATTCTCATTAAAACTGGAAACAACGGCAAATGGGAGCAAACTGAGACTAAGGCAACTTCCTAGTACATACCCTTCTCTCTTCCCAAGTCATGATGTGACGTCCTGCAGTTGACGTGTCAAGATCTCATTTGCCGACGGACGCAAACTCCCCACTTTTAAAACTTGTTGGAAAAGCTTTATCCATTTGTCGATTCTACCCTGCAATTTCGAGAATAAACAGACAAAGATTAGGGGTAGAAATGGAATAAGAAAATAAAGAAAACGAGTAAACGCGGAATATACGAGGGGTTGAATACGCGGGGTTTTTAAAGAAGACGAAGAAAACCAAGTCCTTGTCTAATTTGATAGAGTTTGGTTGCTTTTCCTTTCTTTTTCTTTTAAGGGCCATTTTAGCAGCTGAAAAAAAATAAAAAAATAAAAAAGGTTGATACTTGTAGTGAAAATCTCTGAGAATTTGATAATAGGGTTTCTTAGCGATGGCAGTGTTGTCACTGAATTCACTGCCACTGGGGTTCAGATTTAGACCAACGGATGAGGAACTGGTTGATTTCTATTTAAGGATGAAGATCAACGGACATAACGATGAAGTCAGTGTTATTAGCGAAATTGATGTCTGCAAACGGGAGCCCTGGGATTTGCCTGGTAATTAACTTTTTCTTCATATATTCTTGATTAATGATGACAGTCATAATTTACCCACTCACTAACAATTTGAGTCTGATTTATTTTTGTAGATTTATCAGTTATAAAAACAAAAGATCGAGAATGGTTCTTTTTCTGCCCACAAGATAGAAAGTACCCAAATGGGCACAGATTGAACAGAGCAACAGCAGCTGGGTACTGGAAAGCAACTGGTAAAGATCGCAAAATTAAGTCTGGTAATCACTTAATTGGTATGAAGAAAACGCTTGTATTTCATATGGGTCGTGCTCCTAAAGGTAAAAGGACCAATTGGGTCATGCACGAGTATCGAGCCACTGCTGAGGATCTTGATGGCACCAAACCCGGCCAAGTAAGAACAACGCTCACTTTGTTGTTTGATTTTGTTAACCTAATTGCTCGTTTTTAGGCTGACTATGGAAAAAAAAATTATGTATTGCAGAGCGCTTTTGTACTTTGTCGTTTGTTTAAGAAACAAGATGAGAGTGTTGAAATTTGTGTCGAAGTTGAACCCAGTGAATCATCTCCTACTTTGGCCAAATCTGAGTTTGCGTTAGATCAAACATTGCCGGACTGCAAACCTTCTGTTTCTCATTTGGCCGAGAAAGTAACATCTAACTTGCAAGAGTGTCAGACCAAAAGCTCGGAGTTTACAGCTACTGAGGTGATAACCATGTGCTCAATCTCAATTTATTTTCCTTCTGTATTTTGCACAATGAGAAATGTAATGGAATAATATAATCTATATTTTCTACTTTAGATTGGTCAAGCCATGCAAGAAAACTTTGGTGATGTGTTTACTAAAGTGAGGTCAGAGCCACTAGATTGCACCCTGTTTCCTCCATTGCATTCGCCTTCTCCAGTGGACAAAGGATCTTCTTCCATGTCTCATCCTGTCCGCAATGATTTGACCACCATTGATGAGAATGGGCAGTTACCATCCGAATCAGATGCCTATATTACAGAGTTCTTGGATTCTATTCTTAATACTTCGGATGAGAATTTGTTTGATGAGAGTGACTGTCAGTGGAACTCATTCGTTGTGAGTGAGACACCAAGTAACATGACTTTTGTTAAGGACAGTGGATCATGCAGTGAGTCAGATGCAGAAGTAGCCCAAGCTCGCGTAAGTGTTGCTTCAGGACTTTAATAATTTTATCAAGTTTATGGTATATTCTTGCAAATAATGCTGATAAAATTATTAGTTCGCTGTGTTACTATACTGGGAAGTTTTGTGTTTGCTTGACATAGTTGTTCTACATGCAGCAGCCCAACCCAGACATTATCAGTTCTTTGTGTTTTAAGGATAACATTGCAAGAGCAAGTCCTTTAAAGACGTTAAGAACTCCAGAAGACTTCAGAACTGTGACCTCTCAAAATAGTGATAATGAGCCGTCGATAAATTTCAGAAACTCGTGTTACTTAGATGACTTCAGCTACGCAGATGTTGAATCTTGCGAGCAGGACGTTTTCCCCTCTGTTTCTACAACTGGCCTGTTCCATGATGCATTTGGTGGTTACGGTGATTCAAACAATCACACCGTTGGAGTTGCCAGCAGAAATATTGTTGCAACTGGTATTAGAACTAGGATGCGCAATCCACAAAGTCTTCCATACAGAGAGGGCTTTGTGAATGTGAAGCAGGGTGATGCTCCAAGAAGATTACGGCTGCAGTGTAAACTTCAAGTTGGACCAGTTAGACTTCAGAGCTGCATGCCAGAGGAAGATGAATCAAAACCTATTCTTGCAGAGGTTAGAAGTTTTTAAATGGAGATTGTCTTGAAGTTCTGACGATATCTTTACGTGTGGTTTTATGAATTTGATTAAATTTCGATGTGCAGGGTGTAGCAGATGCAGAAAAGGAACTGCCTGTTAATGGTGCTACTGGTGCGATGTATGAACTCAAGGGAGATTCCCATCTAGCATCGAATGAAAATAGTAATATTTCTGAAGAACAGACTACAGATGAACAGACAAAAGGAAGATTAAAGAGCACCATTTTGATGGATAAAGATACGTCAAAGACTTTTCGAGCTGGGCACTCAAATTGGTCATTTACTGTTTTGTTTAGGGTAGCTGCAGTTGTAGTAATGTTTGCAATCTTGGTCAGCACATGGAGATATCTTTGCCTTAATTTTTGAAGCTTGCTTAGATTACTTATCCCTTTGTTTGTATAATCTTCCCATCTTGTTTCTCTTTCTCCCTATGAGATGACTAACTTCGCCTACTGAGGTAGTTATTTATTTTTTCAGATGTTATCTTTCTGTACATATTTATGTAGGTAGTGCAGTATATGCCTGAACCTAACTTTGTATTTTGCTCTTATAATTTAATATTATAGCTAGACTTTTATTATTTTTATTATACTTCCTACGTAAATCCACTGACTAAAACACTGAAAAGTATTAAGAGCAAACTTGTTGCAATTTTTCGCCCTACCAGTGGGCTAAGATAGAGACGCAATGCTTTCTTCTTTCTTCTATTGACTAGGAATATCGGCTTTATTGGCAAATTCATGTGAAGCTTGTTGTTTCTAGTTTCTATAGCCTAAATTTAGATTCTATATAAAATGAAAGTATACTTCGAAAGTCATGTGCTACACCTTATTTAGTGTTTAGTACATATTTGAGATTATTATAGTTTCAAATAAGTGATTTAGCAGTGTTTGGTAAACTTACATCAGAAGTGATTTTCAAATAATATAATGTAGTCTTAGGTACAATGTAGTCTTAGGTGGACTTTAAAGATCTGAGTTTCACTTTAAAAATCAGATTATTTGAAACTCAGTTTCTGTACAATACCAAAATACCCTTCTTATATGAGTGTGTGCGTGCGTGTATGCGTGCATATGTGTTTTTAAGACTACCCCACGTACGGGGCTTGAAAATTTATTTATTTATTTAAAAAAAAGGGTGCATCATGAGTATTTCCTAAGAGGTTACCCGGTACTCCTTTCATCCAAACATGCTTAATTGTGTAGTTTTAATGGAATTCAGTGCATTAGTATTATTTATTAATTAACATTTATTGTTATTGATACTTAGGGAATAGGGAATATACATAGAAAGTTAAAAGTGAACCAAATTTAAGTTTGTGAAATAGTTTGCCTCAAAATAAATATTTAATTTTTACAATTATAGCCAAAAGCATCATTTGTCCATTATACTCATTTCAAATTTTCAATGTACATATGTAATTTTATGGTTAATTATTTAATAATACTATTATATAGTAATATGAAGTTATTAAATATGTTACCAAATTACGTTCAAACATAATTATTTTAAATTTTATATTAAAATAGATTTGCATGAAATTCCAGACATACCCTTAATCTTTGGTGTAGGAACCCTAAGGTGTAATTAGGGATGACAATAGGGAAGGGAAGGAAGGAGACCAACATCTCATCCCTAATATTCTACATATGTCTCCGTCCCTATGAAAATTGCTTGAGGGGAGGGTATGGCGATCTTCAAGTAATAACAGGAGATCCCTGAAGGTTTTTAATTCTTAAATAACTAATACGTTTTTAGTTTTTAAATTTGATTTAATCATATTAAAATTAAAAATTTAAATAAAAGTAAAGTTTGACAATATATCTTACATTAACATTAACTCATTACAAAAGTCACACTAAAAAAAGAAATCATTTGAATAATTATCTTCATCAATTTTCGTAATCTTATAACTAAAAAAAAATTACTTTTATATCAATAATAAAATAAATGAATGAATCTTATTTCATTCTACTCAATCAAACTTTTGGTATACGTAACATCAAATAATGCCTTTCAAAACAAAATTCGAATAATATGATTTTTCTACAATATTGATGTGTGTGCTGTCTATGAGCAATCATATCTCTTTGTCACCGACTATGATGTGACTAACACTGTGAGTTGGGCTCTTGGCTGACGATGCGACCATTTGAGTTGCTCGGCCACCAGTGATGCGACGTGCTACTGAGTTATGATGAGTATTTGTCGTGTTGCTGGTTGACAAAGCGACAAATTGGGTTGCTTGACCACTAGAGACACAACGTGCTATTGAACTATGATGATATGAAGACGAGTTGGGTGCTGGTAGGGATGGCAATGGGGAGGGGAGGTGACCGACATCCCCGCACCCATCCCCAATATTCTCTATATATCCCCATCCCCTTCCCGTCCCCATTAGAATTGCTTAAGGGGATCTCGGTCCCCTCCCCGAATAATAAGAGGGATCCCCGAGGGGTCTCCCATCCCCGATCCCCGAATAACTGATATGTTTTTAATTTTTAAACTTGATTTAATCATTATTAAAATAAAAATTTAAACAAAAGTAAGGTTTGAAAATATATCTTACACTAACATTAATCTATTAAAAAAATCACACTACAAAATATAAATCATCAGAATAATTATCTTCTTCGATCTTCATTATCCTATAATAAAAAGAAATAGCTTTTGTATCAATAATGAAATAAATGAAATGGGTATAGATACTGAAATTAATATTTTTAATAAAAACATTTACTTTTTTACCTCATGCTCTTTTTGTTCTTCCTCAAGGAATGTGACAAATTGAAAGATAGCATCAGGTTTCAAATCTAAAACAATAAAAATAATATAAACAATATGGCTCATAATCTAAAATAGTTTTGGGTCAAGACTTTTAAAATAAGATCTGGTCGAATAGTAATTTAGGACTACAACTTGTTAAGTAGGCTCGAAATTTTTATAACAGATTTGTTTAAATATTTTGATATATATTATTTATACTAATATTTATTATTTTATAATTTAAATTTCATTATTCATTTATTAATAATTCTAAAAAATAAAATCAAAATTAAAAATTAATACAAGGAAATGGAGAAATGGGTAGGGGATGGAGTTCCACCTCATTTCCGTCCCTTCTCCGAATAAGAAATTGGGTAAAAAATTATTCTCATCCCTTTTCCGAATAAGTAATTGCGTACAAAATTGCCTCCATATCCTCCCCGAATGGGAAAAATCTCCAAGGGTCGCCATCCTTGTGGGGATTTTTGCCATCCCTAGGTGCTGGCTATGACACGAATAATTTTGAAAGGATGAGTGAGACTATGAAAGAGTGACTAAAACTTTGATTTGTTGATTGTGGGGTGGCAAGCTTTGTGCTGCAATTAAGTTATATTAAAGTCTTTATATTATTTGTATAAATATTTGTTATTTGTTATTTACACAAATTTAGGAATAAGGAATAAAGAATTGAAATCCCATTCCCATTCCCTGAACTGATTTTTATATCCCTATAATTTTTTCATATTTCACGAATTATCCTCATTCAAATAACAATTAATTTTATTATTTTAAATGTTATTATTATTATTATTAAATTTTATTAACTTTATTATTTTAGTTATTATTAATTATTGTTATTATTATTTTTATTAATATTATCATTATTAACATTTATTATTATCATTATTAATTTTATTTTTTTAATTAATATCATTTTTATAATAAATATTTATACATATATCTATTTTATGAAAATTATATTATTTAATATTATAGGTATTTTGGTAAATTGATTCTCATTTCCATTCCTCATTCCTATTTATTTTACCAAATAAATACATCAATAACATTCGAACACATTATTATTCCCATATATTTTTACTAAATAAATATTAAAATTTCATTCTTATTTCTCAAATTTCATTCTCATTCAAACTTATTTATATTTTCAACTCATTCCTATTCCAAAAAATAAATGCATCATAGAGTAATGTACCCGTCCTCAATTTTGCAAAACAAGTCCCCGTTTATAAAAGATTGTACAACACACCCCCTCAACCTTAACGTGCAAAAGGATGTTGATATTTATTAGAACATGATCTTCTCTCGATCTGAACTTTTTCTGAATTTTTAAATATCTTGTGTTATATATCTTTTTTTAGTGATAGCGTGATGATAAAATTTAATTTTTAATTTTTTATTTATTAACAATGTATTACGGGGTACTGAGCCAACGGGTTGTTATTGATAAAATTTAATTTTTTATTTTTTATTTATTAACAATGTATTACGGGATACTGAGCCAACGGATTGTTATTGAGATGGCGATTGCCTTTTTGCTTCTTCTACTACCGATCACTTATCTCACTACGACCACAGCAGTTGATGAACTACTTACAAATCAAGTTATGATATCAGCTCAACAAGATAAAGGCTGGCTAATCTCTGTAAGAAGGCAAATCCATGAAAACCCAGAAACTGCTATTCGAAGAACACAACACAAGTGCCCTCATTCGCAGAGAACTTGATAAACTTGGAATCTCTTATACATACCCAGTCGCCAAAGCAGGCATTTTAGCACAGATTGGCTCTGGTTCTCGCCCTGTCGTCGCGTTGAGAGCTGACATAGATGCTCTTCCTTTGCAAGTAAGTATGCTGCTGTCTCTAATTTACTGAATTAATATCAATGAATGAATATATGGAGAGCAACTATGTTGTTGCTGATGCTTAGGAGCTCGTGGAATGGGAGCATAAGAGCAAAATTGATGGCAAAATGCATGCATGTGGACATGACGCCCACACCACCGTGCTTCTTGGAGCTGCCAAGTTGCTTCATCAACGTAAGATAAACTTAAGGTTAGTTGAGTGTTTATTTGACTCTTGCTGATATTTTCTAATTATGGAGTTTTTTTTAGTTGAGTGTTTATCTGACTGTTGCTGATATTTTTTAATTATGGAGTTTTTTTTCCCAAGAATTTTGTTCTCATATAGTTAACTAATATGACTGTTGCTGATGAGTACTTATATGATTGGTTCCATTTTATTCGAAGAATGGGATAGTGCCAAGTACCATGTATAGACACATCTTTGAATTTATTGGGTGCTAAATGATTCCTTCGGCTGTCATCACTAACTCTGTGGTACTTAAAAGAATCTACCACGAGTAATATTTTCAAAGACTGCTTGATAATTCCAGAATGCTCCAGCTTTGTCTACAATGGAAGCAACAAGGACAGATTTGGCAGAAACATTGTATTACAACAGCGGAACAGATTTCTTAATGTGACAAATCTATTTTTGTCCTACATGTTGCTGAGTTTGATTAATTATTTGTTATTGATAACATTTAAGGAAGGTCATCTTGAGTTTATGTATATTTACTTTCTACTTTGATGATGATTTTGCACACATGACTGAGTTGTGGGGTATAAGTGGTAGATAGTTAATCTATTCATCTCCCTGTACCCATGAATAAATTTCGTATATTGTGCCTTTGTTTGATGATATGCTTCCCCATCCCTTTCAAGCTATTTTCTGTCTGGCTTCATTCTCCTTAATGTTTTCAGTCAAATTGATTTGGAATTTTATTGTCGATCTGATCTAATTTGCACAATTTTTAACTTGACTTGGTGTTGAAAGGGAACTGTGAGAATTCTTTTCCAACCTGCTGAGGAGGGAGGTGCAGGTGCTTTTCACATGATAAAAGAAGGTGCTCTTGGTGATTCTGAAGCAATATTTGGGATGCATATTGATGTAGGAGTACCTACAGGAAGTATAGCATCCATTTCTGGGCCACTCTCGGCTACTGCATGCTTTTTTCATGTTAAATTAGAGGGAAGTGGCGTACATGCTGCTATGCCTCATTCAACAATCAATCCTATTCTTACTGCTTCATCTATAATATTGGCATTGCAGCAACTTATTCCAAGAGAAGTGGATCCGCTCCAAAGTCTACTATGTGTCACTCTCCTTTTATCAATTTATTTGGAAACCTTGAACTTTTGTCATTGAAAGCATGAAGAATTCTTTGAATAGCCATATTTCATAAAGAATGTTGAACTGAAAGAGGAAGTTATTTTGGCAGTCCTTAATAACTGTACGTAGTTTGTTCTCATAGGTTGTGAAGCAGCAGGCAGCTGTACACAGATGTAATGCATTCATTGACCTGAAAGAGGAAGAGCACCCACCATATCCTGCTACTGTGAATGATGATAGCTTGCATCTGCTTGTCGAGAGGGTTGGCAAATCTTTGATTGGTCCTGAGAATGTCGGGGTGGCCAAGAAGGTTATGACTGGGGAGGACTTTGCCTTTTATCAGCAACTGATCCCTGGAGTCATGCTTAGGATTGGAATTAGAAACGACGAAAAGGGTTCAATTCACTATCCGCACTTCCCTCACTTCTTTCTTGTTGAGGATGTCCTGCCAAATGGAGCGGCATTGCACGCTAATCTTGCAGAAACATATCTGAATGAGCACCAAGGTTTCATTCTACAGTAAAGTTTGTAAGAAATGGCAAATTTTAATCCCTATTCTCAAAGCATTTTACCTTTGTAGTATTGTAAATGCATGGAAGCATAGATTTTTAACTTGCCCACAATAACAAAGTTCATAAGTGTTGGAGATGGATAAGATTCATATCATGAGCATCAAAGAATCTGTTGAAGGACGACTAGAATTGTAATTAGTGCTTCTTTTCTGATGACACTTTCTTCTTTATTAGGAGAACAAGTGCAATAATTTTTTTAATAGTTTTTTAAGCTTCTCCCTTTTTCGTTTCTTTAGTTTTATAGTTGGTCCATGAAAGATTATCTCAACTACTTATTGGCAAGTCAACAGACATACAAATTTTTCCCTTCACCAGCAGCATTAGCAGAAATCCAATCCTTGCTTCACTCACTCACATATCACGGCACAGCAGGACTATACAGTTTTGATGAAGCTTTTGCTGATAAACTTTTATGGTGTGTTTATTTGTGGGTTTGGGAATGAAAATGAAGGAATGCAAATGAAACCTATATTTACTTGGTAAAATGTAATTTGGAAATGAAAATAAAATGCGTGGGTCTCACATAATTTGGGAATAAGTAATGGAAATTCCATTTCCATAAGGGGGTTGGGAATGAAAATGTAGGAATGAGAATGAAACATAAATTTACTTTTCTATCATTATAATTTTTTTATATTTCCTAAATTATATTTGTTTAAATTACAAATAATTTTATTATTTTAAATGTCATTAATAATAATAATAATAATAAATGTTAATAATGATAATATTAATAAAAATAGTAATAACAATAATTAATAATAAATAAAATAATAAATTTAATAATAATAACAAATGTTAATAATGATAATATTAATAAAAATAATATTAACAATAATTAATAGTAACTAAAATAATAAAGTTAATAAAAATATTATTATTATTATTAATTTTATTTTTTAATTAATATCATTTTTATAATAATATTTATACATATATTTAGTCAATGAAAATTATATTATTTAATATTATGGATATTTTGGTAAATTAATTATCATTCCTATTTCTCATTCCCATTTATTTTGTCAAGTAAACACATTAATGACATTCCAGCACATTCTCATTCCCATTTATTTTTACCAAGTAAATATTAGAATCTCATTCCCATTTCTCATTCTCATTTCAATCCATTCCCATTTCCAGCCCATTTCCATTCTGGCCCATTCCCATTCCAGCTCATTTCCATTTCATGAAGTAAACGCACTATTAGTAGAAGCTGAACAAGTTAAAGATTGGTTTATCTCTGTAAGGAGACCAATTCATGAAAACCTAGAACTTCGATTCGAAGAGCACAACAGAAGTGCTCTCATTCACAGTGAACTCGAGAAACTTGGCATCTCCTTATTCATACCTGCCTGTCAAAACTGGTATCGTAGCAAAAAACTGGTTTTGGTTCTCCTGTTGTTGTAGCTCTTTGTGCTGAGATGGATGCCCTCCCTTTACAAGTAAGTATTTTCTCTCCTCTTTCATTGGTCTCTTTTAAGAATTAATTTTAATATATCGAGAATAGTTTCGTATTTTATTGCCTATCGATGATGTTGAATGTGTAGGAGCTTGTGAATTGGGAGCGAGCAAAATTAATGGCAAAATGCATGCATATGGACATGATGCCCCACACCACCATGCTTCTTGGCGTAGCCAAGTTGCTTCATCTATATAAAGATCAGCTGAAGTTTCTTTTTTCTTTTTTTCCCCTCCTCTCTCTATTTGCAGGATCTAGAAATCTTTTATATACTGATGTTGATGATCGAGCTGTAATGAAATTTATTTTCATAAGACATGAGTTTTGTTCTTAAATAACAAATCAACATGATTGCCTTATCATTTCTGTTTGGGATTCAAGAATGAGCGTCAAAAATGTATAGCTTAGTTCCATTTATTCATACTGATTTAGAATTTTAAATACAAACTAATCTCTATTCAGTAATGTGCATAAGTTTCTTCCATGTGTTGGAAGGGAACTGTGAAACTTATTTTCCAACGTGCTGAGGAGGGAGGTGCTGGTGCTTCATACATGATAAAAGAAGGTGCTCTTGGGGCACTGAAGCAATACTTGGAATGCACATCCGTAATGGATTACCCACAGGAAGCATAGTATCTCTTCCGATGCCCTTTTTTGGCAGCTGTATGCTTCTCCTAGGCAAAAATTGAGGGAAAAGGTCGGCAAGCTGGCCCACCCCATTCGACAGTGGACCCAATACTAACTCTTCAACGACAATATTAGCATTGCAACAATTCATTTCAGGGGCAGTTGATCCTCTCCATTGTAACATCCCACATTGCTAGTAAGGGAGTTCCTGAACTAGCTTATAAGCCTTGGGCTCTCTAGATGCAAATGTGTTTCGGTTGCAAAGTCCAATAACAAAACCGTGAGTGTGTCCAAAGTGGGCAACATCTACGTGTCTGTTGACCTGGACTGTTACATCCATAATCAAGTATGCTCTGTTTTCCACCTATATATGATCTTGCAGCTCCGTCTTGATAGAGATGCATAGCAGTTATGTGATGAATCGGTTTCTTGACCTGCTTCTGAGAAATTAGATTCAAACCCCTTTAAACCACCAAATTCTATAGACGGCTTAAAAGTAGTAACTCATAAAGGAAGTTTCCATCAAATTCGGCTTGTATATTTGTCATTTCTACATTGCTTGGCTATTTAGTTGTGCAAGATTGAATTGCTTAAATCGTTCGATGTTTCTTAATTCTGATACTTTGTTTCTGGATAAGGTTCTGTCCGCCACTTATGTCAAGGGTGGAAGTGCAATGGACATAATTCCGTCACATACTGAATTTGGAGGTACTTTGCGGAGTTTACAACCGAAGGCACATATCGGCTCCAAAAGAGGCCGCAAGAGGTAGGAATTTTTCCAGAGGTATCATCCTGGATAGTCGCTTCTAAGTTCTATCATTTATCAGGTAGGAATAATACTTCTCTACACCCGTAATGTAGTTGTTCTTGTAGAATAAAAGCATGCAAGTAATACCGGCCTATACTGCATTCCTTAGCATCTGCCGATAAAAAGTTATATGTTCTGAAAGTTTATCAAGTATGTGTAAGTTGCTTAGTACTTCATTCTTGGCATAATTTTCCACTTCTGTAAACTGTAATGTTTGCTGCATTGAGCTTCATTGTCGCTGTTCACACAATTGGAGTTTGTAAGTTGTAAAACAACAGGCAGCTCTAAATAGATGCAATGGGTATGTAGATTTCAAAGAAGAAGAATTCCCACTAATTCCTGCCCTTCTAAATAATGATAGCTTGTATCTGCTTGTAGAGAGGGTTGGCAAATCTTTGCTTGGTCCTGAGAATATGAGATTGGTCAAGAAGCTTTTGGCAGGAGATGACTTTGGCTTCTATCAAGATTTGATTACTGGAGCCATTATTAAAATTGGGATTAGAAATGAGGAAAGGGTTCAATTCACTTCCCACCCTCCCTTCACTTCTTTTTTTGACGAGGATGTACTGCCGATTGGGGCAAATTACAAACCGCTCTTGCTGAAGCATATCTGAAGGTTTCCATAGCATAATAAATGCCCTTTGGTTCTCCGAAGTTTCAATTTATCCGTCTACTGGAGTGAAAGAAGCTACTGATGTAGTCGACGCTGTTTCTGTAATTTCTCTGCTCTTTGTTTAGACAATCTTTGGATGGCTCTACACGTAGCAGGTGAAATGTATTGGGTATAAATTTGGAGGTTTCCATGTATCACACACTTGAAAGAACATAACTTTTGGGAAATAATTTATATATTTAGCAAACAAAGGAGTTTAAAAGAATCAAATTTAACAATTTATCAAGTAGATTTCGCTCAACAAATTCAACTCTCTGGCAGCTCAACCTTAGGTCCATCACTGTCAAAAACTAAAAATCAGGGAGTGAGCTAAAATTTAGTAGTAGTACTATATAAGGCTATGTTTGGAGGCTGGACTAAACTAATAGGACAAAATATTTATCATGTGTTTAGCATGTGTACTTAGATTAGATTAAGTAGACTAAGTTTAAATTTAATGGTATTAACATTCTCAATTTTTATTTAAATTTACTTGGAAACTCTTGATTAGACTAAAAAAATATTATCTCCATCTATCACGATCTTCTTTTTTATTTACTACTTAAATTTTTTTTCATTTGTTATTAGTTAATTAGTTAATTTTTAAGTATTATCTACTTATATTTGCATTTATAACATTTTACTTTTTTAATATATTGGGAAAAAGATAGCTACATCTCAAGATTTAAAGAAATAGTCATACAGACTCCACGTTTTTGAAAAGGACACTAAGGCCCTCTTTTGATCATATTAACTTTTGAATATAGCAATTTAAAAAATTGACTTTAAAATATTTAATAAATGCAAATATAATTTATATAGTTTAATTTTTCAGATAGACTAATAATACTAATAAAATTTTTAATATTTTTATTTAAAATTAAATCATTATATTTATTTTAATAATATATTTATATTTATTATAAATATTTTAAATAAATCTTTGGTTTAAATAGATTTTACAATTAATAAAATCTACCTCTCGTATAAATAATATGATGAGAACTAGGTTGCCAAAGCTTCATAAGATCCCTTGAGCATCCATGGAGATCCAATAATAAGGGCAAGAACCAAGAAAATGAAATAAGTATTAAATGGATTAATTGAGCACATCTCAAATTCACGCCTTGTTCAGGAGATAGTCAATGCTTTGTCAATATTATTCAAGCTTCTAAATTTGATTGGGAGTGACTTGTGTGAATAAAAAACAAGACCTTATAAAATTATAAAGAAAAATCAGGCAAAATCTTTGTTTCCTAATCTGTTTTGGAAATAAGATCTTATTTATTTTTACTTTAGGATAAACAAGATCTTTTATTTCCTTTTTACTTTAACATTTTTTATTTTCCTTTTGCTTTAGGTTATATTTACCAAAAATCTATGTAACCTATTGGGAATTTCAAATCAGAGTTTATAATAATACTAAGAGCTTTTCTCTTTGATTCCTAAAAAAACTTTCAAAACTTATTAAGATTTCATCTTGTGGCGTTCTATTTTGACTTATCACTTACAATCATCTCTTATTTCTTGAGTGTGGCTTCAACTCTAGATTTCTTATACCATTGGTTCTTAGCTTTATAGATAAAGAGTCAAGGTCTTTATCATGGTTTTTTGAATCTGAATTAGAACGATGCTTGACAAAAGAATCTCATTGGGTGTAGGGTCTCACTTATTTTTGTAAGGTTCATATCAATTGATGTCAAAGCTTGGATTCTACATCGGATTTGATCTATTCCGAATTTATTTATTTTCTATAGTTTCGCATAATCTTGTTTCTTAATTTTTGTTTGAATCTATAAGGCTGTCTTACCTAATTCTTCCTTTTCCCAACTTTGCCTCAATCCTTCAACACTATTCTTTCTTGTTCAAAAGTAAAAATAAAAAATAAAAAAGAAAATTCCAAAAATAAATTGGATTTAAACAGTAGCTTGCTATTCAAGTGTAGACTATTCCTATTTTTTGCAATTCAACTAATAAGAAAAAGAGAAATCCTTATTGCATCAAGATTCATATTCTTTTTTGTCTTTCTTTGTTTAAAGTTCTGATTTGCTGTATTCGGAGTGTTGAAAGTGGATTTTGATTGAGTTCATTTAAGTTCAATAAAAAGATACAAGAGAAAATTAAAGAGTGGAAAAAGACAAGAGAGTTTGAGCTTATAAGAGAGTATGAGCTTGTAAGAGAGGGAAAGCCATATTTGAATAAATATGAGTGTGAGTGCTATCAACACCTTGAGTGGAAACACATGAGGGAGGTTCTTAAGGTTTTCTAACTTTGTTTTACAGGTTATTAAATGTGTCCTAAGACAAAAATCAATCTACTTCCAATGATGCTCAAGAAAAGATAGACTTTAGACTCTTTTTTAAGTCCTTAGAATAAAAATTTGAATGCTTGTAGTTAAGATTTGATGAGGTGAATGAGAGAATAGATAAAGTTGAATCTAGATCACAAAAGGGGTAGCCAAGGAATCCATATAGGTATACTAATAAAGATGACAATAGGGAAGACCAAGATGAAGAAAATCATGCTCATCATATTAATTTAATCATATTTGGGCAAGGGTATGGAAATAGAGAGGTTAGATATAGAGATAGCGCTGATAACAATTTGGTAAACATTAAGTTAAAAATTCCATCTTTCCAAGACTAAAACGATCTTGAAGCTTATTTAGGCAGGAAAGAAGGAAAAATTGGTGTTTGATTGTCACAACTGCTCTTACTGAAAAAAGGTAAAGTTGGCTGCCATTGAATTAACTAACTATGCTATTGTTTGGTGGGATCAACTTGTTCTGGGTATAAGACAAAATTGTGAAAGGTCCGTTGTGACATGGAAAGAGATGAAGGCTATCATGATGAAGAAATTTTTTCCAAGTCACAACTATGGGGACTTATTTCTAAAGTTACAAAGCCTTATTTAAGGGTTTAAAACCATTGAATACTACCACAAAGAAATAGAAATAGTCATGATTCGACCCAATGCAGAGTAGTACTGAGAATCTACTATGGCCAAGTTCCTAGTCTACTTAAACCGTGGTGTTGCAAACATGGTGGAATTACAACACTATATTGAGTTGGTAGACATGGTGCGTATGGCTATAAAAGTCAAGCAACAATTGAAGAGGGGGGTTCCACACGAATTGGGCATAATTTAAGGTCTTCTTTAACATGGAAACAAAATTAGAGCAAAAAAGATGAAAAACCTAATTTCAAACCACAAGTCAAAACCTCCAAAGACAATAAGAATGGAGGTGCATTAAACCAAGGTAAATCTGATTCCTAACCTATTAAAACTAGAGATGTCAAATGTTTTAAGTGTCTGACACCAAATGAAAGAGTGATGATTTTGAGAGATGATAGGGAGTTTGAGCCTGAAGGTGAATCTGATGATGAATCCATGCCACTTATAGAGGATGCAAATGATGTTAAATATTTGGTTGATAGAGAGCTTTCAGTTGCAAGAAGAGCTCTTATTGTGCAAATTAAAGAAAATGAGAAACTACAATGTGAAAACATCTTTTATATTAAATTAAGGTATGTAGCATGATTATTGATGGAGAGAGTTGTACTAATATGGCTAGTAGCACTAGTTTAGTTGAAAAATTGAACTTGACAACTTTGAAACATCTTAGGCCATATAAACTATAATGGATGAATGATTGTAGAGAAGTTAAAGTAAAAAAAAAAATGCTTATTTCATTCTCATTTCGAAAGTACAACGATAAGGTTAGGTGTGATGTGGTGCCAACGCATGCGGGACACATTCTTTCGGGGAGCCATTGATAGACATGTCATTTATGATGGTTACACCAATAGACACCCTTTTATACTTAATAAAAAACCTATTATTCTTGTACCTTTATACCTAAGACAAGTGTATAATGATCAAGTGAGGTTAAAAAAAGAGTGACTTGAAAACAGAGCAAGATAGGTTGAAACTGAAAAAAGAGAAAAAGAAGTGAAAATGGAAAGGAAGTTTCAGTGAGTGAGGAAAGAAAAGAAAAGAAACAAGTAAATTTATATGCGAAGGAGAATGATATTAAAAAAGCTTTAATTTTAAAATGGCCTATGATTGCACTTATGTATAAAGAGGCATGATTAAGTACAAATGAGCTTAATCCTTCTTTGTTTAGTGTTATTGTCTCTCTTTTACAGGAATTTTAAGGTATATTTTCTAAAGAGATACTTAATGTTTTACCACCAATAAGGGAATTGAACATCAAATTAACTTCATGCTTGGAACATTAATTCCAAATAGGCTAGCCTATTGCAGCAATCTTGAGGAAATGAAAGAACTTGAAAGACAGTGTGATGCTTCAAGAATAGGTATTGGAGCTGTTTTAATGCACGAGGACATCCCATTGCATATTTTAGTGAAAAGCTAAGTGAGACAACCTTAAATTACTCTACATGTGACAAAGAAATGTATACATCTATTAAGGTTTAAAAACTTGGCAGCACTATCTTTGGCCAAAATAGTTTGTGATTCATATGGATCATGAGTCTTTGAATCATTTAAAGGGTCAACACAAGCTATACAAATGCCTTGCCAAGTGGGAGGAGTTCACTGAAACTTTTCCCTATATGATCAAGTACAAGCGACATAAAGAAAACAATGTCTGATGTATTATCTCGAAGGTATGCCTTACTTTCTACCTTAGATGCAAAAATATTAGGTTTCTAATATTATTAAAGGCTTGTATGTTAGTGACTCTAATTTTGGTAATGTATTTGATGTATATAAGAAAGTGGCATTTGGCAAACTCTTTAGGCATAATGGTGAAAATAAGTTTTGTGTCGTAAACGTTCATTGCATGACTTGCTAGTTAAAAAAAACTCATGGGCGTGGTTTGATGGGGCATTTTGGTTTATCTAAGACTTTAGATGTTTTTTATAAACACTTTTTTTGGCCTCATATGAAATATAATATAGAAAGAGTTTGTGAGAAGTGTGTTAAGCTTCATGGTATGTATACTCATTTGCCTACACCCAATGAGCCATGGACTGACATATCTATAGATCTTGTATTAGGTTTACTTAGGTAAAAAAGGGTAGGGATTCTGTATTTATGGTCGTTGATAGGTTTTCTAAATAGCACATTTTATTTCGTGTCATAAAATTGATGATGCATCACATATTGTTGATTTGTTTTTCAAAAAGATTGTGAGGTTACATGTTATGCCTAAAAGTATTGTTTTAGATAGGGACAAAAAGGTTCCAGTTTTTTTTTTGGAAAACTTTATGGGGTAAGTTGGGAACTAAACTTTGTTTTTTTCACTAATTTCATCTACAAATTGATGGATAAACTAAAATAATTAATAGCTTTGTCTACTTTGTTGTGTGCTATCATAAAAAGAACTTGAAAACATGGGAAAAATGCTTGCCACATGTAGAATTTTCACATAATAGGAGTGTGCATTCAACAACTAAGCTTTCACCTTTTGAAATTGTGTATGATTTTAATCCATCAATTCCTTTTGATTTAACCTCTTTACTTCTAGATGAGTGAATTAATTTAGAAGGAAAGAAGAAAGCTGACTTTTGTTAGGCACATCCATGAAAAGGCAATGCAAAACATTAAGAAGAGAACTAAACACTGTGCTAACCACGCTAACAAGGGGTGTAAGATAACATATTGAAACCTCGAGATTGGTTTTGGTTGTATATGAGGAAGGAACGTTTTTCTGTTCAAAGCTGTTCAAAACTACTTTTAAGGAAAGATGAATCGTTTCAAGTGATTGAAAAGATCAATGACAATCTTATAAGTTGGATCTTCTAGGTGAGTATAACGTAAGTGCAAGCTTTAATGTTGCTGATTTATCTCTTTTTAATGGAGTGAAGATTTGAGGACAAATTTTTTTCAAGAAAGAGGGAATGATGAGAGTCAAATTGTTAAATCTTCATAAGATCTGTTAAGCATCCATGGAATTCCAATAACTAGGGCAAGAACCAAGAAAATGAAGGAAACATTAAATGTATTAACTGAACACATCACAAATTCATACCTTGTTCAAGAGATAATCAATGCTTTATCAATATTATTCAAGCTTTTAAATTTGATTAGGAGTAACTTGTATGAAGAATAAACAAAACCTTATCAAATTAGGAAGAAAAATAAGGCAAAACCTTTGTTTCCTAATCTGCTTGGGAAACAAAATCTTTTGTTTCTTTTTTACTTTAAGATAAATAGGATCTTTCATTTCCTTTTTACTTTAAGCTGTTTTATTCCCTTTTAACTTTAGGTTATATTTAGCAATAAGAAAAATCTTATTCCATTAGTGAAATTCAACTATATAAATCCATTTAACCCTATTCGGAATTTCAGATTAAATTTTATAATAATAGTAAGAGCTTTTTTATTTGGTTCTTCAAAGAACTTTTAAAATTTATCAAGATTTCATCTTATGGTGTTTTATCTTGACTATCACTCACAATCTTCTCTTCTTTCTTGAATGTGGCGTCAACCCTAGATTCTTATACTATTGATTCTTATCTTTATAGACAAAAGGGTCAAGGTCTTTATCTTATAGTTGTTTAAATCTGAATTACAACTATCCTTGGTAAAAAAAACCTCATTAAATGCAGGATCTCACTTATCTTTGTGAGGTTCACATCATAATATTAAAACTATTTTATACAATATTCAAAATAATGAAGATTTTTATGTATCTATTTTAATATTATGTTTCTTTTTATTATAAAATTTAGTTTAATATAATAAAATATCCTTAATAAATTGTAAAGTGCAAAATTTTTTATAAACATTAAAATTATTTTAAAATGTATATATTATTACATTTATTTTAATATTATAGTTCTATTTATTATAATATTATAGTTCTATTTATTATAAAAACTCATAGTCAAATTTTTGGGTCAATGGACCTAAATGGTATTATAGTTAAAAAGTAGTTTTAGTGTCCCTTATTGAAAGAGGTCTATATGACTATTTCTCCAAACTGGGGTATAATTATCCTTTTCCTCTAATAAATTATTTTAAAATAATTAGTTAGCGATATATTATATGTATTAACAAAATTATCATTAAGAAACGTGTCATTTATTAGTTGATTATAAAAAATATACTACTTAGCTTCATTAAATTTAATTTTTAAATAGTCCAATCTAATTATATACCATACCTAGATAGTGCTATAGATAACCTAGATTAATCCAATCCTAATAGTTAATTCAATGTAATCTTATGTGCCAAATGTAGCCTATATAACTATACAGATGAGATTTTGATTGGACACTATAATCTAGTCCAGCCTAGTTTTCATCCAATCTTGCCTTCGAAACCTACCCTTAAGAGTATTATTATTCTAATCCAGTTTACAATCTTATTTGTTATTGAGATATTATACCTTTTAAGTCACAACTACAATTTAAAAAAAGCTCTAATTATAAAATAAAATTTGATATTGTATAATTAAAATGTTTTTATAATATTTTTTTACAAAATAGTAAAATTATTATAACTTTTTATCATACAAGTATAGATCAAATCAACTTAATTTTCAAGTTACAAGAGGTAATGTTTATCAAATACTTTAATATTTTAGCTTTTAAATAAAAGCTATCTAATCTCAATACCAAATAAAACCTAATTCTAGTCCAATCCTGCCATCCAAACGTAGGCTTAAAGTACAGATCAAATCAACTTAACTTTAAGTTACAACAAGTAATGTTAACCAGACACTTAAGTATTCTAGCTTTTAAGTGAAAGGTATCCAACCTCAATACCAAATAGGACTTAATTATAGTCCAATCGTGCCATCCAAATGTAGGTTTAAAGTATTATTTATGCATACAATACAACATCCAAACTATATAAAAATTAATGTTTATTTGGCTATAATTTGTTTTTACAATTTTAGAAGGAGGAGATAAAATTTATTTTTTATTTTTTCTTTACAAAAAGAAAATCATAAGTGGTTTTTCTTTTAAAAAAATCATTAAAGGTTATATTTGTCCAAAATACACTATTATATAGGGTGTGACAAAATTAGACTTATTAACATAATATTTGATCACTTAATAAATAAATATGTTAAAATTACTCCTTAATATTTGATATCAGTCACATATGAATTCAGTAAACCATAAAATAATTAGAATGATCTATTCTAGTCCATAACAAGTGAGAATAAATTAAACATTATTAACTAATGAGCTGTGATTATAAGTGTTTATGTAGCTAAGTCTAGTAGCTTCAATATATAATAAAGGTGTGAGCTAAAATAGCAGGAACTACAAGAAGTTGCAATAACAAATTTCAGCCAACTACTATGGTACTACCACATCAGTAGTTGTGTACCTAACCAGAATGATTAGACTAAGCTAAAGCTAATGCTTACTAAAGCTTGATTAATTTCTTAATCCTAACAATCAAATTTTGATATTGGTATCTTCATTTTATTTTCTGTTATATTTATAGATTTTTTTAAAGTTTAAATGTATAAGGCTCCTTTTAGCTTTGTTTCGCTATTGGGAAAATTTAGAAAAATGGGAGAAGGGAAAAGGAAATTCTAGGTCATTCTGGTCTTTTTGAGAATGAGATGTTAAATTTTATGAACAACAAGGTTGAATCATCTATTTAATATTGCTTGCTTTGAAAAAAAAAATTAAAATTATATCTATGTTAAGTAGTTGAAACATAGTTGATTGGATTGAGTTATTGTCATTAGATGTCCAAAATAACATGTTGATTGTCGTAAAAAAAATTGATGTACCTCCATTACTATTAGTGTTAATCAAAACGAGATGGTTCATAGTCTTTCGGAAAGTATTGGGGAGTCTTGAAAGTGTTACTGTTGTTTTTCAGTCAAGGTTAGGGTACTAGATTTTTTGAATAGAATAGGGAAAGGAGTGGAAAACCAAATGGCAAAGCTAAATTTGAAATAAGTGATTTTTAGAAATTTATTGTTACCCGGACTTTTAGCTTAAGAGACTTGGCATTCCTTGCAAGAATGTAAGCATCAAATTTTGATCTTGTTGGTAAATTAGGCCTAGAAAAGTAATTTTTTATGTAATAAAATCAGTGGCAGCAAAGATATTTTTCTTAATTATGTATACATACCTTGATTTTTCATTAAAGATCTAAAAAAGACAATTGCATTGTCTTCCACCACTGTTGTCTAGATATGCAGAATATGGTTGTAATATTCTCTCTTATTGTTAATCGTCTCCCTTACACATGTGGGCGCGTAGAAAACCATTCTTGTGTAGAAGATGGAGAAATACATCTTTTCTTTTCAAGAAAAATCTATATGCAAAGTATTATTACTATTATAATTTTCTCTCCTTTATATATACACTTATTAGGATTAGAGTTCAATTAAGAATTGAGCTAGCAAAGGGACTACGACTCGTGGGCTTCCTACCTCCAGCCTAATAGTTAAGGCTTAGTCTTCTTATGACATACCAGAGCTATTAAACCCGAAGCTTTTGCATTAAAAGTCCAAAGTTGCACTCCAGTAACCCATGTAAGTAAATGAAAGCTCAATTAATTAAAATTGCTTTTAATTAATTTTAGGATTGGTTTTAGACTATTAATAACCACTTAATAAACCCTCTATATAATGCTCATAAATAAATTACAAATAAATATTATTTGTAATTTATTTACAGATATGGATATATTGAAAGCAATCATTAGAACAAATAATGACTTGGGTAAGCATCATTTGTAAGTTGATATATATTTGTAAATTGTAGCTACAGATTTAAATGATCAAGTATCACAAATAACTAAGGGAAGTATCATTTGTATAGACTTCATCTTGTAAGTATATTTTTTTGCTATCCACGAAATCTTATCTCCAAGACACCGAGGTTTTGACTGTATATATAGATCTCATATCGTGATAACTCAAAAGACGTAACACATGAACCCAACCTCATTATCCGTTTAGGATTAAGGCTGATTAAGCTCATTAAAGCTATGTGAAATATGATCAACGGCATCCGTTAAACTAGGTCATAATTGACTATAGTCCTATAAAATAAGCATATTACACATTAACTATTCTACTCAAAGTTTCTACTTTAGTAATCAAGATAAAATCACTAGCAATAAAAGTAGAAAAGTTACAGCCTTATATAATAAAATGTCTATTTTATTAATAGATATGGCTAATAATGTTTATTCAAATAAATAATGAATAAAGAAATTTTATTAAATTCAATAATTGTTATTTATCGCATGCTTTTAGGGCACAAAATAACAATAAGTCTGTCCCACTTACTCTCAAAGCATGTCGTACATCTAATGTATCCTTATGTCGTTAAGATGACTATAAAAACTCCTGACTATCAAGGGTTCAATAAAAGGAACAATTCAATTATTTGCCAACACTGCCATGAAAATCATGGATTCACTAATGTATACAAACTCTTTGTACTAGGTGATATTTCGCTTTGTGTATTTCTCTCCTTTAGATACTTGGTTCCTATAATTGGTCTATTGCTTACTATCACGATAAAGGGCAATAAACATCGAAGCACTTGGAACTACCTCAAGTTCCATGAGAAACTTAAGGAGCCATATAACCTCTTTTTACAGCTATTGAAGTAGCTATATGTATGGTTTCTATGGTGGAGTTTATGGTACAAGATTGATTCACACTCCCCCAACTTATAGCTTTACCACTTCAAGTCAAGACAAAACCTATAAGTTAATAATTAAACATCAACATCTCTATAAATTTCAAAACCTATATAACTTAGATCTTCACTAGAATGTACAAGCATATAACCTTTTGTTCTAAAATAATACTTAAATATATACATCATTACAATCTTGTATTTTGGTCCCTGGTTTGACTGATATATGTTGACCATGCCTACATTACAAATATCTTGTCTAATAAACAACATAACATATATGAGACTTCCTATTGCATATGCATAACGAAACTATCTCATACGATTTATCTTTTGAGAAGTCATAGGTGACTAATTGTTAAATAGAAGAATTCTATGTCCGAAAGGTAATAATCCTTTCATGGATTAATGCACAATAAAATTTACCAAAATTTTGTCAATATATATTCCTAGGGATAAGTGTAACATGATATGCTAGCAATCTTCCGTACATCATTCTTAATGAGTATGATATCATCTATAAGCAGGACTAGATTCACTATCAACCTTCCTATCATCTTATAGATACAATGTTTATCAAGATTTTTGATCAAAATTAAACGATTTGTTACTAGATCAAATATGATGTTCCAAAATCTACGTATGGCAAGAGAATCTTGATAGATTATTAAATCGATACCAGCGAAAGACTTTTGCTATAATCTTCACTTTAAAGATTTTTCATCTTTTTATCTATTTTTTCTTTCTCCCAGACTTTGTTGAAGTACATTGAAACTATCTTAGACTTCATAGCTTTATACTAATTATCCATATCTACAACCGTCATCAGTTCATTATAGCTAGTGGGATCTAGATCATGTTCATTAGATACCATTTGAAAAGATTCTCCAATTAACATATACCTAGTAGGACCATTAATAATCCTCCCACTATGATGGAGTACTAGTTTTTGTTGATATATAGAATGGTTTAGGTAGATTATTAGATTTTAAGTTAGAAATCACCTAGCCATTCTACTTAAGCACGCACTGGAGTTCCTAGACAATTCAGTAAGAACTATCTTATTTTTATGTTTGAAGTTCTTATAGTTTTCTTTTAAGAAAGATTTCATTTGTGCTAGCAAACACCTTCATTTCTATAAGACTAGAAAATATTACCTCTCATTTCCAAAGTCTGTCTTTCTCTGCAGCTCATCTCATGTGCTGGACATCCCCAAATGTGTTAATAGTGTAAATTGATTTTACTTCTATTTTACATTTCTAGGGATATTTGAGAATTGACTTAAGTAGAACTAAGTTAAGAAGATATATTGTTGTTTCTAAAGCAAAATTGAGAACCAGATGCAAGAGTTGCATACTTATCATAGACCTCAGCATCTTAAGAAATGTCTTGTTTCTACTTTCTATTACACTATATTACTTGGTGTCCTAGGTGCAACCCAGGTGCAATCAAGTAGGAAAATCCCCATATTTTGACAAAGAGGCCTTAAACTCACTAAAGGGTTACTTGCCACCTCGATCATATCAAAGTGTCTTTTTGTGTTCTTCTAATTGATTTCCACTTTGTTTAGACCTCCTTGATCTCAAACTTTTAGATGCATTAGATGCATATAATTATACCTTGAATAATCATTAATAAAGATGATACACATAACCTTCTTTAGCTCGTGTATTTATAAGCCTAGATGTATCAGAATATACTAATTCCCACAACTTTTTGGCTCTATTGCTTTTAACATTTAATGCTCTCTTGATCAATTTAAATTATAGACATGATTCACAAACTAGGAATGGTTTGATGTCCATTTCTAACCAGCCTTTGGAATCATATCTAAAATTTATATAAACTAGATGTGAATGCCACATATATGTTTTATTAGTAGGATATAACTAAATCTTCACATGATAAAAGATTCATTATTCAATTTTTTATTTTGTAGTAAATTTTATGAAACAAATAGATTTGTATATAAACT
Organism: Atalantia buxifolia; assembly: GCA_030444775.1. Taxonomy (NCBI): domain Eukaryota; kingdom Viridiplantae; phylum Streptophyta; class Magnoliopsida; order Sapindales; family Rutaceae; genus Atalantia; species Atalantia buxifolia. Next base: position 31,542,694 of record CM059835.1, read on the forward strand.
ATATAACCATTGTATTACTTATTTCTTTTGATAACTTTAGTTGGATCCATGTAACTGAATAAACAAATTTATTCAATAAATAAACGGATATCAAAATAATTTAAGTATTGGGAAAAATAAACAGTTATCTAATACTAAATTCCTAAAGCCATCAAACTATTTGATAACTCCTGTTGCATTGTATGCAACAATTGCATAAGTGCCCAACCCCAAATTGACTTATTACTTAAAGCTGAAACCGCCTTTTAGCTAATGATAATTTAGCTAAGTAGATTACATAGTTTCTCTTTAATTTCCCATTAAGCCATAATAGAAACATTTTCTATTATTTTTTATTTCTTTAATTTACGTCATCTATGACACTTTTTTCATCCCTCTTTCTACTAGTATTAGGAATTGGTAAAGAGAAAGAATAAAGGCTCTAGACTAAATGAACTCTCATTTGGGCTTTAGAAGTGCTTATGTTAACCTTTATCTTATTTATTAGTTCAATTAGTAAATAAGTTGACTTATTCGTTGAATCCTCGAACTTTTAAAATAAGAGCTAGGGTTGTTAAGACCACCTTAGCCTGGGTTTCCCCATCATGGGTCCAATATCATTTATAAACCCTTTGGAACAATACAATCAATATCGACATGTGATCTTAAACAAATATTCCTTTGAATAATAGAGTATCCAGTTATTATTGCAATTATCTTCTATGTATTGTCCTTATAAAGAATATCTTGGATAAACTGCGCTTTATCTTAGCATCCTTATAATCCGATGCTACCTAGACGGGTACTTGAAGGTGGGGCTAGAATATACCACCTTGTCATCTCATCAGAACTAAGCTACTCACGTAGCATCAATTTCAGCTTAGGGTGTAATTTCAATAAGAGAAAAGGGTATTTTTACTCCATATGATAATACGTGCATTTTAGCTATGAGAACAATATTGAAACCTTTTCAAAAATAAAAAGTTATATTCAATTAACTAATTTAGGTTTAAGAAAGTGAATTGAAAGACACTTTCTAAATACAGGATAAAATAGATGAATTCATGTGAGTATACATACATTTAAAAACATAGAAGTTTAGCATAATAACTATAAATGGATGAAATGCATAATTAAAACTTTTTAACTATTTTTATTATGCAGCGACAACCTAATCCTACATTAAATAAGCCTTTGTAGGGTAGTAATATTTGTTGCTAATGCTATAAGAAAAAGGATCTATTATGACATGTAAAAATTATCATCTTAAGGGGTGGATGACAATTATAATTACTGTCATTGTAGCCAGCATCAAGAAAAGATAACAGATAAAAACCCGTCATGTCTTGTAATAAATTTTACCTGTAAAAATTATGTCATACTACTTATAAGAGAGAAATTGATTTTTTATTTTAAATTTTATTTTTTTAGAAATTTTTGGATTGTAATTTTTTTTTATAATAGCTGTGTGTATGAGTAGCATTTTCTACCACAATTATTTTGAAAAAAATTGATTATTTATTTATTTATTAATTTAAAAATATACAATTATGCAATTTTAGCTTACTCAATTTAAAATTTAAATAATAAAAGTTATAAGAAAGGAAACAAATAACTAAATGCAACTAAATCCAAAAACAATGAACTAAATTAGTGAACTTCATTATCCATAAAAATATGCTCTGAAAACATGCAATTGAAGCTTTACATTGCATTAGTTAATCAATATTCCAAAGTCAAGCCAATAGCCAACAAAGACCAATCCAAAACCAAGCAAAAAACTCAGCATTCTGCAACATCCAACACCAAACCTATGCAAAATGTAGTTCTGTTCCAGCAGCAAAATCCAGCAGCCCCAAAGCCAAGACATGAAAATTCATCAATTCAGCTATTCAATCCAAGAACTAATTAATTAATTAATTAATCAAGTATGATAGCTTATATAATTACACTGAAATGAAAGTGGTACACCAAATTAGCAGCAATAACAGGTGAGGCAGCAGTTAAGCCCAAACAGTAAGAAAGCCATAAGCGACACCTTTAAGTTCCTTTAATCTTCTAGCTGCTGCTGCTACTCCTACTAATAATAATAACACCATCATATTAACTTATTCAAATCCCCAATATAAGCAAATAACTAAACAGAGAGTTCAACAGCTCCAAGTCTTAAAAGTTGCAAACCCAAGAAAGTTGTTGTTGCAAAGACCATCAATTAGAAGTTTATTGAACTTCATTATTCATCACAACTAGTAAATAAAGCTCATAACAAATAAATGTACCTAGTGATAGCGCCAATTGAACGACTCCATAACCTAATCATAGAGACATTTCCATCAGCCCACAAGTAATCAATCACGGCCTTCAGTTAATCTTTCTGAAAAAAAAGCCATCAACTTCAGAGGGACCTTAATTACAAGAATAAAGTTCAACAAATTGATCTCATAAATGATTTTTTCTCTTTAAAAATTAAAATAAAAAATCCTAGGTGTGTAATTTCTTCCTGCTAGTTAACTAGCCACTTCATTCCATCCTAGAGTAACATCCACTCCCGCAGAGAGCCCAAATCTTGAAAATTGAAAAATCAAGAGTGAAAATAGTAATATTATTGGATCTTCACTAGCATCAGGTCTGTAGCTACTGAAAAAGATCAAGATATACTGCTAATTAGTAGTCTGTAATTAGTGCTCAAGTGCATCATGTGTGGATAAAAAGCAATGAGGCAAGTTGAATTCTTGAAATTATAATAAAGTTCACAATTCTTCTTCAAAGCGCAAAGTTTCAAATTGTAACTGGGAAGAAATATGTATAAGCCTTTGACATCATTTTACTCCATCCATTCTTTAAAATCACAAAAGTAAATTTCATTATTCATTTATTATTCAATTGCAATATAATTTCAATAAGTCAAATTCATATAAAATATAACATATAGATTTAGATTCTCACAATTCTTGAATCTCTTGTAAGTTAACACAAACTAGCCCTTCAAAAAGCAAAGCAACATTATGTCAACATAAATTGAACAATATGTGATAGATGTGTTGTACACCTAGACTAAGCATGAGCAAGATTAAATGCAACACCTCATCAAGCTTTGCCATGAATTGTATCAGCTTTGCTTTCTGAATGTATATAATAAGCTCATATTCCTTCGCTTTTCATATGTAGAAATGGCCTGCAACAATTAAAATGCCAAGATTCATTCAGACTCTTTATGAAACACTTGAAGGGAATACAAAAATAGTAACTATATCCCCAATTCAAAGATAGTGAACATACAGCAACATGCATGTGATTTGCCACACTCAAGAACAAAGCCTTTGTCATTTTGCAGTTCTAAGGTTCTGTAATTTCAACGAGTTAGTAAATTTAACCATTGAAAAAAAAAGCTTTCCATCACAGTGAACGAATTTGAGAACTGCACCTCTAGGGTTTTTAACTTCTCTTTTAGGGTTCGAACAATAATTACCTTTGTATGTCGAACAATTGGGTTCTAATGTGCTCAATCGATGGTGGGCTCCTAGTTTAGGTTTTGAAATTTAAACGTGGCGGCACGCGATCAGTGGGTTCTCCATATGGTTCTTAGAGAGGGTTTGCCAATTTTAATAACTAAAGGGTTTGGAAAAATGGCTGTAGGGTTTCAAGCGATGGGTTTGCTGTGAGAGTGAGAGAAGAGTGTGTTTGGTTTTGCTTTATCACCGACCTATTATAAGTTCATCTACAAAAGAATGTAAGAAATGGCAATTTTTCACTTTATTCTTCGGTAATAGAATATTTTAAAAATAAAGTCAACTAACGTCACAATAAAAAATCAATTATGTATTCTTGATAGCCAAATAATCTATTGGTAGTCTATCATAAATTCTTGATAGACAATATTTATATTATAAGAATGTGAAAAGAAATCTATCATGCGCCTATTATTGTAGGTCTCTAGACCAAAAACTCTTATAGAGAGGATTGTCATAATAGGTGTTTTTTCTTGCAGTGTAATTAGGTAATTTACTTTCACATTTACTATTTTGATCTAGATATCTCGTATTAAATAATAATAAGCTATCGATTAATTCAGTCTCTTAAGTTTGAACTTAGTGGGGAGGATATTAACAAATTTAAGTTAAGTTTATAACCATTATTTCAATCTCTTTATATTTTTCAAATAAAGAGCTATCATAGGGAAGTCATATTTAGTTCTTAGTTCTTAGTAATACCTTCCATAGGGAGCTCATCTAATTTGAGGTTATAATATTAATCTATCTTACTATAGGACCAACAATAATGGCTCTAGGCTTTATGCTTAAAGTCCTCTCCCATTTAATTTTTATAACTTAGAGTTTTTCTTTTAATATTCTTAATTGATTAATTAATTGACATTCCTCCAATTAATATCTAATTTTATAAAAATAAAATAATTAATTGGGTTATGTCATTAGTAGAATCAGTTTAATATTAAAACATGATATCAACATCCTATTCTAATCTAACTAGAATTTAACATCAAAATTTATGTAAATGCATGAACATGTGAATGCGGCACCCTCGTAATTTAAGTAACATGTCGTTCAACCAATCAATTAACCATACATTAACTTCAAGTCTAATTTTCATTGGCTTCTCGTAAATGTCCATCTTCCAACACTACTAGAAAAATGGTCTTTTGTGACACTTGTCTTCTGACAATTTATTATAAAGTATCAGTAATTACATGTATTTGGGGTATTTTTTGTGTTTAACAGAGAAGTATCGCAAATTGCTAATACTATGGTGTCAGTAAATTAAATATCACAGATTCGTGACACTAAAGTATTAGTAGTTAAAAAAATAAAATTTTAATTTTGTAGCTAGTAATAATCGAACTGAAGACCCCTAAGCCATAACCTTTTGATTTTAACCGCTATACCACTCGGCCACACATTGTATTTTTGAACTTATAAATTAATGAATAAATAAATATTAATATTTAAAACCTAAAACCTAAAAATTTTTCATGTATGGTCTATGTGAAACCTAAAACCTAAAAATTTTTGTTAAGTCAAAAATCTATCTCACGACCGCTGAAGCTTTCTTCCTTCTCTCTCCTTCCCTCTCTCTCACTCTCTTTCTCTCTCTAACAATGATCTACCTTGAAAGCCGCCTCCGTCAACACCTTGAAAGCTGCAGTCCTTAAGCTTAAATATCCTTGAAAAGAACACAGAAAGTGCTGTGAAGAATTTGGCCAAAGCTAAGGTTTGAAAGTTCGAATCAGTGTTGTGGTAACTCTTTGTCTCATTCTCTATTCTCATTGTTTAAGTATTTATCTGTTAATTGATTGATGTTTATTGAGTGCAAATGAGAGCTTGCACTTGTTTGGAAATCTAGCCATCTATGGTTTTTGTTGCTTATAATCTAATTTATTATTTAATAAAATAAATAAAATGTAGCTTTATTATAGGTGGAATTCAGTTTATTAATTGAAAAAATAATTACAATCGGTGATTATGGATTTAGGTTGAATTCAATTTGTTAATTAAAAGAATAATGGCAATCAACAATCATGGGTTAGTATATATTATATATTTCGTTTAATGGTGTGTATGAAAACCCAAAACCTAAAATTTTCTTAAATAAAAATCTCAGTTCTCCCTCACAACCTATAAGCCCATCACTCTCTCTCTCTCTCTCTCCCCTCTTTCTAGCTAACAACCCAAAACTTATTGTGAAACCGCCATATCAATCGTTCAAAGCTCATTAGTTAGCTGGTTATTGTGAAAAGTAAGGTTGTTGTTTAATTTTATGTCTAATTTTACTTTAAACATGGGGATTGATGATATTCGAGTTGCTGGACACTTGATTTTGAGATGAAAGATTAATTAATAGTTTACGTGAAAATTTGAGGATTGATAGACTGTTGTTGTGAACTTGGTTATTTCCGAACTTGACTAAATGACTTTCAATTGATTTGAATGTTTGATTAAACTAAGTTTAAATGAGAACGTTTTAGTTCTGGAAATTTTGGAATGAATTGGGTTTATATTTGATTTTGAATGGATTTCTCAATATGGTTGGTCGTTGTCCAATTTTATTAGAAATTACATATGTACCATGTTGGATATTGCAAACGTATAGTCTAACAAAGTTAGAATAAGCTGAAATTCGGATAAACTACACTTCTATTTGCATACTTCGAATCTGAAAAATTTTATTTTGATTGAACTTGTAATTTATTTTTAATGATTTTTCAAACTCTGTTGCCTCAAATTTTAATATGTTGTTGTCTTATATGTCCACTTAAAATCTGAAAAGTATCATTCTGATATATTTAGTATTTTAAATTTAATAAATATTCAAACACCTGTTGCCACTTTTACAATTTCATATGCAATTTTAACTTATGTAGTTTCATCATGTGAGAAGCAAATGTAGAGTTGTCCAAATGACTTGGAAATTTTATTTTTGATGCATTGACATGTCTAATTATGTTTTGTAAGTTTCATAGCATTCTAAATTGAATTAAAGAAAATCTTAAATTGAAGCTGTCAATGTTTCTTATTAAATTTGATTAGTGATAAATCTACTAACTTGCAGCACTTTTCAAGAAAAGAAAAGTATCAACACTGTGAATTGCAATGGGAGAAGAAAGTACCAAAGGCGTAAATCTTTTTTCATTATATTTGGGACTATTCTTAAAGGTTAGTCTTTTCCTTTTTTCTTTTTTTTCTTTTTTATTTAAGGTAATCATATTCATTTTAATTTTAATTACAATCAATTTGGTGCTGTTAGACAACTCACACCAGCCAATCCAATAGCAAATGAAGATAACATTTTTGAAATGCATTCAGTTTTTGACAATAGCAAAAAGAAAAAGGAAAAATGATACTAGTTTAGGCTTTAGGAAATTTGCATCATCATTCTTGCACTGCAATTGCCTCTATCTCGGTGCTCTCGGAGAAGTAATCTTGCTTGATTTTGTGTGATAGTTGATACAAGCCCATCCTAGCCATTGCAAAATTGACACAAAAAAGGTTCCAGTTTTTCATACTGTAGTTTGAAATGTCTGCAATGTTTGCTATGCTGATGCCCCATTTGAGTGTTGGAGCCCAAAAATGAATGGTTTTAGGACCAGCCAGGTGGTTCCAGAAAGCTAGGAGCTTGTTAGCTATTCTTTTTTATTGAACTAATTTAACTTAAATAGTAGCCCGATTATTGATTTCTATGGTTTGCGATTAATTTGAGTTTGACATTCTTGTTTTGTGTTGGTTTGAGTTTGACATCCTAGTTTAAGACTTTGAAGGCTTCTAAGAAATGATTTTGGATGGTGAGCACATGAGTAATAGTTTGAAAATTAATTTAATGTATCAAATATATACTTAGTGTAGCATATTAATTTTAAGAACTATGGATTATTCCATGATTTTTCTAGTAAATGGTTATGTTATATATGCATGTCTTAATATATAATAATTATATTTTGAAGTTTTTTTTTCCCTTTCTAGGTTTAGGAAAAATGTTTAAAGTGATTTTGGGTTATGATGTCAATCAAGTTAAAACAACATTACTTGTGAGTGGAAATATATAATGATTATATTTTTATTCTACTTTTTTTTTATTCTTAAAGTTTTATAATTAGGCAAAATTAATGAATACTTAATTACAATTTAGGGTGATATTCTTTAAATGGTTCACATGAATAGATTTAAGTAGTATAATAAATCTCATACTCACTTTATAAAGGCTTAACTAAGTTTGCAAATATTATTTTTTTTAGTAGTAATAATAATTTTGGATGGAACTCTCAAATTATTGAAATATTTTATGTCCAAACTTTATTATGCCTAATATAAATATGGAGATTCATAGTTATTTTATTTCCAGTTTAAGGAAACTGCAGTTTGAGAACTTTTTTTTTGCCTTGTTAAATAAGCTTTTAGAATGAATAAATTTAGGAAATGAGTGGTGGTTTATTTATAATAGAGCATTTGTGATAGCTTTTAACTATGCACAAAAATCATTTGGTATATGTAGATAGAGTAACATGCTTTTGCTGAAAGTAGATATTATATTGAAAACTTCTTGTCTGCTATAGTTTGCTATAAATATAACCTTTACCAAAAGAGAATAATTGAGTTTATTTATAAATAGCTTATGAGTATTTTTTCTTTCGAACAAAATAATTTTATTTCTGTTAATTGTTGTTTCTCTAACGGTTGGATATTGGCAGCTAATTTTTTTTTTCTTTTCCATGTATTCATATGCAGATTTGATCAATGTGTTTGAAGTGTTTATTCCTCAACTTCACTTGTATCCTAACCCATACAGTCTATTGAATGGAGAAGCTACTGGTGTGATAACCCAATTATACTACTCATATTCAAAAGTGAAAGGCAGTCATCCTTCTCAATTTAGCTTCTAGATTTATTAAATTTAGCCACAAGTAGTAGGCATTTGATTGGATGGCAGAAATTTTTATGTATTGAATTTGGATTATTTAGTTATGAGAGTAGGATATCTCTTATTTTAGTTATTGAAGTTTTGGAATTTGTAATGTATACTAATAATATTTAAATGTGAAATGAAAGATTTTGTGAAATAAATCAATTTCTTTTTATTATTTTGTGGTGCCTTTTAATTTTACCAATAAATCAATAGGCAATGATTCAATTCAATCTTTTATTTTTTAAAATAAATTAACTAGTGATCCATGGTAACAGTAATCACAGACATTAATAAAATATCAATAACTACTAACACTATGGTGTAATAATATCAATGATACTGTAGTAATAATAATCACTGATACCACTTACAAGTGTCACTATTTTTCTGACTCCCAGATTACTGACACAATTAACAAGTGTCAGTGAAAGTAATTTCTAACACTATTCTAAAGTCAGTAAAGACCATTTTTTTAGTAGTGCAAGTGCTTGTCTTTGTTAATTTGTTAGGGTAATTTAGACTTATAAATTTACTATTTGGTCCATTATTTTTATTTTAAAACAGCAAAATAATTTCGAAATAATTTAAATAAAATTTTTGGACCAAAATAAAATTTAATAGGTTAAACTTTAACAGTCCATTTTAATCTATAAAGTTCAATCTCAATTGGACCTAAAACTAAGTTTTATTAAACCCAAAATGAATTTCGGACAATTATATGAGAATACTGAAATCTTACTGCTGAAATTATATACACATATAAATATGAAACCTTAGGGACCTTACTGATTAAATCAGAATCTTTAAAATTCATCTATAGACTTGAATGAGAAAAGGTTACAATTTTCTATCTATGTCAAGAAAAATAAAACCTCAGGGTCCTTAATGATATAAACCCCTCCCCCGCCACACCAAAATTTCCAGCGCTTTGTTATCCGATCAAATGTAGGCGTAGCCGCCATCTTTCAGCAGCATCCAGTGACCAACATCATTCGCCAACAGCCTGCTCCACCACGAGGCACGCCTAAAATGCAGCAACCCATGAAGCCATCCGCGCCGTCCATGCTGTCAAACACACCAGTAGGCCAGCAGCCGCGACACCAATCCACGTTCACTTCGTGCTGCCAGCGAGTCTTGCCGCACACTCTGCCACGTGAAACGCAGCCGTATGCTGCTTGCTTGCGAGCACAGACTGTTACGGCCAACGCGTACTGTCTTTTTCTTTTCTTTTTTTCTTTTCTTTGAAATAAATAAATAAATATATATATAAAAATATTCTAATTTGAAATTTTAAAGTGCAGGAATGTCAGGTATAAACTGTATGTTTTAAGCGCTTTAAGTTGTAAGTCTTTAAAATTCTACGGTTTTAAAGTTTTTCAGAATTTTTCCGATACTTTAAGATTTCAGATTAAAAAACTACTATATATATACATTATATGTTTCAAAATCAATCGCTTTTTATAAGACCGATTGCCAGAAAAATTAATGAAAACAGTATGTCAAAACCAGCTTACATGATTTTTTAAACAGATACAAAGAGCAAAACAAGAATTGATACGAGCATAATTGCATAAAGTAACCATGGAATAGGGCAAATTACATGCTATAATTGAAAATAAATAACAACATAAAGATTAATATGGCAAAACAGTTTTCCACCACAATCGTCCATAAAAGCAAACTATGCATGTATCATAAATCAAGATCTCTCTGATACTAGTTGTCAGTAAATTGCACTTAAAAAATAATTTTTTACAGAATAAAATCAGTGGAGGCAAGGAATTTTTTTTTTATTATGTATACTTATATAAGATTAGAAAAGTACCTTGATTTTTTGTTAAAAATTTAAAAAAGACAACTACATTATTTTCCACTACCAGTGTTAGGACCCTTAATTACTGTGCTGGAGATGAAAACCCTATAACTATATCTTTTTTTTTGGGGGGGAAAAATCTATATATAAAATATATCTTTATTCTAATTTTCTCTCTTTTATATATACACTTATTAGAGTTAGAGTTTGATTAGAAATTGGGCTAGCACATGGGCGATTTACCCCTTAGTTACTATTTATTCTAGTGATGACTTTCACTATATCTATAGTCATAAATAAATTACAAATAAATATTATTATTTAATAAACAATTTATTGAATATACAGGGCCACAAATTTAAATTTTTAAGGACTATAAATGGCTTAAGTAAGCATCGTTTGTATAGATTTCATCTTATAAATATACGGTCCCATTATCTATGAAATCATATCTCTAAGATATCGAAGTTTTGACCTTGTATATACATCTAACTCCATTAGAAGTCAAAAGACATAATACATGATCGTAGTGTTGGAGAAATCAGTTTTTTTTAAAAAATTTTATAAAAATTTTTTAGGATCGATCTCTACAATATATAAAAATTCGTAATCTAGAAATCGTACATTGAAAATATGAGATGATGAACAATCTTTGCTTTTCCGCTAAAGTGATTTAGGCTCTTAGATCACGATCCGTCACCACTACGCTTGTTAGATCACAATCCGTCACCACCGCGCTTGTTAGATCATGATCCGTCACCAATAATCTTCCAGATTATGACTCAGGTTTGATGTGCACTTAATGTGTGGGTGTCTTTATCACCATTAAAAGCAACTAGCAGGAGATAATTTTTCTCTCAAAGTTAGAGAGATTTTTTTTTTCTCTGATCTGTATATGGTGGCTTCTATTTTTTTTCTTTAGAGAAAATAAACTTTTTTATATCTACCTTAAGTGAAAACCATATGCTCCAAATAATAAAAACCAAAAGTTACGTTACTTACTTTTTCTATGGGGACCCACTTTGTAAAATAACATAAGACCCCTTACACGTAAGCATATTAAATAGAGCCTCCCACTAAATTATATATTTAGGTTTTTGACCTAAATAGCTAGTTATCTTACTTATTAATTCAGTAGTGGTGCAATCAATTAAATGAGCTAACCCGGGGATCATTTGGGGACATGCAATAGTGGCTACAAAAATAAAAAGTAAGCATATTAAATGGAGTCTCCCACTAAATTATATATTTAGGTTTTTGATCTAAATAGTTAGTTATCTTGCTTATTAATACAGTAGTGGTGCAGTCAATTAAATGAGCTAACCCGGGGATCATTTGGGAACATGCAATAGTGGCTACAAAAATAAAAATGAGAGGGTTTATAAGCAAATATAAAAAAATAAAAAGTAAAAACTGGTATCCCATTAAAAATAATAAAGAGTTACGACAAAATATGTTAAGTTTTTTTATTAGTAACACAACTAATTAATAACAAAATCATCATTTCCTCTTTAATGGCTGGAATTTTTTGTTGCATTCGTTTAATAATGAGATTTCCTGCTTTTGCATCATTTAAATAAATAAAACACCGTAATAAGAGGAATTGGAATATATTCTTTGTGAATTGAATAAGAGGAATTGGTAAATATTCTCTGTGAATAAACGAAAATTTTTATTCAAGATTAACATGAAATTGTACAATAGATGCGACTTTATTATATATGCTCATAACTTAAGACTATAAAACGGAAGTGATTAAATCTGTGAGCTCAATAAATACTAACATGACTAAATAAGTTAACTACCTAAGTAAACCCAAATACCTAAGGTATATTTAACATTCACAATTGTAATTAAAAAGTATAAAAAGAATGATAAAAGGATTAGAATTTCTGAAAAAAAATGGTACATATAATTACTCTGGCGAATTAAATGAGTTAAAAAACGGTGTCCATACGGATAATGGAATTTTCAAGGCATTGCTGGGAATCAAAAGAACCATGTGATGAACACTACATTTTAGATTTTCTGATAAGATTGGAACTGACCTCCATAATTGTATGTTCGAATAATAATTCGTCACAAGCCACATTGATTTCTTTTACTATTTAATCATTTGTATCATATCGTTAATTAAATAGATATCTCAACTGTCCAATCAATTGAATTACATCTTGTTCCTTGATACTTACTGGTTTTCTCTAATAATCATTTTCAACATACTAAATATGTTGACACACTCTGGCCAGAGAATTCTATGATCAAGTGCTGAAAACCCATCAAGAGATGCGTCGTACAAATTCTATATTGTTAATCTATAACTCCAATACTTATAATTGCTCCCACCAAGATACCAGATAATCTTGACCACAATTGTGTATCGTGCCCATTGGTAACTCAAATGGAATAACAATTACAATCATGAAATTATAACTAACTCAAGATTAAGATTACAGTAAAATCAATGCCTATGAGATTTAATAAGTTTGACAGTCATTTCAAGATTAATTAAATCTCATATGTGATCTAGCTCAATGTAGTCAAACTAAATCAGGAAATTCATACATGATTAAGACAAATCATTCAATGAATTTACTACAATCTAAACATAAATAGAGCGCCCAGCTCTATTCATCAACTATGAACTTAATTTATTTAATCATAAGAAAACTTGTATTTATGTATTCTCTCAATCTATATGATGATCACATTAATACATATAATATGATTAAACGAACCTTATTCAAAATATTTATGCAATTGAAAATATCTCAAACATTTTATTAATCAGAAAATTAAAATGCTTTAAAGAGCAAAAAATCCCGATACGCAGTTCATTACCTACTTAAGATTAAGATCGACTAAGCTTATTATAGCTTATGTAAATTATGATCAATAACATTTGATAAACTAGATCGTAATTCACTATAGTCCTATAAAATACGCATATTACATATAAACGAGGATGGCTACCTTACAGATTTTGTAAGTTACGCCCACCCAAAATATATAAAATGGAGGTGGGCCTAGGTGGGCCACACTCCATTTTATTAGGGGGTCACACCTTACAGAAATTGTAAGGTAGCAAGCTCCCATATAAACATATTAATTATTCTAGTCAAAGTCTCCACTTCAGTGATTAAGATAAAATCACTCATAATAGAAGTAAAAAAAAGTTACATCTTTGGATAACGGAATGCGTATTTTATTAATAGTTGTGAACAATCTTTAATTTATAAAGAACCTTTGATCTATATCTTCTAGTATTGATATTAAAAGCCTAATGTATAAATAACATACTTTATAAATAGGGCCAATAAATAAATTTATTAAATTCAATAATTATTATTTATCATTTTCTTTTAGGGTATAAAATAATAACAAGTCTAACAAATTTTTCTTTTTATTTTATTGATTTCCTGCTGTTTGTTTAGGGAAAAGAAAGATAAGTGTATTGTTGGTAAGATTTGATAAATGTGACTATGTTATGAATATCATCATATACATCACCCGATAAGTGATATTGTTCCACACAATTATTATTAGTACCTCACTGAAGTTTGTTGTTTATTATGAATTAGATTTGTGCAGCTGCTAGTATGTTACATGTATAGACATTGTAGGAAGTAGAATCCCACCATAAATCATATGCCTACTAGATTTCAGCTATAATGATGTTGGCAAAATTATCATTGGTCAGTGATTGGTGAATATTAAACTTTTATTGTCCTTATTTCTAGAATTCCTTTTATTAAATGTTTAACTTTGTTTGGCAGAGGAAGCTGATACTAAAACACACCCATAAATATAGGCTAGGACTACAAATGCCTAAAGTTGCACCTATGAAAGTCTAATAATTTTTGAAAGAAACTAGACCTTCAAGGACTTATCTCCAAATGTACCTTTGTTCCAGCACTGTTACTAATAGAAAATTCAGATGCAAATGTAGATTTTTTAATTTTTGTACTTGATATATGCAATCTTGTCTTGCATGCCTTAGAATTCAATGAATAAAGTTTGAGGGTATATCAAGAGATTTTTGTGTTGCATGAAGCATAAAAAACAGTTTAATAATTATATTTTTCGAAAAGAAAAGAAACCTCCATTAGTATGTGTGTTCTTGAATGACCTTTGAAAGATTTATGGATGAATAGAATTTTAAGAGGTTGAAGGATGTCATTATTTAGACACACCCCATAGATATAAAAGATTTGAGGTAATTTTAAATTTTCAGTATTTTTGTTGTTTGCTGATATTTGTTAAAGTAAGAGGGGTTCCAACGTAATTCATCATATTAATAATTTTCTTATGTTTACCATGTATACAAGAACCTCCATAATATGTTAGAATTCAAAATATTCAAAATGAAAAAGGAGATAAAAAAATGAATATAAAAAATGAATGGCCAAATGAGGAGGCCCTGTGAGGGCTTTTCCAAGGTCTATGATGGACAACGATGAAAATGAATAAGCAAGCACCAGATATAAGAGGTATAATCATGAACACATCATCTAAACAATCAAAATCAATAATTCATTAATCTTAGGATGGTGAATAAAGTTTCAAAGCATGAGAAATTCCTTGACTTACCATCTGTGATAGGGAGGAAAAAAATCAACTTCTATAGTGACATCAGCTTGAGATTTTTTAACAAGTTCTTAAGTTGTCAAAGCAAGCTCTTCTCAAGTGGGGTTAGGGAAGTTCTTATCAACAGAGTGGCACAAGTTGTTTGGGTATATGTAAAGACTGCCTTCAAGCTTCCTTTAACCTCTGTGATTGAGCCTAATGGGCGAAACTTCGTCATGTAAAGATAAGAGGAAGGTTGGGATTTCGAGGTTTTTCTAGTTTTAACTTGTTTGCAAAACAAGGGTGAAGAATTATCGAGCATCCAAAATCATTAATTTCAAGAGTTTTTAAGGTGAAGTAATTTAAGTGACACGATTCAAAAGTGTTGTTTACTCCTAAGTAGAAAAGTGTCTTGTTATAATATAATCAGGTGAGTTTGGGATCGAACCATATGAAATTTAAAATCTAGTAGTCAATTATTAAACAGAAAAAAAATTAAGTGGAGGAAAAGAAATTAACAGGAAACAATCTAAAAATATGCTAAGATTATGGGATCTACTTTCGCATTTTAAATTGTGGTTATAACACTCTCTCATATTTATATTTTGCATTTATTTTGCTAGTTAGTTATTATGCCATTTAAATCTTAACTAACTATTGATGTGGATAAATATGAGATCAAGTACCTAATGTGCTACAATCATATTAAAGTGTCAACATTATGTCAAAATACTATATAAATTTGAAGAGATCTAAATCTATAAATTAATATAACATAAAAGAAATTGGTAAGAAAGAAAAGTACAACAAATAAAATAAATTTTAAGAATCACTTGAGAGAGTAATTAATCAATAATTTGAATCCTTGAGCTTTACCTTTCACCTCAGCTTAGAAAATTAGCCACTCATATTGATAAACAAAATACTCAATTTATTTAATAAACTTCTGAAATATATTATAAGAGAATTAAATACAACATAAGAATTTATTTTTTCAGTCTCAGCTCCTGCTCTTCTTTGCGCCCCCCTATTGTCTCCGTAGTCTTGCCTTTTGTAGGTAACATATGCCTGTTTTCTCTTATATTTATTTATTTATTATTTATTAATTTTTTTATAATATATACATAGACATGCGTGATAGTCAAGTGGCAAAATGGCTATGTGACTATCACGAGCTTGTTTGCCCACTTTTTTTTTTAATTTTTTTATTTTATTAATTACATCTCTTCAATAATTATTCTTTATTTTCCGCTTTTACTTCTAATTCCTTCTTTATTCCTGAAATATTTACAATATAAAAAATTAACATAATGCAAATTAATTTAACATAAAAATTTATTAGAAGAGTATTAAGATAATTTAGGAATAATGAGTGCATTAATCAACATTGTAAGTGAAAAATTAATAATTTTATCTTTATTAAATGTACACTTTTTAGTGTAAATCACTTCCCCCAATTAGCTTATTGCTAGGCCCTAACAATTTAAGCAATAAAAATCTAGCAAATTTGAAACCCAAATTGAAATTTTTTTTTTTAAATTGTGGTTACTTCTTTAATCGAATTAATGACAAAAATCAAATAAACATACAAATTAGTCAAGTAAAAGCATGCAAATGAATTAAAGATGGCCTTTCTATAATCTTTTAGTGCTCAAATATTCTTTCATATCTACTAGTTCAATGGATTTTCAGATGTAGTTGCACATATTTTTTTTATTTCATTTTTTTCACTTTTTTTGGTTGACTTTAAAGAAATTGTAGAGATCTTGTATAATAAACTATGAAACTGTATAAGCAAACAAGGTTACTCTCAAGGACAATAGGTTCAAAAACTTACTTACACTTACCATGACATGTACATTCCTTCAAATGGCTTAATTAGTTTCACTCATCAAATTTCTCAATTTACATTTCAACATGCAAAGTGGAAAACATGGCGTGACATAACTCAAAGCGAAAGATAATACAAATACTAACATTTGAAAGTCATCATGTTATCCAGTGTTAAAAGATCATAGAAAATGTTTTTTTTGCTTTTTTTTAAAGTTAACAAAAACATAATAAAAGAAGAAGTTGGAGTGATCAAATCTGAACAGATTGCAGAAACTTAAAGGAAATGATTAAAACTCTAAGACTAAGAAGATGCGTTTCTAAAGTCACTACACTCCATATTCTGCCATCTTCGATTCAAATTTATCTAAAGTTAGTCTTTATAACAAAAATTAGTAAAAAAAATCAGGATTGAGACATTCCACAACTGTAAACTATTCCTTCCCCCCTAACTTGAAGGAAATATTGTCCTCAAAGTTCTATAAGAAAGAAGTAGAGTTTATAAGACATTACTTGGACAATCATAGAAAATATTTACAAATGAAAAATTAATCTAGTTTACACTTCTTATGAGGGTTACTGCCATCATCTTTAGTTGGCCAATCCAATGTCAAATTCATAGGATCTGACTCTAGTTTGTAAGCTTGCAAAAGATCAAGTAACTCGTTAATAGTAGGAGCACAAATGAAGAGGCTTTTTATTGAGGATGGAATGAAATGATTTTTAATTGCATGATTAAGAAATACTATTAAGCGATCATAAAAATTATTAACATTTAACAAACCAATGAGTTTTTAATGGATATCCAAATGAGCCCAAGATGCAAATGTAATTAGCGCCTTTAAAGTTGCAACATCTTTAGGTAAGAAAATGAAGGAGTCAACGTGATTTAACATTTCAGATATTCTTTCTTGCATATTTGAGACAACAAAATCTTCTACAGTTAGTTGGCCGGAGAGACATCCCAAAGGTTTTAAGGCTTTTGGAATGATACCTAACACTTGGCTTTCTCGAATGAAAACAACTTCTGAGACAAGCTTTGATAACCCTCGGTCACCTCTGCCACATACAAGATGTAGTTTTCTCTTTGTTGTAATACTACCAAGGTCTACAGCTGCCTGAATGAACTCCTTGTATTTTCTATAGTGAAATCCAAAAAACACATAAATGTTTTAAGTTGTCTGTTCAAAGTTGCTTTCATTAGAGCAATTAAAAAAAAAAAATTTGCGAGTGCTTGAAAAGAAGAACCTATTTAAAGATTTCGATGATGAATGTGATGATACACAACTGTATATGTGGTGGTGGGTTTGTCAAATAACACATGAAGCTTATGGCTCAATAATTCTAAAGAAAATAGGAAAAGAAAGCAATAAAAGAAAAAGCAAACAATGATCAAATTATTAAAAGCAATAATGCAAAAGGCAAAAGAATATTAAAATAAAAGGATATTTATTGGTAGTTATGATTATGACTCATATTTTCCTTTCGTTTTATGTCGAATAACGGCTTGAACGCCATCTATAGGTTAAAGATAGGCTTCCCATCCAATTTTCTTAAAAACTAGCAAATAGGGTCCTTTAGAGTCAGATTCCCATGACTAAGCTATGCACATTCTTTTTAAACCAGCTTCCGTAAATTATGAATCTCACATTGTGCATATCCGCTTGGATGCGATTGTGCATAACCGCTCGGATGCGACTCAAGAGATCATAAGATATCATCTAATGATTCTTTACTCATGCTATCCTTAATGAATTTAATTTTATTTTCACGATTTATAGAAACCATTCCTAGAGTTTTACAATGTGGTTTATTGCAAGCAAGTCTTACAGATTTAGGACATTTAGAGCCAAGCCCTTAACTCTTATTTTTTTAGCAAATGTGCTTTTACTAAAAGCAGACATGTAAGAAACAAATGGATTAGAAAACTCACCTGCCAAATTGACCTTTGCTTTAATTAACCAGTGAATGTCAGTAGGAGTCCCATTGATTATTAATAAACACGATTGTTCACAATGAGCTTTGTAAATCTTCTTAAGAGAAGAAAACCACCTATGCAATTTATGTTGTATTTCTTCCATGCTTGATTTTGAGGTTTGGTTATTTTGGCAAACTGAAAATAACAACTTAAAAGGTCACGGAGTACCGTTATCAGACATTTATATGGGAATGTGAATCAAAACATATCAAAGAAACGAATCAAGTTTGCAAAATTAAGTCAAAAGTGAAAGAGAACAAAACAATAAAATAAAAACATACAATGAATATAATCAAACATATAACTCACTTTCGACCTTTTATTGAATTTACCTTAAGTTCCAATTGGAGTTCATAAATACCACCTGCTATTTCTCGAGTTGTCTTTCTAGATCTTCAATGTGGGATACTATCACTTATGGTCATAGATCCCAAATAGGATGTGATTTACAAACTTAGAGCGAGCTTCTTAGGGGAAATTTTATATGTAAAAGTTCTCGAAGATGTTTGAAAAGGATATTTCTCATCGAGGTACTCATGACATATATCAAAACAGTGAAATGAAACACAATTTTCAAAAAAAACACTTAAACGAGAAACAATATAATACATCATTCAACACATAGAAGAAAAGAAAAAAAGTCAAACAACTCAAATGATGAATCAACAGTAAAATGTGATGACCAAAATTGAAGGCCAAAGACTTAATCAAGATTTGATGGGACACTCAAATTGATTTCAGTATTTTGATACATGCATATCTTCTTCATATTTTACTAATTAATTTCTTCCTCTTTTTCTTGTTATTGGTCTTAAATATTCTAATTATTAGTTAATTCTTAATTTAGTAAACTATATTTTATTGTGTTAATTTTTATCTTATTTTTCTTATTTTATTATTTTAGGTATATTCTAGGATTAAAGATTAAATTGAAGCATTTAAGAAGAAATCTGCTTGAAGAAATTAGAAAAGGAAATAACTAAAGATTTTTAGAAGCCAATTAATTAATTGATTCGCATTCGAAAGCTTATGCGATTTCGTGGAGATTAATGAAGACTTTGGGAACAAGCGTGCATGAAATAGGAACTTGTTTAATGTGCATGACATTATATACAGAAAGCAAATTGAAGAAAAAGGAAATCAAAGTGGACGGCATTTGCATGGCAATTAAGGGAAGCAAATTGATTGCTTTAAATTGGAAATAAAATCCAATAAGGATTCGACCAATCCTGGGCATTATAAAGGCCAACTTTTGGCTTTTGATTTAGGGAATCGGCAGCCACACATATGCAAAAATCGGCAGCCAAGCGGAATTGAAGAAAGATCAGCAGCAAGAAGAGAAGAAAAAAATACAGGAGGCAGCCGCTTGAATTAATCTTTATGTCTGGTTTTATTAACTCTTTTATCCCAATTTAATTATGTTAGGCTAGATTTTCTATTTAGTTGAGGGTGAATTCAAAACCCTAAACATGCTATGATGCTATGAAATTAATTTTTAATTTCTATCATTCAATTTATTTAATTGAGATTGTTTATGTTCTTCTATAATTAATATTTATGATTTTATTCTTATTTTATTTGAGTGGCCAATTAGATAGAACTTGAATAAATTCTATTGCTAGATGAAAATTCTTAATGTGTAATTGTCTTGATATTTTAATTATTAGTAGCAGGTTGGAATCAGTGATTTTAATTGGAGAACATAATCTAGGTTAAATAATCCGAGCTTGTGTGTTTATTGCCTAGATCAATCTAAAATCTTTCTCTACTTAATGCTGCCAGTATCTTAAATTTAAAGAGTTTGTTTTAAATTATTTAATGGTTAGAGATTAGGTGAAGTGTTTGTTTTGCCTAACAATACACTAAGGAAAGATTGAGACTAATAGAGTTTATTGTTCTCTATGGTTGATAGTTTCAATAGAAAATTGATGATAGAATTGATATATTATGTGCATGTTTGGTGGTGGCGAATGATCCTTTAACCAAAGATTTTATCATTATCATTTCTTTCTCCTTTAATTAGAGTTTTTATTAAATTATTATTTTCTTAGTTTTACTTTTTTTATTTCTTACTATTTAGTTAAAAAAATTCATGAAGCCCCCCTTTTATTTATAATTGGCATTTTATTTAGTTAGATTAATTTATATTTTATTACTATTATTATTACTACTATTATTTTGTTTTAAATCTTACTTTGGAGTTGATAATAAAAATAACTAGCATAGTCTTCTTGGGATTGATCCTTACTCGCTCTGTACTAGTTATTTACACTAGTAGTAAGGTTTTAAATTGGTGCACTCTAATGACACTATCATGTTTGCTTCATGTGGTTGGTATTCCAAACACGGTATCAATCTTTGACAATTAGCTTTAAATGTGACACCATTATTTGGATTCTCAATTTCTATGGCCCCATATGGAAAAATAGTGTGAACGATAAATGGGACAGATTATCGAGAATGTAACTTACATAGAAATAACTGTAGGCGAGAGTTGAATAAAAACACTTTTTGTCCTGCTGTAAAAGATTTCCTCATTATATGCTTGTCATGAAAGATTTTCATCATGTTTTTGTAATTCTTGGCACTTTCCTTTTCTTGGTTGCTTGTGAGTTTGGAAGAAATTAGCACTGGATAGGTTTGTTGATCTTTAAGGTACAAATACTTTAATTCATCCGGTAAGGATTTCAATTCTAGTTTTGGTGCTTTGTCTTTCTTTGTCTCCTCAAGGTGTATCATGTCTTCAAAGTTCAAATAGTCACTATCATCTTTACGTACCTGCATAGAATCAAGTATTGAGCATATGTTAAGAGTATTACATTCTAATTCCTTACTTGATTCAAAAGAATTAGCAAAGTAAATTTCTGTGGAGTTTCTAAATTTCTCATTCTGAATTTGTTCCTCAATGATTGGTTCAATGAGTTCAATATCCTCATTCTCACCATATTCATTTTCTACGTCGCAAGGTCGTTTACAAATGTTGAACACATTGAGTTCCAACATCATGCTGCCAAAAGATAATTTCATAACTCCATTCCTACAATTAATCAATGCATTAGTAGTAGCTAAAAATGGTTGACCTAATATAACAGGAATTTCCTTACATTCATTAGCTATTGGTTCTGTTTCCAAAATAATAAAATTCATAGGATATATCAATTTATCAAGTTGGACTAATACATCTTCAATTGTCCCTTTTGATACTTTAATTGACCTATCGGCAAGTAAAATAGTGGTAAAGGTTGGTTTTAGCTCACCGAGATTAAGTTTTTCAGTGCACTAAGTAAGGAAGCAAATAACATTTGCACTAAGATCAAGTAGAGCATGTCCAATTTTATGGTCCCCAATAATGCAAGAAATAGTTGGACAACCAGAATTCTTATATTTCAAAGCGTTATTGGTTGAGAAAATGAAACTTACCTATTCTGCTAGAAAAGCTTTCTTTTGCACCTTATGTTTCCTTTTCACAGCGCACAAATCTTTAAGAAATTTAGCATAAGACAATGCTTGTTTAATGACATCTAATAGAGGAATGCTGATCTTCATTTATTTAGAAACTTCATAAACTTTTGGACTCTAGTTTGATTAGTGCTTGAAGAAATAGGGGGTACATGAGAAGAGTTGGTTATTTCTTTATGAGTTCGAGGGTCCATAACGTGTTTTTTGAAAACTTTACTACCATGAAGTGTTATAACTGATTTGACATTGCTCACATTTTTGTTTCCTATATTAGCTATTTGAGGATGTTATTGACTAGTGGGGTTTGGTTTAGGTTGAAAATGAAACTTATCTTTTTCATGCATGGTGAGAGCTAATATAAGTTTGGATACAATTTCTATCAAATTGGTTAAGGTTTGCATGGTTTGGTTATTGATTGACTATTGTTTTTCAATGAATGTGTGCAATGCATCTTCCGAAGTTTTTCTTGATGGTGGGACATATGATGGGTAACTCTGGGAGTTTGGAAATTCTGACGTGAAAGAGCTGGCTGTGAAGGTTGTGTATGATTGTTATTTTTCTAGCTGAAATTTGGGTGGTTTCTTTAACTAGAGTTGTAGGTTTGAGAGTATAAATTGGGATTTGAAATTGTTGACGACTTTTGACCTATTCGTACGAAATTTCTCTCAAAGCAGGCAATGTCGGACAGTTCTGTGTAGAATGATTGGTAGAATCGCAAACATCACATGAAATATCTTGAATAGACGTTAGATGATCATTCCTTTTTAACTCTAATGCTTTGCCTTTTCTAGCTAAGGATTCAAATTTGGCTTAAAGTTCATAGTCTTCCTTAAGATTGTACATGCCTCCACCAAATGCAGATGACTGGGGTTTACTCGATGTGAGGTACAATTTTCTCGCTTAAATATAATAGAATTTATTTTAAGCTAATAAGCTCCCTTAAGTATTAAAATAATAATAATATAAAATATTTAATTAAGATGACATAATCAATGACATAAGTAATAATAACATAAGCAATGACATAAGTGATGAAATAAGAGAAGTTTGTAGAGATCATTAAGAATTCTAGAATTTAGTAAGATATTTATGAAAGATAATCTCATCTTTACTTAGATATTTAATAAGACGACATAATTAATAACATAAGTAATGATGACATAAGCAATGACATAAGTGATGATGTAAAAGAAAGTTATAGAGAAAGATAAGAATTCCAGAATTTAGTAAGATATTTATAAAGGATAATCTCATCTTTACTTAGATATTTAATAAGATGACATAATTAATGACATAAGTAATGATGACATAAGCAATGACATAAGTGATGATGTAAAAGAAAGTTGCAGAGAAAGATAAGAATTCTAGAATTTAGTAAGGTATTTATAAAGGTTAATCTCAACAATTGATCAAGAGTATTGGTGGCAAAATCCTAACTATCCATTAGCCTTAAGAAATCCTATAAATACCCCCCACCACTCTTATTTTGAATGCAGCCTAGAAATTTCATTATCTTCTATTCTAAAGTCATAACAACAAGAGTAGAGAAATCCTCAATTTAGAAAGGTCTAGAGAAGTCAAGGTCAAGAGGTAAGTAACACTTCAACTGTAATGTAGGGACAAAATTCTTTTCATACTTAACTTTAGTTTTTAACCATTCATTTATGTTATGATGGCTATTATGATGATGTGATTAGTTATAATCTAAATTCTTATATGGTCAGCTCTGCCGCCTAATCTACAATGCTTAGTTATGTTATGAATTTATGAAAATAAGTGTGGTTGTACTATTAGGTGGCAAATGTTCTAAGGAGGGAAAGCCTTCAAAGCTAAGTAAAAAAAAATCCTTTGGGGACGGCGATACGTAACGCCCAAAGCTAAGTAAAAAGAAATCTTTTGGGGCGGCAATACGTAACGCCCAAAAGATCAACTACTAAAGCCCAAGGGCATATTGTTTAAAGAGTAAAAGTGCCAGCCTTGTAGTGCAACATACCTAGGGCCCTAATGAAGTTGTTTTGTATTTTTCTAAGTTTCTTTTGAAAGCTTAATATGGTCATCCATATGCATCACAATTCAAACATGCATCAAAGTGTTATCTTATTCGGCGTTAGCTCATAAAGTCCTTACATTGCAGATAACGATGAGTAGGGCAAGCTGGCGCCAAGTCCTAACCAAGACGAAGCCTTGGGATTTTATTATGGGTTCAGCTTTGTTTCGATAAAATAAAGGTCTTAGTTTTATGTAATCATAAAACTTTTCTATTAATGAGTTTCTGTATGACTCTTACTTTTCTGTAAGAAAGTTTTGTTTAATTGTGTTAAACTTTTAGAATTCATATTAAAAGTACAATATTTTTAACATAGTTAAATGAATATTTAAGTGGAGTGTTACACTTGATTACTCATATGAACCAACTATATTCCAGTGTTGTGCATTCTCTGCTATTGAGTCAAGGTCATCTAATGCATCTTTAGGTCTTTTGTCCCTAAATTTCGGATATCAGTTCTTCATATAAATAAGACACTAACCTCCATGTTTGAAAACCATAGTATGGGCAAATGTTAAGTAGCTCTTTGTACCTATCCCAGAATGGGTAAGAAGTTTCTTCTAGCTTTTGAGTGAAGGTGGTTATTTTTTTTTTGAAAGAATTTATTCTGTGGGTTGGAAAAAATGTTTTTAAAAATTGCGCTTGCATTTCATCCCAAGTTCTGATAGATCCTGACTTAAGATTTTGTAGTGAAGTTTTAGCTTTTTTCTTTAATGAGAAAGGGAAAAACTTAAGACTGATTATGTTTATGGCACAATTTTGATGAGTATAGGTGTTACAAACTTCCTCAAATTCCCTTAAGTGTAGGTATGGATTTTTATACTAAAACCCATGAAAAGTAAGCTGAAGTTGAAAGATACCATGTTTGAAATTAAGACGAGATGCGTCAGGAGAAAAAATTATGCATGATGGTAACCCTATTCTAGTAGGATGCATGAAATCTCTAAGTTTCCTAGGTTGATCATGAAGATTTTGTAAGGCTTAGTTATCTTCATGGTCTGAAAAGTTATTAGCTCTAATGTCAGCCATATCTAAGGGTGATGAACATGATTTCTTAATTAATCTGCCACTATCTGAACGAGACTAACGTTGCATGCTGATGATGTGTGTTAAATTAAGAAGATGACGTACAAACAAATGGATAATGCATAAAACACCAAATGATAATTTAGAACAAAATGAAAATTAAATAACCAAATAATATAAATTTACATAAATTCACAAAATAAAAATAAATAAACTGAAAATTAATTAACTGAAATTAAAATATTAGGTGGTTAAACCAGCCATAAAAATAAAATAATTACAGGCAGTAATAAAATAACACATTAACGAAATATTAATGATTCAGGCAGTATTTTAAAACCAGCCTTCAATAAAACATAAATTAATTGCGGAATAAAAGTTACATAATTTAATGTACAAGAATAAAAATAGATGAATTGAAATAGATTAACTAAAATTTAAATAACAATTTAGGCCATTGAACCGATCATATAAATTAAAAAATATATAAAAAGGAAAATAAAAATGAAAAAGAAGTGTATAAATTAAAGAAGAGAAAGAAAAGAAATACTTCCCTCAAGAAGTGTAACTTTCCCCTCTTTTTTTAAAAATAATTTTTAAGAATTACCAGCCAATTATATTAGGTTCTAGGCCTTAATGATAATTTTAAAAATCCAAATTCTTGTCCATTATGTCCATAAAGTCTAAAAGTCTAAGTTCACATAGCTCTCCAATTTAAAAATCCAACGAATAAGTCATAATCCAAAGATTCAATTTCCAATTCAGTTTAGGGATAGAGCTACAATAGGTTCTATTGAAAATTAAATTCTGTTAACATGTATATCATCATTGTAATGATTTTGATAATAACAAACTTTAAATGTTCTTGATTAAAAGGTTGGAGTTTTACTTTAATAAACATTTCATTAAATAGCCATATAACATTTTTAAATGTGTTCATAAAATATGAATTATCATTAACTTTAAACCGGAAAAACATTTCCTGCAAAATGCTGATTAAAACTTTGATTTTGGAAACAAACGGTGAACCGTTAACTTTGAAATAGTTAACCGATAATTTCCAAAGATGAGTAATTCTTTAAAGTTGAAGCGGTTAACGAAAACGGACAATGCAAGTAAGCTAAGGAGGCTACTAGAATTAAACGATAAAATGTTTATATCAAACGGCTAACTGATAATTTGTAGCATGTCATTCCATACTAATCTTCAACCGTTTAACAAGAATGGTTAGCAGAAAATTGTTTTGCAGGTCTCTATAAATTAATGGCAAACTGATAGTGGCAAACAGTGAACCATTTATTTGAATTTCAACTCAACGGTCACTTGGACCAGTCAAAACGGTTAACCGATAATGGTTAATGGCGATATGTTTTTTGTCCAGAAAGTCAACAATGACTATATTTCAGCTCCAATTATAAATAAGCTCAATCAAATTCAAACAAGGACTGATCACAACGTTATCATTAAGCCTATAATCTAGAATACAAACTTCATTAAGCTTTAAATATATTCTCGTTTCATTTATTCTCACAATTTGGGCATTGATTTGGAATTATACATTTTGTGTGAGAGTAAAACAAATTGGTAATCTTTGTTTTGAGTGATCGTAAGTGTTGGGATACACTTGGGTTAAGAGATTTGGGATAATCTCTTGGTGTAAAGGTTAATTGAGACCTTAGAAGTCAATTGTAAGGAAGTTGAAGCCTTGGGAGGCTTGGATAGTGAAATTCTCGAGCTTGGTTGGCTTGGAGGCATGGACGTAGGCGAGGTTGGCCGAACCACGTAAAAATCTCCGTGTTTGAATCTCTTTTCCTTTTATCTTTTTATATTTTGATTGGTTTATTTATTATTGCTTTAAATTGTTTAAGATTTGCATCTAGTTTCGATTTAGTATTGCATAATTTTTAGAAATCTAATTCACCCCTCTCTTGGGTTGCGTAGATATTATTTCAAATTCTTCACAAGTTTTATAGCAATTCTATGATTACAAGAGAGAGAAGGGAGCTAACTGAAATTTTACGTAATAAAATTAGAACCAAACAAATGAATGACGTAAAGGAGGATGCAAAACACAGATAATAATTGACAAAAGAGAATAACAAAATAAAAATGAAATTCACACCATACTTAAGAAACTCTTTGACAACTGTGCCCAAAACTTGACACAACTCAAAAGTTTTGTTTACTCTCAAGTATAAAAGTATCTTATTATAATATAACTCGGTGAGTCTGAGGTTGAACCACAAGGAATTTAAAATCTAGTAGTTAATTACTTATAAAGAAAATTAAGTGGATGAAAAGAAATTAATAGGAATCATTTTAAAAAATATGCTAAGTTGATGAGATCCATTATTGGATTTCAAATTATGGTTATAACACTTTCTCATATTTGTATTTTGTATTTATTTTGCCAGTTAATTATTATGTCATTTGACTTTTAATTAATCATTAATGTAGATAAATATGAGACCAAGTATCTAATATGCCAAACTTATATTGAAGTGTCAACTTTATGTCAAAATACCATATAAATCTGAAGAGATCTAGATTTATAAATTAACATGACATAAAAGAAATTGGTAAGAAAGAAAAATACAGGAAATAAAATAAATTTTAAGACTTACTTGAGAGAGTAATTAATCATTAATTTAAATACTTGAGCTTCAACTTTCACCTTAGATTAGAAAATTTGCCACTCATATTGATAAGCAAAATACTCATTTATTTAACAAACTTCTAAAATATATTACAAGAGAATTAACTACAAAATAAGAATTTTTTTCTAGTTTCAGTCTCAGCTCCTCATCTTCTCTGCATACCCTTTCTCTCAATAGTATTTCCTTTTATAGGCAACTGATGTCTCATTTCAAATGGCAAAATGGCAACCCAACCATCATGAGCCTATTTGCTCACTTTCCTTTTTCCTTTTTTATTTTATTTATTAATCACATCTACTCAATAATACATTACAAATGGCTCCAACAATTCTTCTTTGTTTTTCACTTTTAGTTCTAATTCCTTCTTTATTCCTAAAATATTTACAATACAAAAATTAACATAATGCAAATTAATTTAACATAGAAATTTATTAGGGGAGTATTAAGATAATTTAGGAATAATGAGTACATTAATCAACACTGTAAGTGAAAATTTGATAATTTTATCTTTATTAAATGTAGCTTTTTATTGTCAATCATTAAACATTCTAATTTTATGGAGGCAAAACTAGGATCAAATCCATCATTTGTATAGAAAAGCATTCTATGAAAAGATAGATTTTGCATAAAGGGCTTCGGTGGAGAATCGGCTCTAGAAATCAATTTTACATCTAGAAAAGCAACCGGTTACCAAGACTTGAAACATTCAAAAAGTGTAAGCATCTCGAAATATAGTTGGCCAATAGAAACCACATTGTAAAACTTTAGTAGCTGTTTCCTTATCGCTGAAATGGCCTCCACAAGCTTGTTCATGGCAGAATGAAAGGATATTTTGAAATTCATTTTCTGGGACACATCGTCTAACAATTTGATCTGCACAATACTTGAACAGATAAGGGTCATCCAAAAAAAAATTCTTTATTTCCGCAAAAAAATTGGCCTTGTCTTGCTTGGTCCGATGCTCTGAAAGTTGACCTGTAACAAGATAATTAACTATATCAGCATACCATGATAATACTTTCACACTCATTAATTGTTCATCTGGAAATGACTTATTTAATGTTAATAGTTCTGTAATTGTGTCAAAATTGAGACGAGAGAGATAGTCAGCCATAACATTTTATTTGTCTTTCTTATCTTTAAATTCCAAGTCAAATTCCTGTAAAAGTAACACCTAACGAATTAGTCTAACTTTTGCATCTTTCTTTATGAGAAGATATTTAAGAGCAGCATAATCTGTGAATACAATTATTTTACAACCAATGAGATAAGATCGAAATTTCAAACACTACTGCTAGTATTTCTTTTTCAGTGGTTGAATAGTTCAACTGTACATCATTCAATGACATACTAGCATAGGAAAAACATGGGGAATTCGATCAACTATTTATCCTAATACTGCTCCTACTGCATAATAAGATGCATCACACATGAGCTCAAATGGTAAGTTACAATTTGAGAGTTGAATGATGGGTGATTATGTCAACAACTGCTTTAGTTTTTCAAATGCCACAAGACATGAATCATCAAAGACAAAAAGGTACATCCTTAGCAAATAGATTACATAAGAGTGTAGAAACTTTGCTAAAATCTTTAATAAAACATCTTTAAAAATCAGCATGCCCAAGGAAAGATCTTACTTCTTTAACTGTTTTAGGTGGAGGAAGATTGGAAATGATATTTACTTTGGCTTTATCAATCTCAATACCTTTGCTCGAAATGATATGATCGAGAACAATACCTTGTTTTACCATAAAATGGTACGTCTCCCAATTTAAGACTAAGTTCTTCTCTATACATCTCTGTAGAATTAGTGTTAGATGATGTAAATATTGATTGAATGAATCACTAAAGACAAAAAATCATCCATAAAGACTTCAAGGAATCGTTCAATCATATCAGAAAAAATGCTTAACATGCATCGTTGAAATATAGTAGGTGCATTACATAATCCAAAAGGCATCCTCCTAAATACATAGATGCCAAAAGGGCAAGTGAAAGTGATTTTCTCTTGATCTTTGGTGCTATGGGAATCTGATTATATCCTGAGTAGCCATCTAAAAAGTAATAAAATTCATGACCTACTAATCTATCAAGCATTTGATCGATAAATGGTAAAGAAAAATGGTCTTTACGTGTGATAGAATTTAACTTTCTATAATCAATGTATACACGCCCTCTTGTGGTCACTCTAGTGGTTATCAATTAATTATCAACATTGGTGACTACTGTGACTCCTCACTTTTTGGGGATAACTTGCACAAAATTGACCCATGAACTATCAGAAATGAGGTAAATGATACATGCATCTACTAGTTTAAGGACTTCAATTCTAACAACTTATTTCATGTTAGGATTTAACCGATATTGCATTTCCCTAGTAGGTTTAGCATTTTCATCGAGGTGAATATAATGCATGCAGTCTACTGGGTTTACACCTTTTATGTCGGCTATGGTTCATCTTAATGCTCCCTTGTGCTCTTTTAAAACTTCCAACAACTTACTTTCTTCTCCCAAGAATGCATATTTTAAAGTGTTGGGTAATGGTTTGAGCTCAAGTTTTGGTGGTGATTCTGATGATGGGCTGAGTTTCTTTTCTAATGGTGCTAGTTGTTCAACTCTTGACTTCCATTTATTAATGTCCATGGTTGGTACTGAGTCAAGTAGGGCATTGACCTCATCAACTGATCTGTCAATATCAAAATTCAAACCAAAGTGATTTAAATATGTTTGTAATAAAAACATATCATTTACTCTCTAATTATTATTGATTTAAGTCTAGAAGTGCTATGATAACTCTCATTTCATAGAGTTATCACACCCTCAAACTTAAACCATTACTTGTCCTCAAGTAATGACAACAACGCTAACACTTCAATCACACAATCATGCAACAAATAACTTAGTTCTGTCATCAAATTTGCAAGGATTCTTCCACCCTTAGATCATACTTTTAATCATGCAAAATAGCCTTAGCAGTTCAATTCTAGACTTAGGCCCTATTCTATCCAAAGTGTGTGTGTGCCACTTTGATCAAATTCCAGAGGTGCTACAACATTACACAGACATCTATAATTCAAAGGTAGAACATAGAATATTCACATATGGGGGCAAAAATCACAAATAAACTTGAGCTGTGCTACAACAAACATAATTATGTTTTTTTTGTTAGACCCTTCAATGCAACATTGAGCTTTCATGTGATTGCCTGTCACTTGTAATGACGACACCCAATTACTCACTCAAAGTACATGTCAGAGTTGCTGCAGCAACACATCCAGGATGTTATATTTAGGTCTTACCTTTGGATGCCTTTGACTTAAGGATGAACATGAGGCTCATGAACAGACCAGGTTACTCAGTATCCTAGGCAGCAAACCTCTTTATTTTTCATTCTTTCATCTTTTTTATATATATATAGTTGCTGCAACATTGCTTATAGCTCTTGTTGCCTTTGGACTCAAGTCTGCATATGGGGTACATACTTAGCCCTAGTTACTCAGCACTTAAGCCATTGAAGCAAAATTTATTTCGCAACAAGCATAGTTCTCAAACGTTTTCCACAAACTTGAGATATTTTTCTACTCTTTTTTTTTTAATTTTCTTGGCTCTGTTACAACATCTCATAAAACTCAACCAAAGTCTAAGTGCGAGGACAGAATTTCAACCTTCATATATAACTATCCCTACTTGGCATTCTCGTAAATATTAAATAATACTCAATTTATCTTCATTAGGTTTTCAAATCCATACACAAATATTAGATAACAGAGCTTCACCCAACACACAACACAAGCATAAACACAAACACAATACATAATAACACAACCCCCCAAACTTGAGAGGTGCTGTGTCCTCACAAGCACACAAATTAAAACCCAAAACAACATGCATACACTAAATAAAAGGACATGCAGAGTGAATCTGAAAATGAAAGCTAAATGGAAGAAAAGCTTTGCGGAAAGAAGTAAAATAAACTAGCTGGTAGGAGTGACTCCTCTGTTGCTGGAAGCACTACTATAACATATTACAACAGAATCACTGCTTTTTGGAGGCACTCTACAGATGAGCCTTTGGAGAGTCCAATGGTGATGGTACAAACAACGTCTTTTTCTTTCTTGAGGATGGCCTGGTGGGGGAGGTTTTAACGGGTTCAGCCTTCTGGGTGGGAATAGATCTGGTCTTCTTCGATGCTGGAGTGGCTAAAGCAGTGGCTCCTCCTAAAGCTCCTCTTTTTCTCTTGCTGGTTCCCTTAGGACTGGATATGAAAGATTTACTGGGAGTTTGTTATGAGGTGGCTGGAGCTGCTTTTTCTACTGTAGACCCCTCTCATATGATTGCAGCAATGATATCAAGAAGGCGCATGGTTTCAGTTGGTGTTTGTGTCACCTTGGGCTGCTCCTGTCTCCAACGCAGCATCAATGACTTCAGCTTCATCTCCAGAGATAGAAGGGCTAGGTACTTTTTCTTTGCCCTTATGTGAAATGATTGATATGGGAGGCTCCTCTGCAGGTTCTTCTTCCTCCTTAGTTGGGGAACTGTCAGTTGTAGACTGAATATCCTCTTTTGTAGGCTGGTCATCAGCATTTGAATTAGCTTCTACTTATGGTTCTGCTGTAGCTTCTTCTTTTGGCTCATCTGAGTTAGCATCCTCTTCACTAACTTTTGCTGGAGCTTCTATAGTGGATGTACCAAAATTGAACTACTGCAGCAATGAGTCAGGGAAATTGCATTGTGTGCTTTTCATGTATACAGTAAACTGATGGTTGTGGTCCTCCAAGTGCTATAAATAACTCCAAAACCTATTGTTTTCCCTCTACTGGGCAGCAGCAATCTGAGTGATAATGGCATTTAATTCTTGGAGCCTCATTTGCAATCCAACAATTCGTCTTGTCCCTGTTACAGCAGCCGGCTCATGTGGGGCTGCAGCAGTTTCTCCAGCAATGCGCTCAATGGTACGTGCAGTGAGAGCACCATCGTTCTTAACACAATCATCTTGTGCAGTAATACGGACTCTCGACACTATGCAGATGCTTGTGATAAGGGAAGGAAATAACAAAGCAGTTTCTTTGCTCGTTTTCATAGCACACTCTCTAATTTCTTTTTCTATGATGACACCCACATCTATGGGTAACCCTCGAACGAGGACATAAAACCAGAGAAAGATGTGAGCCACAATCACAACTACCTGTAAATATCCTTTTACTTCGTTGTTGTT
This sequence comes from Atalantia buxifolia, assembly GCA_030444775.1. NCBI lineage: Eukaryota > Viridiplantae > Streptophyta > Magnoliopsida > Sapindales > Rutaceae > Atalantia > Atalantia buxifolia. The sequence goes on from CM059835.1 coordinate 31,575,679, forward strand.
TTATTTCACTGTTGTTTTATCATTTGCATTATTGTCTTTAATAATTTTATTTTATCATTTTTTTCCTTTTTACTGTTTGCTTTTTGACTATCGAGCCATGTGCTTTACGCGTTAATTGACACTGACATGCTACCTCATACACAGCTGTGACCCACTGTCACTAAGATTTTAAATATGATTGGTTTTGTTAAGCATTCACAAATTGTTTTTGAGAAGTATCCCAATGGTAGCTCCCCCCAATAAACAATTCAAGACATTTGTGTGTTTTCTGGATTTAACTATGGCAAACATAAAGAGTTCGTTGAGGCAACCATAGATCTTGGTTGAAGCATATGATGTTTAGGTATTTGAGAAAAAATCAACTATTCCCCAAAGTAATAGAAGTGCTTGCCCTTCATCCTCAAGTGGATTTAAGGAAATATTTTAGGATTTCTTATTTGGTAGTTTTAGAGGAACTTTAGTGAAAACCTTCTCCACAGTGAGAAAGTTGACAAGTCCTTTATTTTTCATGAGAAATTTATAATTGGAGAATTTGATCTACATGGAATAGAGGAGCTTTTAGGGCTTATTAAGATGTAAACCTATTTATATTTTTGTCACGCTTTACTTTATTAGATGTTTTTAATGACTTTATTACAACCTTTTTCTCTATTAAATATAGATATAGCTCGGCTACGGAATACTCGAGACCTTGACTACTCTCTTTAAAAAGGTAAGGCTCTAACAGAGTACCTCTAGTTTAGTTAAAAGCAGAGGCTTCAAGAAGAAAAACTGCTACAAGAGGATGCTAAACAAAAGAACAATATCAAAGAGTTGACCTCTGATAAATTATGATAGAGGATTTTGAAGAGAAGAGGAGAATCTTCTAAATTGACAACAACCAAACTAATGATCTGGCTAGGAGGCTTTTGATAAATTTATTTTTGCTAATTGATAACTCTAGGAAATGAGAGTTATCATAGCGCATTTAGACTTAAATAATGATTACATAGAGAGAAAATGACGTGGTTTTATTGCATTTTAGTAATGTTTTGCATAAACATCCATTTTAGTTACTTTTAATAATTTTTGTTTGATTTAGAATAAATTGTGTGCTTAGATCATATGCGTAATTGTAGGTGACCAGAAGCTCAAATTTCAATGAAGAAATGTGGCTGCAATAGGTTTGTAAAAATAAGGAAAGAACTTGGTTAAAAAAGAATTGAAATAAGTCTGAACAAAGTCTGAGATCTTTGAAGTTGTGGATCAGAAGCAATGTTGTTGTACCAATATTGCTATAGCAATACTAGAGTATTGACATAGAAGATTTTGCACGAGATACTTTGAAGTTTGTGATCTGAAGTTTTCTAAACTAGAAGATATGTACCCTAGACTTTTGGTTGCCCTAATTCTAAGATATTAAAAGAGTACAAACACAAAGAAAGAAAGGGTCGTCATTAGAGAAAAAGACTAGAGAAACAAAACAAAAGAGAACAAAGAGGACGTCAACAATTGATTCTAGAAGAACAGAGGATCTCACTCTTATTTCTTGTCCTCTTGTTTTTATCTCGTTATGATGAATTGTTTGATGGCTGAAACTATTTTCCTTATTGTTTTATCCCAAATTATGAACTAAATTTACTTGTGGTTGAGTGATAAATAATCTTGATGATTAATTGATTGATATTCTGTGTTGCTACATGTTTGCTATAGCACGTTATCTTGATAATACTTATTTCAATTTACTATTTTGGTTGACCACCTATTTAGTGGCACTAGTTAAAAAAGAGTCTAAAAAAGGCTTGTCTTAGTGAAACATATCAGAGTAATACTTGGTTTTAGATTGGGTTTTCTGAGTTGGGGTTAACTTGATTTGAAAAGGGTAATGCTTAATTTAAATTTAGTGATGAGCTAGATATAGGGATTCACCTTGTAGGGTAATTAGAATCTAAAATGTGTAATGCTATATCTGATGTTAGAATAACAATTGGTCACTGTTAAATTGCATTTAGATATAAGACATCCAACATGCAACAGCTGAGGATACATAAGGATTCTGCCTAATGCTGTAGTAAATGTTGTAGCAACTAATAAAAAAACTAGAAAAATAGTCATAAAACCTTGAAGTGTGTTTAATCACTCAACTACTATATTCCCCTTGGTTACATCCTTGTATTTGCAGTGATATTTTACTTTATTGCATTTTTCTTATTGCGTTTTTATTTTAATTAGTTTATTAGTTTAATACCTTTTTTAATTCTAATTTAGAATAAAAATTGTACTGATAAAATTACTGTAGTAATTCCCATAGCAACAATCCCTGTGGAGACAATTTTGAATACTTATCATTATATTATATGTTATGTACACTTGCACATTGAAATCAATGGCGTTAGAAAACCTACAATAAGTTTTTAGTGCCGTTGCTGGGAATTGGTGCTTATTGTAATTTGTGAAATCAATTTTAGTTTGTGCAAGATTTTAATTTTCTTTTTGTTTACTGTGTTTACAAAAGTGCTCTAGCAACCTTTACTTGCGCAATACAAATTTGTTGAATTCTAATTTAATCTAAAAATTGAAAAAAACTACAAGGAGGTCGAAGAAAGAGAATAGGAATTCAAAAGCTGCTGTAGTAATGGACGATTTGTAAGATATGGGAAACTTGAGCCCTTACGGAGAAATACAAACAGTTAACGACAAAGAAGGTCAGAATGATCAGAATATTCAAGGACAACCAGGGAACATAAATATTATCTACATAGCGGATGATAGAGACAGAGCCATTATAGACTATGTCGTGTTGTCCCCTCACATTATACATCCTGGAATAGTTAGACCTGAAGTGCAAGCTGCCAAATTCAAGCTCAAACTAGTGATGTTTCAGATGTTATAGACAGTGAGGCAATTTAATGATTGCCATAAGAAGATCCTCATCTTTACCTTAAACTGTTCTTTGAAGTGAGTGATTTTTTCAAAATTGCTTGAGCATCACAGGATACGTTGAGACTCAAACTTTTTGTACTCTTTAAGAGATCGAGTAAGGGCATGGTTGAATTCTTTGCCAACAGATCCCATCACCATATGGAATGATTTGGCTAGCAAATTTTTGATAAAATATTTCCTACCGATAAACAATAAAAAGTTGAGGAATGAGATCACATCTTTCTATCAACTCGAAAATGAAAGTTATATAATGCATGAGAAAGATTCAAAGAGTTACTTAAGAGATGCTCTCGTCATCGTATTCCTTCTTGCATATAATTGAAATTTTCTACAATGGGTTGAACTCAAGCATTAGATTGATGGTAGATGTTTCAGCAAATGGGGCCTTGTTGTCTAAGTCATATAATAAGGCTTATAAAATTTTAGTGATGATAGCCAACAATAACTATCAATGGTCATCAACTAGACAAGTTACCGCAAGAGGAGTAGCAGGAGTACACAATATGTAAGCATTGACAACATTATCAGCCTAAGTAACCTCATTGACAAATATGGCAAAAGCAGTGACCACTACTCCAACAACAATTAACCAAGTTGCTGAAGTCTCTTATGTTTATTATGGAGAGGGGCATCTATATGATAATTGTCATAGGAATCTAGCTTCAGTCAATTATGTGGGCAATTTTAATAGAAAAAATCAAAGCAATATATATTGAAACACCTATAACCCTGGATAGAGATAGCACCCAAACTTTTAATAGAGCAATCAAAATCAGCATGTTATATTATCCAATGGACAGAATAGACCTGCTCAACCACCTGATTTTCGCCAGTAAATTTCAAGGGCAAAGAAACACCAGTAATAATCAATTTAGTTCCCTTAAAACTCTGATTAAGGAGTATATTTTAAAGAATGAAGCAATGGTCCAAAGTCAAGCTGTATCTTCAAGAAACTTGGAGAATAAGATTGGATAGCTTAGTACAGCATTAAACAACAGACCCCAAGGCAATTTTCCAAGCAACACAGAGGATCCAAAGAGAGGAGGAAAAGAGCATTGCGAGGTGATTAACTTAAGGTCTGGAAAGAATTTTCATATTCCAGTTGGAGTACCAAAAGAAAAGTGGAACGTAATTCAACTCAAGAAGAAACTCAAATTAAAGAAGAACCACAACAACCCATTTTCCTACACACTGGTGGGAGCAGCCAAACTACAACAACTACAGAAAAACATGATTTAATGCCTATTGAGGAAGAAGCTGTAGAACCAACAACAATAGACTAGAATAGAGCAAGAGAAAAATAGTCTATACAGCTTGCTGTAGCACAGCAGTTTAGACATCCATGACCCTTCCCACAATGATTTCATAAGCAAAAGCAAGACAACCAGTTTAGCAAATTCTTGAAAGTATTGAAACAACTGCATATCAACATTTCTTTTATGGAAGTATTGGAACAAATGCCAAGTTATGTGAAGTTTTTGAAAGATATATTTGCAAGGAAAATGAGGCTTTGAGAATTCGAAACAATTGCTCTAACACAAGAATGCAGCCATATGCTTCAGTGCAAAATGCCTTAGAGGTTGAAGGATCTAGGAAGTTTCATAATTACTTGGTCTACATGAACTAAATACAATGGTAAGACACTTTATGATTTAGGAGCAAGTATCAATCTTATGCCATTATCAGTATTCAAGAAATTAGGAGTTGGAGATGTCAGACCAACCACAGTGACATTGCAACTTGCTAACAGATCTCATGTTTACCCTAAGGGCAAGCTTGAAGATATACTAGTTAAAGTGGATAAATTCATTTTTTACAGTGGATTTCATAGGGTTAGACTTTGAGGCAGATAAATAAGTACCAATTATTCTAAGAAGACCATTTTTAGCCATAAGAAATACTTTAATTGATGTTAAAAATGGAGAGTTGACCATGAGGGTTAATGATCAGCAAGTTAGCTTTAACGTACTGAAAGCAATGAAGAGTCCCAATGAAGTTGAAGATTGCCATTTGGTTAGTGTTGTGGAGCTTGCTGTCACAGACAACTTAAATAATTATTGCAGCAATGAAGAGATCAAGGTTACTACATTTGAAGAACTTGAAGATGAAGATGAAGATGTTGCAGCAGCATATATAGTATGGTTAAGAGAAGTAACCTGTGAGGACTGACAGACATTTTAAGTCTCTTGATCTTTTCAAACAAGGAAGTGAAACCTATTATGCCATCTATTGAACTATCTCCTGTTTTAGAATTAAAACTTCTACCCTCACATTTGAAATATATTTTATCTTGGTAATAATAATACATTACTTGTAACATTTCCTCTTCTTTGAATGCAGATCAAGAGAAGAGCTTGGTGGATGTGTTAAAGAGATACAAGAAGGCCATTGGATGGACCATGGCAGATATCAAAGGAACAAACCTCTCTATATGCATGTATAAGATCCTGCTGGAGGATTGCTACAGTAGCTCAGTAGAGCAACAGAGAAGATTAAATCCCATCATGAAAGAGGTTGTGAAGAAGGAGATTATCAAATGCCTTGATGTTGGAATCGTCTACCCAATATCTGACAGCTCCTGGGTGAGTCCAATACAATATGTTCCAAAGAAATGTAGAGTGATTGTTGTTGCAAATGAGAATAATGAGCTTATTCCCATAAGAACAGTGATTGGATGAAGAGTTTGCATGGATTATAGGAAGCTAAATAAAGCCATAAGGAAGGATCACTTCTTATTACCTTTCATAGATCAGATGTTGGACAGACTTGCTGGAAAAGAGTACTACTATTTCTTGGATGGGTATTCAAGCTACAACCAGATTGCTATAGCACTATAGGATCAGGACAAGACAATATTCACTTGTCCTTATGGAACTTTTACTTTTAGAAGGATGCCGTTTTATTTGTGCAATGCTCTAGTAACATTCCAGATGTGTATGATGTCTATTTTTTCAGATATGGTAGAGCAAACACTTGAAGTATTCATGGATGACTTCTTAATTTTTAAGAAGACCTATGATGATTGTTTGCATAATCTAGAAAAAGTGCTTAAAAGATGTGAGGAGACAAATTTAGTACTGAATTGGGAAACGTGCAATTTTATGGTACAAGAAAGGATCGCCTTAGGCCATGGAGTCTCTAGAAAGGGAATAGAAGAGGACAAAGCCAAAATAGAGGTGATTGATAAACTTCCATAACCTACTTCAGTCAAAGGCATTAGGAGTTTCTTGGGACATGTAAGATTCTATAGAAGATTCATTAGGAATTTTTCCAAAATATCAAAATCCTTATACCAACTGCTGGAGCATGACAAGCTTTTCCATTTTGATAGGCACTATTTAAAGGCTTTTATAAAATTGAAGAAAGCTCTTGTTACAACACCAGTTATTATAACACTAGATTGCAGATTACCTTTTGAGTTGATGTGTGATGCCGCGACCACTCTGTTGGAGCAGTGTTAGGGGAAAAGAAAAAAAAAATCACTCTATTTATTATGCTAGCAAAACTCTAGCCGATACTCAGATCAATTACACTACCACTGAAAAAGATTTACAAGCAGTTGTCTTTGCATTTGACAAATATAGAGCTTATTTGGTTGGAACCAAAGTGACTGTTTACACAGATTACTCAGTCATAAATTATTTGATTTAAAAAAAAGATACCAAACCAAGGTTGATAAGGTGAATCCTTTTGCTACAATAATTTGACTTAGAGATTAAAAATAGAAAAGAGACTAAGAACCAAGTAGCAAATCATCTTTCAAGGCTGGAAGCAGATGAAAGCACTCTGATCAAGCAAGAGATTACAGAGACATTTCCTAATGAGCAACTGTTAATGTTACAGCATATATAGATGCTGCAGTAATCTGGGTTACCATGGTATACAGATTTTGGTAATTACTTGGTGAGTAGAATGTTACCACATGATCTGAGTAAATGACAGAAAATGAGATTTCTCTATAGAGTTAATGTTCTATGAGGGTGGTTGAATTTGTAGTGAAAATGATTTGGAATATCCTAAAATTTAAATTAGAATGGTGAGAATAAATTAAATATTCCTTTTTATTGCCAATTAAATCATGAAGGAGGTTTCTATGCCTCATGAACCACACTCTAATCAATATGGTACTAAGGGCTTATCGAGCCAAATAGTAATAACTTTGCATTAGAGTGCTAGTTAAACCAGTGCGGTATCTAGACAAGATAATTACTATTTGTCGACGAAAAGTCAAAACATTCATAAAAATCTGAGGGGAAGAGAAAGTAAATTTACCAAATAAAGCCCATGGAACATGTTGAAACTTCACCTTCAATCCAAGCTTGAAAGAAAATTAGATACTCATAATTGAATTAGGGGTAAAATGAAAATTTATTAAAATATATAGAAAATACAAGATGGAGAATGAATTATAGAAAATAGAGCTCAAAAACGAATTCAGGGATGTCAAATTAAAAAGGGAGCCCCTTTTCTATAGATACACTGAGTAAATCATGGTCATTGGATTAAAAATAATTTGGACACTCAGGATTACGCAACGTGTCAACAGAACGAGGTTTGAATAGTGACGCGGTTTGAACAGTCAGGCGGGTTGAATAGTGATGCGGTTTGGTTATAAATAATTCTATGTATATGCATGTACCGTACACACGATTTTCGGTTCACTAACATGTTGCCACATCACCGATCAACAGTATATAAAAATTTTAGTCCAATACGATCGTGACACCTCATCAGTCAATGTCACATCATCGGTCAATACCATGTCATCATTCCGTATATCTAAATAGTGTCGTGAACAGTAACATGGACATACCGTACATGTGAACAATGCTATTTTTCCTTTTATGCTCTTCCTAAGGTTTTTGACTGTCCTGAGTTTAAAAGTGATGTCCGTTTTGCTGTCTTGTGAAATGGCCATGATACCCTTAAAATGCATAAAATACTTAATTGTAATGCAACACACATAATTAAATCACAAGAGATTTAAATACATAAAAGTAGGGATGTTAGTGAGATTTGAAGTGTAAAATGACGATTTTCTCCTTTATAAATATACACTTTCTAACACTCAACACCCCCCAACCAGCTTATTGCTAGTCCCTAGCAAATAAAGTGAAGACAAAATTCAAACCCAAAATGATTTTTTTTTAAACAATCGTGTTTATTCAATTAGAGTAATGATAGCAATCAAATAAAAGTGTATGCATTATCTCCAGTCTAAAGAAACATTACACCCATATCAACCATCCACATGCATCAGTCCAACAGACTTTATCATATCTATAGTAATCAAGCCACTTTCAAGAATGACATGCCAAACCCCAAAATCTCACTGGTAGTAGTGACACTCTCACAAAAAAATTAAACCTAATAAAAATAATCACTCTAATGAATGGTAAATTGAGAGAAAATAATAAAGAAGTGATATCACACACTCTCACCAAGATGAAAAGAATATACCCATAGCTTAGAAATAATACGATCTGAAGTCAAACAAAATGGTAGTCAACCCAATGTATTTATTTATTTATTTATGTATTTTTTCTTATACATCACTATATCTTTTTAGCCCATATAACTAGTTTTTACTTCAGACTATTTATCTCTAAAATCAAGAACGACTTTTATTAGGATGTAACGTAGGTTAGGGGCATGACTAACAAAGGAGGGGGAATAAGGGAAACAACGTATATGTTTGAGAAAAAGTAGAGATCTTTTGGAAATTACAAGGTGCATTTCGCTTATTTATTATTGTTGTAAATTTTTTTTCTCCTTTTTCTTTTTTTCTTTTTCTCTCTCTTTTTTTTAAACAATTTATTTTTTTTTTTGTTTGGCACAACTTCACTGAACATAATAATTATTTACATTTTTCTCAAACATAAATAGATGATGAAACTTGTAAGATATCGGGTAATATTCCAAATCGGAGTAGGTCAAGATGATAAGTTGACAAAGAAAAAGTTTTTTTTTTAAAAATAAGTAAAAGGCTCAAAAGGGCTAACTATAGATATTTCACAAAATGAATGGCTAGAAAGGCTCAAACAGGTCAAAGATGGCTTTTCCATCGTCTTTTAGAACTCTAAATAATCTTCTATATCTATGAGTTAGATGGACCTTCAGATGTAGCAACACACATTTATTTTTTTATTTTATAAATATTTTTAGACTGTTGACTCAAAGGAAATCTAGAGATCATGTATAAAATAATAAACTGCTAAGTTGTATGAATAATTGACAAAAATTGTTACTCTCCAAGAAATATGATATGCTAAAAAACTCACTTGGTATTCATTATGACATGTGCATTCCTTCAAGCAACTCATATTTGTCTCCGACATCAATATGTAGAGTAACAAACATGGTGTAACATCACTTAAGACCAAAGATAATACAACTACTAAAATTTGAAAGTCATCATGTCATCTAATGTTTAAAAAAAATCACACAAATTTTTTTTTCAAACGACATTCTACCCTTCAACCTATTCTAAACATGAAAAGAAAATATGCATGTAGGTGAAAATGATGTAGAAAAAAATAATTAGAAAGGTTACACTTAAAATTATAGAAAAAGAAAATGTTTGGAAATTTTTTCTTTTTTAACTAAGAATATGCGTTTCTAGAGTTACTATACTCCATATTCAGCTATCTTTGACTCAAAAATTTGAAAATATATATTATAAAGGAGAAATTAGAAAGAAGAAGTTAAAAAAAATGATTGTCAAAGCTTAATTTTTTAATTTTTTTTCAAACCAAGAAGATGCGTTTCTAAAGTCACTACACTCCATATTTAGCCAACTTCAATATAAAAAGTTAGCCACAATTAGTCTCTATAACAAAAAATCAGGAAAAGCTTAACCAAGATTAAAACATTCCACAATTATCAACTATTTCCTCCTCCCAACCAGGACGAAATATTGTCCTCAATGTTTTAAAAGAAAGAAGTAGAGTTTAAAAGACATCACCTGGGTGTTGTAGCACAGAAGAAAATATTTACAAGCAGAGAGTTAAATCTAATTGTGCACTTCCTACTGTGGCTACTGTTACCATCATTATTTGGAGACTTCAACACAAAGGTTCTGAGGTCTGGCTCTAGTCTATAAGCTTATAACAGATCAAGTAGCTCATTAGCAGTGTGACCACAAATAAAAAGTTTTTTTCCTGTGAAAGGAATGAAATAGTTTTTTATTGCATCGTTAAAAAATGCGATGAAGTCATTATAAAAGTTATTGATATTTAACAAACCGATGGGTTCAGATGGGCCCAAGATGCTAATGTGATTAGTGCCTCTAGAGTTGCAAGATCTCCTGGAAGGAAAACAAAAGCATCAGCATGAGTTAACATTTCAGTTATTCTCTCTTGCATACCTGAGACGACTACCTCTTCTCTAGTTGGTGAGTCAGACAAACAGCCCAAAGGTTTTAGGGTTCTTGGGATGATGCCTAACACTTGGCTCCCTTTAACATAAGCAGCTTATAAGACCAGTTTTGATAACCCTCGGCACCTCCTCCATATACCAAGTGTAATTTCTTTACTGTTATGCTTCGACCAAAATCAACAGCTGCCTCAACGAACTCTTCATATTTGCGATAGTTAAATCTAGAAAGCACACAAATATTTTTGAATTGCTTATTGGGACTAGCTGCCATTGAGATACTTTTTAAAAAAAATTAATGAGTGCTTAACAAAAAATCATAATTAAAGATCTTGGTGACAGTGAGTCACAGCTGTGTATGACGTAGCATGTCTGTATCAATTAACGCGTAAAGCACATGGCTCAAGAGTAAAAAAGGAAATAGGAAAAAGAAAAAGCAAACAATGATAAAATAAAATTATTAAAGACAATAATGCAAATAATAAAACAACAGTGAAATGAAAGGATATTTATAGGTAGTTGCGGCTGTGGCTCACATCTTCCTCTGGTTTTACGTCCAGAAACGGCTTGAACACCCTTTATGGGTCGATGATGGACTTCCCATCCAGTTTTCTTATAAACTGGCAAACTGGGTCATTTATAGTTAGATTCTCGAGACTGTATCGTGCATGCTCTTTCTAGAATAATGGCCATAACTGAAGAATTGCTCATTTTACATATCCACCAGGATGTGTTTCAAGAGACAAAAGGATATCATCTAATGATTTTTTGTTCAATTCATCCCTAATGAATTGAACTTGTCTTTCTTATTATCAGACACCATTCCAAAAGAACATGGTGTTTTATCGTATCTCATTTTGGCGCACTTATGACAAGCAGCAGAAAGTCTTCTTGCTCTTCGCTTTCTTGCGTAATTTCCTTTACTACAACCAGGCATGTATGCAATAAATTTCGGAGAAAACTTACTTGTCATTCGTACTGTGGCCTCGATTAACCAACGGATGTTAGCAGGGATGTTATTTCTCATCAGCAATCTCATGAGTTCAGACCAGCTTTACAGATTGTAAGGAGGGCATTTTGAGGAAGTGAAGGAAATCGATTATGAAGCTTTGCTAAAATCGCGTTGTTGTCCATTTCTTCGTCTCAGAATATCAGTTATTATGGAAAACTGAAGTAACCGACTTGATTGTCACGGTACCCGTATCCGTCACTTAACAGGGGTAACAAACTAAAGCACACAAACAGAGTAACAAACTAAAACACATAAAGAAAATTACAATCATTTTCTTATGAAATTTACCTCAAGTTCCAACTGCATGTTGAAGATACCTCCCTCAATGTCTCTGAGTTGTCTTTTTAAAGCGTCAACATGGGATACTAACTTTGGTGATTGTGGATCCCAAATATGATGTGTTTTACAAAATCGAATATGGCTTCTGAGATGAGATTTTACATGTTGAAGTCGTCTAAGAAGGTCCAAGAGGATCTGTTTAGATGAGGTACTCATGATTAACAATGATAAAAGAAAACTTAATGTTTAAACAAACACACTTATGCAAAAATAATTTCAATTAGCAAAAGAATAGTTAAAATGAAGAAAAGAAAAAAAAGCAAATCACCAAAAAGAAAGAAAAATCTCAATTCAAATTTGGTGGGTCACTCAAATTATTTCGGTGTCTTCTCCATGCTGTTGGTACTCTAGATATGGCTTTAATCTTTGACTATTAACTTTAAAAGTGACACCGTTCTTTGGATCCTTAATTTCAATTGCTCCATGTAAAAAAAGTGTGATCAATAAAGGGTCAGACCATCGAAAGCGTAACTTACTTGGGAATAGGTGCAAGCGAGAATTGAATAAAAGCACTTTATGACCTGGAGTGAAAGATTTTCTCAAAATTTACTTGTCATGAAAGATTTTCATTCGCTGCTTGTAAATCTTGGCATTTTCGTATGCATCATTGCAAATTTCTTCAAGTTCTACCAGCTGTAATCTTTTTTCTAAGCTAGCTTGCTGCATGTCAAAGTTGAATTTCTTGATGGCCCAGTATGCACGATGCTCGAGTTCACAGGTAGGTGGTAAGTTTTTCTATACACTAGCCTGTAGGGTGACATCCCAATCGGGGTCTTGAAATTCGTTCTATATGCCCATAATGCATCATCGAGTGTTAATGACCAATCTTTTCTGTCTAGCCTCAGCGTCTTTTCTAATATGTGCTTTATTTCTCAATTGGAGATCTCAATTGGCCACGGGTTTGCAGATGATATGGGGTCGCCACTTTGTGAGTGATTGCATACTTAGTCAAAAGAGCTTTGAATGATTTGTTGCAAAATTAGGTAACACCATCACTGATTATTGTTCGAGGGAATCCAAAGTGTGAAACAATGTTGCTTTTCAAAAACCTTATCATCACCTTGTGATCATTAGTTCTACATGGAATTGCTTCTACCCATTTTGATGCGCAGTCAACAGCAACCAATATGTATTGATGGCCAAAAGAAGCGGGAAAGGGTCCCATGAAGTCGATACCCCATACATTAAAAATCTCGACCACTAAAATTAGATTTAATTACATTATATTCCTTTGTGTAATGTTCCCCATTCATTGAAACCTTTCTCACCTCTAACAAAAGATCATTATTGACACAACTTAAAAGTAATTTTAAACTCCCAAGTATAGGAGTGCCTTGTTATATTACAGCTCGGTGAGTCCGAGGTCGATCCACAGAGAAAAGATTTAATTTGTTTATTTTATTTTATCTAAAAATTGAAATTAAAATTTAAATATAAACAACTTAATTTAAATGAAACTATGAAGTTGAACTAGTTAGGGTTATGGATCCATTCTTAGAAATAAATAAGACTTAATAAATTCTTTTTGCCATTTTTTAAAGATTTATTACCCAAAAGATTAATTATATAAATTATTATTATTTTCCCTTTAATTTTATGATGGATTAAGTATTTATTGTGCCAAAATTTAATTTGTCTACAATAAGCAAAATACCATTTTACCATACCTTATATTAAGATCTTAAGAATTTATTGTGCCAAATTCATTTGTTTGTCTACAATAAATCAAAATTTCAAAATATAAAATATGTATAAGATTAAATAGAAAATAATTTAATTTATAAAATTAAAAATAGAATTTGATTAAATCATATTTATTTCCTAAGAGTTTCACCTTCCCCTAACTAATATTATTTAGTTAAGCATAATTGAAATAAAAAGAAATATTAAAATTAAATTACTTATAATTGAAAGTAATAAAAACAACTAAAATTGAAAATAAAACTAATTTTATTTATAAAAATAATTATACAAAATATTAAAAACACACCTTAGAATCAAGATTACAGGGAGATGGAGAGAATTTGAGAAGAAGAGAGTTGTAGAGAGAGATTAAAAACATAAAAATGAGGCTCTATTTATAGAAAAATAAATTCATAATCCAGTGCTTTGCGGTCCATCATAAGCTTCATGCATGTGCTCCTCACAACCTTTAGATCAATATCCAATGGCTGGTCAAACTTCAAAAGTCAACATCACACATGG